>JARQOD010000010.1:45462461-45519328 GCA_033576555.1 Oophaga sylvatica | reverse complement strand
TCCATAGCACAGAGAAATCATATATTCAGCCATTTATTGCTGAGGACGAGCGGCCGGTGAATCACAATGCGTACAGCTACCAAGACCCACAGTGTCCACCCGCTGCTGAGCATCCACAACCAGGAGTGGCCACAATTCTGCCCTGAAGATCAGCAGTCTTGTCCCAAGCGTCAGCAGTCCCATCCTAAATATCCACAATCCCGCCCTGAGCGTCAGCAGTCCCATCCTAAATATCCACAATCCCGCCCTGAGCGTCAGCAGTCCCATCCTAAATATCCACAGTCCCGCCCTGAGCGTCAGTAGTCCCATCCTAAATATCAAGTCCCGCCCTGAGTGTCAGCAGTCCCATCCTAAATATCCACAATCCCGCCCTGAGCGTCAGCAGTCCCATCCTAAATATCCACAGTCCAGCCCTGATTGTCAGCAGTCCCATCCTAAATATCCACAGTCCCGCCCTGAGTGTCAGCAGTCCCATCCTAAATATCCACAGTCCAGCCCTGATTGTCAGCAGTCCCATCCTAAATATCCACAGTCCCGCCCTGAGCGTCAGCAGTCCCATCCTAAATATCCACAGTCCAGCCTGATTGTCAGCAGTCCCATCCTAAATATCCACAATCCAGCCCTGATTGTCAGCAGTCCCATCCTAAATATCCACAGTCCCGCCCTGAGCGTCAGCAGTCCCATCCTAAATATCCACAGTCCAGCCTGATTGTCAGCAGTCCCATCCTAAATATCCACAATCCCGCCCTGAGCGTCAGCAGTCCCATCCTAAATATCCACAGTCCAGCCCTAATTGTCAGCAGTCCCATCCTAAATATCCACAGTCCCGCCCTGAGCGTCAGCAGTCCCATCCTAAATATCCTGTCCCGCCCTGAGCGTCAGCAGTCCCATCCTAAATATCAAGTCCCGCCCTGAGTGTCAGCAGTCCCATCCTAAATATCCACAATCCCGCCCTGAGTGTCAGCAGTCCCATCTTAAATATCCACAATCCCGCCCTGAGTGTCAGCAGTCCCATCCTAAATATCCAGTCCCGCCCTGAGTGTCAGCAGCCCCATCCTAAATATCCAGTCCCACCCTGAGCGTCAGCAGTCCCATCCTAAATATCCAGTCCCGCCCTGAGCGTCAGCAGTCCCATCCTAAATATCCACAATCCCGCCCTGATTGTCAGCAGTCCCATCCTAAATATCCACAGTCCCGCCCTGAGCGTCAGCAGTCCCATCCTAAATATCAAGTCCCGCCCTGAGTGTCAGCAGTCCCATCCTAAATATCCAGTCCCGCCCTGAGCGTCAGCAGTCCCATCCTAAATATCCACAATCCCGCCTGAGCGTCAGCAGTCCCATCCTAAATATCCACAGTCCAGCCCTGATTGTCAGCAGTCCCATCCTAAATATCCAGTCCCGCCCTGAGCGTCAGCAGTCCCATCCTAAATATCCTGTCCCGCCCTGAGCGTCAGCAGTCCCATCCTAAATATCAAGTCCCGCCTGAGTGTCAGCAGTCCCATCCTAAATATCCACAATCCCGCCCTGAGTGTCAGCAGTCCCATCCTAAATATCCACAATCCCGCCCTGAGTGTCAGCAGTCCCATCTTAAATATCCACAATCCCGCCCTGAGTGTCAGCAGTCCCATCCTAAATATCCAGTCCCACCCTGAGCGTCAGCAGTCCCATCCTAAATATCCAGTCCCGCCCTGAGCGTCAGCAGTCCCATCCTAAATATCCACAATCCCGCCCTGATTGTCAGCAGTCCCATCCTAAATATCCACAGTCCCGCCCTGAGCGTCAGCAGTCCCATCCTAAATATCAAGTCCCGCCCTGAGTGTCAGCAGTCCCATCCTAAATATCCAGTCCCTCCCTGAGCGTCAGCAGTCCCATCCTAAATATCCACAATCCCGCCCTGAGCGTCAGCAGTCCCATCCTAAATATCCACAGTCCCGCCTGAGCGTCAGCAGTCCCATCCTAAATATCAAGTCCCGCCCTGAGTGTCAGCAGTCCCATCCTAAATCCAGTCCCGCCCTGAGCGTCAGCAGTCCCATCCTAAATATCCACAGTCCCGCCCTGAGCGTCAGCAGTCCCATCCTAAATATCCTGTCCCGCCCTGAGCGTCAGCAGTCCCATCCTAAATATCAAGTCCCGCCCTGAGTGTCAGCAGTCCCATCCTAAATATCCACAATCCCGCCTGAGTGTCAGCAGTCCCATCCTAAATATCCACAATCTCGCCCTGAGTGTCAGCAGTCCCATCCTAAATATCCACAATCCCGCCCTGATTGTCAGCAGTCCCATCCTAAATATCCACAGTCCCGCCCTGAGCGTCAGCAGTCCCATCCTAAATATCAAGTCCCGCCCTGAGTGTCAGCAGTCCCATCCTAAATATCCAGTCCCGCCCTGAGCGTCAGCAGTCCCATCCTAAATATCCACAATCCCGCCCTGAGCGTCAGCAGTCCCATCCTAAATATCCACAGTCCAGCCCTGATTGTCAGCAGTCCCATCCTAAATATCCACAGTCCCGCCCTGAGCGTCAGCAGTCCCATCCTAAATATCAAGTCCCGCCCTGAGTGTCAGCAGTCCCATCCTAAATATCCAGTCCCGCCCTGAGCGTCAGCAGTCCCATCCTAAATATCCACAATCCCGCCCTGAGTGTCAGCAGTCCCATCCTAAATATCCACAATCCCGCCCTGAGTGTCAGCAGTCCCATCCTAAATATCCACAGTCCCGCCCTGAGCGTCAGCAGTCCCATCCTAAATATCCTGTCCCGCCCTGAGCGTCAGCAGTCCCATCCTAAATATCAAGTCCCGCCCTGAGTGTCAGCAGTCCCATCCTAAATATCCACAATCCCGCCCTGAGTGTCAGCAGTCCCATCCTAAATATCCACAATCCCGCCCTGAGTGTCAGCAGTCCCATCCTAAATATCCACAATCCCGCCCTGAGTGTCAGCAGTCCCATCCTAAATATCCAAGTCCCGCCCTGAGTGTCAGCAGTCCCATCCTAAATATCACAGTCCCCCCTGAGCGTCAGCAGTCCCATCCTAAATATCCAGTCCCGCCCTGAGCGTCAGCAGTCCCATCCTAAATATCCACAATCCCGCCCTGATGTCAGCAGTCCCATCCTAAATATCCACAGTCCCGCCCTGAGGTCAGCAGTCCCATCCTAAATTATCAATCCCGCCCTGAGTGTCAGCAGTCCCATCCTAAATATCCAATCCCGCCCTGAGTGTCAGCAGTCCCATCCTAAATATCCACAATCCCGCCCTGAGCGTCAGCAGTCCCATCCTAAATATCCACAGTCCCAGCCCTGATGTCAGCAGTCCCATCCTAAATATCCAGTCCCGCCCTGAGCGTCAGCAGTCCCATCCTAAATATCCAAGTCCCGCCCTGATGTCAGCAGTCCCATCCTAAATATCACAGTCCCGCCCTGAGTGTCAGCAGTCCCATCCTAAATATCCACAATCCCGCCCTGAGTGTCAGCAGTCCCATCCTAAATATCCACAATCCCGCCCTGAGTGTCAGCAGTCCCATCCTAAATATCCACAATCCCGCCCTGAGTGTCAGCAGTCCCATCCTAAATATCCAGTCCCACCCTGAGCGTCAGCAGTCCCATCCTAAATATCCAGTCCCGCCCTGAGCGTCAGCAGTCCCATCCTAAATATCCACAGTCCCGCCCTGAGTGTCAGCAGTCCCATCCTAAATATCACAGTCCCGCCCTGAGTGTCAGCAGTCCCATCCTAAATATCCAGTCCCGCCCTGAGCGTCAGCAGTCCCATCCTAAATATCCACAATCCCGCCCTGAGCGTCAGCAGTCCCATCCTAAATATCCACATCCAGCCCTGATTGTCAGCAGTCCCATCCTAAATATCCACATCCCGCCCTGAGCGTCAGCAGTCCCATCCTAATATCGTCCCGCCATTCGCAGCCTCTAATATCCCGCCCTGAGTGTCAGCAGTCCCATCCTAAATATCCACAATCCCGCCCTGAGTGTCAGCAGTCCCATCCTAAATATCCACAATCCCGCCCTGAGTGTCAGCAGTCCCATCCTAAATATCCACAATCCCGCCCTGAGTGTCAGCAGTCCCATCCTAAATATCCATCAATCCCGCCCTGAGTGTCAGCAGTCCCATCCTAAATATCCAGTCCCGCCCTGAGCGTCAGCAGTCCCATCCTAAATATCCAGTATCACCCGCCCTGAGCGTCAGCAGTCCCATCCTAAATATCCAGTCCCGCCCTGAGTGTCAGCAGTCCCATCCTAAATATCCCAGTCCCGCCCTGAGTGTCAGCAGTCCCATCCTAAATATCCAGTCCCGCCCTGAGTGTCAGCAGTCCCATCCTAAATATCCAGTCCCGCCCTGAGTGTCAGCAGTCCCATCCTAAATATCAGTCCCGCCCTGAGTGTCAGCAGTCCCATCCTAAATATCAAGTCCCGCCCTGAGGTCAGCAGTCCCATCCTAAATATCCAATCCCGCCCTGAGTGTCAGCAGTCCCATCCTAAATATCCACATCCCGCCCTGAGTGTCAGCAGTCCCATCCTAAATATCCACATCCGCCCTGAGCGTCAGCAGTCCCATCCTAAATATCCAGTCCCGCCCTGAGCGTCAGCAGTCCCATCCTAAATATCCAGTCCCACCCCTGAGTCACATCCCTCCTAATATCCATCCCCCTGAGGGCAGCGTCACCTAAATATCCAGTCCCGCCCTGATGTCAGCAGTCCCATCCTAAATATCCCAGTCCCGCCCTGGCGTCAGCAGTCCATCCTAAATATCAGTCCTATACAGCCCCCTAATCACATCCCCCTATATCACATCCCCTATCATCCAAATCCCGCCCTGAGCGTCAGCAGTCCCATCCTAAATATCAAGTCCCGCCCTGAGGTCAGCAGTCCCATCCTAAATATCCAGTCCGCCCTGAGCGTCAGCAGTCCCATCCTAAATATCCCATCCGCCCTGAGCGTCAGCAGTCCCATCCTAAATATCACATCCGCCCTGATGTCAGCAGTCCCATCCTAAATATCCACATCCCGCCCTGAGGTCAGCAGTCCCATCCTAAATATCCTCCCGCCCGAGGTCAGCAGTCCCATCCTAAATATCAATCCGCCCTGAGGTCAGCAGTCCCATCCTAAATATCCACATCCCGCCCTGAGTGTCAGCAGTCCCATCCTAAATATCCACAATCCGCCCTGAGGTCAGCAGTCCCATCTTAAATATCCACAATCCGCCCTGAGTGTCAGCAGTCCCATCCTAAATATCCAGTCCCGCCCTGAGTGTCAGCAGTCCCATCCTAAATATCCAGTCCCCCTGAGCGTCAGCAGTCCCATCCTAAATATCCAGTCCGCCCTGAGCGTCAGCAGTCCCATCTAAATATCCATCCGCCCTGAGTGTCAGCAGTCCCATCCTAAATATCCAGTCCGCCCTGAGTGTCAGCAGTCCCATCCTAAATATCCAGTCCGCCCTGGTGTCAGCAGTCCCATCCAAATACCATCCCGCCTGAGGTCAGCAGTCCATCCTAAATATCAGTCCCGCCCTGAGGTCAGCAGTCCATCTAATTCACATCCGCCCTGAGTGTCAGCAGTCCCATCCTAAATATCCACAATCCCGCCTGAGCGTCAGCAGTCCCATCCTAAATATCCACAATCCCGCCCTGAGCTCAGCAGTCCCATCCTAATACACATCCAGCCTGAGGTCAGCGTCCATCCTAATATCATCCGCCCTGACGTCAGCAGTCCCATCCTAAATATCCAGTCCCGCCCTGAGCGTCAGCAGTCCCATCCTAAATATCCACATCCCGCCCTGTGTCAGCAGTCCCATCCTAAATATCCAGTCCAGCCCTGAGTGTCAGCAGTCCCATCCTAAATATCACATCCCGCCCTGAGCGTCAGCAGTCCCATCCTAAATATCCACAATCCCGCCCTGAGCGTCAGCAGTCCCATCCTAAATATCCACAGTCCAGCCCTGATGTCAGCAGTCCATCCTAAATATCCACAGTCCCGCCTAGCGTCAGCAGTCCCATCCTAAATATCACAGTCCGCCCTGAGTGTCAGCAGTCCCATCCTAATATCCATCTCCCTGAGTCAGCAGTGCCCATCCTAATATCCATGCCGCCCTGAGCATCAGAGTCCCATCCAAATATCACAGTCCAGCCCTGAGTGCATGAGCCATCTAACAACATGCCTGTGCATCATCATGCCAGACTATGCACTGTGCCCTGTACAGTGCTTCTGCAGTAGCAGTCCATTGCTAAATCTCGACTAGCACTGTGCCTCTTCTGCAGACTAGCACTGAGCCCTTCTGCAGACTAGCACTGAGCCCTCTGCAGACTAGCACTGTGCTCTGCTGCAGACTAGCACTGTGCCTCTTCTGCAGTCTAGCACTGTGCTTCTTCTGCAGACTAGCACTGTGCCTCTGCTGCAGATAGCACTGTGCTTCTTCTGCAGTCTAGCACTGTGCCTCTTCTGCATCTAGCACTGGCTTCTTGCAGACTAGCACTGTGCCTCTCTGCAGACTAGCACTGTGCCTCTGCTGCAGACTAGCACTGTGCCTCTCTGCAGTCTAGCACTGTGCCTCTTCTGCATTCTAGCACTGTGCCTCTTCTGCATTCTAGCACTGTGCCTCTTCTGCATTCTAGCACTGTGCCTCTTCTGCATTCTAGCACTGTGCCTCTTCTGCATTCTAGCACTGTGCCTCTTCTGCAGACTAGCACTGTGCTTCTTCTGCAGACTAGCTCTGTGCCTCTGCTGCAGACTAGCACTGTGCTTCTTCTGCAGACTAGCACTGTGCCTCTTCTGCATTCTAGCACTGTGCCTCTTCTGCATTCTAGCATTGTGCCTCTTCTGCAGACTAGCACTGTGCTTCTTCTGCAGACTAGCTCTGTGCCTCTGCTGCAGACTAGCACTGTGCCTCTGCTGCAGACTAGCACTGTGCCTCTTCTGCAGACTAGCACTGTGCCTCTTCTGCAGACTAGCACTGTGCTTCTTCTGCAGACTAGCTCTGTGCCTCTGCTGCAGACTAGCACTGTGCCTCTGCTGCAGACTAGCACTGTGCCTCTTCTGCAGTCTAGCACTGTGCCTCTTCTGCAGACTAGCACTGTGCCTCTTCTACACGGCTTCTGTCTTACACAATGAGAATTCATTCTACGTCTTGAAGAGAAGCGAGTCTATAAATTAAATCAGTTTAAAGAGATACCGCCCCATAAATGGCAGATAATTGCTCCCAGACTGGCGCTGCTGCTGGTGATGCATCTGCCCTGATGTTGCAGCCGCTGCATTGAGGGGGCTCATATGGGATTATGGGTCTGGGGGCTTATCGGCTGTCATCTCAACCTAAGCCATGGCACTATAAATCTGCAGAGCTACAAGCAGAGGTCATGTACAAAGCAAGAGGTCAGCCAGCACCTGAGCTCTGGGGTGGGGGTCCCTTTATGGACAATTATTAGCCAGAGCCCTCAATCAGCCGAGGAATGACTGGAATCCGATGCTGGTGCTAGAACCTGATAAGAGGGGAACATATGGGGATTAGTAAAGACATTCCTCTCTTAATAGAAGCCAGGCTCATCCACACTCACCTGGACAACCCAAAAGCCACAATCTGAGCACCAGGGGGCCCCAGCAGGTGAGAGAAAGAAGGGAGCATCAACAGCTCCAATTGTAGGTACACAGGTGACCCTGGAAGGGGTCCAATCCCAAATGTACAGGTATCAGTCCGATGAAGGATTGAGCCTGAAAGGGTCTACGTTAAGGATAAGAGTGCAGCAAAGTCACAGAAGTCAACCATGATAGCCAGTGTCACTGACAGGCGCCACTGACAGGAGTCACAAACAGGCACCACTGACAGGAGTCACCAACAGGAGTCACCAACAGGAACCACTGACAGCAGTCACCAACAGGAACCACTGACAGCAGTCACCAACAGGAACCACTGACAGGATTCACCAACAGGCGCCACTGACAGGAGTCACTAACAGGAACCACTGAGGCACCACTGACAGGAGTCACCAACAGGCACCACTGACAGGAGTCACAGACAGGCACCACTGACAGGAGTCACAGACAGGCGCCGCTGACAGGAGTCACAGACAGGCACCACTGACAGGAGTCACCGACAAGCACTACTGACAGGAGTCACCGATAGGAGTCACAGATAGGCAACACTGACAGGAGTCACTGAACGGCACCACTGGAGAGAGGAGTCACAGACAGGCATCACTGAAAGTCACAAATGACAGGAGTCACACACAGTAGTCACCGATAGGAGTCACAGACAGGCAACACTGACAGGAGTCACTGAACGGCACCACTGGAGAGATGAGTCACAGACAGGCATCACTGAAAGTCACAAATGACAGGAGTCACACACAGTAGTCACCGATAGGAGTCACAGACAGGCAACACTGACAGGACTCACTGAACGGCACCACTTGAGAGATGAGTCACAGACAGGCATCACTGAAAGTCACAAATGACAGGAGTCACTGACAGGAGTCAATGAACGGCACCACTGTAGAGAGGAGTCACAGACAGGCATCACTGAAAGTCATAGATGACAGGAGTCACTGACAGGCGCCACTGACAGGAGTCACCAACAGGAACCACTGACAGGCGCCACTGACAGGAGTCACAGACAGGCACCACTGACAGCAGTCACCGATAGGAGTCACAGACAGGCAACACTGACAGGACTCACTGAACGGCACCACTTGAGAGATGAGTCACAGACAGGCATCACTGAAAGTGACAAATGACAGGAGTCACAGACAGACACTACTGACAGGAGTCACAGACAATAGTCACCGATAGGAGTCATAGACAGGCAACACTGACAGGAGTCAATGAACGGCACCACTGTAGAGAGGAGTCACAGACAGGCATCACTGAAAGTCACAGATGACAGGAGTCACTGACAGGCGCCACTGACAGGAGTCACCAACAGGAACCACTGACAGGCGCCACTGACAGGAGTCACAGACAGGCACCACTGACAGCAGTCACCGATAGGAGTCACAGACAGGCAACACTGACAGGAGTCACTGAACGGCACCACTGGAGGGAGGAGTCACAGACAGACATCATTGAAAGTCACAAATGACAGGAGTCACAGACAGGCACCACTAAAAGTCACAAATGACAAGAGTCACAGACAGGCACCACTAAAAGTCACAAAATGACAAGAGTCACAGACAGACCCAAAAGTATACAACACATGGCAGCTACACAACGGTCTTTATACCTGCAGCTCGGAGCCGGCATTGCCTGCAAGTGTACACGAAATTGCATGCGGGTCTGCCATATTCTCGTAAAGTTTTTGGACCCTTGAAATTGTTTAAAAAAAAATGAAGTATTTTTCCCAGTAAATTATTGCAGTTACACACGTTTTCTTATACACTTGTGTATTTCCTTCGCCTGTATTGAAACTACACAAAAAAATATAGAAAAAAAAGGCAAATTGGACATAATTTCACGCAACACCCCAAAAATGGGCAGAACAAAATTGTTGGCACCCTCAACTTAATATTTGGTTGCACCCCTTTTGGAATAAATAACTGCAATCAATCACTTCATATAACCATCCACAAGCTTCTTATACCTCTCAGCTGGAGTTTTGGGCGACTCTTCTTTTGCAAACTGCTCCAGGTCTCTCATATGTGAAGGCGCCTTTTCCCAACAGCAATTTTAAAATCTCTCCTCAGGTGATCAATGGGGTTTAAATCCGGACTGATTACTGGTGCTCCAAAACTCTCCAGTGCTTTGTTTCCATTTCTGGGGGCTTTTGGGGTCACTGTCCTGCTAGAAGACCCATGACCTTGGACTCAAACCCAGATTACTAACACTGGGCACTACATTGCCAAAACAAATCCTTTGATAATTTTCAGATTTCATTATGTCTTGCACACAGTCAAGGAACCCAGTGCCAGAGGCAGAAAAATAACCCCACAATATCTAAGACCCTCCACTATGTCTGACTGTAGGTACTATGTTCTTTTCTTTTTAGTTTTCATTACGTTTTTGGTAAACAGTTGTCACGCTGTCTAGCAGATGTATAAATATATAATGTCAGTAATCTATCAAGTGGGACAACATTCTATATAACATATAAATAGGTAACATTAACATGTATATATAGCATAGTATTACCTGACATAATATCCTGTGGGTCAATACTGAATCCTTTTCACGCTGTCTCTGGCTAGAGGTGGACCGGGGTCTATGCTGACCCTAAACTGGGGTCCTAACTAGTCCCTCTACCTGGAGATACGGTTAATGGTACAGAGGTCCAGGCCACCAGCGTAAACCCTGTCTTCTATAAATCCCTGACCACTGTAATCTAGTCCTTAGAAGGACCCTGATTACCACCATAGGGAATGGACAGGTAAAGGTTAACAAACAGTATAGACAAACGAGACAGACAGGGGATAAAGTAAATACTGTCTTGCATACAACATTAAAACACAGAGGGAACACCAAAGGTCTAGGAGATAAACTATAAGCAAGGTGAGGAGAAACAACAAAAGAGCTCTTAGCTTAAGTCTTCTCAGAACCGATCCTATCTGCAGTCTGTATGAATGCTTTCACCGGCATCTAACCAGCAGACTGGCAGCTATATAAAGGAAGCTAATTAGAACATAATCAAAAGCAGCCGGGCGAGGCTGGACCTAGTCTTAGCAAAGAGCTAGGTAAAATTAACTCCCTCATTACCAAACACAAAGAAACAGCAACTCAGCTGCGAGAAGTCAGAATGTGCAATCGCGACAATCTTCGTGGCGATGCACCCATGACAACAGTAGAATGATGTGTTTTACCAAAAAAAGCTCTATCTTGATCTCATCAGTCCACAAGACGCTTTCCCAGAAGAATTTTGGCTTATTCACGTACATTTTGGCAACTGCAATCTGGCTTTTTAATGTCTCTGTGTTAGCAGTGGGGTCCTCCTGGGTCTACTGCCATAGAATTTCTTTTCATTTACATGAGGACGAATAGTTTGTGCTGACACTGATATCCCCTGAGCCCACAGGACAGCTTGGAATTCTTTGGCACTTGATTGGGGCTTATCCTCCATCCGGACTATCCTGCGTTACAACCTTTCATCAATTTTTCTCTGCCGTCCACATCCAGAGAGATTAGCTACAGCGCTATTGGTTGTAAACTCCTAGATTATGTTGTGCAGCGTGAAAAAGTGAACATCAAGATCTCTGGAGATGGACTTGTAACCTAAAGATTGTTGATATTGTTCAGCAATTTTGGTTCTCAAGTCCTCAGACAGTTCTCGTCTCCTCTTTCGGTTCTCCATGCTTAGTCTGGCACACACAGACACACAATGCAAAGATTGAGTCAACTTCTCCCCTCTTTATCTGATTTCAGGTGTTATTTTCATATTGCCCACAACACCTGTTATTTGACAAAAGTGAGTGAATAAGCATCACATGCTGGTAACAAAGTTGTTTAACCACAATTTGGGGGTTTTGTGAGAAATTATGTCTAATTTGCCTTTTAGTTTCCATTATGGAGGGTTCACAGAAATGTGGCCAGACATTTTTTGTATCTTACACTGCATGTGTCTTATAAGGGATCTGGTCTAGATAAATCAACCTGATCATTAAGAAACCTGCGGTGACTCCATGTCATCATCCAATGACCAGTGGATAAATATCCATAAGGCTTCACCAAGACGTATCAGATGATCCCTGCAGAGATAACTCTTACCAGTCATCTTCTAAGCAGGGTGCAGACTCGAGTCTCTGCTCATCACAGGAAATCTACAAACTCCTAAAACTCACAATTTATACAATATTTATCTAAGATCAACAAACAGGAGCGAGGCCGTTCTAACATCGCGTCTGTCTGCAGGATCTCGCAGCCTCATTAGCTGCAAAATGACATTGTAATGCTCGGGACGGTGTAACCTGTCAGAAGATCAGTGTCCGGCGACCCTTACATCCAGCGTCCCCACATGAAAAAAAATGATTTTCCATTTGCTTAAATAATCTCATTAGTGCCTATGAAATGTGCTCTGGACAGAGTTCTCGCCGTTCACATGTTTTGTCTGAGTGCAGGATTTTTTTTCTTTCTACAGTGGAAACACATAAAAAGAAAACGTAAACGGGAAAGTATAGCCGGAGAACATCAAAGCGCCAAATGTCAACCCTTATTATTTCAAATCAGCTTTGACTTTTAAAGACTTAATAAACTGCCACAGTGTGCGAAGCCCTATTTATATCAATGAAAATAATGATCGCTGCCTTGTGGCTGCTCTGCTTAATGAGTCAACTATTCCTCTAGTAGCGGGATGTGATGTTTGGAGAAAGAAGCTCACAAATGAGATCACGTGCCCCGTCCCCAATGTGGCCGCCGTTTGTTGCTCCAATTTTCATTATCCAAAAAAACCTTTACACTTTGCACAAGATTTTCAGGTGATCTGGTGTGTCGCAGCACAAGGCTAGACTTGTCCAGAGGTAAAACGTTCCCGAACCCTACAGCTAATCTCTGATCACCCCCAATATGACGTCACCAGTGTAACCCTGAGCCCTACAGCTAATCTCTGATCACCCCAATATAATGTCACCAGTGTAACCCTGAGCCCTACAGCTAATCTCTGATCACCCCACAATATGACATCACCAGTGTGACCCTGAGCCCTACAGCTAATCTCTGATCACCCCAATATGACGTCACCATTGTAACCCTGAGCCCTACAGCTAATCTCTGATCACCCCCAATATGACGTCACCAGTGTGACCCTTAGCCCTACATCTAATCTCTGATCACCAGTGTAACCCTGAGCCCTACAGCTAATCTCTGATCACCCCCCAATATGACGTCACCAGTGTATCCCTGAGCCCTACAGCTAATCTCTGATCACCCCACAATATGACGTCACCAGTGTGACCCTGAGCCCTACAGCTAATCTCTGATCACCCCCAATATAATGTCACCAGTGTAACCCTGAGCCCTACAGCTAATCTCTGATCACCCCCAATATGACGTCACCAGTGTAACCCTGAGCCCTACAGCTAATCTCTGATCACCCCAATATAATGTCACCAGTGTAACCCTGAGCCCTACAGCTAATCTCTGATCACCCCAATATAATGTCACCAGTGTAACCCTGAGCCCTACAGCTAATCTCTGATCACCCCACAATATGACGTCACCAGTGTGACCCTGAGCCCTACAGCTAATCTCTGATCACCCCCAATATGACGTCACCAGTGTAACCCTGAGCCCTACAGCTAATCTCTGATCACCCCACAATATGACGTCACCAGTGTGACCCTGAGCCCTACAGCTAATCTCTGATCACCCCAATATAATATCACCAGTATAACCCTGAGCCCTACAGCTAATCTCTGATCACCCCCCAATATGACGTCACCAGTGTAACCCTGAGCCCTACAGCTAATCTCTGATCACCCCACAATATGACGTCACCAGTGTGACCCTGAGCCCTACAGCTAATCTCTGATCACCCCCAATATAATGTCACCAGTGTAACCCTGAGCCCTACAGCTAATCTCTGATCACCCCCAATATGACGTCACCAGTGTAACCCTGAGCCCTACAGCTAATCTCTGATCACCCCCAATATAATGTCACCAGTGTAACCCTGAGCCCTACAGCTAATCTCTGATCACCCCACAATATGACGTCACCAGTGTGACCCTGAGCCCTATAGCTAATCTCTGATCACCCCCAATATGACGTCACCAGTGTGACCCTGAGCCCTACAGCTAATCTCTGATCACCCCACAATATGACGTCACCAGTGTAACCCTGAGCCCTACAGCTAATCTCTGATCACCCCCAATATAAAGTCACCAGTGTGAACCTGAGCCCTACAGCTAATCTCTGATCACCCCCCAATATGACGTCACCAGTGTAATCCTGAGCCCTACAGCTAATCTCTGATCACCCCAATATAATATCACCAGTGTAACCCTGAGCCCTACAGCTAATCTCTGATCACCCCCCAATATGACGTCACCAGTGTAACCCTGAGCCCTACAGCTAATCTCTGATCACCCCACAATATGACGTCACCAGTGTGACCCTGAGCCCTACAGCTAATCTCTGATCACCCCCAATATAATGTCACCAGTGTAACCCTGAGCCCTACAGCTAATCTCTGATTACCCCCAATATGACGTCACCAGTGTAACCCTGAGCCCTACAGCTAATCTCTGATCACCCCCAATATGACGTCACCAGTGTGACCCTGAGCCCTACAGCTAATCTCTGATCACCCCCAATATAATGTCACCAGTGTAACCCTGAGCCCTACAGCTAATCTCTGATCACCCCCAATATGACGTCACCAGTGTAACCCTGAGCCCTACAGCTAATCTCTGATCACCCCCAATATGACGTCACCAGTGTGACCCTGAGCCCTACAGCTAATCTCTGATCACCCCACAATATGACGTCACCAGTGTGACCCTGAGCCCTATAGCTAATCTCTGATCACCCCAATATGACGTCACCAGTGTGACCCTGAGCCCTACAGCTAATCTCTGATCACCCCACAATATGACGTCACCAGTGTAACCCTGAGCCCTACAGCTAATCTCTGATCACCCCCAATATAAAGTCACCAGTGTGAACCTGAGCCCTACAGCTAATCTCTGATCACCCCCCAATATGACGTCACCAGTGTAATCCTGAGCCCTACAGCTAATCTCTGATCACCCCAATATAATATCACCAGTGTAACCGTGAGCCCTACAGCTAATCTCTGATCACCCCACAATATGACGTCACCAGTGTAACCCTGAGCCCTACAGCTAATCTCTGATCACCCCCCAATATGACGTCACCAGTGTAACCCTGAGCCTACAGCTAATCTCTGATCACCCCACAATATGACGTCACCAGTGTAACCCTGAGCCCTACAGCTAATCTCTGATCACCCCCAATATAATGTCACCAGTGTAACCCTGAGCCCTACAGCTAATCTCTGATCACCCCCAATATGACATCACCAGTGTAACCCTGAGCCCTACAGCTAATCTCTGATCACCCCCAATATGACGTCACCAGTGTAACCCTGAGCCCTACAGCTAATCTCTGATCACCCCCAATATAAAGTCACCTGTGTAACCCTGAGCCCTACAGCTAATCTCTGATCACCCCCAATATAATGTCACCAGTGTAACCCTGAGCCCTACAGCTAATCTCTGATCACCCCCAATATGTCACCAGTGTATCCCTGAGCCCTACAGCTAATCTCTGATCACCCCAATATAATGTCACCAGTGTAACCCTGAGCCCTACAGCTAATCTCTGATCACCCCCAATATGTCACCAGTGTAATCCTGAGCCCTACAGCTAATCTCTGATCACCCCAATATAATGTCACCAGTGTAACCCTGAGCCCTACAGCTAATCTCTGATCACCCCCAATATGACGTCACCAGTGTAACCCTGAGCCCTACAGCTAATCTCTGATCACCCCAATATAATGTCACCAGTGTAACCCTGAACCCTACAGCTAATCTCTGATCACCCCCAATATGATATCACCAGTGTAACCTGAGCCCTACAGCTAATCTCTGATCACCCCCAATATGATATCACCAGTGTAATCCTGAGCCCTACAGCTAATCTCTGATCACCCCCAATATAATGTCACCAGTGTAATCCTGAGCCCTACAGCTAATCTCTGATCACCCCCAATACGATATCACCAGTGTAATCCTGAGCCCTACAGCTAATCTCTGATCACCCCAATATAAAGTCACCAGTGTGAACCTGAGCCCTAACAGCTAATCTCTGATCACCCCCAATATAATGTCACCAGTGTAACCCTGAACCCTACAGTTAATCTCTGATCACACCACAATATAATGTCACCAGTGTAATACTGAGCCCTACAGCTAATCTCTGATCACCCCAATATAATGTCACCAGTGTAATCCTGAGCCCTACAGCTAATCTCTGATCACACCCCAATATATGTCACCAGTGTAATCCTGAGCCCTACAGCTAATCTCTTATCATCCCCAATATAATGTCACTAGTGTAATCCTGAGCCCTACAGCTAATCTCTGATCACCCCCAATGTAATGTCACCAGTGTAACCCTGAGCCCTACAGCTAATCTCTCATCACCCCCAATATGACATCACCAGTGTAACCTGAGCCCTACAGCTAATCTCTGATCACCCCCCAATATAATGTCACCAGTGTAAAACTGAGCCCTACAGCTAATCTCTCATCACCCCCAATATGACATCACCAGTGTAACCCTGAGCCCTACAGCTAATCTGTGATCATCCCCAATATAATGTCACCAGTGTAACCCTGTACCCTACAGCTACTCTCTGATCACCCCCAATATAATGTCACCAGTGTAACCCTGAGCCCTACAGCTAATCTCTGATCACCCCAATATAATGTCACCAGTGTAACCCTGAGCCCTACAGCTAATCTTTGATCACCCCCAATATAATGTCACCAGTGTAACCCTGAGCCCTACAGCTAATCTCTGATCACTACCAATATGACGTCACCAGTGTAACCCTGAGCCCTACAGCTAATCTCTTATCATCCCCAATATAATGTCACCAGTGTAACCCTCAGCCCTACAGCTAATCTTTGATCACCCCCAATATAATGTCACCAGTGTAACCCTGAGCCCTACAGCTAATCTCTGATCACCACCAATATGACGTCACCAGTGTAACCCTGAGCCCTACAGCTAATCTCTGATCACCCCCAATATAATGTCACCAGTGTAACCCTCAGCCCTACAGCTAATCTCTGATCACCCCCAATATGACGTCAACAGTGTAACCCTGAGCCCTACAGCTAATCTGTGATGACCCCCAATATAATGTCACCAGTGTAACCCTGAGCCCTACAGCTAATCTCTGATCACCCCCAATATAATGTCACCAGTGTAACCCTGAGCCCTACAGCTAATCTCTGATCACCCCCAATATGACGTCACCAGTGTAACCCTGAGCCCTACAGCTAATCTCTGATCACCCCCAATATAATGTCACCAGTGTAACCCTGAGCCCTACAGCTAATCTCTGATCACCCCAATATAATGTCACCAGTGTAACCCTGAGCCCTACAGCTAATCTCTGATCACCCCAATATAATGTCACCAGTGTAATCCTGAGCCCTACAGCTAATCTCTGATCACCACCAATATGACGTCACCAGTGTAACCCTGAGCCCTACAGCTAATCTCTGATCACCCCCAATATAATGTCACCAGTGTAACCCTGAGCCCTACAGCTAATCTCTGATTACCCCCAATATGACGTCACCAGTGTAACCCTGAGCCCTACAGCTAATCTCTAATCACCCCAATATAATGTCACCAGTGTAATCCTGAGCCCTACAGCTAATCTCTTATCATCCCCAATATAATGTCACCAGTGTAATCCTGAGCCCTACAGCTAATCTCTTATCATCCCCAATATAATGTCACCAGTGTAATCCTGAGCCCTACAGCTAATCTCTTATCATCCCCAATAGAATGTCACCAGTGTAAAGGGCCCGTCTCACATAGCGGTATCGCTAGCGAGATCGGTGCTGAGTCACTAGTTTTGTGACGCAGCACCGAGCTCACCAGCGATATCGCTGTGTGTGACATTCAGCGATGATCAGCCCCCCTGCCGGTATCGATGATCGTCGCTGAAATGTCTGGACATTTTTTTGATCGTTGGTCTCCTGCTGACAGGCACGCATCGCTGCGTGTGACAGGCGGGAGACCAGCGATCCGCTGGTAACCAAGGTACACAGCGGGTTTCCAGGCGCGGGCAGTGCCTAGAAACCCGCTGTGTACCTTGGATACCAGCGCCCTGATGCAGGGAGCTGGTATCCAAGGTACACAGCGGGTTTCCAGGCACCGCGCAGCGCTTGGAAACCCGCTGTGTACCTTGGATACCAGCTCCCTGCATCAGGGCGCTGATATCCAATGTACACTGCGGGTAACTAAGCGATGTTACCCGCAGTGTCGCTGTCCCAGATCGCTGCCTGAGCTGCCTGTTTGGCAGCTCAGCAGCGATAATATAGCGATACACCAGCGATCCTGACAAGTGCATATCGTTGTCGGGATCGCTGGTGTATCGCTATGTGAGACCCAGCCTTAACCCTGAGCCCTACAGCTAATCTCTGATCACCCCAATATAATGTCACCAGTGTAATCCTGAGCCCTACAGCTAATCTCTTATCATCCCCAATATAATGTCACCAGTGTAACCCTGAGCCCTACAGCTAATCTCTGATCACCCCCAATATGACGTCACCAGTGTAACCCTGAGCCCTACAGCTAATCTCTGATCACCCCCCAATATGACGTCACCAGTGTAATCCTGAGCCCTACAGCTAATCTCTGATCACCCCCAATATGACGTCACCAGTGTAACTCTGAGCCCTACAGCTAATCTCTGATCACCCCCAATATGACGTCACCAGTGTAACCCTGAGCCCTACAGCTAATCTCTGATTACCCCCAATATGACGTCACCAGTGTAACCCTGAGCCCTACAGCTAATCTCTGATCACCCCCAATATAATGTCACCAGTGTAACCCTGAGCCCTACAGCTAATCTCTGATCACCCCCCAATATGACGTCACCAGTGTAATCCTGAGCCCTACAGCTAATCTCTGATCACCCCAATATGACGTCACCAGTGTAACTCTGAGCCCTACAGCTAATCTCTGATCACATCACAGCCTCTTATCAGTGACATCATCATATGACAACAGCTAATCTCATCTACCTCATATGATGATGTCACTGTTATACCCCTGGGCTAAACACAGTTAGTCCCTGGTCACATCGCCGTTCCTCCGCATACTCTAATACTGGCATAACTCGCGACTCGACAACAATCCAAGATTACATCCTCGCCCTCACAATGACGTCTAAAATCTATGTACAATGTAATACTAGTCAGACGCAGTCGCATCACTCATAGCACTGGAGTGCTGAAAAATTACCCAAATATTGAAATTCTTGTTACCTGGCATTATAAGGTTATAAAGCGTCCTGACAAATGCACTGGTTTATTGTAGACTATTATACAGTGGTGGCCAAAAGTATTGGCACCCCTACAATTCGGTCGGATAATACTCAGATTCTTCCTGAAAATGACTGCAATCACAAATTATTTGCTATTTTTATCTTCATTTAATTTGCTTGCAAGGAAAGAACACAAAAGAGAATGAAGTAAAAATCAAATCCTTGATCATTTCACAGAAAACTCCGAAAATGGGCCAGACAAAAGTATTGGCACCCTCAGCCTAATACTTGGTTGCACAACCTTTAGCCAAAATAACTGTGAACAACCGCTTCCGGTAACCATCAATGAGCTTCTTACAATGCTCTGCTGGAATTGTCGACCATTCTTCTTTGGCAAACTGCTCCAGGTCCCTGATATTTGGAGGGTGCCTTCTCCAAACTGCCATTTTGAGATCTCTCCACAGGTGTTCTATGGGATTCAGGTCTGGACTCATTGCTGGCCACCTTAGAAGTCTCCAGTGCTTTCTCTCAAATCATTTTATAGTGCTTTTGGAAGTGTGTTTTGGGTCATTGTCCTGCTGGAAGACCCATGACCTCTGAGAGAGACCCAGCTTTCTTACACTAGGCCCTACATGATGGTGCAAAATTTGTTGGTAGTCTTCAGACTTCATAATGCCATGTGTTATGTTTCGGTAGCTGAGGAGGACAGGAACAACAGCAGGGCAGCCGAACACCTGAGATGTTGGTAACTGATGGGTTGCAGGTTCCTAAACTAACGACACAACTAGAGGTAGCCGTGGAGCGTTCCTACGTTGATCCTAGACGCCTCGTCACAGCCTGAGAGATAACTACACCTAAAAGCAGAAAGAGTTTCCTCTGCCCCGGAGCAGATCCCCAAAGAAAATAGGAAGCCCCCAAACATATAATGCGGTTAGACAAGATGAAAATACAAACATAGGCAGAAAATAGACTGAGCAAACGCTGGGGCCACAAGCTGACTAAATAGGATAGGACAGGAGAGATTACTTTCTGCAACCCAGAAAACCCTACAAAAATCCAACAATTCTGATATCAAAAATACTGAGATCACACGATCTCGCCTCCCACTAAATCAGATCTCAGTGTGAACAAAAACCAAGGTGCAGCCGCTGAAAAAACAGGAAAAAGCAAATGAGCAAACAACAGTGGCTGCAGATAAACTGAGAGGAGCACAGGTCCCAGGAGGGGACCCGGCTGACCTCCACAAAAGTGCAGAAAACAATGCAAAAAGCAAGCACAAAAAGAAAAGCAAAAAATATCTTATCTGAAAGCAGGAGATGCAGGCAAGACTCAGCAAACTTCCAAATGAACCAGGAACCACAATTGAGACAAGAACAATTGATCACCGGCAACCATCATGGGAGGGAACCTCCCTTATATCAGACCAGTCCGTGATTCCAGATTGCCACTCCTCACTGAAAGGTTCAGTACTGTCTGTAACCACCAGAGGGAGTCTCTGCTCAGAAACCATCTCTAGCACATTCATAACAGTACCCCCCCCTTGAGGAGAGGTCACCGAACCTTCACTTGAGCAACCAGGCCGATCAGGATGAGCTCGGTGATAGGCACGGATCAGTCTCCTAGCATGGATGTCCGAAGCAAACACCCAAGAATTGTCCTCCTGACCATAACCTCTCCACTTAATCAAATACTGGAGTTTCTGTCTAGAAAAACGAGAATCCAATATTTTCTCAACCACATACTCCAGATTGCCCTCAACCAAAACAGGGTCAGGAGGCGCAGCCCTAGGAACCACTGGCTCGACAAACCTCTTCAATAATGACTTGAGGAACACGTTATGGATCTTAAATGTCCCTAGAAGAAGCAAACGGAAGGAAACAGGATTAAGAATCTCCATGATCTTATAAGGTCCAATAAACCTAGGCTTAAACTTTGGAGATGCAACCCTCATAGGGATATTTCTTGAGGACAACCAAACCAAGTCCCCCACTTTAAACCGAGGACCATCAGTCCTATGCCGGTTGGCAAACCGTTGGGCCTTCTCCTGAGAGAGAGACAACCTCTCCACTACCTGGTCCCAAATCTGCTGCATTCGCTCCACAACAGTCAACACCCGGACAGACAGAAGCCTCCGTGTTGTGAATGGGTTTGAGATGAGTTCTGAGCAGAGGCTCCCTCTGGTGGTTACAAGCGGTACTAGTGAGGATTGTGAGGACTGGGAATCAGGTGTTACTGATTGGTCTTTTATAAGGGAGTCATTTTCCCATCAGGTTTGCCGGTGATCAATTGTTCTGGTCTGAATCCTTCTTTCCAGTTTCCCTTGTAGCCTGCTGTGTCGTGTCTGCATCTCCTGCTATCAGATAAGACAATTTCTTATTTTTTGTTTTTGCTATATTTTTGCATTTTGTCCTGCACTTCTGTGGGGGCCTTCTGGGTCCCCTCCGGGGGCTTTTGCCCTCTCAGTTTAGTCCAGCCACTGTGTTTTGTACTTTTGCTTTTTCCAGTTTTTTCAGTGGCTGCTGTTTTGATTTTTTTACATCAGAGAACTAATTTAGGTGGTAGAGGTCGTGTGATCTCAGGTGATTTTGAAATTAGTAGAGTTGGTGTTTTTTCAGGGTTTTCTGAGATTGCAGTAAGTACCCTTCCTATCCTTTTCTATTTAGATAGTTTGGGCCCCAGCGTTTGCTCATACTATTTTCTTTCTGTGTCAGTATTTCCTCTTGTCTAACCGCCATTACATGTTTGGGGGCTTTCTATTATCTTTGGGGTTCTGCTCCGGGGCAGATAGCTTTCCTATTTCTATCTTTAGGTGTAGTTAGTTTCTTAGGCTGTGACGAGGCGTCTAGGACCAACGTAGGAACGCTCCACGGCTGCCTCTAGTTGCGGTGGTTAGTCAGGGTACTGCAATCTCATAGATTCCAACTGCTCTGGTGTATTTCCTTTTTTACCTGCACTCCTCAGCTACCGTAACATAACAGTATCACCGGCCATAAAAATTGTATGGTACTCACAGAAGGGAAAAAATATTTTGAAGGAAGAAAAGTTGTCAGAGATATTTTTCTGTTTGTTGCATTTTTTTTTTTTTTTTTTTTCCCTCTGTATCTCTGGGTGCTGGGGAGGATCTTTTCTCCCAATGGAGTTTGCACAGTTGTCTGGCCGTGTGGATCAGCTTGCCACTGAGGTTCAGAGTATTGCTGCATATCTTGCTAGGTTGCCTGTTGTGGAACCTAGGATCCCCATGCCAGATTTGTTTTTAGGGGATCGAGCTAAGTTTCAGAATTTCAAAAATAATTGTAAATTGTTTCTTGCCTTAAAATCTAAGTCCTCAGGAAACGCAGCGCAGCAGATTCAAATTATCATCTCTCTCCTGCGCGGCGATCCTCAGGATTGGGCTTTTTCCCTGACACCTGGGGATCCTGTTTTGAGTGATGTTGATGCGTTTTTTCAGGCTTTGGGGTTATTGTACGATGAGCCTAATGTCACTGATCAAGCTGAAAAAGCCTTGTTGGCATTAAATCAGGGGCTTGAGGACGCTGAGTTATACTGTCAGAGATTCCGTAGGTGGGCAGTCCTGACCAAGTGGAATGACGACGCTTTGGCGGCCCTTTTCCGGAATGGTCTGTCGGATAATGTAAAGGATGTTATGGTGGGATTCCCTGTCCCCTCTGGTCTCAATGATTCTATGTCATTAGCGATTCAAATTGACAGACGTTTGCGTGAGCGGAGAAGTATGCGTGGAATGGTGTTGCCTTGTGAGCCAGCTGCTGAGCCCATGCAGTGTGATGGAGTGGTGTCTGGGGCACAGCGTCATGAGTTTCGAAAGCGCAATGGGTTATGTTTCTACTGTGGTGATGCCTCTCATGCTATTTCAGTCTGCCCTAAGCGGGGAAGACGTTTTGCACGCTCAGTTGTCTTGGGTAGTGTTCAGACTAAGTTTTTATTAACTGTCACTCTGATATGCTCTCTGTCCTCATTTTCTGCTCAGGCTTTCGTTGATTCTGGAGCAGCTATTAACCTGATGGATTATGATTTTGCTAAACGTTGTGGGTTTCCCTTGATACCCCTACAGAAGTCTATTCCTTTACTGGGGATCGATTCTACCCCTTTGGCTGAGAATAAACCCCAGTTTTCTACTCAGGTGATAATGAGGGTTGAACCTGATCACCAGGAGTGCTGTAAATTTTTGGTTCTGTATAATCTGCATGACATTATCGTGCTGGGTTTCCCTTGGTTACAGTCTCATAATCCTGTTTTGGATTGGAAATCTGTGTCTGTAACCAGTTGGGGCTGCCAATGTGTTAATACCAACACTCCTGTTTTTTCTGCCTCCCCCCAGGCTGAGGATGTTCCTGACTTTTTGTTTGATTTTTCTGATGTGTTTAGCGAAAGTAAATCTGCATCCTTGCCTCCCCATAGGAGCTATGACTGCGCTATTGAATTAGTGCCAGGTAGTAAATTCCCTAAAGGTCACCTTTTTAACTTGTCTGTACCTGAACATGACGCTATGCGGTCTTATATCAAGGAATCATTGGAGAAGGGTCATATCAGACCATCCTCTTCACCCTTAGGTGCC
The DNA here is from genome assembly GCA_033576555.1 of Oophaga sylvatica. Classification (NCBI taxonomy): domain Eukaryota; kingdom Metazoa; phylum Chordata; class Amphibia; order Anura; family Dendrobatidae; genus Oophaga; species Oophaga sylvatica. The sequence goes on along the minus strand of JARQOD010000010.1, from coordinate 45,495,807 downwards.
GGTTTTTTCTTTGTGGCCAAAAAAGATGGTTCATTAAGGCCGTGTATTGATTATCGTCTCTTGAACAATATTACTGTGAAATATCAATACCCGTTACCCTTGATTTCTGACCTGTTTTCCAGGGTGAAAAACGCTACTTGGTTTACCAAGCTTGACCTCAGGGGGGCGTATAACCTTATTCGCATTAAGCACGGGGATGAATGGAAGACGGCATTTAACACCCCTGAAGGGCATTTTGAGTACCTTGTGATGCCCTTTGGGCTCACTAATGCTCCTTCCGTCTTCCAGTCCTTCATGAATGACATTTTCAGGGATTTTGTGGACAAGTTTCTGATTGTTTATTTGGATGATATCTTGATTTTTTCTAATGACTGGGACTCTCATGTGAAACATGTTCGGACTGTATTCCAGATTTTGAGAGAGAATGCTCTGTATGTGAAGGGATCAAAGTGTCTTTTTGGCGTACAGAAGATCTCATTTCTGGGATTCATTTTGTCCCCATCTGTTATTGAAATGGACCCGGTCAAGGTTCAGGCCATCTGTGATTGGGTCCAACCTACTTCATTAAAGGCTCTTCAGAGATTTTTGGGGTTTTGCCAATTTTTATCGTAAATTTATTGGTAATTTCTCGGTTATTGTTAAACCATTAACTGATTTGACCAGAAAGGGTTCTGATGTGGTGAATTGGCCTCCTGAGGCAGTCTCTGCGTTTCAGGAACTTAAGCAGAGATTCACTTCTGCTCCTGTTCTACGGCAGCCTGATGTTTCTCTGCCATTTCAGGTGGAGGTTGATGCCTCTGAAATTGGGGCAGGTGCCGTTTTGTCCCAAAAAGATCCAGAGACCTCTAAAAGTAACCCTTGTGCCTTTTTCTCTCGAAAATTTTCTCCTACTGAACGTAATTATGACGTGGGTAATCGGGAGTTATTGGCCATGAAGTGGGCTTTTGAAGAGTGGAGACATTGGCTGGAGGGAGCCAAACATCAGGTGGTGGTCCTTACGGACCATAAGAATCTGGTCTATCTGGAATCTGCCAAGCGACTCAATCCTAGACAGGCCAGGTGGGCCTTGTTTTTCACACGTTTTAATTTTGTGGTTTCCTTTCTTCCTGGCACTAAGAATGTTAAGGCGGATGCCCTCTCGAGGAGTTTCCTTGCGGACTCTCCTGAGCTATCTGATCCCTCTGTTATTTTGAAGGAGGGTGTAGTTCTTTCCGCCATCTCGCCCAATTTGAGACTTGCTCTGGAGGGGTGTCAGGAGGATAGGCCCGAGCGCTGCCCTGTTGGAAAATTGTTTGTCCCGGACCAATGGAAAAAGAGTGTGATGTCTGAGATTCATTGTTCCGCATTGGCTGGGCATCCCGGAATTTTTGGTACCAGAGACTTGGTTAGTCGGTCCTTTTTGGTGGCCTACCTTGTCTCGCGATGTCAGGGAATTTGTGCAGTCCTGCGGGACTTGCTCTCGCACCAAGCCTTGCTCTCGCTCTAGTGGTTTGTTGATGCCATTGCCTGTGCCCAAGAGACCATGGACCCATATCTCTATGGATTTAATTTCCGATCTTCCTGTTTCTCAGAGAATGACCACCATCTGGGTAATTTGTGATAGGTTTTCCAAAATGATACATCTTGTGCCATTACCTAAGTTGCCTTCCTCCTCTGAATTGGTGCCGTTGTTCCTTCAGCACGTGGTTCGTTTACACGGCATTCCTGAGAACATTGTGTCTGACAGAGGAGTCCAGTTTGTTTCCAGATTTTGGAGGACTTTTTGTTCTAAACTGGGTGTTCAATTGTCTTTCTCCTCGGCATTTCATCCTCAGACCAATGGTCAAACTGAGAGAACAAACCAGACATTGGAGACTTATCTAAGATGCTTTGTGTCTGCTGATCAGGATGACTGGGTCTCTTTTTTGCCTTTGGCTGAGTTTGCTCTTAATAATAGGGCTAGCTCTGCCACTTTGATGTCTCCGTTTTTCTGTAATTCTGGGTTTCACCCTCGATTTTCTTCAGGACAGACGGAGGCTTCTGTCTGTCCAGGTGTTGACTCTGTTGTTGAGCGTATGCAGCAGATTTGGGACCAGGTAATGGAGAGGTTGTCCCTCTCTCAGGAGAAGGCCCAGCGGTTTGCTAACCGGCATAGGACTGATGGTCCTCGGTTTAAAGTGGGGGACTTGGTCTGGTTGTCCTCAAAGAATATTCCTATGAGAGTAGCATCTCCTAAATTTAAGCCTAGGTTCATTGGACCTTATAAGATCATGGAGATTATTAATCCTGTTTCTTTTCGTTTGCTTCTTCCAGGGACATTTAAGATCCATAACGTGTTCCACAAGTCCTTGTTGAAGAGGTTTGTTGAGCCAGTGGTTCCTGCTGCTGTGCCTCCTGACCCTGTTTTGGTTGAGGGCAATCTGGAGTATGTGGTTGAGAAAATATTGGATTCTCGTTTTTCTAGACGAAGACTCCAGTATTTGGTTAAATGGAGAGGTTATGGTCAGGAAGACAATTCTTGGGTGTTTGCTTCGGACATCCATGCTAGGAGACTTATCCGTGCGTATCATAGAACTCATCCTGACCGACCTGGTTGCTCAAATGAGGGTTCGGTGACCCCTCCTCAAGGGGGGGTACTGTTGTGAATGGGTTTGAGATGAGTTCTGAGCAGAGGCTCCCTCTGGTGGTTACAAGCGGTACTAGTGAGGATTGTGAGGACTGGGAATCAGGTGTTACTGATTGGTCTTTTATAAGGGAGTCATTTTCCCATCAGGGTTGCCGGTGATCAATTGTTCTGGTCTGAATCCTTCTTTCCAGTTTCCCTTGTAGCCTGCTGTGTCGTGTCTGCATCTCCTGCTATCAGATAAGACAATTTCTTATTTTTTGTTTTTGCTATATTTTTGCATTTTGTCCTGCACTTCTGTGGGGGCCTTCTGGGTCCCCTCCGGGGGCTTTTGCCCTCTCAGTTTAGTTCAGCCACTGATGTTTGTACTTTTGCTTTTTCCAGTTTTTTTTCAGTGGCTGCTGTTTGTTTTTGTTACACCAGAGAGCTAATTTAGGTGGTAGAGGTCGTGTGATCTCAGGTGATTTTGAAATTAGTAGAGTTGGTGTTTTTTCAGGGTTTTCTGAGATTGCAGTAAGTACCCTTCCTATCCTTTTCTATTTAGATAGTTTGGGCCCCAGCGTTTGCTCATACTATTTTCTTTCTGTGTCAGTATTTCCTCTTGTCTAACCGCCATTACATGTTTGGGGGCTTTCTATTATCTTTGGGGTTCTGCTCCGGGGCAGATAGCTTTCCTATTTCTATCTTTAGGTGTAGTTAGTTTCTCAGGCTGTGACGAGGCGTCTAGGACCAACGTAGGAACGCTCCACGGCTGCCTCTAGTTGCGGTGGTTAGTCAGGGTACTGCAATCTCATAGATTCCAACTGCTCTGGTGTATTTCCTTTTTTACCTGCACTCCTCAGCTACCGTAACATAACACCTCCGCCTGTCCAGAAGAAAATCGAGGGTGAAACCCAAAATTGCAGAAAAATGGAGACATCAAGGTGGCAGAGCTAGCCCTATTATTAAGAGCAAACTCAGCCAAAGGCAAAAAAGAGACCCAGTCATCTTGATCAGCAGACACAAAACATCTCAAATAAGTCTCCAAGGTCTGGTTTGTTCTCTTGGTTTGTCCATTGGTCTGAGGATGAAAAGCAGAGGAGAAAGTTAATTGAACACCAAGTTTAGAACAAAATGTCCTCCAAAATCTGGAAACAAACTGGACTCCTCTGTCAGACACAATGTTCTCCGGAATCTCATGTAACCGAACCACGTACTGAAGGAACAAAGGCGCCAATTCGGAGGAGGAAGGTAACTTAGGTAATGGCACAAGATGTATCATCTTGAAAAACCTATCACAGATTACCCAGATAACGGTCATTCTCTGAGAAATATGGAGGTCGGAAATAAAATCCATAGAGATATGGGTCCATGGCCTCTTGGGCACAGGTAATGGCATTAACAAACCACTAGAGCGAGAGCAAGGCTTGGAGCGAGAGCAAGTCCCACAGGACTGCACAAATTCTATGACGTCACGAGACAAAGTAGGCCACCAAAAGGACCGACTCACCAAGTCTCTGGTACCAATAATCCCGGGATGACCAGCCAACGCGGAACAATGAATCTCAGACATCACACTCTTCTTCCACTGGTCTGGGACAAACAATTTCCCAATAGGGCAGCGCTCAGGTTTATCCTCCTGACACCCTTCCAGAGCCAGTCTCAAATTGGGCGAGATGGCGGAAAGAACTACACCCTTCCCATTACCACCCAACTCAAGGTCCCCCCTATTCCATCTTGCCCATTCCCAACCAACTAGGAGGTTCAACCAACCCCCCCCTCGCCGAGCACCATCCGGCTCAAGGTCTCACCTACCCCCCCCCCTTTGCCCAGTTCGAGGTCTCGCCTAGCCCACTATGCACGACCTGCCGTGCTTCAGGTCTCACCTACACCCCAGCCCCTCCTCTCACGTCCTAAGTCCCGCCTACCTCCCCTCGTCCCACCCGGGTCAAGATCCCATCTAACCTAACAGCTTGCAGTCCCACCTACCCCCTCAGTGCCAACCCTGCCCCCTGCAAATCCGGCTCGCAGTCCCACCTACCCCCTCAGTGCCAACCCCGCCCCCTGCAAACCCGGCTCACAGTCCCACCTACCCCCTCAGTGCCAACCCCGCCCCCTGCAAATCTGGCTCGCAGTCCCACCTACCCCCTCAGTGCCAACCCCGCTCCCTGCAAATCCGGCTCGCAGTCCCACCTACCCCCTCAGTGCCAACCCTGCCCCCTGCAAATCCGGCTCGCAGTCCCACCTACCCCCTCAGTGCCAACCCCGCCCCCTGCAAACCCAGCTCACAGTCCCACCTACCCCTCAGTGCCAACCCCGCCCCCTGCAAATCCGGCTCGCAGTCCCACCTACCCCCTCAGTGCCAACCCTGCCCCTGCAAATCCGGCTCGCAGTCCCACCTACCCCCTCAGTGCCAACCCTGCCCCTGCAAATCCGGCTCGCAGTCCCACCTACCCCCTCAGTGCCAACCCCGCCCCCTGCAAATCTGGCTCGCAGTCCCACCCACCCCCTCAGTGCCAACCCTGCCACCTGCAAATCTGGCTCGCAGTCCCATCTACCCCTTCAGTGCCAACCCCGCTCCCTGCAAATCTGGCTCGCAGTCCCACCTACCCCCTCGGTGCCAACCCCGCCCCCTGCAAATCAGGCTCGCATTCCCACCAACCCCCTCGGTGCCAATCCAGCCCCTGCAAATCTGGCTCGCAGTCCCACCTACCCCCTCGGTGCCAACCCCGCCCCCTGCTAACCCGGCTCACAGTCCCACCTACCCCCTCGGTGCCAACCCCGCCCCCTGCAAATCTGGCTCGCAGTCCCACCTACCCCCTCAGTGCCAACCCTGCCCCCTGCAAATCCGGCTCGCAGTCCCACCTACCCCCTCGGTGCCAACCCCGCCCCCTGCAAATCTGGCTCGCAGTCCCACCTACCCCCTCGGTGCCAACCCCGCCCCCTGCAAATCTGGCTCGCAGTCCCACCTACCCCCTCGGTGCCAACCCCGCCCCCTGCTAACCCGGCTCACAGTCCCACCTACCCCCTCAGTGCCAACCCCGCCCCCTGCAAATCTGGCTCACAGTCCCACCTACCCCCTCAGTGCCAACCCCGCCCCCTGCAAATCTGGCTTGCAGTACCACCTACCACCTCAGTGCCAACCCCGCCCTCTGCAAATCTGGCTCACAGTCCCACCTACCCCCTCAGTGCCAACCCCGCCCCCTGCAAATCTGGCTCACAGTCCCACCTACCCCTCAGTGCCAACCCCGCCCCCTGCAAATCTGGCTCGCAGTCCCACCTACCACCTCAGTGCCAACCCCGCCCCCTGCAAATCTGGCTCACAGTCCCACCTACCCCCTCAGTGCCAACCCCGCCCCCTGCAAATCTGGCTCACAGTCCCACCTACCACCTCAGTGCCAACCCCGTCCCCTGCAAATCTGGCTCGCAGTCCCACCTACCACCTCAGTGCCAACCCCACCCCCTGCAAATTTGGCTCACAGTCCCACCTACCCCTCAGTGCCAACCCCGCCCCCTGCAAATCTGGCTCACAGTCCACCTACCCCTCAGTGCCAACCCCGCCCCCTGCAAATCTGGCTCGCAGTCCCACCTACCACCTCAGTGCCAACCCCGCCTCCTGCAAATCTGGCTCACAGTCCCACTACCCCCTCGGTGCCAACCCCGCCCCCTGCAAATCTGGCTCACAGTCCCACCTACCACCTCAGTGCCAACCCCGCCCCCTGCAAATCTGGCTTGCAGTCCCACCTACCCCCTCAGTGCCAACCCCGCCCCCTGCAAATCTGGCTCGCAGTCCCACCTACCCCCTCAGTGCCAACCCCGCCCCCTGCAAATCTGGCTCACATGTTACCTACTCCCTTGCTCAGCTCCGCCCAGCTCACAGTCCCAACTACCACCTCTCGCCTGGCCCCATGGGTGGCTCTTCGTCGGGGGCAGGGTGGGATTTGTCATACGATTGAGATGTGATAACTATTGTACAACTTGGTTGTGATAAAATGCAGCTATCATGCACAACAATGGCGGGATATCAGAGGGCGGTGTCCTCCATGGCTCCACCCTAGGCTGTAGTGTCACTGTAACCTGCAATCATATAACACATCGGGCTATCGGACATCAGGCCAATCAGCGAGCTCCACGTGCCGTAGAACAGGAGCAGAAGTGAATCTCTGCTTAAGTTCCTGAAACGCAGAGACTGCCTCAGGAGGCCAATTCACCACATCAGAACCCTTTTTGGTCAATCAGTCAATGGTTTAACAATACAGGAGAAATTACCAATAAATTTACGATAAAAATTGGCAAAAGCCAAAAATCTCTGAAGAGCCTTTAATGAAGTAGGTTGGACCCAATCACAGATGGCCTGAACCTTGACCGGGTCCATTTCAATAACAGACGGAGACAAAATGAATCCCAGAAATGAGACCTTCTGTACGCCAAAAAGACACTTTGATCCCTTCACATACAGTGCATTCTCTCTCAAAATCTGGAACACAGGTAAAGGATATTGATACTTCACAGTGATCTTATTCAAGAGAGGCCTCAATGAACCATCCTTTTTGGCCACAAAGAAAAAACCGGCACCCAAGGTTGAAGAGGATGGTCTGATATGACCCTTCTCCAATGACTCCTTGATATAAGATCGCATAGCATCGTGTTCAGGTACAGACAAGTTAAAAAGGCGACCTTTAGGAAATTTACCACCAGGCACTAATTCAATAGCGCAATCCTAGCTCCTGTGAGGGGGCAAAGATGCAGATTTACTTTCACTAAATACATCTGAAAAATCAGTCAAAAAGTCAGGAACATCCTGAGACTTGGGAGAGGCAGAAAAAACAGGAGTGTCGGCATTAACACATTGGCAGCCCCAACTGGTCACAGACACAGATTTCCAATCCAAAACAGGATTATGAGACTGTAACCAAGGGAAACCTAGTACAATAATATCATGCAGATTATACAGCACCAGAAATTTGCAACTCTCCTGATGATCTGGTTCAACCCTCATTATCACCTGAGTAGAAAACTGGGGTTTATTCTCCGCCAAAGGGGTAGGGGTATGCCCAGTAGGGGAATAGACTTCCGCAGGGTATCATGGGAAACCCACAACGTTTGGCAAAGTCAAAATCCATCAGGTTAATAGCTGCTCCTGAATCAACAAAAGCCTGAGCAGAAAATGTGGACAGGGAGCAAATCAGGGTAACAGTCAACAGAAATTTAGCCCGATCCCCCAAAAACAAATCCGGCATGGGAATCCTAGGATCCACAACCGGCAACCCAGCAAGATAGGCAGCAATACTCCAAACCTCAGTGGCAAGCTGATCCACACGGCCAGACAACTGTGCAAGCTCCATTGAGAGAAAAAAAAAATCCTCCTCAGCACCCAGAGAAACAGAGTGAAAAAAAAAATGCAACAAACAGGGAAAAGAAAAAAAATCTCTGACAACTCTGACAATCTTTTTTCTTTCCACACTATTTTTCCCTTCTGTGAGTACCATATAATTTTCAGTTTTGGCCAGTGATACTGTTATGTTTTGGTAGCTGAGGAGAGTAAGCAAAAACGGCAATACACCAGAGAGGCTGGAACCTATTGGATTGCAGTAACCTGAACTAACCACACAACTAGAGGTAGCCATGGAGCGTTCCTACGTTGATCCTAGACGCCTCGTCACAGCCTGAGAGATAACTACAGTCATGGCCAAAAGTTTTGAGAATGACACAAATATTATATTTTCACATGATCTGCTGCCCTCTGGTTTTTATGTGTGTTTGACAGATGTTTTTATCACAGACAGAAATATAACTGCAAACATATGAGTAACAAAAGCTTATATTGACAGTTAGAATGAGTTAATGCAGCGAGTCAATATTTGCAGTGTTGACCCTTCTTCTTCAGGACCTCTGCAATTCTCCCTGGCATGCTCTCAATCAACTTCTGGACCAAATCCTGACTGATAGCAGTCCATTCTTGCACAATCAATGCTTTCATTTTGTCAGAATTTTTAGGTTTTTGTTTGTCCACCCGTCTCTTGATGATTGACCACAAGTTCTCAATGGGATTAAGATCTGGGGAGTTTCCAGGCCATGGACCCAAAATCTCTATGTTTTGTTCCCTGAGCCATTTAGTTATCACCTTTGCTTTATGGCAAAGTGCTCCATCATGCTGGAAAAAGCATTGTTGATCGCCAAACTGCTCTTGGAGGGTTGGGAGAAGTTGCTCTTGGAGGACATTCTGGTACCATTCTTTATTCATGGCTGTGTTTTTAGGCAAGACTGTGAGAGAGCCGATTCCCTTGGCTGAGAAGCAACCCCACACATGAATGGTTTCAGGATGCTTAACAGTTGGCATGAGACAAGACTGGTGGTAGCGCTCACCTTGTCTTCTCCGAATGAGGCGTTTTCCTGATGTCCCAAACAATCGAAAAGGGGATTCATCAGAGAAAATAACTTTACCCCAGTCCTCAGCAGTCCACTGCCTGTACCTTTTACAGAATATCAGTCTGTCCACAATGTTTTTTCTGGAGAGAAGTGACTTCTTTGCTGCCCTCCTTGAGACCAGGCCTTGCTCCAAGAGTCTCCGCCTCACAGTGCGTGCAGATGCACTCACACCTGCCTGCTGCCATTCCTGAGCAAGCTCTGCACTGCTGGTAGCCCGATCCCGCAGCTGATTTTTGGCAACAATGGAACCTCTCTCCTTGAAGTTCTTGATGATGCGATAGATTGTTGACTGAGGTGCAATCTTTCTAGCTGTGATATTCTTCCCTGTTAGGCCATTTTTGTGCATTGCAATGATGACTGCACGTGTATATTTAGAGATAACCATGGTTAACAGAAGAGAAACAATGATGCCAAGCACCAGCCTCCTTTTAAAGTGTCCAGTGGTGTCATTCTTACTTAATCATGACAGATTGATCTCCAGCCATGTCCTCATCAACACCCACACCTGTGTTAATGGAGCAATCACTGAAAAGAGGTTAGCTGGTCCTTTTAAGGCAGGGCTGCAATGATGTTGAAATGTGTTTTGGGGGATAAAGTTCATTTTCTAGCCAAATATTGACTTTGCAAGTAATTGCTGTTAAGCTGATCACTCTTTATAACATTCTGGAGTATATGCAAATTGCCATTAGAAAAAGTGAAGCAGTAGACTTTGTAAAAAATAATATTTGTGTCATTCTCAAAACTTTTGGCCATGACTGTACACCTAAAGGCAGAAAGATGAAAGCTATCTTCCCCGGAGCAGATCCCCAAAGAAAATAGGAAGCACCCAAACATGTAATGGCGGTTAGACAAGAAGAAACATGGACACAGACAGAAAATAGAATGAGCAAACGCTGGGGCCCAATCTGTCTAGACAGAAAAGGACAGGAAAGGATACTCACTGCAATCCAAAAAAAACCCCTAAAAAATACTAACTCTACTGATTGCAAAAACACTGAGATCACAACCTCTACCACCTAAATCAGTTCTCTGGTGTAACTAAACTAAGCCGCAGCCACTGAAAAAACAGGAAAAAGCAAATGAACAAACAACAGTGGCTCCAGATAAACTAAGAGGAGCACAAGCCCCCCGGAGGGGACCTGGCTGACCTCCACAGAAGTGCAGGGAACAATGTAAAAAGCAAGCACAAAAATAAAAGCAGAAAATATCTTATCTGATAGCAGAAGATGCAGGCAAGACTCAGCAAGCTTCCAAATGAACCAGGAACCACAATTGAGACAAGAACAATTGATCACCGGCAACCATCATGGAGGGAACCTCCCTTATATCAGACCAGTCCGTGATCCCAGATTGCCATTCCTCGCTGAAAGGTTCAGTACTGTCAGCAACCACCAGAGGGAGCCTCTGCTCAGAAACCATTTTTAGCACATTCATAACACTGGTGCCTCTGGAGTCCCTCGAACCTCAAGGTGTAGGATCTTTCAAAGGCTTGCTGTGATGCATAAACTTACTATTCAGCCACCCCCAAACAGTGCTCACAAGCAAAAACGGTTGCAATGGGCCCCCACATACATGAAGAATACTTTTCAAACAGTCTTGTTTACTGATGAGTGTCGAGCAACCCTGGATGGTCCAGATGGATGGAGTAGTGGATGGTTGGAGGATGGCCACCATGTCCCATCAAGGCTGAGAAGTCAGCAAGGAGGTAGAGGAGTCATATTTTTTGCCGGAATCATGGGGAAACAGCTGGTAGGGCCCTTTAAAGTTCCTGAAGGTGTAAAAATGACCTCTGCAAAGTATATAGAGTTTCTTACTGACAACTTTCTTCCATGGTATAAAAAGCAGAAACGTGCCTTCAGGAGCAAAATCCTCTTCATGCTGACAATGCCCCATCTCATGCTGCAAAGAAGACCTCTGAGTCATTGGCTGCTATGGGCATAAAAGGAGATAAACTCATGGTGTGGCCACCATCCTCCCCTGACCTCAACCCTATAGAGAACCTTTGGAGTATCATCAAGCAAAAGATCTATGAGGGTGGGAGGCAGTTCACATCAAAACAGCAGCTCTGGGAGGCTTCATGCAAAGAAATACAAGAAGAAACTCTCCAAAAACTCACAAGTTCAATGGATGCAACAATTGTGAAGGTGACATCAAAGAAGGGTCCTATGTTACATGTAACTTGGCCTGTTAGGATGTTTTGGAGTTAAGTAGCTTTTTTGTTCAGTGAATGTGACCTCCTAATGCTGCAAATTCCACAAATGAGCATTTTCAGTTCTGTAAGGCTAAGTGCACACGTTCAGGAATGTGTGCAGAATTTTCCTGAGCAAAACCGGACTTTTTTCGTGGTAAAAACGTGTATTTTTTTGCGTGGATTTTGCGCATTTTTGGTGCGGATTTTTCACATTTTTACCGCGATTTTTCCCTGAACTTTCTAGGTCAATAATATAGCGGGAAAAACGCTAGAATTACGCAAAATTAATGAACATGTTGCTTCTTTTTCCACAATGCGTTTTTTTCATGGAAAAAAACGCACCAAGTGCACAAAAATTGCGGAATTCATTCTAAATAATAGGATGCTTTATTCATGCGTTTTTTACGCGTTTTTTGCCGCGAAAAAAACGCAAATAATCCTGAACGTGTGCACTTAGCCTTAAACTGATCAAATGTTCAGAAATTCTACTGTGCCTAATAATTTGGAACAGTGCATTCTGAGTTTTTATTCATTTTGGAGATTATTCTGTTATCATTGGGAGGTTTCTTCAATAAAATTCGATGTATACTCTAACGAGTGATGACTTTTATTAGACTGACTGCCATTTGCACCGACCACTTAGGAAAATCAGAGAAAAATATCATTTGCATAATAATTTGGAACATGGTGCACGTGTACAACGCTGATTTATGTGCAAGGCTCTTAACATATCAGGTGGCACCCCCTGTGTCCACAGCACCACACCGAGTGGTGCTCTCCCTCCCAGTGTACAGAGGGAAGGCGCCAGAATTTCATGTGTGCCCGCTGTATCAGATATATAAATATTTAATTTATTTTTCAAATTGTCTAATTAGAATAAATTGTTATTTAATAAGTCCTGGTAAGTTATGTGAATATCAAATGCAGGCGAGCGTTGAGGCAACCGCCTCTTACACTGCCGCCACCGCTATTAACTGCCCTGAAACAAACGCTATTCCAGACTGGTATTTCGTATCACTGGATAATGAACTCGTGATGCTGGCAGCGCAGACGGACGGTGACCCCCAAGTTCCCCTACAGAAACACATGCAATTTTTCATACATTTTTTGAGAACAGCTATGACCAAAATCAACCATCAAGTCACTGGACAAGGTCGGTTTAATAATTTGTTCATAGATCTTTCTTGGTATAGAAGTAAGGCTCACTGGCCTGTAATTTCCTGGCTCTATCTTCTTTCCATTTTGAAGACAGGGACAACATTTGCCCTTCTCCTGTTTTCCAGGCATTTTCAGAGATTCTGGTTAGTGATTCCGCAATTTCCTCTGCTCTTTCAGTACTCTAGGATGTAATTCCTCTGGATCAGGAGATGTAAATTCATGTAAATTAGCTCAGTGTCCTCTCACAATCTCTCAGTTTATGGATAGTGTGGATTATTTTATTCCTTCGATGGCACCGTGAAGATCAGTTCATGTTACATTGGCTTTCTTAGAGGACACAGATGCAAAATAGGAATTTAAAAGTTTGGCTTCTCAACATAATTTCTGACCACTTCACTTTTTTCATCCTGTAAATATCCTGTAGCATCTTTGACTTTTCTTCTGCTTTTGACATACTCCCAAAATCCTTTTTTACAGCTTTTGGTCTCCCTTACAGGCCTCACTTCATTGCTGGCTTTAGCTCTTCTAACGCTTGCCCTGCAGGCAGCATTATATCCTTCTTTAGATATGCCCCCTTCTTTCTATTTAATATACATTTATTTTTTCCTTTTTAGCAAGTGATGAGTTCGATGTTCATCCGCCCTGGTCTCTTTAAATGCTTCCAATTCTTCTTTCTTTTCAGGATTGTTACTGATTGTGCAGTGAGAATTTTATTCAGCAGAATCTCCCATCCTCCTTGGACATTTCTGTCCTTTAGAACATCCGGACATTTTCCCACCCTCTTTCTGAGCCCAGTAAAATCTGCCTTTCTGAAGTCCAATCTTAAAGTCTGAGTCCTCGCTGGTCTTCCTCCTCTTGTAATCCAAAATTTGACGATAGTATGATCGATGTCTCCTAAATTCCCAGCCACCTTTACTTCCTCAACCAGTTCATACCTGTTGGTAAGAATTAAGGCTGGGTTCACATTAGCGTTCGAGTCCGCAGCGTGGTGCTGCGGACTTCTTTCCTTAAATCTCTGCCTACTTCCGCATGTGTCTCGCGTACCTATCTTTAACAGCATATAACGCATGTCCCTGCGTATCCAATGTTAAAGATAGGTACACAGGACGCATGCGGAAGTAGACGAAGAAGTTTGCAGCACCACGCTGCGGACTCAAACGCTAATGTGAACCCAGCCTAAGTCCAAGATTGCAGATCCTCTTGAATTCTCTTCTACCTTTTGAAAGATAAAGTTGTGAGAGATAGAAGATAAGAATTTTTGTGGATCCAATACTTTTGCCTCAGGGAGATTCCCAACCAATATGTGGATAGTTAAAATCTCCCATGATCACTATGTCGTGCTTCTTTGGGAATAGAGACATCTGATGTAAACAGTTTATCCATATCTTCCGTCTGATCAGGTGCCTATAATACACACTTACAATAGTGTCCTTTCCGTTCTTCTCCCCTTGAATTTACAGTTTCTACAGAGCTACCAGTCTCTGATGCTTGGATCTCTGTGCAGATATACGTTTTCCTAACATATAATGCAACATCTCCTCCTCTCTAGTTAATCTGGTTACCAATAAATAACTTGTAGCCTTCAAGGTTTGTATTCCAATCATGTGTATCATTCCATCAATTCTCTGCTGCCTATGACATCATATCTCTCTTCCTGTGTCAGCAGCTCCAATTCTCATTGTTTCTCATGCTCTGTGCATTTGTATAGACACATTACAGTTTGTAGTCAGCTTCTCTTGCTCCTCTATTTTAATTCAGACTTTGTTGTTTTTGTTCTTTATTTCCACTTTTAATAGCAGGGTTCTCAAAAGAATTCATTAGCTGCAGATTTCTTCCTGGCCGTATATTTCCCATCCCGTATTGCTCTAGGTTAAAGCTCTACTGATGAGTGTAGCAAGGCATCTACCAAATTTGTGTTTTCCTGTTTTCGTAAGATTCAACCCATCTCTAATAAGGAGTCCATCATGCAGGTAATTCACTCCATGGTCAAGAAACCCAAAATGTTGCTCAAGGCATCACTGACATAGCCAGTTGTTCACCTGTAGAATCCTGTTCATTCTCCTTGGTCCATGTCCGTCCACTGGGAGGATGGATGAGAAGACGACCTGCGCTCCCAGTTCCTTCACCTGCCAGCCTAGGTCTTCAAAGTCTCGGCCTATAGCTCCAGGTCCTTTCTTCCTGTGTAAATTGTTCCCACATGTATTAGTAGACAAGGGTGGTTGTCTGTAGCACTGAAGAGTCTTGATACCCTTTCAGACACATCTTTGATTTGGGAACCTGGAAGACAGCACACTTCTCATGAAGTAATGTCTGGTCGGCAGATAGCGGCTTTTGTTCCTCTCAGCAGAGAATCCCCCATGACTACCACTCTCCTTTTCTTCTTCACCACAGAATTTATTTTTCTCCCTTCAAGAGGCTTCTGATTTCTTAGGCCTGTTTCAAACTTCCGTTTTCTGGCGTTAGTCAAAATTCGTCGTTAGCAGAGAAAAACAGATCAGACGGATTTGCCTGGCGGATCCGTCTTTTTCCCCAGACTTGTATTAGCGATGGATTGCGACGGATGCGCCATAAAATAGCTGTCCGTCGGCCGGAAAAAATGTCATAGGAACGTCTTTTGTCTGCGTCAAAAAGACGGACGGTGACGGATCCGCCGCCGTCCGTCGTCTGCTAGAATGGATGCCTATGGGCGACGGATGCGTCGCCGTCCGTCATATGACGGAGTCCAGTGACGGATTCCATTTTTTTAAACTGAGCATGCCCAGAAGCATTTCCATTCCTTAAATGTAACCCCAAAATCCTTAAATTTAACCCCAAAATCCGTTCTGGCACAGAAAATAATCTCTCTCTCCCCCCCGAGAAATTTCATACACTGGCTGCTGCGACAGATCCGTCAAAAAACGGAGCCAGTGCATCAGTTTTTTAAAATCTGCAACGGATCTGTTTTTTTTTTACACTTTCACAGATTGTGACTGAAGCAAAAAGACTGAAGTGTGAAAAAGGCCTTACTGGGGTGTTCTTTGTGTGCAAAAAACTTTTGTTGATGTTTATCTTCATAGTTGTCCTTGTGAGAGCCTGGTAGCTGTTCTTCAGTGGTATGGTGCTGACTGCCTTTTCATCCTCCTGCTTCCTTGGTCACATTTCATTATTCTTCTTCTGCAGGTACACTGCTTCTCTTTGAACATTGTGAATAGTTATTTTTCTTGTGTCATTATCTTCTGCAGGAACGATGAAAAGTTCTCTGGTAACATTCTGACGAGATTCTTCTGTTCTGTCGGGAAAGCCTCGTCTTCTGTGATGAGCTTCAGTGTAGCTTTTCTCTCCTGAAGACTCTGCACTAGGGTTGAGCATTCCGATACCGAAACCCGGTTCCGATACCTGAAATCCAATGTAAGTCTATGGGAACAAAATATCGGAATATTTTTACTTCCGATATTTTGTTACCATAGACTTACATTGGATTTCAGGTATCGGAACCGGGTTTCGGTATCGGAATGCTCAACCCTACTCTGCACCTTTTCCTCTAACAGAGTCACAAGCTTGTATTTCTGGCACATCAAGCTTGTCTTTTCCTCTGACAAGTCTGTAAACATATTGCGCACATTGTAGCACAACATAAGGGTAATCTACTTCTCCATGTGGAACAAAATGAATTTCTGTGGAATCACCAATTTCCGTTAAGCAGCACGATACATCTACACCCAAAGATCCTCAAACTTGCGGCGACTCTTCCCAGAGTGCATCAGGAATATGCAAATTATCTCCCTAGAAGGAACAAAGTGAAGAGACAGACCAGCAATCCGATGGCTTGACACTGTCAAAATAACGGCACAGAAGACTCTGGTGGTTCTATCCTATCTAGACCCTGGTGGACTTGTCCAGGCTGTCACCATGGCTCGAGGCCAAGACGAAGGCTGCTAAATCATAACAATAATAATACATTGAGCAAATGCTAGAAGTGGATCCAGCAGGAAGGAGCAGTGTCAGTCGTTGCTTTATGTTTCACTTTATTTTACTTCCAGCATTTTGCTCAAACATCTTTATGAAAAACTGCCTGCGAGTCTGCAGCTTCAGAGGGAATCAATGTAACGCAGGACACAGAACGAGAGGTGCAGTGAGCACCCCTGGACATCTGCTCCTAATGGACCTCCACACCCACCAAATCAATAGCAATGGAGGGGGACCCCCACACCCACCAAATCAATAGCAATGGAGGGGGACCCCCACACCCACAAAATCAATAGTAATGGAGGGGGACCCCACACCCACAAAATCAATAGTAATGGAGGGGGACCCCCACAAAATCAATAGTAATGGAGGGGGACCCCCACAAAATCAATAGTAATGGAGGGGGACCCCCACAAAATCAATAGTAATGGAGGGGGACCCCCACAAAATCAATAGTAATGGAGGGGGACCCCCACAAAATCAATAGTAATGGAGGGGGACCCCCACAAAATCAATAGTAATGGAGGGGGACCCCCACAAAATCAATAGTAATGGAGTGGGACCCCCACAAAATCAATAGTAATGGAGGGGGACCCCCACACCCACAAAATCAATAGTAATGGAGGGGGACCCCCACACCCACAAAATCAATAGTAATGGAGGGGGACCCCCACAAAATCAATAGTAATGGAGGGGACCCCCACAAAATCAATAGTAATGGAGGGGGACCCCCACAAAATCAATAGTAATGGAGGGGGACCCCCACAAAATCAATAATAATGGAGGGGGACCCCACACCCACAAAATCAATAGTAATGGAGGGGGACCCCCACAAAATCAATAGTAATGGAGTGGGACCCCCACAAAATCAATAGTAATGGAGGGGGACCCCCACAGAATCAATAGTAATGGAGGGGGACCCCCACACCCACAAAATCAATAGCAATGGAGGCGGCACGCAGGGGATCAATGCTTGGAGAGAAGAACTGAAGGTGTAGCCCAAAATATTGTAAGGGTGGGTGTGAGGGTAAAACTGTGCAGGGTAAAAAAAATCCTACTACTCCCCTGCATCACTTACTAAACTATCAGGAGCAGCCTCCACTTAACTCTTTCATGCCCCAAATGATTTGATGGGCACAACCTGTCACCACGAGTTATTTCTTCGCTGCACACTTACCACTTGTCACACACTCTGCACAATTTGTAACTAATTTTCCTAGAAAACTGAAATCTCCACATTCTTCCAGCACAGTTGGCACCAGAGAGCCTCATGTTCTTTGGTGCGTGGTACTCGTTGCCTCCTCCACCTGTCGAGTGCCGGCCGTGATGGACGCGCGCTAATTCTAATAAAATATTATCGCCATAAAGACATGGCTGCCGGCCGGGCACAATACGGCCTCCGCTCCAGAGGGACCATTAGCACCAGAGCAGTGAATAATGGCCGTGTGCTTTACAGACCGCTCTTTACCTCCGTCCAGGATTCATCGCTGATTAAACTATAAAATGTGAATTATTTAAACAATGATGTCAATTAAATTTTACATGGAGGTGAGGCGAGGTGTGGCAGCCCCGTGGCTCGGCAGCGCTTCATTATCCACATTTGAGGTAAAGGTCTATAATAACAGAAGATTCACAGCGGCTCGAGCTGCAATCTGGGACTTTCTGGTAACAGATTAATAATGTGAGAGTGCTGGGGGGATCCGTGGCCCCCGCAGATCTGCACTCAGGACCGGCCAGGGTCAGCACATCATCCAGAGCGAGGTGGCTCTTTGTACAATACAACACGATTTACTAATCCTGAAAAGAGAACCACAAACTTGCTATAGGTGGTGTGAAGACACCCTGTAGAAAATGTCAGCAGCCGCCATTGCGAGGACATGGCCATGGACGCTCCTCATTGCTACGGAGGTCTGTCGTTTTCCATCCTCGTTATTACTGCAGCAGGCTTCCTTGTTTGGGATCCATGACAACAATGAAGGGTTCAGATTTGGGCCGATCACAGTTGTGCCCCTCATGTAGGCACCATCTGATCCCCTCATTACACAGAGCAGCAGAGTCTCATCCTCTTGTTACATTGTTGCAGTTCTGTATGTTCGGGGTCCTCGCCCTCTTGTTACATTGTTGCAGTCCTGTATGTTCGGGGGCCCTCGCCCTCTTGTTACATTGTTGCAGTCCTGTATGTTCAGGGGCCCTCGTCCTCTTGTTACATTGTTGCAGTCCTGTATGTTCGGGGGCCCTCGTCCTCTTATTACATTGTTGCAGTCCTGTATGTTCGGGAGCCCTCGTCCTCTTGTTACATTGTTGCAGTCCTTTATATTCGGGGGCCCTCGTCCTCTTGTTACATTGTTGCAGTGCTGTATGTTTGGGGGCCCTCGTCCTCTTGTTACATTGTTGCAGTGCTGTATGTTCGGGTGTTATGTTACGGTAGCTGAGGAGTGCAGGTAAAAAAGGAAATACACCAGAGCAGTTGGAATCTATGAGATTGCAGTACCCTGACTAACCACCGCAACTAGAGGCAGCCGTGGAGCGTTCCTACGTTGGTCCTAGACGCCTCGTCACAGCCTGAGAAACTAACTACACCTAAAGATAGAAATAGGAAAGCTATCTGCCCCGGAGCAGAACCCCAAAGATAATAGAAAGCCCCCAAACATGTAATGGCGGTTAGACAAGAGGAAATACTGACACAGAAAGAAAATAGTATGAGCAAACGCTGGGGCCCAAACTATCTAAATAGAAAAGGATAGGAAGGGCACTTACTGCAATCCCAAAAAACCCTGAAAAGCACCAACTCTACTAATTTCAAAATCACCTGAGATCACACGACCTCTACCACCTAAATTAGTTCTCTGGTGTAACAAAAACAGCAGCCACTGAAAAAACTGGAAAAAGCAAAAGTACAAAACACAGTGGCTGGACTAAACTGAGAGGGCAAAAGCCCCCGGAGGGGACCCTGAAGGCCCCCACAGAAGTGCAGGACAAAATGCAAAAATATAGCAAAAACACAAAATAAGAAATTGTCTTATCTGATAGCAGGAGATGCAGACAGGACACAGCAGGCTACAAGGGAAACTGGAAAGAAGGATTCAGACCAGAACAATTGATCACCGGCAACCCTGATGGGAAAATGACTCCCTTATAAAAGACCAATCAGTAACACCTGATTCCCAGTCCTCACAATCCTCACTAGTACCGCTTGTAACCACCAGAGGGAGCCTCTGCTCAGAACTCATCTCAAACCCATTCACAACATTCGGGGCCCTCGTCCTCTTATTACATTGTTGCAGTCCTGTATGTTCGGGGGCCCTCGTCCTCTTATTACATTGTTGCAGTCCTTTATGTTCGGGGGAACTGTCCTCTTCTTACATTGTTGCAGTCCTGTATGTTCGGGGGCCCTCGTCCTCTTCTTACATTGTTGCAGTCCTGTATGTTCGGGGGCCCTCGTCCTCTTCTTACATTGTTGCAGTCCTGTATGTTCGGGGGCATTGTCCTCTTCTTACATTGTTGCAGTCCTGTATGTTCGGGGGCCCTCGTCCTCTTCTTACATTGTTGCAGTCCTGTATGTTCGGGGGCCCTCGTCCTCTTCTTACATTGTTGCAGTCCTGTATGTTCGGGGCCCTCGTCCTCTTCTTACATTGTTGCAGTCCTGTATGTTCGGGGGCATTGTCCTCTTCTTACATTGTTGCAGTCCTGTATGTTCGGGGGCCCTCGTTCTCTTGTTACATTGTTGCAGTCCTTTATATTCGGGGGCCCTCCTCCTCTTATTACATTGTTGCAGTCCTGTATGTTCGGGGGCCCTCGTCCTCTTATTACATTGTTGCAGTCCTTTATGTTCGGGGAATTGTCCTCTTCTTACATTGTTGCAGTCCTGTATGTTCGGGGGCCCTCGTCCTCTTCTTACATTGTTGCAGTCCTGTATGTTCGGGGGCATTGTCCTCTTCTTACATTGTTGCAGTCCTGTATGTTCGGGGGCCCTCGTCCTCTTCTTACATTGTTGCAGTCCTGTATGTTCGGGGCCCTCGCCCTCTTATTACATTGTTGCAGTCCTGTATGTTCAGGGCCCTCGTCCTCTTCTTACATTGTTGCAGTCCTGTATGTTCGGGGGCCCTCGTCCTCTTGTTACATTGTTGCAGTCCTGTATGTTCGGGGGCCCTCGTCCTCTTCTTACATTGTTGCAGTCCTGTATGTTCGGGGGCATTGTCCTCTTATTACATTGTTGCAGTGCTGTATGTTCGGGGGCCCTCGTCCTCTTCTTACATTGTTGCAGTCCTGTATGTTCGGGGGCCCTCCTCCTCTTCTTACATTGTTGCAGTGCTGTATGTTCGGGGCCCTCGCCCTCTTGTTACATTGTTGCAGTGCTGTATGTTCGGGGGCCCTCGTCCTCTTGTTACATTGTTGCAGTCCTGTATGTTCGGGGGCATTGTCCTCTTATTACATTGTTGCAGTGCTGTATGTTCGGGGGCCCTCGTCCTCTTGTTACATTGTTGCAGTCCTGTATGTTCAGGGGCCCTCCTCCTCTTCTTACATTGTTGCAGTCCTGTATGTTCGGGGCCCTCGCCCTCTTATTACATTGTTGCAGTCCTGTATGTTCAGGGCCCTCGTCCTCTTGTTACATTGTTGCAGTCCTGTATGTTCGGGGGCCCTCGTCCTCTTCTTACATTGTTGCAGTCCTGTATGTTCGGGGGCATTGTCCTCTTATTACATTGTTGCAGTGCTGTATGTTCGGGGCCCTCGTCCTCTTCTTACATTGTTGCAGTGCTGTATGTTCGGGGGCCCTCGCCCTCTTGTTACATTGTTGCAGTGCTGTATGTTCGGGGGCCCTCGTCCTCTTGTTACATTGTTGCAGTCCTGTATGTTCGGGGCATTGTCCTCTTATTACATTGTTGCAGTGCTGTATGTTCGGGGGCCCTCGTCCTCTTGTTACATTGTTGCAGTCCTGTATGTTCAGGGGCCCTCCTCCTCTTCTTACATTGTTGCAGTCCTGTATGTTCGGGGGCCCTCGCCCTCTTATTACATTGTTGCAGTCCTGTATGTTCAGGGCCCTCGTCCTCTTGTTACATTGTTGCAGTCCTGTATGTTCGGGGGCCCTCGTCCTCTTGTTACATTGTTGCAGTCCTTTATATTCGGGGGCCCTCCTCCTCTTATTACATTGTTGCAGTCCTGTATGTTCGGGGGCCCTCGTCCTCTTATTACATTGTTGCAGTGCTGTATGTTCGGGGGCCCTCGTCCTCTTGTTACATTGTTGCAGTCCTTTATATTCGGGGGCCCTCGTCCTCTTGTTACATTGTTGCAGTCCTTTATATTCGGGGGCCCTCGTCCTCTTATTACATTGTTGCAGTCCTGTATGTTCGGGGGCCCTCGTCCTCTTCTTACATTGTTGCAGTCCTGTATGTTCGGGGGTCCTCGTCCTCTTGTTACATTGTTGCAGTCCTGTATGTTCGGGAGCCCTCGTCCTCTTGTTTACATTGTTGCAGTCCTTTATATTCGGAAGCCCTCGCCCTCTTGTTACATTGTTGCAGTGCTGTATGTTCGGGGCCCTCGTCCTCTTGTTACATTGTTGCAGTGCTGTATGTTCGGGGCCCTCGTCCTCTTATTACATTGTTGCAGTCCTGTATGTTCGGGGCCCTCGTCCTCTTATTACATTGTTGCAGTCCTGTATGTTCGGGGGCCCTCGTCCTCTTATTACATTGTTGCAGTCCTTTATGTTCGGGGGAATTGTCCTCTTCTTACATTGTTGCAGTCCTGTATGTTCGGGGGCATTGTCCTCTTCTTACATTGTTGCAGTCCTGTATGTTCGGGGGCCCTCGCCCTCTTATTACATTGTTGCAGTCCTGTATGTTCAGGGCCCTCGTCCTCTTGTTACATTGTTGCAGTCCTGTATGTTCAGGGCCCTCGTCCTCTTGTTACATTGTTGCAGTCCTGTATGTTCGGGGGCCCTCGTCCTCTTATTACATTGTTGCAGTCCTTTATGTTCGGGGGAATTGTCCTCTTCTTACATTGTTGCAGTCCTGTATGTTCGGGGGCATTGTCCTCTTCTTACATTGTTGCAGTCCTGTATGTTCGGGGGCCCTCGCCCTCTTATTACATTGTTGCAGTCCTGTATGTTCAGGGCCCTCGTCCTCTTGTTACATTGTTGCAGTCCTGTATGTTCGGGGGCCCTCGTCCTCTTCTTACATTGTTGCAGTCCTGTATGTTCGGGGGCATTGTCCTCTTATTACATTGTTGCAGTGCTGTATGTTCGGGGGCCCTCGTCCTCTTCTTACATTGTTGCAGTGCTGTATGTTCGGGGGCCCTCGCCCTCTTGTTACATTGTTGCAGTGCTGTATGTTCGGGGGCCCTCGTCCTCTTGTTACATTGTTGCAGTCCTGTATGTTCGGGGGCATTGTCCTCTTATTACATTGTTGCAGTGCTGTATGTTCGGGGGCCCTCGTCCTCTTGTTACATTGTTGCAGTCCTGTATGTTCAGGGGCCCTCCTCCTCTTCTTACATTGTTGCAGTCCTGTATGTTCGGGGGCCCTCGCCCTCTTATTACATTGTTGCAGTCCTGTATGTTCAGGGCCCTCGTCCTCTTGTTACATTGTTGCAGTCCTGTATGTTCGGGGGCCCTCGTCCTCTTGTTACATTGTTGCAGTCCTTTATATTCGGGGGCCCTCCTCCTCTTATTACATTGTTGCAGTCCTGTATGTTCGGGGGCCCTCGTCCTCTTATTACATTGTTGCAGTGCTGTATGTTCGGGGGCCCTCGTCCTCTTGTTACATTGTTGCAGTCCTTTATATTCGGGGGCCCTCGTCCTCTTGTTACATTGTTGCAGTCCTTTATATTCGGGGCCCTCGTCCTCTTATTACATTGTTGCAGTCCTGTATGTTCGGGGGCCCTCGTCCTCTTCTTACATTGTTGCAGTCCTGTATGTTCGGGGGTCCTCGTCCTCTTGTTACATTGTTGCAGTCCTGTATGTTCGGGAGCCCTCGTCCTCTTGTTTACATTGTTGCAGTCCTTTATATTCGGAAGCCCTCGCCCTCTTGTTACATTGTTGCAGTGCTGTATGTTCGGGGGCCCTCGTCCTCTTGTTACATTGTTGCAGTGCTGTATGTTCGGGGGCCCTCGTCCTCTTATTACATTGTTGCAGTCCTTTATGTTCGGGGGAATTGTCCTCTTCTTACATTGTTGCAGTCCTGTATGTTCGGGGGCATTGTCCTCTTCTTACATTGTTGCAGTCCTGTATGTTCGGGGGCCCTCGCCCTCTTATTACATTGTTGCAGTCCTGTATGTTCAGGGCCCTCGTCCTCTTGTTACATTGTTGCAGTCCTGTATGTTCAGGGCCCTCGTCCTCTTGTTACATTGTTGCAGTCCTGTATGTTCGGGGCCCTCGTCCTCTTATTACATTGTTGCAGTCCTTTATGTTCGGGGGAATTGTCCTCTTCTTACATTGTTGCAGTCCTGTATGTTCGGGGGCATTGTCCTCTTCTTACATTGTTGCAGTCCTGTATGTTCGGGGGCCCTCGCCCTCTTATTACATTGTTGCAGTCCTGTATGTTCAGGGCCCTCGTCCTCTTGTTACATTGTTGCAGTCCTGTATGTTCGGGGGCCCTCGTCCTCTTCTTACATTGTTGCAGTCCTGTATGTTCGGGGCATTGTCCTCTTATTACATTGTTGCAGTGCTGTATGTTCGGGGGCCCTCGTCCTCTTCTTACATTGTTGCAGTCCTGTATGTTCGGGGCATTGTCCTCTTATTACATTGTTGCAGTGCTGTATGTTCGGGGGCCCTCGTCCTCTTCTTACATTGTTGCAGTCCTGTATGTTCGGGGGCCCTCGCCCTCTTGTTACATTGTTGCAGTGCTGTATGTTCGGGGGCCCTCGTCCTCTTCTTACATTGTTGCAGTCCTGTATGTTCGGGGGCATTGTCCTCTTGTTACATTGTTGCAGTGCTGTATGTTCGGGGGCCCTCGTCCTCTTCTTACATTGTTGCAGTCCTGTATGTTCGGGGCATTGTCCTCTTATTACATTGTTGCAGTGCTGTATGTTCGGGGGCCCTCGTCCTCTTCTTACATTGTTGCAGTCCTGTATGTTCGGGGGCCCTCGCCCTCTTGTTACATTGTTGCATCTTGTGATGCCTCATCCTTTTCGTACATTGTTGCATCTTGTGATGCCTTCTATAAATATCTCTGACAGCCATACATTGCCGCGGTCCGACTTCTGCTAGGATACAGTATTCCCTTTGCCTCCCTCCCTGGTCAGTGGGATCTGCCGACCGGAGAAGAAAGCAGACGCTGCGCCAGAGCGCAGCGTCAAACACGCAGCAATTACTGAAGAATTCCGGATCGTGGAAACACACCCTAAGAAGTGGCTGGAGACTGTGCATCCTGCGCCTTGTCGGACGAGTTCGTTGCCCACAGAGCTGCGATCATGGCAGAGGCTTGGCGGCTCCTTGATGGGAACGTTCTAGCGAGTCTTGAAATTCACAATGGCGGAGTGCGGGGCTATAAGTAATGTCCTGGGACCGAAGAAGCAAGGCTACAAATCGCTGCTAATCTCCACAATTTCTTTGTGTCACAGGCCTGATACTGTGGACAGAAAGCGCAAGTTATCGCAGTCAGGGCTGCGAAGTTTGGGCTCTGGTTCCCTCATTAACCCTCTCCAGCTGGAAGAGTTGGGATGTGGGGAAAAGAAGGGGTTAAAGCAGTCGCCATGGGATTTCCGGCCGCCTTCCTACACCGCACATAATTGGGTTTGTGTCTACAGCTTCATAAAGAGCCAAGTACAATCATTCTCTTGTAATTATGACCTTTAGATTAAACATGGCACAATAACACCTTCCCCAAACAGGCGGCCGGGATCTGTGGTGACACGCTGAGCGCTAAAGTGCCGCACCGTTACTGCACATTACGGCACAATTCTTCCATGTCACCACACAATTAGTCACAGCTTAACAAGCACAACAATCACCTCCGACATGTTACACAAATTCCTGACATTGCCACAATATTCATGGGACGATACGAATGCTGCACTCAATCCTGCTCTACCTGCACACATTTGTCTTTACTGGAGATGGACAGTCGTCAACACCCCCACAGAGAGATATATAAGACAGGGGTCTTAGACACCAATCTTGGAAAGTGCACAGGAGTAAGTTGCTCAAGCCGCTTAATGAATTTGCATCTTTCAAGTGTCATACGCCATCGCCAAAGATGTGGGGCAGCCTGAGGCGGGAGCACACTGGGACTTTACGCCGTTGTGATGATTGTGTGGCACACTGGGACTTTACGCCGTTGTGATGAATGTGTGGCACACTGGGACTTCACACTATTGTTATGTGTGGCACACTGGGACTTTACATCGTTGTGATGAATGTGTGGCACACTGGGACTTTACGCCGTTGTGATGAATGTGTGGCACACTGGGAGTTTACGCCGTTGTGATGAATGTGTGGCACACTGGGACTTTACGCCGTTGTGATGAATGTGTGGCACACTGGGATTTTACACCGTTGTGATGAATGTGTGGCACACTGGTACTTTACGCCATTGTGATGAATGTGTGTCACACTGGGACTTTACACCATTGTGATGAATGTGTGTCACACTGGGACTTTACACCATTGTGATGAATGTGTGTCACACTGGGACTTTACACCATTGTGATGAATGTGTGGCACACTGGGACTTTACACCATTGTGATGAATGTGTGGCACACTGGGACTTTACGCCGTTGTGATGAATGTGTGGCACACTGGGACTTTACACCGTTGTGATGAATGTGTGGCACACTGGTACTTTACACCATTGTGATGAATGTGTGTCACACTGGGACTTTACACCATTGTGATGAATGTGTGTCACACTGGGACTTTACACCATTGTGATGAATGTGTGGCACACTGGGACTTTACACCATTGTGATGAATGTGTGGCACACTGGAGTTTACGCCGTTGTGATGAATGTGTGGCACACTGGGATTTTACACCATTGTGATGAATGTGTGGCACACTGGGAGTTTACACCGTTGTGATGAATGTGTGGCACACTGGGAGTTTACACCGTTGTGATGAATGTGTGGCACACTGGGACTTTACACCATTGTGATGAATGTGTGGCACACTGGGAGTTTACGCCGTTGTGATGAATGTGTGGCACACTGGGAGTTTACACCGTTGTGATGAATGTGTGGCACACTGGGATTTTACACCATTGTGATGAATGTGTGGCACACTGGGAGTTTACGCCGTTGTGATGAATGTGTGGCACACTGGGAGTTTACACCGTTGTGATGAATGTGTGGCACACTGGGATTTTACACCATTGTGATGAATGTGTGGCACACTGGGAGTTTACGCCGTTGTGATGAATGTGTGGCACACTGGGAGTTTACACCGTTGTGATGAATGTGTGGCACACTGGGACTTTACACCATTGTGATGAATGTGTGGCACACTGGGAGTTTACGCCGTTGTGATGAATGTGTGGCACACTGGGAGTTTACACCGTTGTGATGAATGTGTGGCACACTGGGAGTTTACACCGTTGTGATGAATGTGTGGCACACTGGGCCTATTTCCATCATAGATCTGCCAAGAGCTTTACTTGAGCATCTTTGAGTTGCACGACAATGTTGCGACATTTCATGCATGGTTGATGCTCCAAGGCCATGGTGTGCATGCAGGATGCGACGGCTGTCAGCCGCGTTACACCAGAATTTCACAACCATCCCCTTTTTGTAGAGTTGGGAACATGTGGCCATATTCCCCGAGCCGGCACAGACAGCGAGTGGATGACCTGTGCACACGCACGCCGCCGGCTCTGCTGGAGGATAAGATTTCAGTGTAAGCCTCAGATTTATTTTAGAGGCATTAAATTGGTGATGCCTTGGCCGAGCTCCTGCGCTGCAGTCTCTTCTCATAAGAACCAAATATTTTTGCTTTGCACTGACTGCGAGTCAATCCACCTCGGAGTGAGGAGCCTCTGACATTGGAGAACAGTCAGAAGACGCTGAGGGATGGGGAAGAGGACTAGCCTGGATGAGAGGCCTCTGTAGTCATGTCATCAGTCCCTTACAAGTATGACTGTCGCTCCAGCTCACGTGGGGGCGGTTACCCAACTTTTCCATTGTTTCTCAAGTTAATAGATACAAATTAGAAACGACATGTAACAATCCATAATCGAATATTAAGTGACACCATCTCCATCAAACATTTCCAATCTTGTTTTTGACATCTCCTGATAACAACCAGTTACTTTTCAGGAACCGATTCTTCATAAAGTGGAAACGTTCCGGCGCTAGAGAATCCTGAGGATCGAAAGAAAACGAAAAAAGAAATCCAAACCCAAAAGAAGCAGAAATGAGGAAAGCGCTTCATCTGGTCCTGGGTGTACAAGAAGATGGGGGGGCGACAGGGGGGCACAAAGAGGCTGTGACGGGAGGATGGAGACTCGGATCAGGGTGGGCCGACACTTGTCTATTACGCCAGCAATTGACTGAGAGGATAAAGGCTGCAATGACAGGGGCAGTGTCATAATGAAGTCACATGTGACAATCCACGACAGATACTTGGTAACGTGAAGACAAATATGGAAACATCATCCTGTCAGCACATGGCAAAAAGAAGATTCTCACATGGATGGACACCAACTGAGGTCCGAGCCCGGAGCGTCCTGTTCTGAGCCCCACTTTCCTCACGCTAGTGCGCGGAGTCATCAGCGTGCGGAGCCGTCAGTGCGCGGAGTCGTCAGCGTGCGGAGCTGTCAGTGCGCGGAGTTGTCAGTGCGAGGAGCCGTCAGTGCGCGGAGTCGTCAGCGCGCAGAGCCGTCAGTGCGCAGAGTCGTCAGTGTGCGGAGCCGTCAGTGCGTGGAGTCGTCAGTGCATGCGGAGCCGTCAGCGTGCGGAGCCGTCTGCGCGGAGTCGTCAGTGCGAGGAGCCGTCAGTGCGCGGAGTCGTCAGCGCGCAGAGCCGTCAGTGCACAGAGTCGTCAGTGTGCGGAGCCATCAGTGCGCGGAGTCGTCAGTGCGAGGAGCTGTCAGCGTGCGGAGTCGTCAGTGTGCGGAGCCGTCAGCGTGGAGTCGTCAGTGTGAGGAGCCGTCAGCGCGCGGAGTCGTCAGCGTGCGGGGCCGTCAGTGCGTGGAGCCGTCAGCGTGCGGAGCTGTGTGCGTGGAGTCGTCAGTGCGCGGAGGCATCAGCGTGCGGAGCAGTCTGGGTGGAGTCGTCAGTGCGAGGAGCCGTCAGCGCGCGGAGTCGTCAGTGCACGGAGCCGTCAGCGTGCGGAGCGGTCTGCGTGGAGTCGTCAGTGCGCGGAGCCGTCAGTGTGCGGAGCCGTTTACGTGGAGTCGTCAGTGCGCGGAGTCGTCAGTGCGTGGAGCCGTCAGCGTGCGGAGCCGTCTGCGTGGAGTCGTCAGTGCGAGGAGCCATCAGTGCGCGGAGCCGTCAGTGTGCGGAGCCGTCTGCGTGGAGTCGTCAGTGCGAGGAGCCGTCAGTGCGCGGAGTCATCAGTGTGTGGAGCCGTCAGCGTGCGGAGCCGTCTGCGTGGAGTCGTCAGTGCACGGAGCCGTCAGTGTGCGGAGCCTTCTGCGTGGAGTCGTCAGGGCGAGGAGCCGTCAGTGCGCGGAGTCGTCAGTGCGTGGAGCCGTCAGCGTGCGGAGCCGTCTGCGTGGAGTCGTCAGTGCGAGGAGCCGTCAGTGCGCGGAGTCGTCAGTGCGTGGAGTCGTCAGTGCATGCGGAGCCGTCTGCGTGGAGTCGTCAGTGCGAGGAGCCGTCAGCGCGCGGAGTCGTCAGTGTGCGGAGCCGTCAGTGCGCCAAGTCGTCAGTGGGCGGAGTCATCAGCGTGCGGAGCGATCAGTGCACAGAGTAGTCAGTGTGCGGAGCCATCAGTGCGCGGAGTCATCAGCGTGTGGAGCCGTCAGTGCACGGAGTCATCAGCGTGTGGAGCCGTCAGTGCGCGGAGTCATCAGCGTGTGGAGCCATCAGTGCGCGGAGTCATCAGCGTGTGGAGCCGTCAGTGCGCGGAGTCGTCAGTGTGCGGAGCGATCAGTGCACGGAGTCGTCAGTGTGCGGAGACATCAGCATGCGATTAGCCCTAAGTGCACGGAGCCATCAGTGTGCGGAGTCGTCAGTGTGCGGAGCCGTCAGTACGCAGAGTCATCAGTGTACGGAGCCATTAGCACGCGAATAGCCCTCAATACGCAGAGTAGTCAGTGTGCGGAGTAGTCAGTGTGAGGAGACATCAGTATGCGATTAGCCCTCAGTGCGCGGAGCCGTCAGTGCGCGGAGTCGTCAGTGCGCGGAGTCGTCAGCGTGCGGAGCCGTCAGTGTGCGGAGCCGTCTGCGCTGAGCCGTCAGTGCGCAGAGTCGTCAGCGTGCGGAGCCGTCAGCATGCGGAGCCGTCAGCATGCGGAGCCGTCAGTGCGCGGAGTCGTCAGCGCAAGGAGCCGTCAGTGTGCGGAGTCATCAGTGTGTGGAGCCGTCAGTGCGCGGAGTCGTCAGTGTGCGGAGCCGTCAGTGCGCAGTCGTCAGTGCGCAGAGCCATTAGCATGCGATTAGCCTCAGTGCGCGGAGTAGTCAGTGTGCGGAGCCCTCAGTGCGCGGTGTAGTCAGTGTGCTGAGCCGTCAGTGCGCGGAGCCGTCAGCATGCGATTAGTCCTCAGTACGCGGAGCCGTCAGTGTGCGGAGCCGTCAGTGCGCAGAGTCGTCAGTGTGCGGAGCCATCAGCATGCGATTAGTCCTCAGTACGCGGAGCCGTCAGTGCGCGGAGCCGTCAGTGTGCGGAGCCGTCAGGGTGCGGAGCTGTCAGTGCGCAGAGTCGTCAGTGTGCGGAGCCATCAGCATGCGATTAGCCCTCAGTGTGGGGAGCCGTCAGTGCGCGGAGTCATCAGTGTGCGGAGCCATCAGCATGCGATTAGCCCTCAGTGCGCGGAGCCGTCAGTGCGCGGAGTAGTCAGTGTGCGGAGACCGTCAGTGCGCAGAGTCGTCAGTGTGCGGAACCATCAGCATGCGATTAGCCCGCAGTGTGGGGAGCCGTCAGTGCGCGGAGTCGTCAGTGTGCTGAGCCATTAGCATGCGATTAGCCCTCAGTGCGCGGAGCCGTCAGTGTGCGGAGCCGTCAGTGCGCGGAGCTGTCAGTGTGCAGAGTCGTCAGTGTGCAGAGTCGTCAGTGTGCGGAGCCATCAGCATGCGATTAGCCCTCAGTGTAGGGAGTCGTCAGTGCTCGGAGTCGTCAGTGTGCAGAGCCATCAGCATGCGATTAGCCCTCAGTGCGCGGAGCCGTCAGTGCGCGGAGTAGTCAGTGTGCGGAGCCATCAGCATGCGATTAGCCCGCAGTGTGGGGAGCCGTCAGTGCGCGGAGTCGTCAGTGTGCTGAGCCATTAGCATGCGATTAGCCCTCAGTGCGCGGAGCCGTCAGTGTGCGGAGCCGTCAGTGCGCGGAGCCGTCAGTGTGCAGAGTCGTCAGTGTGCGGAGCCATCAGCATGCGATTAGCCCTCAGTGTAGGGAGCCGTCAGTGCGCGGAGTCGTCAGTGTGCGGAGCCATCAACATGCGATTAGCCCTCAGTGCGCGGAGCCGTCAGTGCGCGGAGTAGTCAGTGTGCGGAGCCATCAGCATGCGATTAGCCCTCAGTGCGCGGAGCCGTCAGTGCGCGGAGTAGTCAGTGTGCGGAGCCGTCAGTGTGCAGAGTCGTCAGTGTGCGGAACCATCAGCATGCGATTAGCCCGCAGTGTGGGGAGCCGTCAGTGCACGGAGTCGTCAGTGTGCGGAGCCATAAGCATGCGATTAGCCCTCAGTGCGCGGAGCCGTCAGTGCGCACATTACTCTGCTGTTTTGGAGAATACAGATGTAACCTCTGACAGTGTGCTCAGCCTGGAGAGTTTTCTCAAGGTGAACGTAAACTAACAGGACCTCTGTCAGGACAGAATGACTATTCAAACCAAGTCCCACTGCTCGATACTTCACGGCCCATCATTTACCTTCTCACCTGCTTGTTTTTCATCAATCTCTGCCTCATCTTCTTTGATTGACAGCTCTGGATTCACAGGGTGAGAGAAAGGCGGAGACAAATGGAAAACAAGCAGGCCGTGAAGCACCGAGCAGCGGGATTTGTTTCGAACAGTCATTCTTTGCTGGCAGAGGCCTTTTAATCAGCGGGAGGGTAAAAGGGTGTTCCTGTAGCCCCTAAGGGTATACCTCATAATTCACAATAAGACAAAGTTGCTACCCCTATCGGAGTGTATTACAATGTGACCCCATGTGTGATGTCACTGTACGGCCACCGTCACAGGCACCTGCTAAATGCAGTCATTAGCTTTTTTTTTCGCATCCATGATGTTCTATGGGTGAAATCGCCGTCAGCCTCCATCTAATGTGTACAGTAGCTTTTTATGGCATTTAAGAACGCAATGTGAACAGGACTGAAGGGGGTTAAATCTCTCACCTCTATGCTCTGTGCTGAGCCTGGCCAACTATGCACTCGCCTGACCGACTGTAAACTCGCCTCCCAAATTATTAGCTCGCCTCGCCGACTAAGCTTGATGATTGTAAACTTTCTGATTAATCTTGCTTCACCGACTGTCAACTTGTTTCGTCGACTGTAAACTTGTAGACTGTCCACTCGCCTCCTCGACTGTAAACTTGTAAACTGCAAATCTGCCTTGCCAACTTTAAACTTATCTACTGTTAACACACCTCCCCAACTGTAAACTCGCTGACTGTAAACTCCCCTCCCCGACTGCAAACTTGCTTCGCCACGGTAAACTTGGCTCTACAACTGTAAACTTGCTGACTGTAAACGTGTGGTGTCAACTGTAAACTAGTCGAGTGTACTCTCCTCCCGACTGTAAACTTACTGTCTGCAAACTTTCCGACTGCAAACTCGCCCCTCACTCCCGACTGTAAACTTGCTGACTGTAATCTTGTCGCTTATACACTCACCTCCCCAACTGTAAACTTGTTGACTGTAAACTTTAAACTTGCCAAGTGTACACTCACCGCTGCTAGACGACTGTAAACTTGCCTCGCTAACTGCAAACTTGCTGACTGTCCACTCCTCTCCAACTGTAAACTTACGGACTGTAAACTTGCAAACTCGCCCTGTCAACTGTAAACTTGTCAACTGTACACTAGCCTCCCCAACTGTAAACTCACCGACAGTAAAGATGCCTCGCCGACTGTAAATTTGTTGATTGTACACTTGCCTCCCCGACTGTAAACTTGCCAACTGTACACTTGCCTCCCCAACTTTAAATTTGACTATAAACTTGCTGGCCGTAAACTTGCGGATTGTATACTCTACTCCCGTAGTAAACTTGCTTTTTTCAACTGTAAACTTGTCGACTGTACACTCGCCTCTCCTTGATATCTGTAAACTTACTTTGCTGACTGTAATCATGTCGACTGTACACAAGCATCCCCAACTGTAAACTTATGGACCGTAAACTTGTGGACTTTAAACTTGCCTTGTCGGCTGTAAACTTTTTGATTGTACACTTGCCTCCCCAACTGCAAACTTATAAACTGCAAACTTGCTGAATGTATACTCTCCTCCCCAGCTGTAAACTTGCCTCATTTGACTATAAACTCGCCTTGCTGATTGTAAACTTACGACTGTACAGTTACCTCCCCGACTGTAAATTTGCCTCACCGACTGTAAACTTACCAACTGTACACTTGCCTCGCCGACTGTAAACATATAAACTGTACACTTGCCTTCCCAACTTTAAACTTGCTGACTGTACACTCGCCTCCCCTTGCTGACCGTAAACTTGCCTCCCTGACTGTAAACTGGCTGATTGTACACTCGCCTCCCCTTGCTGACTGTGCACTTGCTGACTATAAACTCGCCCCGCCGACTGTAAAGCCAAGATCCCAGAACAGAATGACAAGAACCTGTCAGGACGAGCGGGTGCCGCGCTGAACACATTCTCCTTTATTGAATGAGTAGATGATAATGGCAGAATCTATATAGCCCACAGAAAAAAAGGAGGAAAAAAAGCTCACACAGGACACAAAACGTGTTTTGTCATTTGTGATGAAGTTATAAAAACAACAGACATTCAATCTGCCAAGT
>JARQOD010000010.1:45401609-45462361 GCA_033576555.1 Oophaga sylvatica | reverse complement strand
GGGAGAGTAGTATCATCTGCTGGCGTCTGTACTCACAGTTAAAAAAAAAAAAGTAAAATTACATACATATTCACATAAAGACCCATTATACTCACCTCACACCAAATCACCGACGCCCTCGTCTCCTAGAAATAATTTAAAATAATAAACGAACACATACTCCCTGTCTGCTGTAGTCCAGGTAATCCGAGTGTCCCATGGCAATCTCATGTGTAGAACACGATGTGACCGCTCTACCAGGCCGCCAGCAATACACTGACAGGAGGTAATCGCTCCCGCAGTGTATCAGCTGATCAGCTCCGGTGCTCTTATTTACGGCACCGCTGCATGGCAAAGTTCTAACACAGCGGTAGAGCCGTGAGAGCATCGGAGCTGATGAAATCCGGTGAAGTCTCACAGTAGTGCAGTGATACACTACGTTTGCGAATACCTCCTGTCAGTGTATCACCGGAGGCCGGGTAGAGCGGTCACATCTCCCGATGTGACTGTTCTACACTTGAGATCGTTGTGAGACACTCAGTATTAAATGGACTACGTTGGACAGGGAGTATTATATGTTGGTTTATTATTTTATTTTTGTTGCAGGAGACGAGGGAGTCGGGGATTAGGCGTTCAGTAAGTATGGTAAATTAAGATTCAATAAAGGAGTCTGTGTGATTACTTCAAATAAAGGGCTTTATTCTGGCAGTGTCTTTATTTACCATATAACTATAGGATTAGTATTGGATAGCTGTCTTATAGACGCTTTTCCATTACTGTGTGTGTGATGGAGGTGGGGGTGCTTTGCTGGTGACACTGTTGGGGATTTACATCAAGAAAAGGGAAACAGCGCTCCATCCGGGCGTAGTTAGTGAAAAATAGAATCTTTATTCCGCCAAGTACTTGATAAAGATCCTTTACTGGATCGAAACGTTGTATTTTCTATGGCGGAATAAAGCTTTTATTTTTCACTAACTACGCCAGGATGGAGCGCTGTTTCCCTTTTCTTGATGTGGACTATTTTTCCAAGAGGATTCCTTGGAACGAATACGGGCGCCCCTTATCTGAGAGTGCTGTCTGCTAATCTTCTACTGTTGGGGATTTATTCAAAACTGAAAGCATATTGAACCAGCATGGCTACCACAGCATCTTGCAGCAGCATGCTATTCCATCCGGTTTGCGTTTAGTTGGACCATCATTTATTTTTCAACAGGACAATGACCCCAAACACCTCCAGGCTGTGTAAGGGCTATTTGACCAAGAAGGAGAGTGTTGGGTGCTACACCAGATGACCTGGCCTCCACAGTCACCAGACCTGAACCCAATCCAGATGGTTTGGGGTGAGCTGGAGCGCAGAGTGAAGGCAAAAGGGCCAACAACTGCTAAGCATCTCTGGGAACTACTTCAAGACTGTTGGAAGACCATTCCCGGTGACTACCTCTTGAAGCTCATCAAGAGAATGCCAAGAGTGTGCAAAGCAGTCATCAAAGCAAAAGGTGGCTACTTTGAAGATCCTAGAATATAAGACATATTTTCAGTTGTTTCACACTTTTTTGTAAAGTGTAATGTATAATTCCACATGTGATAATTCATAGTTTTGATGCCTTCAGTGTGAATGTACAATTTTCATAGTCATGAAAATACAGAAAAATCTTTGAATGAGAAGGTGTGTCTAAACTTTTGGTCTGTACTGTATATATATATGTATATATATATATATATTTATTATAATCACTTATATTTGTTTTGTGTGTAAACATTATACTTGAACATGGTATGTAATGATATTAGGGTCTTTAATGGAGAATGAAAAAGAAGAGGTTGAACAAGGGAATGACATCATAATTTTTTTAAATAATATATCTTTATTTAGCTTATAACAACGCATACAAATCCGCATGAAAAACCGTATGAAAATCCGCATCAAAACCGTGCGTAATTTCAACTGCGGTTTCTGCCAAGAGAGTCAGAAACCGCGCAGAAATTTCCACAAGCAAATCCACAACATGCGCACATAGCCTTAAGCGTTGCATTTATTTTGTGTTTGTATTTCAGCTACAGAAAATTGCTAAAAGCACAAAATATTATTCATGCAGAATACTCGCGCCTCAAGTGCCAAGATACGGAGTAATGCCAACGTCCAACATATTAATCCAGCTGTTATCGGATCACGGGCTCATAATGAAGCGCTTGTCAAGAGTTAACTGTGACTGCTATTATACAGCTGCTCCGAGGCTGCACAGATCAGCAACGAATTTCAGATCACCATCACGGTTCATGAGAGTGAGGACGCAGAAACTTAAAAAAGGCCAAATTCACAAACAACAAACCTCTCAAGTTTTGGAGTCACGTGTGCGCGTGGATCCACCAGACCCTCCAGCTATGGGCCCCAGGATGAAAGCCACGCCGACGGAACAGATATCACTTATCGAGTATTCTCAAGAGCCGTCACCATAGTAACACACAAAGAATTCTTTCCAAGCTATCGCCAATTAAGTACTTTGCAGCCTCTCCATATCCCACTTCTTTCTCCCAGGCTACAAAAGTCAGAACAACAAGCGGCACTCACCCTCCTGCTCCGTTCTTGTCATCTCTTCTAGTTTCTTTTGTTTCAGTGTGTCCACCACATCGGCCAGACTTCCCTTGCGGCGTTCCGGAGTCCCGAAGTTAACACTGCACATAAGATCGTTGCGGTCGCGAGCCCCTTCGTCAGGCTTGTGTGGTGAGGTAGACGTAGTTCGGAAGGAATAGAGGGAACGTAATTTATTGCTGTCCGGATCCTGCGGAAACAAATGTTTGTGTCAGTACAGAATTTTAAAAAAGTCAAAGCGCAGGGAAAAATAATTATCTATACACATCCTACTTCTTGCCACTCTATTCAAGGGCTCCGCAGGGGTGGAGCATAAAGCCGCCAAGGAACCAATGATGTCACACGTCCACCTAAGAGTAGAGGCCACTACTTATAGCCCTGGATTACTGGCCTTCCCTTTATCTTCACTAGTGAATTTCCAGAGAGATATCACAAAACAGTATATATAGTAGCAGCTGTAAAGTGTTTTGGAAAGGATTTACAACTTGTTCATCTAATATTAATATATATATATACATATATATATATACACACACACACACATCATATATATATATATATATACACACACATCATATATATATATATATATGTATATATATATATATATATATATATGTATATATGTATATATATATATATACATATATATTTATAGAGTATAGGCCAAAAGTTTGGACACACCTTCTCATTCAAAGATTTTTCTGTATTTTCATGACTATGAAGATTGTAGAATCACACTGAAGGCATCAAAACTATGAATTATCACATGTGGAATTATACATTACACTTTACAAAAAAGTGTGAAACAACTGAAAATATGTCTTATATTCTAGGTTCTTCACCTTTTGCTTTGATGACTGCTTTGCACACAGAAAAGGTGAACGGATGGACTCTACATGCCTGGTTCCCACCGTGAAGCATGGAGGAGGTGGTGTGATGATGTGGGGGCTTCACTGGTGACACTGTTGCGGATTATTCAGAATTGAAGCGGTGAGCGGTCCAGCTCACCCCAAACCATCTGGATTGGGTTCAGGTCTGGTGACTGTGGAGGTCAGGTCATCTGGCGTAGCACCCCACCACTCTCCTTCTTGGTCAAATAGCCCTTACACAGCATGGAGGTGTTTGGGGTCATTGTCCTGTTGAAAAATAAATTATGGTCCAACTAAACGCAAACCGGATGGAATAGCATGCCGCTGCAATATGCTGTGGTAGCCATGCTGGTTCACTATGCCTTCAATTCTGAATAATCCCCAACAGTGTCACCAGTAAAGCACCCCCACACCATCACACCACCTCCTCCATGCTTCACGGTGGGAACCAGGCATGTAGAGTCCATCCCTTCACCTTTTCTGTGTGCAAAGCAGTAATCAAAGCAAAAGGTGAAGAACCTAGAATATAAGACATATTTTCAGTTGTTTCACACTTTTTTGTAAAGTGTAATGTATAATTCCACATGTGATAATTCATAGGTTTGATGCCTTCAGTGTGATTCTACAATCCTCATAGTCATGAAAATACAGAAAAATCATTGAATGAGAAGGTGTGTCCAAACTTTTGGTCTGTACTGTATATATATATGTATATATATATACACACACATATATATATATATATATATATATATACACACACACATATATATTATTTATATATTATATACACACATTTTATAATTATATATATATACACTATGTTCCAAATTTTTATTCAAATTGGTTTTAAGTGTCACAGCGTTTTTTTTTTTTTTTGTAAATGAAACCCATTGATGTAATTGTGTCTCAGGGTTCTTTGGATCACTGAAATCAATCTCAGATACCTGTGATAATTAGTTTGCCATGTGAGCCCAATAAAAGGAAAACTGGATGTTCCACACTATTAAGCAGCCAGAGTTTTCAAGTAACATGGGAAAGAAAAAGGATCTCTGCTGCTGAAAAGCATCAAATAGTGCAATGTCTTGGTCAAGGGATGAAAACATTAGAAATCATTACAAACCAGCAAACAGATATTTGAAGCTGCTGGTGCCTCTGGAGTCCCTCGAACCTCAAGGTGTAGTGTTATGTTACGGTAGCTGAGGAGTGCAGGTAAAAAAGGAAATACACCAGAGCAGTTGGAATCTATGAGATTGCAGTACCCTGACTAACCACCACAACTAGAGGCAGCCGTGGAGCGTTCCTACGATGGTCCTAGACGCCTCGTCACAGCCTGAGAAACTAACTACACCTAAAGATAGAAATAGGAAAGCTATCTGCCCCGGAGCAGAACCCCAAAGATAATAGAAAGCCCCCAAACATGTAATGGCGGTTAGACAAGAGGAAATACTGACACAGAAAGAAAATAGTAAGAGCAAAAGCTGGGGCCCAAACTATCTAAATAGAAAAGGACAGGAAGGGTACTTACTGCAATCCCAGAAAACCCTGAAAAACACCAACTCTACTAATTTCAAAATCACCTGAGATCACACGACCTCTACCACCTAAATTAGTTCTCTGGTGTAACAAAAACAGCAGCCACTGAAAAAACTGCAAAAAGCAAAAGTACAAAACACAGTGGCTGGACTAAACTGAGAGGGCAAAAGCCCCCGGAGGGGACCCAGAAGGCCCCCACAGAAGTGCAGGACAAAATGCAAAAATATAGCAAAAACACAAAATAAGAAATTGTCTTATCTGATAGCAGGAGATGCAGACACGACACAGCAGGCTACAAGGGAAACTGGAAAGAAGGATTCAGACCAGAACAATTGATCACCGGCAACCCTGATGGGAAAATGATTCCCTTAAATAAGACCAATCAGTAACACCTGATTCCCAATCCTCACTAGTACCGCTTGTAACCACCAGAGGGAGCCTCTGCTCAGAACTCATCTCAAACCCATTCACAACAGTACCCCCCCTTGAGGAGGGGTCACCGAACCCTCATTTGAGCAACCAGGTCGGTCAGGATGAGTTCTATGATACGCACGGATAAGTCTCCTAGCATGGATGTCCGAAGCAAACACCCAAGAATTGTCTTCCTGACCATAACCTCTCCATTTAACCAAATACTGGAGTCTTCGTCTAGAAAAACGAGAATCCAATATTTTCTCAACCACATACTCCAGATTGCCCTCAACCAAAACAGGGTCAGGAGGCACAGCAGCAGGAACCACTGGCTCAACAAACCTCTTCAACAAGGACTTGTGGAACACGTTATGGATCTTAAATGTCCCTGGAAGAAGCAAACGAAAAGAAACAGGATTAATAATCTCCATGATCTTATAAGGTCCAATGAACCTAGGCTTAAATTTAGGAGATGCTACTCTCATAGGAATATTCTTTGAGGACAACCAGACCAAGTCCCCCAATTCAAACCGAGGACCATCAGTCCTATGCCGGTTAGCAAACCGCTGGGCCTTCTCCTGAGAGAGGGACAACCTCTCCACTACCTGGTCCCAAATCTGCTGCATACGCTCAACAACAGAGTCAACACCTGGACAGACAGAAGCCTCCGTCTGTCCTGAAGAAAATCGAGGGTGAAACCCAGAATTACAGAAAAACGGAGACATCAAAGTGGCAGAGCTAGCCCTATTATTAAGAGCAAACTCAGCCAAAGGCAAAAAAGAGACCCAGTCATCCTGATCAGCAGACACAAAGCATCTTAGATAAGTCTCCAATGTCTGGTTTGTTCTCTCAGTTTGACCATTGGTCTGAGGATGAAATGCCGAGGAGAAAGACAATTGAACACCCAGTTTAGAACAAAAAGTCCTCCAAAATCTGGAAACAAACTGGACTCCTCTGTCAGACACAATGTTCTCAGGAATGCCGTGTAAACGAACCACGTGCTGAAGGAACAACGGCACCAATTCAGAGGAGGAAGGCAACTTAGGTAATGGCACAAGATGTATCATTTTGGAAAACCTATCACAAATTACCCAGATGGTGGTCATTCTCTGAGAAACAGGAAGATCGGAAATGAAATCCATAGAGATATGGGTCCATGGTCTCTTGGGCACAGGCAATGGCATCAACAAACCACTAGAGCGAGAGCAAGGCTTGGAGCGAGAGCAAGTCCCGCAGGACTGCACAAATTCCCTGACATCGCGAGACAAGGTAGGCCACCAAAAGGACCGACTAACCAAGTCTCTGGTACCAAAAATTCCGGGATGCCCAGCCAATGCGGAACAATGAATCTCAGACATCACACTCTTTTTCCATTGGTCCGGGACAAACAATTTTCCAACAGGGCAGCGCTCGGGCCTATCCTCCTGACACCCCTCCAGAGCAAGTCTCAAATTAGGCGAGATGGCGGAAAGAACTACACCCTCCTTCAAAATAACAGAGGGATCAGATAGCTCAGGAGAGTCCGCAAGGAAACTCCTCGAGAGGGCATCCGCCTTAACATTCTTAGTGCCAGGAAGAAAGGAAACCACAAAATTAAAACGTGTGAAAAACAAGGCCCACCTGGCCTGTCTAGGATTGAGTCGCTTGGCAGATTCCAGATAGACCAGATTCTTATGGTCCGTAAGGACCACCACCTGATGTTTGGCTCCCTCCAGCCAATGTCTCCACTCTTCAAAAGCCCACTTCATGGCCAGTAACTCCCGATTACCCACGTCATAATTACGTTCAGTAGGAGAAAATTTTCGAGAGAAAAAGGCACAAGGGTTACTTTTAGAGGTCTCTGGATCTTTTTGGGACAAAACGGCACCTGCCCCAATTTCAGAGGCATCAACCTCCACCTGAAATGGCAGAGAAACATCAGGCTGCCGTAGAACAGGAGCAGAAGTGAATCTCTGCTTAAGTTCCTGAAACGCAGAGACTGCCTCAGGAGGCCAATTCACCACATCAGAACCCTTTCTGGTCAAATCAGTTAATGGTTTAACAATAACAGAGAAATTACCAATAAATTTACGATAAAAACTGGCAAAACCCAAAAATCTCTGAAGAGCCTTTAATGAAGTAGGTTGGACCCAATCACAGATGGCCTGAACCTTGACCGGGTCCATTTCAATAACAGATGGGGACAAAATGAATCCCAGAAATGAGATCTTCTGTACGCCAAAAAGACACTTTGATCCCTTCACATACAGAGCATTCTCTCTCAAAATCTGGAATACAGTTCGAACATGTTTCACATGAGAGTCCCAGTCATTAGAAAAAATCAAGATATCATCCAAATAAACAATCAGAAACTTGTCCACAAAATCCCTGAAAATGTCATTCATGAAGGACTGGAAGACGGAAGGAGCATTAGTGAGCCCAAAGGGCATCACAAGGTACTCAAAATGCCCTTCAGGGGTGTTAAATGCCGTCTTCCATTCATCCCCGTGCTTAATGCGAA
Source organism: Oophaga sylvatica (assembly GCA_033576555.1). Lineage (NCBI taxonomy): Eukaryota > Metazoa > Chordata > Amphibia > Anura > Dendrobatidae > Oophaga > Oophaga sylvatica. Next base: position 45,454,473 of record JARQOD010000010.1, on the reverse strand, counting down.
TAAGGTTATACGCCCCCCTGAGGTCAAGCTTGGTAAACCAAGTAGCGTTTTTCACCCTGGAAAACAGGTCAGAAATCAAGGGTAACGGGTATTGATATTTCACAGTAATATTGTTCAAGAGACGATAATCAATACACGGCCTTAATGAACCATCTTTTTTGGCCACAAAGAAAAAACCGGCACCTAAGGGTGAAGAGGATGGTCTGATATGACCCTTCTCCAATGATTCCTTGATATAAGACCGCATAGCGTCATGTTCAGGTACAGACAAGTTAAAAAGGCGACCCTTAGGGAATTTACTACCTGGCACTAATTCAATAGCGCAGTCATAGCTCCTATGGGGAGGTAAGGATGCAGATTTACTTTCGCTAAACACATCAAAAAATCAAACAAAAAGTCAGGAACATCCTCAGCCTGGGGGGAGGCAGAAAAAACAGGAGTGTTGGTATTAACACATTGGCAGCCCCAACTGGTTACAGACACAGATTTCCAATCCAAAACAGGATTATGAGACTGTAACCAAGGGAAACCCAGCACGATAATGTCATGCAGATTATATAGAACCAAAAATTTGCAGCACTCCTGGTGATCAGGTTCAACCCTCATTATCACCTGAGTAGAAAACTGGGGTTTATTCTCAGCCAAAGGGGTAGAATCGATCCCCAGTAGGGGAATAGACTTCTGTAGGGGTATCAAGGGAAATCCACAACGTTTAGCAAAATCATAATCCATCAGGTTAATAGCTGCTCCAGAATCAACGAAAGCCTGAGCAGAAAATGAGGACAGAGAGCATATCAGAGTGACAGTTAATAAAAACTTAGTCTGAACACTACCCAAGACAACTGAGCGTGCAAAACGTCTTCCCCGCTTAGGGCAGACTGAAATAGCATGAGAGGCATCACCACAGTAGAAACATAACCCATTGCGCTTTCGAAACTCATGACGCTGTGCCCCAGACACCACTCCATCACACTGCATGGGCTCAGCAGCTGGCTCACAAGGCAACACCACTCCACGCATACTTCTCCGCTCACGCAAACGTCTGTCAATTTGAATCGCTAATGACATAGAATCATTGAGACCAGAGGGGACAGGGAATCCCACCATAACATCCTTTACATTATCCGACAGACCCTTCCGGAAAAGGGCCGCCAAAGCGTCGTCATTCCATTTGGTCAGGACTGCCCACCTACGGAATCTCTGACAGTATAACTCAGCGTCATCAAGCCCCTGATTTAATGCCAACAAGGCTTTTTCAGCTTGATCAGTGATATTAGGCTCATCGTACAATAACCCAAAGCCTGAAAAAATACATCAACATCACTCAAAACAGGATCCCCAGGTGTCAGGGAAAAAGCCCAATCCTGAGGATCGCCGCGCAGGAGAGAGATGACAATTTGAACCTGCTGCGCTGCGTTTCCTGAGGACTTAGATTTTAAGGCAAGAAACAATTTACAATTATTTTTGAAATTCTGAAACTTAGCTCGATCCCCTGAAAACAAATCTGGCATGGGGATCCTAGGTTCCACAACAGGCAACCTAGCAAGATATGCAGCAATACTCCGAACCTCAGTGGCAAGCTGATCCACACGGCCAGACAACTGTGCAAACTCCATTGGGAGAAAAGATCCTCCCCAGCACCCAGAGATACAGAGGGAAAAAAAAAAAAAAAAAAAAATGCAACAAACAGAAAAATATCTCTGACAACTTTTCTTCCTTCAAAATATTTTTTCCCTTCTGTGAGTACCATACAATTTTTTTGGCCGGTGATACTGTTATGTTACGGTAGCTGAGGAGTGCAGGTAAAAAAGGAAATACACCAGAGCAGTTGGAATCTATGAGATTGCAGTACCCTGACTAACCACCACAACTAGAGGCAGCCGTGGAGCGTTCCTACGTTGGTCCTAGACGCCTCGTCACAGCCTGAGAAACTAACTACACCTAAAGATAGAAATAGGAAAGCTATCTGCCCCGGAGCAGAACCCCAAAGATAATAGAAAGCCCCCAAACATGTAATGGCGGTTAGACAAGAGGAAATACTGACACAGAAAGAAAATAGTAAGAGCAAAAGCTGGGGCCCAAACTATCTAAATAGAAAAGGACAGGAAGGGTACTTACTGCAATCCCAGAAAACCCTGAAAAACACCAACTCTACTAATTTCAAAATCACCTGAGATCACACGACCTCTACCACCTAAATTAGTTCTCTGGTGTAACAAAAACAGCAGCCACTGAAAAAACTGCAAAAAGCAAAAGTACAAAACACAGTGGCTGGACTAAACTGAGAGGGCAAAAGCCCCCGGAGGGGACCCAGAAGGCCCCCACAGAAGTGCAGGACAAAATGCAAAAATATAGCAAAAACACAAAATAAGAAATTGTCTTATCTGATAGCAGGAGATGCAGACACGACACAGCAGGCTACAAGGGAAACTGGAAAGAAGGATTCAGACTAGAACAATTGATCACCGGCAACCCTGATGGGAAAATGATTCCCTTAAATAAGACCAATCAGTAACACCTGATTCCCAATCCTCACTAGTACCGCTTGTAACCACCAGAGGGAGCCTCTGCTCAGAACTCATCTCAAACCCATTCACAACAGTGTAGGATCCTTCTAAGGCTTGCTGTGGTGCATAAACCTACTATTCAGCCACCCCTAAACAGTGCTCACAAGCAGAAACGGTTGCAGTGGGCCCAGACATACATGAAGACTAATTATCAAACAGTCTTATTTACTGATGAGTGTCAAGCAACCCTGGATGGTCCAGATGGATGGAGTAGTGGATGGTTGGTGGATGGCCACCATGTCACAACAAGGCTGCGACGTAAGCAAGGAGATGGAGTCATGTTTTGGGCCGGAATCATGGGGAAACAGCTGGAAGGGCCCTTTTAGGTTCCTGAAGGTGTGAAAATGATCTCTGCAAAGTCTATAGAGTTTCTGACTGACAACTTTCTTCCATGGTATAAGGGTATGGTTCCACGTTAAGGAAAAATGGCATTTTGGACGGAGTGGAAAGTCCACTCCGCTCAAAGCCCCGTCCCTTCTGAATGCGCAATGAATCCGGATGTGCTCATTGAATACATCCGGAATCACCGCAGCGCTAGATAGGACTCTGCTATTTACCGTGCGGCGACGGAGCGTATACACGGAGCGTTGCCGCAAGGTAAAAGGACATGCTGCGATCTGAAAAGACGCGCCGCATGTCCGTTTACGCAGGTCTACCGCCTGCGTGTTTTAACGCATAGTGGAGACGGGATTTCATGAAATCCCCTCCACTATGCTGTAATATCTGGACGCCGCGTGTTTGACGCTGCGGTTGTACACAGCGTCAAACACGCAGCATTTCCTTACCGTGGAAGCACACCCTTAAAAGTAAAGAAGACCTCTGAGTCATTGGCTGCTATGGGCATAGAAGGAGATAAACGCATGGTGTGGCCGCCATCTTCCCCTGACCTCAACCCTATAGAGAACCTCTGAAGTATCATCAAGCAAAATATCTATGAGGGTGGGAGGCCGATCACATCAAAACAGCAGCTCTGGTAGGCAAAGAAATACAAGAAGAAACTCTCCAAAAACTCACAAGTTCAATGAATGCAAAAATTGTGAAGGTGACATCACAGAAGGGTTCCTATGTTACATGTTACTTGGCCTGTCAGGATGTTCTGGAGTTAAGTAGCTTTTTTGTTCAGTGAATGTGACCTCCTAATGCTGCAGATTCCACAAATGAGCATTTCCACTTCTTTCCAACAGATCAAATGTTCAGAAATTCTCCTGGGCCTAATAATCTGGAGCATTCTGAGGTTTTATTCATTTTGGAGATTATTCTGTTATCATTGGGAGGTTTCTTCAATAAAATTCCATGTATACTCTAACGGGTGATGACTTTTATTAGACTGACTGTCATCTGCACCGACCACTTAGGAAAATCAGAGAAAAATATCATTTGCATAATAATTTGGAACATGATATTATATATTATATATAAATATATAATATAGACACATATACATACATACATACATATACACATATCTACAGTTGTGCTCAAAAGTTTACACACCCCTGCAGAATTTTTGCTTTTTTTCAGAGAATATGAATGATAACACCAAACCTTTTCCTCCGCTCATGGTTAGTGGTCGAGTGAAGCCATTTATTGTCACTACTGTGTTTTCTCTATTTAAATGATAATGACAACCCAAAACATCCAAATGACCCTGATCAAAAGTTCACATACCCCATTTCTTAATATCATGTATTGCCCCCTCTAACATCAAGGACAGCTTGAAGTCTTTTGTGGTAGTTGTGGATGAGGTTCTTTATTTTCTCGGTAAAGCTGCCCACCCTTCTTGGTAAAAAGCCTCCAGTTCCTGTAAATTCCTGGGCTGTCTAGCATGAACTGCGCGATTGAGATCTCCCCAGAGTGGCTCAATGATACTGAGGTCAGGAGACTGAGATGGACACTCCAGAACCTTCACTTTGCTCTGCTGTAGCCAATGACAGGTCGACTTGGCCTTGTGTTTTGGATCGTTGTCATGTTGGAACGTCCAAGTGTGTCCCATGCGCAGCTTCCGGGCTGACCATTGCAAATTAGCCTCCAGTATTTGCTGATAATGTGCTGCATTCATCTTTCCTTCAACTTTGTAGCTCACACATCCCCAAAACATCAGCGATCCACCTCCGTGCTTTACAGTAGGAATGGTGTTCCTTTCATCATAGGCCTTGTTGACCTCTCTCCAAATGTAACGTTTACGGTTGTGGCCAAAAAGTTCAATTTTGGTCGCATCACTCCAAATAACCTTGTTCCAGAAGTTTTGAGGCTTGTCTCTGTGCCGTTTTGCGTATTGTAGGCGAGATACTTTGTAGCATTTGCGCAGTAATGGCTTTCTTCTGGCGACTCGGCCATGCAGCCCATTTTTCTTCAAGTGCCTCCTTATTGTGCATCTTGAAACAGCCACACCGCTAGTTTTCAGAAAGTCCAGTATTCCAGCTGATGTTATTTGTGGGTTTTTCTTTGCATCCTGAACAATTTTCCTGGCAGTTGTGGATGACATTTTCGTTGCTCTGCCTGACCGTGGTTTTGCTTTTACAGAGTCCCTGATTTTCCATTTGTTAATCACAGTGTGAATGCTGCTGACTGGCATTATCAATTCCTTGGATATCTTTTTGTATCCCTTTCCTGTTTTATACAGTTCAACTACCTTTTCCTGTAGACCCGTTGACAATTCTTTTGCTTTCCCCATGACTCACAATCTAGAAACATCAGTGGCTGGATGAAAGATGCAAGAGTCTGTCTGGATCCAAGAAACTCTCTCAGCTTTTATGCACACACTGATTACAAGCAAACAGGTCACAGGTGAGGATGTTACCTTTAGTAGCCATTCACACCCATTTGTGTCAACTTCTGTGCATGTTATCAGGCCACAATCGCCAGGGTATGTGAACTTTGATCAGGGTTATTTGGATGTTTTGGGTTGTCATTATGATTTCAAAAGAGAAAACACAGAAAACATCATTCATATTCTCTGAAAAAAGGCCAAGAAAGCAAAAATTCTGTCGGGGTATGTAAACTTTTGAGCACAACCGTATATATCTATCAGAGGCCCCGGTTCTTCAATTGCAGATATCAATTACATTGGTGAATGTGTGAGCAAATGTAAAAAATAAGGAAATATTATTAATGACAGCGTCCGGTCAGATCCATCATACGAAGTACACACTTTTATCAATTCTACCATCATTACCATAGTAGTCCTCTTCAAGACCATCATCTTCATCACTACCACAAACATCATCCTCATCACCACCACCATCACCCTCATCACCACCACAATCCTCATCACCACCACCATCATCCCCTTCACCACCACCATGGTCATCACTTGAGTATAATAACTTCTATGCATTAGTTATGATACTGTCATATCTTATCGTCCTCGCCAGATCCTCCAGAGTGCGACCTTCCCATCACTCTCGATACATACCGGATCCTCCCATGAGTTGCAGCCATTTGTGGTCACAGTTGGTAAAGTCATAAAAATAGCAAGTTTTAACAAAGAATAATAAGCAGTGGAGCGCGACACCGAGGGTCACATGACAAACACAGCGCCAACAGAGTTAAAAAGCCACACCGATGAGTTACAGGATTTGGGGGCTCTGCCAACCCCCGAGCACAATCCCCCCTTTCTGCTTCCTTTTCTATGGCGGTTTTGCTGTGGCATGTGTTTTTTATGAGGACCCCAGAGGATGTTTGAGTGTTTGATGTAGAACACTATGCAAATCAGCCAACTTTGATCACTTACATACACTATCAATTAAGAAGGCAGACTGAAAAAAAGATCAAATTAAAAGCGTCTTTTCCTGCTAATAGTCATCTCTCTCCAAGAAATCATACGCTTCTATTAGGAATGATAATGAGGTTTTGTGTAATAGGTTCTGCTGAATATTAAGTGTGGCCTTTTTATTAAAGCTTTTATCCCAAAATATAAATGTTTGAAGAGAAGCGCTGGATGCACAGAGACGCCGCTGTTTATTTTTGTCCCACCGACATCCATGTGAAATCAGTCCTACGTCTCGGGAATTGCCGGGGGACGAGGCGCAGAAACACAAGCTAGAAGAGGGGAGTTTACATTGCACCAAAAGTTAATAATCTAATGGGTTGTACAAATTACATCTGATAAATCCAAGCTGTAGATCCCTGAATAACAACAGCAACCGGAGAGAAAGCGGATCAGGCCAGAGACACCGAGGTGCAATGCAGTGATGTCATCAGGGGGCGGGACTGGAGAAGGGGTGTGGTCTCATATCAGTGATGCCATCAGGGGGCGGGGCTGGAGAAGGGGTGTGGTCTCATATCAGTGATGTAATCATGGGGCAGGGCTGGTGTATAAGGGGTGTGGTCTCAAATCAGTGATGTCATCACCGGGGCGGGGCTGTAGTATAAGGGGTGTGGTCTCATCATTATATCAGTGATGTCATCACCGGGGGCGGGGCTGGAGTATAAGAGGTGTGGCCTCATCATTATATCAGTGATGACATCACCGGGGGCGGGGCAAATAACCTCTCACATGTATACAGGCAGGTTGTCAGTAGTGAAAGATGAGGGGTGGGGCGAGTATAAGGGGTGTGGTCTCATCATTATCAGTGATGTCATCACCATGGGCGGGGCTGGAGTATAAGAGGTGTGGCCTCATCATTATGTCAGTGATGTCATCACCGGGGGCGGGGCTGATAACCTCTCACATGTATACAGGCAGGTTGTCAGCAGTGATAGATGGGGGGCGGGGCTGGAGTATAAGGGGTGTGGTCTCATCATTATATCAGTGATGTCATCACTGGTGGCGGGGTTGATAACCTCTCACATGTATACAGGCAGGTTGTCAGTAGTGATACATGAGGGGTGGGGCTGGAGTATAAGGGGTGTGGTCTCATCATTATATCAGTGATGTCCTCATCGGTGGCGGGGCTGATAACCTCTCACATGTATACAGGCTGGTTGTCAGCGGTGATAGATGAGAGGCGGGGCTGGATTATAAGGGGTGTGGTCTCATTATATCAGTGATGTCATCATCGTGGGCAGGGCTGATAACCTCTCACATGTATACAGGCAGGTTGTCAGCGGTGATGGATGAGGGGTGGGGCTGGAGTATAAGGGGTGTGGTCTCATTATTATATCAGTGATGTCATCACCGGGGGCGGGGCTGATAACCTCTCACATGTATACAGGCAGGTTGTCAGCGGTAATAGATGAGGGGCGGGGCTGGAGTATAAGGGGTGTGGTCTCATTATTATATCAGTGATGTCATCACCCGGGGCGGGGCTGATAACCTCTCACATGTAAACAGGCAGGTTGTCAGCAGTGATAGATGAGGGGTGGGGCGAGTATAAGGGGTGTGGTCTCATCATTATATGTGATGTCATCACTGGGAGCGGGGCTAACAACCTCTCACATGTATACAGGCAGGTTGTCAGCGGTGATAGATGAGGGGGCGGGGCTGGAGTATAAGGAGTGTGGTCTCATCATTATATCAGTGATGTCATCACCGGGGCGGGGCTGATAACCTCTCACATGTATACAGGCAGGTTGTCAGCGGTGATAGATGAGGGGCGGGGCTGGAGTATAAGGGGTGTGGTCTCATCATTATATCAGTGATGTCATCACCGGGGCGGGGCTGATAACCTCTCACATGTATACAGGCAGGTTGTCAGCGGTGATAGATGAGGGGCAGGGCTGGAGTATAAGGGGTGTGGTCTCACCATTATATCAGTGATGTCATCACCAGGGGCGGGGCTGATAACCTCTCACATGTATACAGGCAGGTTGTCAGCGGTGATAGATGAGGGGCAGGGCTGGAGTATAAGGGGTGTGGTCTCATTCTACTGGCGATGTCATCACCGGGGGCGGGGCTGATAACCCTTCAGGATATTAGAGTTGGGGGTCTCCTCAGCATCACATTAATAATTCATGTGTCCAGTAGTAAACGTACTTATGAGCACCTTAAGGGGTTAACAATTAGCCCATAATTAATGGTTTTGCGAATCATCTATCTGTCAATATAAAAAGCAAGAAAGCAGAACAAGACGTGGAGCACTGGGCACCGACACAAGGAAGATTATGAATGAGAACAGGAGGGAAGGATGGCGACTTTCCATGAAGTGTCTGCGTTGTCCTCGCCTTCCTTCCCTGTGGGCAGCGGCTGAGCTTCCAGTGATACAATGTATCCATCAGGGGAGCAGATACTTTGTATATTGGACGCTTGGCTCTCTGGCTCGGGGGTGTGAGGCCGGGTCACAGATGCCCGTTATTGGGGATTGCAGTCATTGACCATCCGCCATCTCTGGCCAGCAGGAGATAGATCTGGTTACTGCGTATTTACAGAACAGGACCGCAGGTGTGAACTGAGCTGAGCAGACCGCCCTGACCCAAAGATGGAGGCCTGCAATGAAGCCCGGTGCACTTACCCACTAGGTGCTCGGCCCTCACCATTCTGAGAATGAAGAGTTACAGCGCCTCCGCTGGGACCCCAGTAAATGATAAGTGGGCACTGCGCTGCGGACTGGGATTCCAGTTGTAACAAATAGTGGGATCTGTCTGGAGGAGTAATTCAGGAGGCAGCTGTTATTTCCTATTTATTACTCCTTATAAGTACACAGCTGGGAGAGGGGCGGCTCGGAGAATAAACTAAACATTTTGGCTGAACGACGCTCGGAATACACAGGGTCCCTTGTGGGAAACAAGGAGCCAGCGCCTTACTGGTAGCACAGCGGACGGATACACACAGCACCTTGGGTCCTGGTCACACACAAACCCACAAAAATCACTGCAGGAGTCACAGCTGTCGCACAACGTCATCTGCGCATTGTGGATACCAAGGACACATGAACCTTAATCCTTCCCGAGGATCAGCCCCAACATGCAAATCACCACACATCTACAACACGTGAACTTGGCAGACACATCACAATGATTCTTGGGGAAACATTGATCACTGTGCACACTGACACATTGCCAGAAGAGAAGAAATCAGTGGTCTGTCTGCGCTGCCGGTGAAGATCAGAAAGATCGGTACGTGGTACATCCTGATGAAGAAGTCTGAAGACTTCCAAATAAGTTAATAATAAAACCGCATCAAGTCGACGTCGTAGCCTGGAGCATTCTTGTGGATCTCCACCTGCAGCGCAGACGACCAACCTATTGGTTCTCTTTCAATTGTTTTTAACCTGTGGGACTGCAGCAGCTGACAAGGAAGCTTGATCCTTGTAGCAAGATGCACAACCATAGCAGGCGCGCAGTTCACAGCACCTCATTGTCCGCTATCATCGCACAAGACACCATTGCGCTTTTTGCTCCTCCGGTTTTCCTCCACACTGACACATGGAGAGGGCTGAGTGCACACCGCTTTCATGGCTACTAACGGGGTCTATGAGCTCAGGCAGTAAACCTGACAGTGTCACGGCATTCCTCCACCATAGGATCCAATTACAAAGGCAGTATTGCGTCCACTTTTGGTGTGCGGGTCTTCTGTATAGGAGGTTGTCTACACACTTTCGGCCTCCATCTTGTGAATGTGCCCATTCTTCGCTGATCGGCACTGCACACCGGCGCCTGCTTGTACCAATTACTGCACTTTCCACATTTGAAAAAGGAAACGTGTTGTGAAGACGCCTCGGTCCAACGCGCTGCAGCAGAGAAGTTGCAGGACTCGTCCTCCTTGCGGTGCGCTCCAGTGATGGCGGCCGTGTCTGTCAATCTGCCGTCATCACATCTCAATGATGGAAGATGTCTTCTGCCATGACCCACTGCTTCAGTACAAAGGGAATCTGTCAGAAGGATTTCAACACCATTTAAATGCGCATGTAGCTTTCAGATATAAGTCCTGGAATCCAGTGGTTGCTCTGTTACTGTCAGTGTTTAAATTCCTAGGTCTGAAGCCTCTGTCACTCCGGCACTATTCCCTGGCCAGCGATGGCTCCTCCTGCTTGACTAACAGCATCACTTTGTGACTTCAGGCAAAGGAGCTGTCATTCAAGCAGGAGCAGGCAGTGCTGGGCATGGAATAGAGCCGGAGTGACAGAGGCTTCAGATCTACCAGTTCAAACGCTGATTTCCCTGTAAAGGAAGAACAACCGACCATATAAATAGTTTGGGGGAGAAATTCTGCGGACAGATTCTCTTCAACTTGCCCATGAATCTCTGTGCACATCATGAAATAATTGGCGCAGTTGCGATCAGGGTCCTGTGTGGCGGCTGAGGACTCGGAGCTCCATGATAAGTTCCAAGTTTATGGTTCTCATCACTGAGAGACACCTAAGAGGGCGAATAACTCGCCAACGCCGTAGGACTCGAGCATTGTGCTGGTGACTGTCTCTCGGGCGGACGTTATTAATCAGCGCTCTTGTCGATGCCTCGTCTTCATTAGTCTCTATTCACATCAATGTCGCCTGGCAAAATATGGATCCGGTAATAAGCATCATCCGGCATTGTTATAGAGAACGGTGAAAATAATGCGCAGCGAGTGGCTGAGGAACAGCAGCTTTCCATGACAACGCAGGTGGAGAGGCCTACAGCGCAAAAAATCCACTGGTACCATCTCTGTCCCTGGACCCTGCACAAAAAATACTTGGACAAGCAAATCCCTGCCAATAAAAGACATTGCTGCTTTTATTTCACTTCTGCTGTTCTGGGTGCAGTCTCTTCCTCCTGCACAGTCACTGGGTGCAGTCTCTGTCATGTGTGCATCGCCACGAAGATCGTCGCGGTTGCACATTCTGACTTCTCACAGCTGAGTTGCTGTTTCTTTGTGTTTGGCAGTGAGGGAGTTAATTCTGTCTGTGCTCGGTTCTGGGACTGGGTTCAGTTTCTCCCGGCTGCAATTGATTATTTGTTGATTGGTTTCCTTTAAATCCCTGGTTGTCTGTTTTGGGAGTTGCCAGTGAAATTCTTCATGCAGACCACAGATAGGATTGAATCTGTATAGACTTAAGTTAAAGAGCTCCTTAGTTGTTTTAAGCTCAACTTGCTTAGAATTTTATATCCCAGACCATTTATGTTCCTTCTGTGTTTGAGTGTGTATGCGAGTCTGTGTTTTCTCCAGTCTGTCCTATATGTCTAATCTGTGTATTTAGCAGAGATCAGCCCATATCCCTTTGGTGGTAATCAGGGTCATTCTTAGGACTGATTACAGGGTTCAGGGACTGATAGGAGACTAGGTTAGGCTGGAGACTTGGACCTCTGAACCATTATCAGTACCTCCAAGGTGAGGGATTAGTTAGGACCCCAGTTTTAGGGTCAGGTTAGACCCCGGTCCTCCTCTTTCCTGTGACAGCGTATCAAGTCCTCAAGATTAACCCTGAGTTCAACGGATATCGTGTCAGGTAAATCTATTCTATATTTACATGCTGATGTTGCTAAACTATATGTTGTATAGAGTGTTGTTTCTGTAAGAATAGTTTACTGACATCGTACACATATCATTAGACAGCGTGACATTTTCACTGGCCCATAAAATTATCCCCAGTTGCCATGGATCCAGTAGCCCAGCTGGCTCTGCAGTTGCAGGGATTATCCATGGAGCTGACGGACATTAAGTCCAAAGTTTTGTCTCCCCTGGAGCAAACCAGATTTGAACCTAAAGTAGCTCTCCCGGACAGGTTCACTGGTGGGCGAGACAAATTTTTCACCTTCCGGGAAGCATGTAAATTGTATTTTCGGCTTCGGCCTCGATCATCAGGGAGTGAAGAGCAGAGAGTGGGAATTGTTATCTCGCTCCTACAAGGGGACCCTCAATCCTGGGCATTCTCCCTTCCTCCGGGATCCCCGGCTCTACAGTCTGTAGATCGATTTTTTACTGCCCTGGGTTTGGTATATGATGACCCAGATCGGGTCTCTCTTGCTGAGACAAAATTACGTAAGATACAGCAGGGAGATCGTCCGGCGGAGGAATTTGCTTCTGAGTTCCGTAGATGGGCCACAGATACTCAGTGGAATGACCCAGCTCTTAGGAGTCAGTTTTGTCATGGGCTTTCTGACAAATTAAAGGACGTTTTGGCTCAGTATGATTCTCCTCCATCACTGGAGGCTGCTATGGCCCTAGCTATCCGTACTGATAGACGGCTTCGGGAGAGGGGTGAGGTAACTCCGCCCCCAGTAGTTGCTCCACCTACTACAAAAGTCCCTTATGTTGAGGTTCCCCTTGTCTGTTCGGATGAGCCTATGCAGTTGGGAGGGACATCATTTCGTAGGAGGGGATTGGTGGTACGCAGCAGGACTAGAAGGTGTTTCTTCTGCGGGAAAGAGGGACATTTTGTTGGGGGATGTCCATCCCGTGCCTTGTTGAGCAAAAAGTTGCCGGAAAACTGTTAATCCCAGGTTGTGTGGTGGACGACAACCTGGGAGTATGTATTTCGTCCGCTAGTTCTTCTCAGTTCCTTGTACCAGTGGAGATGGTGGTTGGTACGAGAGTGGAGAGATTTTCTGTTCTTCTTGATAGTGGGTCCGGGGCTAATCTGGTTGACGCTCAGTTTGCTCAGGCTCAAGGTATGCCTCTGAGTGTATTGGCCAAACCGATCCCTATATTCTCCATTGACGCCAGGCCTCTCGGCCAAGGTAGCTTTGTTCATGAGGTCCATAACATTGATATTCGGGTAGGGGCGATACATAGGGAACAATTATCTTGTTATGTGTTGGAGGGTCTACCTACTCCCATTGTGTTGGGACTTCCTTGGTTGGTTAAACATAACCCTGTGATTAATTGGCAGTCCAGAGAGATAAGCCAATGGGGTGAGTTTTGCAAAAGTAACTGCATGAACACAGTCATCAGTGCGGTCGTGCCTAGTACATTGCCTCCTTTTTTGGAGGACTTTGGGGATGTGTTCTCTGAGGAGGGGTGTCAGGAGTTGCCTCCTCATCGCGTGTATGACTGCTCTATTAATCTCCTTCCTGATGCTAAGTTGCCTAAAGCTAGGTTGTATAACCTTTCTGGTCCTGAGAGGCAGGCTATGAAAGACTAATTTCGGAAAGTCTGGCCAAAGGGCATATTAGACCTTCATCTTCCCCAGTAGCCGCGGGGTTCTTCTTTGTGAAGAAAAAAGATGGAGGCCTACGCCCTTGCTTGGATTTCCGCGAACTTAATCGGATTACTGTTCGAGATCCGTATCCTCTCCCTCTTATTCCTGATCTCTTCAATCAAATTGTGGGCGCCAAATGGTTCTCTAAATTGGATCTCAGGGGGGCGTATAATTTGATTAGGATAAAAGAGGGGGATGAGTGGAAAACGGCGTTTAACACGCCGGAGGGACATTATGAGAACCTTGTCATGCCTTTTGGTCTGACTACTGCACCAGCAGTATTCCAACATTTTGTTAATGACATTTTTCGTCACCTTGTGGGGCTGTTTGTGGTCGTATATTTGGATGACATTTTAATTTACTCGCCAGATCTTGTGTCTCACCAGGAGCATGTGAGACAGGTGTTGCAGATCTTGCGAGACAATAAACTATACGCCAAACTGGAAAAGTGTGTATTTGCTGTACAGGAACTTCAGTTTTTGGGTTTCTTGGTGTCAGCCTCCGGTTTCCGTATGGACCCTGAAAAAGTGAGAGCAGTGCTTGAATGGGATCAGCCAGAGGATCTTAAGGCTCTGCAGCGTTTTCTGGGGTTTGCTAACTACTACCGGAAATTTATTTGTAATTTCTCATCTGTTGTCAAACCTCTCACTGACATGACAAGAAAAGGGACGGATTTTTCTAAATGGTCGGACAAAGCTTGCCAAGCTTTTTCCTCTTTGAAAAAATGTTTTGCTTCGGCACCCGTTCTCATCCAACCAGATGCATCACAGCCGTTCATTGTGGAGGTGGACGCGTCTGACGTAGGGGTGGGTGCAATATTGTCCCAGGGTCCGTCCCCTGGTAAATGGCATCCGTGCGCTTTCTTTTCTAAGAAGTTGTCGTCCGCCGAAAGGAATTATGATATCGGCAATAGGGAACTTTTGGCCATTAAGTTGGCTTTTGAAGAATGGCGTCACTTTTTGGAGGGGGCAGTCCACCCGGTTACCGTCATTACTGATCACAAAAACCTGCTGTATTTGGAATCTGCTAAGCGTCTGAATTCCAGACAAGCTCGATGGTCGTTGTTTTTTACCAGGTTTAATTTTGTCGTCACATATCGCCCTGGGTCTAAGAATGTTAAGGCTGATGCCTTGTCTCGCAGTTTCCCAGGGGCCGGGAAAACGGATGACCCGATTCCTATCCTTCAGGAGGGGTGGTAGTGTCGGCTGTATGTTCTGAGCTTGAGGAGGAGGTATTAGAGGCTCAGGGGGACGCCCCTGCAGGACCTTCAGGGAGACTGTTTGTCCCAAATCAGTTGAGACAAAAGGTTATTGAGGCACATCATAATTCTGCTTTAGCAGGACATCCAGGGAGTAAGGCTACTTTAGATCTCCTTTCTCGCCGGTTTTGGTGGCCTAACGTTAATAAAGATGTTATAACTTTGGTCGCGTCCTGTGGGTTTGTGCTCGCTCTAAGACCCCGCATACCCGTCCGTCTGGGACCCTCTTACCCTTGAAACTTCCGGAGCGTCCATGGACTCATTTGTCTATGGACTTCATTACGGATCTTCCTCCGTCATCAGGGAAAACTGTCATACTGGTGGTTGTTGACAGGTTCAGTAAGATGGCACATTTCATTGCTCTTCCTGCCCTCCCTAATGCTAAAACTCTGGCACAGGTGTTCATTGGGGAGATTGTGAGACTTCATGGGTTGCCTTCTGATGTGGTGTCAGATAGGGGGTCTCAGTTTGTGTCTAAATTTTGGAGGGCATTTTGTTTACGTCGGGGGATGCAATTGTCATTTTCCTCGGCTTTTCATCCGCAGACCAATGGTCAGACAGAGCGTCTGAATCAAAGCCTTGAGACTTATCTTCGGTGTTTTGTCTCAGAGAACCAGGAGGACTGGTCTTCTTTCTTGCCTCTGGCAGAGTTCGCTCTTAACAACAGGCGGAGCGAGTCCACTGGTAAATCCCCGTTTTTTGGGGCATATGGTTTTCATCCCCAGTTTTGTACTTTCAATGGGGGGGGCCCTTCTGGGGTTCCTGAGGAGGAGCGTTTCTCGTCGTCACTTGCTTCAGTGTGGAGAGGTGTATTGAATAATCTGAGTGCTATGGGGAACCGTTATAAACGTATGGCTGATAGGAGGAGAGTTTCTGGTCCAGATCTGAATGTGAACGATCTGGTATGGTTGTCTACCAGGAATATAAAACTTAAAGTTCCCTCCTGGAAACTGGGTCCCAGATTCATCGGGCCGTACAGGATCAGTTCCATAATTAATCCTGTGGCATTTCGTCTGGACCTCCCTCCTACGTTTAAAATCCACAATGTGTTCCACAAGTCATTACTTAAGAGGTACGTGGCACCAGTCATACCGTCACCTCTACCTCCTCCTCCAGTGGTGGTCAATGGTAACTTGGAGTTTCAAGTGTCAAAGATCATTGACTCACGTCTGAATCGCCGGTCCCTTCAGTACTTGGTGCATTGGAAGGGGTATGGTCCAGAGGAGAGGACGTGGGTTCCTGCGTCTGACATTAACGCAGATCGGTTGGTTCGGACCTTCCACAGAACTCACCCGGGCAGACCTGGCCCTGAGGGTCCGGAGGCCCCTCGTAGAAGGGGGGGTACTGTCATGTGTGCATCGCCACGAAGATCGTCGCGGTTGCACATTCTGACTTCTCACAGCTGAGTTGCTGTTTCTTTGTGTTTGGCAGTGAGGGAGTTAATTCTGTCTGTGCTCAGTTCTGGGACTGGGTTCAGTTTCTCCCGGCTGCAATTGATTATTTGTTGATTGGTTTCCTTTAAATCTCTGGTTGTCTGTGTTGGGAGTTGCCAGTGAAATTCTTCATGCAGACCACAGATAGGATTGAATCTGTATAGACTTAAGTTAAAGAGCTCCTTAGTTGTTTTAAGCTCAACTTGCTTAGAATTTTATATCCCAGACCATTTATGTTCCTTCTGTGTTTGAGTGTGTATGCGAGTCTGTGTTTTCTCCAGTCTGTCCTATATGTCTAATCTGTGTATTTAGCAGAGATCAGCCCATATCCCTTTGGTGGTAATCAGGGTCATTCTTAGGACTGATTACAGGGTTCAGGGACTGATAGGAGACTAGGTTAGGCTGGAGACTTGGACCTCTGAACCATTATCAGTACCTCCAAGGTGAGGGATTAGTTAGGACCCCAGTTTTAGGGTCAGGTTAGACCCCGGTCCTCCTCTTTCCTGTGACAGCGTATCAAGTCCTCAAGATTAACCCTGAGTTCAACGGATATCGTGTCAGGTAAATCTATTCTATATTTACATGCTGATGTTGCTAAACTATATGTTGTATAGAGTGTTGTTTCTGTAAGAATAGTTTACTGACATCGTACACATATCATTAGACAGCGTGACAGTCTCTTCCTCCTGCACAGTCACTGGATGCAGTCTCTTCCTCCTGCGCAGTACTGGGTGCAGTCTCTTCCTCCTGCGCAGTACTGGGTGCAGTCTCTTCCTCCTGCACAGTACTGTACTGGGTGCAGTCTCTTCCTCCTGCACAGCCACTGGGTGCAGTCCTTCCTCCAGCACAGTCACTGGATGCAGTCTCTTCCTCCTGCGCAGTACTGGGCGCAGTCTCTTCCTCCTGCACAGTATTGGGTGCAGTCTCTTCCTCCTGCAGTCACTGGGCGCAGTCTCTTCCTCCTGCAGTCACTAGGTGCAGTCTCTTCCTCCTGCACAGTCACTGGGTGCAGTCTCTTCCTCCTGCGCAGTACTGGGCGCAGTCTCTTCCTCCTGCACAGTACTGGGTGCAGTCTCTTCCTCCTGCACAGTCACTAGGTGCAGTCTCTTCCTCCTGCACAGTCACTGGGCGCAGTCTCTTCCTCTGCGCAGTACTGGGCGCAGTCTCTTCCTCCTGCACAGTACTGGGCGCAGTCTCTTCCTCCTGCGCAGTACTGGGTGCAGTCTCTTCCTCCTGCACAGTCATTGGATGCAGTCTCTTCCTCTTGCGCAGTACTGGGTGCAGTCTCTTCCTCCTGCACAGTCACTGGGCGCAGTCTCTTCCTCCTGCACAGTCACTGGGTGCAGTCTCTTCCTTCTGCACAGTCACTGGGTGCAGTCTCTTCCTCCTGCACAGTCACTGGGTGCAGTCTCTTCCTCCTGCACAGTCACTGGGTGCAGTCGCTTCCTCCTGCACAGTCACTGGGTGCAGTCGCTTCCGCCTGCACAGTCACTGGGTGCAATCTCTTCCTCCTGCACAGTCACTGGATGCAGTCGCTTCCTCCTGCACAGTCACTGGGTGCAGTCTCTTCCTCCTGCACAATCACTGGATGCAGTCGCTTCCTCCTGCAGTCACTGGGCGCAGTCCCTTCCTCCTGCACAGTCACTGGATGCAGTCGCTTCCTCCTGCACAGTCACTGGGTGCAGTCTCTTCCTTCTGCACAGTCACTGGGCGCAATCTCTTCCTCCTGCACAGTCACTGGGTGCAGTCTCTTCCTCCTGCACAGTCACTGGGCGCAGTCTCTTCCTCCTGCACAGTCACTGGGTGCAGTCTCTTCCTTCTGCACAGTCACTGGGCGCAGTCTCTTCCTCCTGCACAGTTACTGGGTGCAGTCTCTTCCTCCTGCACAGTCACTGGGCGCAGTCGTTTCCTCCTGCACAGTCACTGGGCGCAGTCGCTTCCTCCTGCAGTCACTGGGTGCAGTCGCTTCCTCCTGCACAGTCACTGGGTGCAGTCTCTTCCTCCTGCACAGTCACTGGGCGCAGTCTCTTCCTCCTGCACAGTCACTGGGCGCAGTCTCTTCCTCCTGCACAGTCACTGGGTGCAGTCTCTTCCTCCTGCACAGTCACTGGGCGCAGTCTCTTCCTCCTGCACAGTCACTGGGTGCAGTCTCTTCCTCCTGCACAGTCACTGGGTGCAGTCTCTTCCTCCTGCACAGTCACTGGGCGCAGTCTCTTCCTCCTGCACAGTCACTGGGCGCAGTCTCTTCCTCCTGCACAGTCACTGGGCGCAGTCTCTTCCTCCTGCACAGTCACTGAGTGCAGTCTCTTCCTTCTGCACAGTCACTGGGCGCAGTCTCTTCCTCCTGCACAGTCACTGGGTGCAGTCCTCTTCCTCCTGCACAGTCACTGGGTGCAGTCGCTTCCTCCTGCACAGTCACTGGATGCAGTCGCTTCCTCCTGCCAGTCACTGGGTGCAATCTCTTCCTCCTGCACAGTCACTGGGCGCAGTCTCTTCCTCCTGCACAGTCACTGGGTGCAGTCGCTTCCTCCTGCACAGTCACAGGGTGCAGTCTCTTCCTCCTGCACAGTCACTGGATGCAGTCTCTTCCTCCTGCGCGGTACTGGGCGCAGTCTCTTCCTCCTGCACAGTCACTGGATACAGTCGCTTCCTCCTGCACAGTCACTGGGCACAGTCTCTTCCTCCTGCACAGTCACTGGGTGCAGTCTCTTCCTCCTGAACAGTCACTGGGTGCAGTCTATTCCTCCTGCACAGTCACTGGATACAGTCGCTTCCTCCTGCACAGTCACTGGGTGCAGTCTCTTCCTCCTGCACAGTCACTGGGTGCAGTCTATTCCTCCTGCACAGTCACTGGGCGCAGTCTCTTCCTCCTGCACAGTCACTGGATACAGTCGCTTCCTCCTGCACAGTCACTGGGCACAGTCTCTTCCTCCTGCACAGTCACTGGGCGCAGTCTCTTCCTCCTGAACAGTCACTGGGTGCAGTCTATTCCTCCTGCACAGTCACTGGATACAGTCACTTCCTCCTGCACAGTCACTGGGTGCAGTCTCTTCCTCCTGCACAGTCACTGGATGCAGTCGCTTCCTCCTGCACAGTCACTGGGCGCAGTCTTTTCCTCCTGTACAGTTACTGGTTACAGTCGCTTCCTCCTGCACAGTTACTGGTTACAGTCGCTTCCTTCCACACAGTTACTATCACGCTGTATAACAGTTATAGATAATGTCAGTAATCTATATCAAGTGGGACAACATTCTATATAACATATAAATAGGTTATATCAACATGAACATATAGTATTTGATAACATAGTATTACCTGACATAATATCCGAAGTACTGAGGATCTATACTGGATCTGTTTCACGCTGTCTCAGGCTAGAGGTGGACCGGGGTCTATACTGACCCTAAACTGGGGTCCTGACTAGTCCCTCTACCTGGAGGTACTGTTAATGGTAGAGAGATCCAGGCCGCCAGCGTAACCCTATCTCCTATAAGTCCCTGACCACTGTAATCTAGTCCTTAGAAGGACACTGATTACCAACACAGGGATATGGGCAGGTCACCGCTTAATAAACAGTAAAGACAAACGAGACAGACAGGGGATAAAGTAAATACTGTCTTGCATACAACACTTAAACACAGAGGGAACACAAAAGGTCTAGGAGATAAACTATAAGCGAGGAGAGGAGAAACCACAAAGGAGCTCTTAGCTTAAGTCTTCTCAGAACCGATCCTATCTGCAGTCTGTATGAATGCTTTCACCGGCATCTCCCAAGCAGACTGGCAGCTATATAAAGGAAGCTAATTAGTGCATAATCAAACTGCAGCCGGGCGAGGCTGGACCTAGTCTTAGCACAGAGCTAGGTAGAATTAACTCCCTCACTGCCAAACACAAAGAAACAGCAACTCAGCTGCGAGAAGTCAGAATGTGTAATCGCGACGATCTTCGTGGCGATACACCCGTGACAGTTACTGGGAGCAGTCGTTTCCTTCCGCGCAGTCACTGGGGGAAGTCTCTTCTTTCTCTAGTTCATATATATCTTTTTCTTTTCTATCCACGAGCCTGTCTCCTCTCGGAGGTGACACGAGGGGATAAGATAGCGCAGGTTTGGGGACACTGAAGAGTGACGGGCTGCCCACGCTGCGCTGTCCTCTGTTGTCAGGAAGTGGTGGAGCAGCTGTGAGTCTTTTGGTCCCGTCATACATGTTGCGATGCTCTGACCAGTGTATTTAGCATTCTGTCAGCGGATAGTGGCATCATGATTGAATGATGGACAGGAGGAGGCCGGTGAGCACCTCAATTAATCATGGCTCTGTCTCGTCATCAATCATGGCTGCTGGAGAGACGATGATTAATTTCAAAGCTCCGGTGAAGATGACTCATCATATGACCTCACTTTCCACAGTGGGAATATTTAAGAAGATGTGATACAGGTGACACCAGCAACATGGCCGTGTGACCGCAATGTATGAAGAGGGGAGGATGTAACCTGTGAAACAATGTATCAGTGTGAGATTACTGCGGACACATTATATTATTACAGCATCTGCGGAGACATGCAGAGCAGCAGAGAAAGTCTATATACCATGCACAGTCTGGGCGAGCTGGGTGATACTCTCCAGGACTCGTCACCAATCATCGCTCAACCAATATAACCATAAGACCACCCAGACCTCACCCGCTGGGGTCCACGCAGAACAGCCTGACGCCTGGCACATCCTACTCACCATTCTATGCTGGGAGGCTATCACGTTGTCCCAGTCAGCGTCGGCCTGCATGTTGGTGACAAGAGAGGTCAGTTCCTCAGGGTGAGGTTTGTTGAGTAGTAGGCTGTGGAGGGGCAGATGGCCGCCCAGGTGCTGATCGTCTGGGTCCTCTTTTTCCCGTGAAGACAGGTCTCCTCCGCTCAACTCCTCCTCTCCATCAGCTCTACACGTGAAAGGAGAGGTGGCGGGCTTGGACGACATCCTTCTGTAAAGAAACAATATAACAAATCATTAAATATACACTTACACCCTACACGACAGTAACAACCTACTGACAACCAGCCTGTACTCCACACCCAGTGTGAGAGGTTGTCAGCCCCGCCCCCAGTGATGTCATCACTGATATGATGAGACCACACCCCTTATACTCCAGCCCCGCCCCTCTTATCAGCCCCTCCCCGGTGATGACATCACTGATATAATGATGAGACCACACCCCTTACACTCCAGCCCCGCCCCTCATCTATCACTGCTGACAACCTGCCTGAATACATGTGAGAGGTTATCAGCCCCGCCCCCCGGTGATGCCATCACTGATATAATGAGACCACACCCCTTATACTCCAGCCCCGCCCCTCATCTATCACTGCCGACAACCTGCCTGTATACATGTGAGAGGTTATCAGCCCCGCCCCCGGTGATGACATCACTGATATAATGATGAGACCACACCCCTTATACTCCAGCCCCACCCCTCTTCTATCACCGCTGACAACCAGCCTGTATACATGTGAGAGGTTATCAGCCCCGCCCCCGGTGATGACATCACTGATGAGACCACACCCCTTATACTCCAGCCCCGCCCCTCATCTATCACTGCTGACAACCTGCCTGTATACATGTGAGAGGTTATCAGCCCCGCCCCTGGTGATGACATCACTGATATAATGAGATCACACCTATTAAACTCCAGCCCCAACCCCTGGTGATGACATCACTGATATAATGATGAGACCACATCCCTTATACTCCAGCCCCGCCCCTGGTGATGACATCACCGATATAATGATGAAACCACGCCCCTTATACTCAAGCCCCGCCCCGGTGATGACATCACTGATTAATGATGAGACCACACCTATTAAACTCCATCCCCGCCCCTGGTGATGACATCACTGATATAATGATGAGACAACACCTATTAAACTCCAGCCCCGCCCCTGGTGATGACATCACTGATATAATGATGATCCCACGCCCTTATACTCCAGCCCCGCCCCTGGTGATGGCATCACTGATATAATGATGAGACCACACCCCTTATACTCCAGCCCCGCCCCTGGTGATGACATCACTGATATAATGATGAAACCATACCCCTTATGCTCCAGCCCCGCCCCCGGTGATGACATCACTGATATAATGATGAGACCACACCCCTTATACTCCAGCCCCGCCCCCGGTGATGACATCACTGATATAATGATGAGACCACACCTATTAAACTCCATCCCCGCCCCTGGTGATGACATCACTGATATAATGATGAGACAACACCTATTAAACTCCAGCCCCGCCCCTGGTGATGACATCACTGATATAATGATGAGCCCACGACCCTTATACTCCAGCCCCGCCCCTAGTGATGGCATCACTGATATAATGATGAGACCACACCCCTTATACTCCAGCCCCGCCCCTGGTGATGACATCACTGATATAATGAAACCACACCCCTTATGCTCCAGCCCCGCCCCAGTGATGACATCACTGATATAATGATGAGACCACACCCCTTATACTCCAGCCCCGCCCCCGGTGATGACATCACTGATATAATGATGAGACCACACCTATTAAACTCCATCCCCGCCCCTGGTGATGACATCACTGATATAAGGATGAGACAACACCCTTATACTCCAGCCCCGCCCCTGGTGATGGCATCACTGATATAATGATGAGACCACACCCTTATACTCCAGCCCCGCCCCTGGAGATGACATCACTGATATAATGATGAAACCACACCCCTTATGCTCCAGCCCCGCCCCGGTGATGACATCACTGATATAATGATGAGACCACACCCCTTATACTCCAGCCCCGCCCCTGGTGATGACATCACTGATATTATGATGAGACCGGCCCGGTCACCTCACTAACTCTCTCTTTTGCGCTGATCTCAGACTTTAGCAATGTTAATAGGACGTTAGGTGCAGAGAACTATCAAAGACTTTGAAAGCGGCAAATAGTGAGTAATTTCTGTGTTTTTAGCTTCGCGTCTTCAATTAATCATAATTTGTTGGTTTGAAAAAAAAAATCAAACCCTGCGTTCAATAATTTATCTCATTTTCCTGCATGAATCCCCTTCCACATCAATGGGTTTTCCGCTTATACTTATTGTCAGGGGACGGCATAAAAGCAGATTTAGTCTTATTTTATTGATTGCAACGGAGCTTTATTTCACAGTCACTGCATTAATAACAGCGGCCACAAAATAAGAGAAACGCGTTAAATTTTAAAGCAGCTTCTATGCAGCGTGTTCAAATGTTTTATTTAATGCAGAGAAACTCATTAGTAAAATTAGACTTAATAAATGAATACATCTTGAGATGAAGGTTTCCAAATGTGTCGCCAAACGCCCAGAAACAACAAGAAAAAGTTTCTGTTAAGTAAAAGTCACTGCTCTATAATATAACTGATATCTGGGGAGCGGTGATGTCACTGCTGTATAATATAACTGATATCTGGAGAGCGGTGATGTCACTGCTCTATAATATAACTGATATCTGGGGAGCGGTGATGTCACTGCTGTATAATATAACTGATATCTGGAGAGCGGTGATGTCACTGCTGTATAATATAACTGATATCTGGAGAGTGGTGATGTCACTGCAGTATAATATAACTGATATCTGGAGAGTGGTGATGTCACCGCTGTATAATATAACTGATATCTGGAGAGTGGTGATGTCACCGCTGTATAATATAACTGATATCTGGAGAGTGGTGATGTCACCGCTGTATAATATAACTGATATCTGGGGAGCGGTGATGTCACTGCTCTATAATATAACTGATATCTGGGGAGCGGTGATGTCACCGCTGTATAATATAACTGATATCTGGAGAGCGGTGATGTCACCGCTGTATAATATAACTGATATCTGGAGAGCGGTGATGTCACCGCTGTATAATATAACTGATACTGGAGAGCGGTGATGTCACTGCTGTATAATATAACTGATATCTGGAGAGTGGTGATGTCACCGCTGTATAATATAACTGATATCTGGAGAGGTGATGTCACCGCTGTATAATATAACTGATATCTGGAGAGGTGATGTCACGCTGTATAATATAACTGATATCTGGAGAGCGGTGATGTCACTGCTGTATAATATAACTGATATCTGGAGAGGTGATGTCACGCTGTATAATATAACTGATATCTGGAGAGGTGATGTCACTGCTGTATAATATAACTGATATCTGGAGAGCGGTGATGTCACCGCTGTATAATATAACTGATATCTGGAGAGTGGTGATGTCACCGCTGTATAATATAACTGATATCTGGAGAGCGGTGATGTCACTGCTGTATAATATAACTGATATCTGGGGAGTGGTGATATCACTGCTGTATAATATAACTGATATCTGGAGAGGTGATGACACTGCTGTATAATATAACTGATATCTGGGGAGCGGTGATGTCACCGCTGTATAATATAACTGATATCTGGAGAGCGGTGATGTCACTGCTGTATAATATAACTGATATCTGGAGAGCGGTGATGTCACTGCTGTATAATATGACTGATATCTGGAGAGCGGTGATGTCACTGCTGTATAATATAACTGATATCTGGAGAGCGGTGATGTCACTGCTGTATAATATAACTGATATCTGGAGAGCGGTGATGTCACCGCTGTATAATATAACTGATATCTGGGAGAGCGGTGATGTCACCGCTGTATAATATAACTGATATCTGGGGAGCGGTGATGTCACCACTGTATAATATAACTGATATCTGGGGAGCGGTGATGTCACTGCTCTATAATATAACTGATATCTGGGGAGTGGTGATGTCACTGCTGTATAATATAACTGATATCTGGAGAGCGGTGATGTCACTGCTGTATAATATAACTGATATCTGGGGAGTGGTGATGTCACTGCTGTATAATATAACTGATATCTGGAGAGCGGTGATGTCACTGCTGTATAATATAACTGATATCTGGGGAGTGGTGATGTCACTGCTGTATAATATAACTGATATCTGGGGAGTGGTGATGTCACTGCTGTATAATATAACTGATATCTGGAGAGTGGTGATGTCACCGCTGTATAATATAACTGATATCTGGGGAGCGGTGATGTCACTGCTGTATAATATAACTGATATCTGGAGAGCGGTGATGTCACCGCTGTATAATATAACTGATATCTGGAGAGCGGTGATGTCACTGCTGTATAATATAACTGATATCTGGAGAGCGGTGATGTCACCGCTGTATAATATAACTGATATCTGGAGAGCGGTGATGTCACTGCTGTATAATATAACTGATATCTGGAGAGCGGTGATGTCACTGCTCTATAATATAACTGATATCTGGAGAGCGGTGATGTCACTGCTGTATAATATAACTGATATCTGGAGAGCGGTGATGTCACTGCTGTATAATATAACTGATATCTGGAGAGCGGTGATGTCACTGCTGTATAATATAGTCAGGAGCACAAGTGCATCACACTGAGAAGTCAGGAGCACAAGTGCATCACACTGAGAAGTCAGGAACACAAGTGCATCGCACTGAGAAGTCAGGAACACAAGTGCATCGCACTGAGAAGTCAGGAACACAAGTGCATCGCACTGAGAAGTCAGGAACACAAGTGCATCGCACTGAGAAGTCAGGAACACAAGTGCATTGCACTGAGAAGTCAGGAGCACAAGTGCATCGCACTGAGAAGTCAGGAACACAAGTGCATCGCACTGAGAAGTCAGGAGCACAAGTGCATCGCACTGAGAAGTCAGGAACACAAGTGCATCGCACTGAGAAGTCAGGAACACAAGTGCATCGCACTGAGAAGTCAGGAGCACAAGTGCATCGCACTGAGAAGTCAGGAGCACAAGTGCATCGCACTGAGAAGTCAGGAGCACAAGTGCATCGCACTGAGAAGTCAGGAACACAAGTGCATCGCACTGAGAAGTCAGGAGCACAAGTGCATCGCACTGAGAAGTCAGGAGCACAAGTGCATCGCACTGAGAAGTCAGGAGCACAAGTGCATTGCACTGAGAAGTCAATAGCACAAGTGCATTTCACTGAGAAGTCAGGAGCACAAGTGCATTGCACTGAGAAGTCAGGAGCACAAGTGCATTGCACCGATGAGTCAGGAGCATAAGAGCATCGCACTGAGAAGTCAGGAGCACAAGTGCATCGCACTGAGAAGTCAGGAGCACAAGTGCATTGCACTGAGAAGTCAATAGCACAAGTGCATTGCACTGAGAAGTCAGGAGCACAAGTGCATTGCACTGAGAAGTCAGGAGCACAAGTGCATTGCACCGATGAGTCAGGAGCACAAGTGCATCGCACTGAGAAGTCAGGAGCACAAGTGCATCGCACTGAGAAGTCAGGAGCACAAGTGCATCGCACTGAGAAGTCAGGAGCACAAGTGCATTGCACTGAGAAGTCAATAGCACAAGTGCATTGCACCGATGAGTCAGGAGCATAAGTGCATTGCACCGATGAGTCAGGAGCACAAGAGCATCGCACCGATGAGTCAAAAGTCAAATACAAACTAGAAATCACTTATGCTTTTAGATGTTTAGAAAGATCCTATTTTCCAGTAACAATCAGTATGATATAAATGGGACATGTCTGCCGCAGGAACTCAGCATGATTTCTCACTTTTACTCGGATGTGATAAAACTTGTCCTAAAGAAACTTAAAACATGTCAAGAGAAATGAAAGCAGCTGTGCAACAGAACAATCCGAGTGAAATAGCGGAAATTCATGTGCTGTGCTCACTGGCAGCTGTTCAACAATGATATCTAGGAACTCCCTGCCGTATATCTCAATCTATCCAGAATATGGAGAAAATGCCGCTCATATCTACCCGTCTCTTACAGATGGAAGATGACACACTGAATGCAGTGTAAAGTCTGCCCAGAGCCGATGCACTTATAAGGGCCATAGGTGATCTGATACATCCCTGTGGGATACATCTCTGCCCCTACAAACGTTCACCAGTCTTTACTAGAGATGGGTGAACCCAAACAGTAAAGTTCGGCGTCCGTACCGAACACCTACTCTTCAGACATGGTCACCGAACACGGACTTCACCAGGAAGTCCGTGTTACTATTGGGTTCGGCCCCACGCACACCGAGTGTTTGTCGCGCTGTCATGTGCAGTTTAAATTCACAGCAGTGAAATTCTCCCGATGAACTCGCCTCCACACCCTGAGACTTTTTCCACTGTGCAAGCGGGGATCTCACCGAGGTCACGGCAGTTCAGCCCGGATGGGAACGCAGCCTCAGTGACCGGCAGTACCCTCGATAACGTCACCGCCAGTCACTGTTGCTGCGCCCGCAGCAGCTAATTCACCAGTACTTCTCAGTCTGTATGGTCACATCTTGGCACCGTCCAGATTGAAAACTGTTTATCCCGAGACATGGATTACGGCATGGGACAGAAAGACGGAGAGGTGAGGGATATGGTTGTTTTTTATTTTTGTTTTATTACAGGCAACGAGGGATTCAGTGGAATTAGGCGCTAGGCGAGTATATCTGTGTTTGTTATTTTTAATAAAAATTAAAAAGTAAAACTGTTTAGCCTTATTTCTAATAATGGACTTTATTCTGGCTGTGTCTTTATTTACCATGTAAATATAGGATAAGTCTCATAGATGCTTCTCCATTACTAAGCCGTGGGCTTGATGTCACCTGGCAATACAAAGGGTGAAATCAACCCCACAAATATCGCTATAGGGCAAGTGTGAAGTGCCGGGCAAGGCGCCAGAATTGGCACACTTAATATGTGTGCCTTCCCTGGGGCGGCTGTGGGCTGCTATTTTAAGGCTGGGGGGTGCCAATATCCATGGCCCCTTACCAGCTTTAGAATACCAGCTCCCAGCTGTCTGCTTAGCAAGGCTGGTTGTTAAAAATTGGGAGGGACCCCAATCCTAAACCCGTTTTTTAAACTATTTATTTAAATAATATATAAAAAAAAAAAACAGTACAAGGACCCCTCTATTCTTGATAACCAGCCTTGCTAAAGCTGATGGATGCAGCCCACAGTTGTGAGTTTTGCCTGGCTGGTTATCAAAAATACAGGGGAACCCACGCTGGTTTTTATTTATTTATTTATAGCACAGGCGCCGACTGATGAATACTGCTCTCACAGTTATTAGCGGCAGCATGCATAGGCTGATTGGAGCATTAGTCCCATAAGCCGACACCAGTGATCGGAGGTAAACTTTTAACCTCCGATCACAGCTGCAAGCTCACACTTTGTTTGACAGCATGGGAATCACAGCTGTCTGACCAGCGGTTATGATTTTACCACCGATCAGAAGCAGTGTTTGATGCTCTGTCATGCACATAACAGCATGGCAAACACTGGATATTCTGGCCCTCCACCCAAGTGAATGGGGTCCAAGTTAGGGTCTGGGTACAGTTCTGGTAACCAAACTTTTTTTTTTTTTTTTAACTGTTTGGTCGAACCCGAACATCCAGGGGTCCGATCATTTCTAGTCTTTACAGCACAATTCTTACTGGCAGCATCTATAGCCCCAGATGTAGATAGGAGAGAGATGGATGCCTGTCACAATGCCCCTCACTCCCAATGCAGTTGTATAAATAGAGATTACGGGTGGGGGGCTGTGTGGTTCCCAGTTATTTGTGGCTCCTCGGCCCTAATCAGCCAATAAATTGTTTCCTGCAATTACAGTAAATAGTAAATGAACTCCAAATTGGAAGCGTTAATTGAAATTCAAAATTCGGAGAGAAGTTTGAAAATGAGAATCAGTCAGGGAAAATCTCATCTTTCTGTGCCAGAAAACTGAAGCATTGACCCCTTGACCAACCAGCCCTCCCCCCCCCCAGTCCCAATTCTAACATACACACCCCCTGGGAGGACAAAGGCCTCCTTCTCTCATTCACACTATGTTTTACTGCTTAGGTACAGTCACCTCCTAAATGACTGAAGCCCCTTCTGATGTTTCTGCCCACTTATCTCCTTAGAATAACATACAGTGCAATATAAATGCATCATAAAGCGACATATAAATGTTTGGACACCCCTAGTCAAAATTATTGTTATTGTTAACAGTTGAGCAAGTTCATCTTTTACACTTTAAAAATTACAAAAATGAAAATGGGCCGATGCAAAGGTTTGTGCACCCTGCATGGTTAGTACCTAGTAGCACCCCCCTTTGAAGGTACTGTATCATAGCTTGTAAATGCTTTTTGTAGCCAGACAAGGGTCCTCGACAAGAGTCCTCCCATTCTTGTTTGAGAGATTTTCATCTGTTCTTCTTTGGAGGAGAATTCCTCCCATTCTGTGAGATTCCTGATATTTTGAGGTCTAGCAACAGATTTTCAATGATGTTCAGATTAGGGGACTGTGAGGTTCACTGTAAAACCTTCAGCTTGTGTCTTCTGAGGTCTTCTATTATGGATTGTGCAGTGTGTTTAGGATCATTCTCCATTTGTAGAAGCCATCCTCTTCCTCTTTTCACCTTCAGCTTTTTTTTACAGATGGTGTTATATTTGCATCAAGAATTTGTTGAAATTCATTAAATCCATTCTTCCCTCTACCTGTGAATGTTCCCCACGCCATTGGCTGCAACATAACCCCAAAACATGATTGATCTGTGCCCTTTTTTCTCCACACATACCATTGACTTTTGTGGCCAAAGAGGTCTATTTTCCCTCATCGGTCCACAGGACTTGTTTCCAAATGCCTCAGGCTTGTTTAATGTTCTTTTGAATACTTCTGATACTGAATTTTGTAGTGAGGATGCAGGAGAGGTTTTCTTTTAATGACTTCCATGAAGGCCATATTTGTGCAGGTGTCTCTGAACAGTAGAACAACAATGTACCACAACTCCAGAGTTTGCTGAAACTTTCTGAAGGTCTTTCACAACACTTTTAGTGGTAACCAATTAGTCACTGAAAAGGACACCACAGAATGGTATATAAATGAATAAATACTTTATTACTCATAATGAAAAGACATAAGATAAGGTGCAAGACAATTGTAAAAGAGGGACACAACATCCATAGGAGATCCACAAAAATGAACCCACACCATAGCAATGAACCAGTATAGCATATATGAGTAATCAATGGTTCATAGTATCTCTGTGCATATAGAAATGGCTGCAATTAAAATGACAATTTGCCACAATGGGCTATAAGTTATGCAGAATGAAGCCACAACTAAATGGAACACTAACAATGAAAAAAAAAAATGCTGCATCCGAATATACAACAAACTAACTCTAATGCAAAAAACATGCCGGTGGTGATGGAGTGGAAATCCCCGGACGTCCCTCTGCCCCGACGCGCGTTTCGCACTGCTTCTTCAGGAGGCAGGGGTTCTGATTTGCCTCTCTAGAATCCTAAGAGCAGCTCTCACTGATATTTTGCTTGGTCTTCCAGACCTTATTCTGACTTCCACTCTTCCTGGTAACTACCATTTCTTAATTACATTTTGAGCTGAGGAAAGGGCAATGTGAAAACAGTTTGCTATCTTCTTATAGCCTTCCCCTGCTTTGTGGGCCTCAAACATTTCCATTTTCACAGTGCTCGGCAGCTGCTGAGAAGATCACATGGCTACTGTATTTTGGCACAAGATTAGGGGGGGTTTTGGTTTTTATAAATCTGGGAAATATGCATCACCTGGCCTTTCCTACTGAACAAGCCATAACCCTAGCAGGCTAATTAACGGCTGAAAGCTTGGTCAAAGTTATCAGAACACACAAATCTCCAAGGGTGCCCATTTTCCTTTTTGTAAGTTTTAAAATGTAAAATATGATTTTTTGTACTAAAATACAAAGGAAATGTCATCTGTAACTTTAGGCCTTTTAGAGATCATTTCATCTTCGACTTATCTGTTCAAAATAACAGTAATTTTGAAGCTCAAACTTTTACATGCCACTTGTAGGGGTTGTACGCACTCAGGTGCGACTGAAAGGAACGTGCCTCCTGTCTTCCTCCTAAGTCCATATGAGTTTATTTGCTTCTTAAACCAGGAGGCACCAACAAAAAGGTAAACAGCCTTTAAAGCAGGAAAAACCCAAGCATCAGTGTCCATAGCACAGTCCTTTAGCTCCTCCGAGAGCTATGTGGGAGTTCCTGCTCTTCCAAGACACCAGCCACCGCTAACTCACATGGCCAGGTATTTTCCACCCATGTGATGGTCACATGACCCTGACCACACACAGGTCCTAGCAGGATTCTGATTCCTCAAGCCTGCGGGCACACAGGCTGGGTTAATGTACAGCACGCAGGCTCGGTCTGGAGCCGCATACCCAGGAGGCCTTCTCCCTCTCAAGCCACAGACCATGTGCCAAACAACAGCCTCCATTATGTAGGCTGTAACCACACCCACATATGAGGCATGTGGGTAGCCAGAACCGCCCATCTCTCATAGCTACCCGCAACCCGGATCCAGGTGCACTAACCGACATCTTAGTGCTTATGTGCACTAAAGACAAATACTCCGGTGACATCACAGGGAGCAGTCATCCCTGTGACAGATCCCTACCATTGATTACCATTAGCCTCCTTACATACTCTAACACACAAATCCTGCACACAGGTGAACACGTAACACACTCACCTAGGAATAATACACATGTATAATATACAGTATACAGATCATACACACAAATATGTTGTTGATTGTTTTCATGCACAGTAACGCGCAACAAACAGCAGCAGAAGTAGTCCTTATTGAATCCACTGTTTGCAGCCGGACGTGCAGGTCTCATGTGAAGCATGTGCTACTTTTATCAGATCAATGGGTAGAATATGCCTGATCTCTACAGATTCCATGATCAGGAATTCATTCATTACTATGACTTTCTATTTGGCAAAAAAACACATTTTTTCCCAATAGAAGATTTTAATGCATGAAAATGCTTAAAGGATCTCTTCCCCATCATCTGTGAGTGATATTACTGAGATGTGGAGGAAACTGCAACACTCAGCCACAAAGTGAAAACTCCGTAACGTTACAGAGCAGGGGGCCGAGTGCTGAAAAGTAGAAAAATCACCACCGCTCTGCTGACCCCATAACTGCAGAGTCCAGATCTCTTCTAGTATAAACACTGCGCCCCCACTGAGAGCTTCATGGCTAAGCAGCTGCATGCAGCCGTACATCACCAAGCACAATGCTGAGCGTCTGATGGAGTGGTGTAAGGCCGCCACAGCTGTACTCTGGAGGATACATGTTCTGCGCAGTGACGGATCGCACTTCTCTGCGTCTGATGGAGGAGTCTGGGTTTCATGATTCCTGGAAGACGTTGCCCCCTGACTGCATTATGCCCCTGTGCAGATGGTGAGGGGAGTAATGCTATGGGCTGTTATTAGGGGCGGCCTTAGACCCTCAGCTCTAGTGATGGGAAATGTTATTCTTCAGCACAAGACATTGTGGACAGTTGTAGCTTCAGCTTTGTGAGAACAGTTTGGGGAAGACCCTCATTTGCCCCCATGACTGTGCTCATTACTGATAATGTAAACATTACTATTTATAAGACCCATACAAACAGAATCGCATTAGACGCACACATTATACACAGAGACATCATTCTATGCACCGGTATTTTGCAATAAAAAATATTCTAGTCCATGAAAACGTGACGTCATTAGCGAGTTCTTAGTGGTGCTTCTTTAATTCATTTCTATTAGTTTAGTCAGTTATGGAGGACACTCGGCGTGCAGCTTCCACCATATGGCGTCTGGCACTCGTTATTTTCTACGGCAAAGCGCAACTATTTTCTTGAGCTTTTGTCTGAATTTGCCTAATTTAAGATTTTGAGATTTTATTACCGTTGAAATAAAATTTGGGTAGAATGTGTTCTACGCGTTCTTAAAGGGACAGTGTCATTAGCAGAAAACGCTAAATTATCCTGCAGAAGACTTCACCACTTGGCACTAATTCACACACAAGTGGCCAAACACATATGCCCCTCCCTCTGCAAAACATCCCAGCCAATCATCAGAACTGAAGGGGTCACATGACACTTTCTACGCCTCTTGAACTAAGCAGTCAAGTTCTGATTGGCTCTTCATAACTTTACATGGGGACACTGCCCCTACAAGTGTGTAATGAGAGGATACATCATCCGGGTTAACGGCAGAAACACCTTGATCTCAACAATTAGACAAGTCGTCTTGTGTCCCAACCAGGCAGTAAAATAATGGCAGCTACAGCGAGACCTGCGCAATATTAACGCATTTCATGCTTTAAGGACACACCATCTCCCAGGAATAGAGTTATAGACACGGCAGCGAGACTTCACATCCCAGATCTACAGCCGTCAATGTCACTCCATAATTTACAGCGCGGCTGCGAGTGAATGTTAAGTGACTGCACCACAAGTCACAATGATTATGTGGAACATCTCCCGCTAAAAACGAGGAAAAAAGAAGCTGTCGAGGCGGCGCTACTGAACACGAGCAGCTTAAAAGATTGTTCCTGAAAATAATTTGTAGGGACTCTTAAGGGAGGTATCCATTATTTAACGCCTCGTCCCATTATCTGCAAGAAAGAGAATCACAAGTCGTCTTTGTAGAGTTCGACAATTGCAAGTTCTGACGTTTTTTTCCCTTAATTCCATTATTTTCATTAACTGTTTCATTCCCGGTGGTTAATGCACACCATGCACTTGATATAATAATAATTTTTATTTATATAGCGCCAAGATATTCTGCAGTGCTTTACAATTAAATAAAGACATGTACAGACAATAAAACAATACAATTTAACACATTTCACCAGTTACAGGAGGAGCGAGGGTCCGGCTGCTCACAATATAAGGAAATAGGGGGACACAATAGGTAGAACGTGCTGTTATATACGGTCTGGCCATCATTATAATAAATAAGGCTTTACATATTAAGCTGTATGATCCGGTCATCACCCAGGATCTGTATATGTACATGTATGATCCGGTCATCGGCCAGTATCTGTATATGTACATGTATGATCCGTCATCGGCCAGTATCTGTATATGTACATGTATGATCCGTCATCGGCCAGTATCTGTATATGTACATGTATGATCCTGTCATCACCCAGGATCTGTATATGTACATGTATGATCCGTCATCGGCCAGTATCTGTATATGTACATGTATAATCCGTCATCGGCCAGTATCTGTATATGTACATGTATGATCCGTCATCACCCAGGATCTGTATATGTACATGTATGATCCGTCATCACCCAGGATCTGTATATGTACATCTATAATCCGTCATCGGCACGTATCTGTATATGTACATGTATGATCCGGTCATCGGCCAGTATCTGTATATGTACATGTATGATCCATCATCGGCCAGTATCTGTATATGTACATGTATGATCCGTCATCACCCAGGATCTGTATATGTACATGTATGATCCGTCATCACCCAGGATCTGTATATGTACATATATGATCCGTCATCGGCCAGTATCTGTATATGTACATGTATGATCCGTCATCACCCAGGATCTGTATATGTACTTGTATGATCCGTCATCGGCCAGTATCTGTATATGTACATGTACGATCCGTCATCACCCAGGATCTGTATATGTACATGTACGATCCGTCATCACCCAGGATCTGTATATGTACATGTATGATCCGTCATCACCCAAGATCTGTATATGTACATGTATGATCCGGTCATCACCCAGGATCTGTATATGTACATGTATGATCCGGTCATCACCCAGGATCTGTATATGTACATATATAATCCGTCATCACCCAGGATCTGTATATGTACATGTATGATCCGGTCATCGGCCAGTATCTGTATATGTACATGTATGATCCATCATCGGCCAGTATCTGTATATGTACATGTATGATCCGTCATCACCCAGGATCTGTATATGTACATGTATGATCCGTCATCACCCAGGATCTGTATATGTACATATATGATCCGGTCATCACCCAGGATCTGTATATGTACATGTATGATCCGGTCATCACCCAGGATCTGTATATGTACATATATAATCCGTCATCGGCCAGTATCTGTATATGTACATGTATGATCCGGTCATCACCCAGGATCTGTATATGTACATGTTTGATCCGGTCATCACCCAGGATCTGTATATGTACATATATAATCCGTCATCGGCCAGTATCTGTATATGTACATGTATGATCCATCATCACCCAGGATCTGTATATGTACATGTATGATCCGGTCATCACCCAGGATCTGTATATGTACATATATAATCCATCATCATCCAGGATCTGTATATGTACATGTACAATCCATCATCACCCAGGATCTGTATATGTACATGTATGATCCGGTCATCACCCAGGATCTGTATATGTACATATATAATCCGTCATCGGCCAGTATCTGTATATGTACATGTATGATCCGTCATCACCCAGGATCTGTATATGTACATGTACAATCCGTCATCACCCAGGATCCGTATATGTACATGTATGATCCGGTCATCACCCTACGATCTGTATATGTACATGTATGATCCGGTCATCACCCAGGATCTGTATATGTACATATATAATCCGTCATCGGCCAGTATCTGTATATGTACATGTATGATCCGTCATCACCCAGGATCTGTATATGTACATGTATGATCCGTCATCAACCAGGATCTGTATATGTACATGTATGATCCGTCATCACCCAGGATCTGTATATGTACATGTATGATCCATCATCACCCAGGATCTGTATATGTACATGTATGATCTATCATCACCCAGTATCTGTATATGTACATGTATAATCCTCATCAGCCAGTATCTGTATACGTACATGTATGATCCGGTCATCACCCAGTATCTGTATATGTACATGTATGATCCTGTCATCACCCAGGATCTGTATATGTACATGTATGATCCTGTCATCACCCAGGATCTGTATATGTACATGTATGATCCGTCATCACCCAGGATCTGTATATGTACATATATAATCCGTCATCGGCCAGTATCTGTATATGTACATGTATGATCCGTCATCACCCAGGATCTGTATATGTACATGTATGATCCGTCATCAACCAGGATCTGTATATGTACAGTATGATCCGTCATCACACAGGATCTGTATATGTACATGTATAATCCGTCATCCGCCAGTATCTGTATATGTACATGTATGATCCGTCATCCCCAGGATCTGTATATGTACATGTATAATCCGGTCATCACCCAGGATCTGTATATGTACATGTATGATCCGGTCATCACCCAGGATCTGTATATGTACATGTATGATCCGTCATCGGCCAGTATCTGTATATGTACATGTATGATCCTGTCATCACCCAGAATCTGTATATGTACATGTATGATCCGTCATCGGCCAGTATCTGTATATGTACATGTATGATCCTGTCATCACCCAGGATCTGTATATGTACATGTATGACCGTCATCGGCCAGATCTGTATATGTACATATATAATCCGTCATCGGCCAGTATCTGTATATGTACATGTATGATCCGGTCATCGGCCAGGATCTGTATATGTACATGTATGATCCGTCATCACCCAGGATCTGTATATGTACATGTATGATCCGGTCATCGGCCAGGATCTGTATATGTACATGTATGATCTGTCATCACCCAGGATCTGTATATGTACATGTATGATCCGTCATCACCCAGGATCTGTATATGTACATGTATAATCCGGTCATCACCCAGTATCTGTATATGTACATGTATGATCCGTCATCACCCAGGATCTGTATATGTACATGTATGATCCGTCATCGGCCAGTATCTGTATATGTACATGTATAATCCTGTCATCACCCAGGATCTGTATATGTACATGTATGATCCGTCATCGGCCAGTATCTGTATATGTACATGTATGATCCGTCATAAACCAGGATCTGTATATGTACATGTATGATCTGTCATCGGCCAGTATCTGTATATGTACATGTATAATCCATCATCGGCCAGGATCTGTATATGTACATGTATGATCCTGTCATCACCCAGGATCTGTATATGTACATGTATGATCCGTCATCACCCAGGATCTGTATATGTACATGTATAATCCATCATCAACCAGGATCTGTATATGTACATGTATGATCCGTCATCACCCAGGATCTGTATATGTACATGTATGATCCTGTCATTACCCAGGATCTGTATATGTACATGTATGATCCGTCATCACCCAGGATCTGTATATGTACATGTATGATCCATCATCACCCAGGATCTGTATATGTACATGTATGATCCGTCATCACCCAGGATCTGTATATGTACATGTATGATCCGTCATCACCCAGGATCTGTATATGTACATTTATGATCCGTCATCACCCAGGATCTGTATATGTACATGTACAATCCGTCATCACCCAGGATCTGTATATGTACATGTATGATCCATCATCACCCAGGATCTGTATATGTACATGTATGATCCATCATCACCCAGGATCTGTATATGTACATGTATGACCCGGTCACAGGCCAGTATCTGTATATTTTCATCAAACACAGCTGCATGGATAAAGAGAATGTGGGTCACACTAAAAATGTGTAACCAAAAAATCACCACTCATATAGATATAATATCATAGGAGGAAAGAGAGAGTCACTGGTGACCAAAATTCATATTATAAAAGGTAAATATTTATTGTGTAACAATACATACGTAGCACAAGAATAAATAACATTGAACAATGAAAAACGCATATAGAGGACATGTGCACATACAGGGAGAAAAATCTCCTAGCGGTTTGGCAGATAAACACATGTGGCACTAATGGTAAGTAAACACATTGTAGCCCACAACATATCAAATGAATCATATGTAAGATCCCCCACAAAAAGGAAGGTAAAGAGGTAACAGAGCTACAAAAAAGTGCACCACAACAGCATAAAGCATGTTTCACTAGACGACAAGCGCTTATGTAATGAGGCCAGCAGGAGTCAATGCAATGCTGGCCATATCTGATAGGAAACCATGCTCACCAAATAGAATTGTAAAATACCGCACTAGGAGAGTCACCCCATACAAAAGATGCCACCCCAACGTACGTTTCGTGGCACGCCTGCCACTTTCTCAAGGGGATAACACTGTTTGGTACCAAGGACCTTTAAATACCTCCCGCATTCAAGTCACATGTCATACATTGTCAAATGGGAGAAGGTATAGCGGCGCATGCGCCGCTGGAGCCGGGGAAGCCTCCAGTGACGGCGGCGTCATGCATCCGGAGACGCGCGCAGACATAAGGTCAGAGCGCGTTCCGGACACAGAGAGACGCCCCACCACGTGGGGAATCACCAGGCAACAGCGGGGCATGCGCACACCAAACTCCATAGTACTGCATAGAGATATGAGGATATGAGGCGCAGTCACAATAGACGGAAGGGTACAAAGTTACATAGAAAAGACGCGATATACATAAATCAAATATAGGCATAGATGATAGCATACAATATCTATATTACAAACATACAAAAATACAAAAGTCGTATATGCATTATCATCTGTTTTTTTGTCGCTGTATTCTCGCTTTTCCTTTCACAACTTCTCATATCCGCCAGGCATGTGAGGATAGGATCAAAGGTCCCATATTAGTGACGAAATGGACACAACTGTGAAAAAATATATTTAAAAGAAAAACATATTGTTAAAAAAGAGAAGGCATCAAATAGAACCAGAGAGAGGGTATCAGAAGGAAGTAAAAATATCTATAAAAAAGAGGCAAAATTTAGAGATTCATTGAGGCCACTGGGCACCATTGAATCGAGCTGGACGATCCAACGGGCCTCCATTTGGGACAGGATTTTCTTATAGTCCCCACCTCTAACGCCGAGGTGTAGGATATCAATTCCGCGCACCTTAAAGGATGTAGCATCACAGTTATGTCAGACCATTCATGGTTGAAAGTGGTAATGAATCTTATAGGCCCTTCATCATTCCCCTGTCTGTCCACATGAGCATTACGCCACATGTGGCTGTCCGAAGATATATGTTGGCTTAACCACCAGGGAATTGAGAATACGTATCAGGGAACACGTTAGGGACATTGGCGCAGCAAGATCCATTTCAGACCCTTCAGATTTGAAGACAATTCCGCGTCACTTTAAACACCACCATAACTGTGATGCTACATCCTTTAAGGTGCGCGGAATTGATATCCTACACCTCGGCGTTAGAAGTGGGGACTATAAGAAAATCCTGTCCCAAATGGAGGCCCGTTGGATCGTCCAGCTCGATTCAATGGTGCCCAGTGGCCTCAATGAATCTCTAAATTTTGCCTCTTTTTTATAGATATTTTTACTTCCTTCTGATACCCTCTCTCTGGTTCTATTTGATGCCTTCTCTTTTTTAACAATATGTTTTTCTTTTAAATATATTTTTTCACAGTTGTGTCCATTTCGTCACTAATATGGGACCTTTGATCCTATCCTCACATGCCTAGCAGATATAAGTTGTGAAAGGAAAAGCGAGAATACAGCGACAAAAAAACAGATGATAATGCATATACGACTTTTGTATTTTTGTATGTTTGTAATATAGATATTGTATGCTATCATCTATGCCTATATTTGATTTATGTATATCGCGTCTTTTCTATGTAACTTTGTACCCTTCCGTCTATTGTGACTGCGCCTCATATCCTCATATCTCTATGCAGTACTATGGAGTTTGGTGTGCGCATGCCCAGCTGTTGCCTGGTGATTCCCCACGTGGTGGGGCGTCTCTCTGTGTCCGGAACGCGCTCTGACCTTATGTCTGCGCGCGTCTCCGGATGCATGACGCCGCCGTCACTGGAGGCTTCCCCGGCTCCAGCGGCGCATGCGCCGCTATACCTTCTCCCATTTGACAATGTATGACATGTGACTTGAATGCGGGAGGTATTTAAAGGTCCTTGGTACCAAACAGTGTTATCCCCTTGAGAAAGTGGCAGGCGTGTCACGAAACGTACGTTGGGGTGGCATCTTTTGTATGGGGTGACTCTCCTAGTGCGGTATTTTACAATTCTATTTGGTGAGCATGGTTTCCTATCAGATATGGCCAGCATTGCATTGACTCCTGCTGGCCTCATTACATAAGCGCTTGTCGTCTAGTGAAACATGCTTTATGCTGTTGTGGTGCACTTTTTTGTAGCTCTGTTACCTCTTTACCTTCCTTTTTGTGGGGGATCTTACATATGATTCATTTGATATGTTGTGGGCTACAATGTGTTTACTTACCATTAGTGCCACATGTGTTTATCTGCCAAACCGCTAGGAGATTTTCTCCCTGTATGTGCACATGTCCTCTATATGCGTTTTTCATTGTTCAATGTTATTTATTCTTGTGCTACGTATGTATTGTTACACAATAAATATTTACCTTTTATAATATGAATTTTGGTCACCAGTGACTCTCTCTTTCCTCCTATGATACAGTATCTGTATATGTATATGTATGATCCGTCATCATCCAGGATCTGTATATGTACATGTATGATCCGGTCATCGGCCACTGGACGCAGCGTACATGTGCTGCCAATTCCAACAAATCATGTATGGACAAAAGTCACCACCTCTGGTCCACAGCAGCGATAAAAGGGGGGACAAAAGCCAAAAAACTCCCATCCACAGCAGCGATATAAGAGGAGACAAAAGCCAAAAAACTTCCATCCACAGCAGCAATATAAGAGGGGACAAAAGCCAAAAACTTCCATCCACAGCAGCGATATAAGAGGAGACAAAAGCCAAAGACTCCCATCCACAGCAGCGATATAAGAGGGGACAAAAGCCAAAGACTCCCATCCACAGGAGCGATATAAGAGGGGACAAAAGCCAAAGACTCCCATCCACAGCAGCGATATAAGAGTGGACAAAAGCCAAAAAACTCCCATCCACAGCAGCAATATAAGAGGGGTCAAAAGCCAAAAAACTTCCATCCACAGCAACGATATAAGAGGGGAGAAAAGCCAAAAACTTCCATCCACAGCAGCGATATAAGAGGGAGACAAAAGCCAAAAAACTCCCATCCACAGCAGCGATATAACAGGGGACAAAAGCCAAAAACTTCCATCCACAGCGGACAAAAGCCAAAAACTTCCATCCACAGCCGCAATATAAGGGGGGGGGGACAAAAGCCAAAAACTCCCATCCACAGCAGCGATATAAGAGGGGACAAAAGCCAAAAAACTCCCATCCACAGCAGCGGTATAAGAGGGTACAAAAGTCAAAAACTCCCATCCACAGCAGCAATATAAGAGGGGACAAAAGCCAAAAACTTCCATCCACAGCTGCAATATAAGGGGGGGGGAGCCAAAAACTCCCATCCACAGCTGCAATATAAGAGGGGACAAAAGCCAAAAACTTCCATCCACAGCTGCAATATAAGGGGGGGAGCCAAAAACTTCCATCCACAGCAGCAATATAAGAGGGGACAAAAGCCAAAAACTTCCATCCACAGCTGCAATATAAGGGGGGGGGGAGCCAAAAACTCCCATCCACAGCTGCAATATAAGAGGGGACAAAAGCCAAAAACTTCCATCCACAGCTGCAATATAAGAGGGGACAAAAGCCAAAAACTTCCATCCACAGCTGCAATATAAGAGGGGACAAAAGCCAAAAACTTCCATCCACAGCTGCAATATAAGGGGGGGGAAGCCAAAAACTTCCATCCACAGCTGCAATATAAGGGGGGGGGGGGTACAAAAGCCAAATACTCCCATCCACAGCAGCGATATAAGAGGGACAAAAGCCAAAGACTCCCATCCACAGCAGCGATATAAGAGGGGACAAAAGCCAAAGGCTCCCATCCACAGCAGCGATATAAGAGTGGACAAAAGCCAAAAAACTCCCATCCACAGCAGCGATATAAGAGGGGACAAAAGCCAAAAAACTCCCATCCACAGCAGCGATATAAGGGGAGACAAAAGCCAAAAACTTCCATCCACAGCAGCGATATAAGAGGGGACAAAAGCCAAAAACTCCCATCCACAGCAGCGATATAAGAGGGGACAAAAGCCAAAGACTCCCATCCATAGCAGCAATATAAGGGGGGGACAAAAGCCAAAAAACTCCCATCCTCAGCAGCAATATAAGGGGGGACAAAAGCCAAAAACTTCCATCCACAGCAGCAATATAAGAGGGGACAAAAGCCAAAGACTCCCATCCATAGCAGTGATATAAGGGGGAGACAAAAGCCAAAAAAATCCATCCACAGCAGCAATATCAGAGGTGACAATAGCCAAAAACTCCCATCCACAGCAGCAATATAAGGGGGGACAAAAGCCAAAAAACTCCCATCCACAGCAGCAATATAAGAGGGGACAAAAGCCAAAGACTCCCATCCATAGCAGTGATATAAGGGGGAGACAAAAGCCAAAGACTCCCATCCACAGCAGCGATATAAGAGGGGACAAAAGCCAAAAACTTCCATCCACAGCAGCGATATAAGAGGGGACAAAAGACAAAAACTCCCATCCACAGCAGCGATATAAGAGGGGACAAAATCCCAAAAACTCCCATCCACAGCAGCGATATAAGGGGGAGACAAAAGCCAAAAACTCCCATCCACAGCAGCGATATAAGAGGGGACAAAAGCCAAAAATCTCCCATCCACAGCAGCGATATAAGAGGGGACAAAAGCCAAAAACTCTCATCCACAGCAGCGATATAAGAGGGGACAAAAGCCAAAGACTCCCATCCATAGCAGCAATATAAGGGGG
The DNA here is from genome assembly GCA_033576555.1 of Oophaga sylvatica. Taxonomy (NCBI): domain Eukaryota; kingdom Metazoa; phylum Chordata; class Amphibia; order Anura; family Dendrobatidae; genus Oophaga; species Oophaga sylvatica. The sequence goes on along the minus strand of JARQOD010000010.1, from coordinate 45,411,531 downwards.
GGACAAAAGCCAAAAAACTCCCATCCTCAGCAGCAATATAAGGGGGGGACAAAAGCCAAAAACTTCCATCCACAGCAGCAATATAAGAGGGGACAAAAGCCAAAGACTCCCATCCATAACAGTGATATAAGGGGGAGACAAAAGCCAAAAAAATCCATCCACAGCAGCAATATCAGAGGTGACAATAGCCAAAAAACTCCCATCCACAGCAGCAATATAAGGGGGGGGACAAAAGCCAAAAAACTCCCATCCACAGCAGCAATATAAGAGGGGACAAAAGCCAAAGACTCCCATCCACAGCAGCGATATAAGAGGGAACAAAAACCAAAGACTCCCATCCACAGCAGCGATATAAGAGGGGACAAAAGCCAAAAACTTCCATCCACAGCAGCGATATAAGAGGGGACAAAAGCCAAAAAACTCCCATCCACAACAGCGATATAAGAGGGGACAAAATCCAAAAAACTCCCATCCACAGCAGCGATATAAGGGGGAGACAAAAGCCAAAAACTCCCATCCACAGCAGCGATATAAGAGGGGACAAAAGCCAAAAATCTCCCATCCACAGCAGCGATATAAGAGGGGACAAAAGCCAAAAACTCCCATCCACAGCAGCAATATAAGAGGGGACAAAAGCCAAAAACTTCCATCCACAGCAGCGATATAAGAGGGGACAAAAGCCAAAAACTCCCATCCGCAGCAGCGATATAAGGAGGAGACAAAAGCCAAAAACTCCCATCCACAGCAGTGATATAAGAGGGGACAAAAGCCAAAAACTTCCATCCACAGCAGCGATATAAGGGGGGGGGACAAAAGCCTAATTGTCACTGATGGCTGGGGGAGGAGCTCTACTTGTATGTCACAGATTATATGAAGAGCAGCCCTACCTGGATGTCACCGATTATAGGGGAGCAGCTCTATCTGGATGTCACTGATTATAGGAGTAGCTCTTCCTGGATGATACCGATTATAGGGGGAGCAGCGCTACCTGTATGTCACAGATTACACAGGGAGCAGCCCTACCTGTATATTACAGATTAAATGGGAGGAACCCAGCTGTACAATAAGGAATACAAGGAGAGGAGCTCTACTTTTATGTCACTAATTATAAGAGAAGCTCAACCTGCATGTAAATGACTGTAGGGGCGCAGCTCTACCTGGATGTCACTGATTACAGAGGAAGCAGTTTTATCTGTACATTAGAGATTACATGGGAGGCATCCCACCTGAAAAATAAGAAATACATGGGGAGGAGCTCTACTTGTATGTCCTGATTATAGGGGAGCAGCTGTACCTGGATGTCACTGATTACAGAGGTAGAAGCTCTACCTGTGCATTCCAGAATACATGGGGAGAACCCTACCTGTACAATAGTGAATACAGGGGAATCAGCGCTATCTGCATGATATTAATTAAAGGAGCAGGTGCTCTATCTGTATGAGGATACATCTGTACAATTATGATTACAGGGGCAGGCACTGTAGCGGAGTAATCATGATTACGGGGGAAAAGAGCATTATCTATGCGACAATGATTACAGAGGGAGGAGTTCAGACTATTCAGGTGTCATCGGGCCACTGATCAGGTGACAGCATTCTTAAACATGGACATTGGAGCGTGTGAGGTGCGAAGGTGCAGACCGGTTTCATATGACATATCTTCATGGTCCTGGAGCCATCCATCATTTATGATGTACATTATCGAGGGCTGGGGCCGTGCCATGACGTCACGCACTGTAATCTGCTGCAGCCATTCAGATGAATTCGAGGAATGAGACGTTTCTCAGAAGTGTTATCATAAACTACACATGTTCTGTAATCAAACCCAATTAAATATGACAAACAATCCATTCTTCTGTGCATGTCCAGATCACACTGCGTCTGAGCGCGGCGCTCCAGGTGCAGCCTCCATGTGGACAAACATCCCTTTCAGGCCATTTTCCAATAAATAACATGCAGCTATGAGGAAAGTGCAGGGAGATATATTTCCAGCTGACAGGTAACACAATACATCACTCTGCCGGCTAATTAACAGTATGGAGGAACAGTAAATTAGACTTTTTATTCAGTGACATATTAAGATTTTAATGGAAAAAACTGAAATAAAAACAATGAGGTCAATGTTTCCAGTTGGGTCTAAGCGCAGATTCATGTGAAGGTGAAATGACGGCTCCGTCCTAAGTTTCCCAGACGTGAACAACTTACTGAAAAGCACACAAGCAAAAGAAGTGTGTGCTCAGGTATAAAAGCGAAATCACGGCATATAGCATTAATAAGATAATGTCGTGTATGAAAAGCAATGTACTGTAATGATACAAGGCAGTACGACACGGAAACGTAATGATACAAGGCTGTACGACACGGAAACGTAATGATACAAGGCAGTACGGCACGGAAACGTAATGATACAAGGCAGTACGACAAGGAAACGTAATGATACAAGGCAATACGACATGGAAACGTAATGATACAAGGCAGTACGACAAGGAAACGTAATGATACAAGGCAATACGACATGGAAACGTAATGATACAAGGCAGTACGACATGGAAACGTAATGATACAAAGCAGTACGACACGGAAACGTAATGATACAAGGCAGTACGACACGGAAATGTACTGTAATGATACAAGGCAGTACGACAAGGAAACGTAATGATACAAGGCAGTACGACACGGAAACGTAATGATACAAGGCAGTACGACATGGAAACGTAATGATACAAGGCAGTACGACATGGAAACGTAATGATACAAAGCAGTACGACACGGAAACGTAATGATACAAGGCAGTACGACACGGAAATGTACTGTAATGATACAAGGCAGTACGACAAGGAAACGTAATGATACAAGGCAGTACGACACGGAAACATAATGATACAAGGCAATACGACATGGAAACGTAATGATACAAGGCAGTACGACACGGAAACGTAATGATACAAAGCAGTACGACACGGAAACGTAATGATACAAGGCAGTACGACACGGAAACGTAATGATACAAGGCAGTACGACAAGGAAACGTAATGATACAAGGCAGTACGACACGGACACGTAATGATACAAGGCAGTACGACATGGAAATGTACTGTAATGATACAAGGCAGTACGACACGGAAACGTAATGATACAAGGCAGTACGACACGGAAACGTAATGATACAAGCAGTACGACACGGAAATGTACTGTAATGATACAAGGCAGTACGACACGGAAACGTAATGATACAAGGCAGTACGACACGGAAACGTAATGATACAAGGCAATACGACATGGAAACGTAATGATACAAGGCAGTGCGACACCGGAAACGTAATGATACAAGGCAATACGACATGGAAACGTAATGATACAAGGCAGTACGACACGGAAATGTACTGTAATGATACAAGGCAGTACGGCACGAAAACGTAATGATACAAGGCAGTACGACACGGAAATGTACTGTAATGATACAAGGTAGTACGGCACGGAAACGTAATGATACAAGACAGTACGACACGGAAACGTAATGATACAAGGCAGTACGACACGGAAACGTAATGATACAAGGCAATACAACATGGAAACGTAATGATACAAGGCAGTACGACACGGAAACAATGATACAAGGCAGTACGACACGGAAACGTAATGATACAAGGCTGTACGACACGGAAACGTAATGATACAAGGCAGTACGACACGGAAACGTAATGATACAAGGCAATACAACATGGAAACGTAATGATACAAGGCAGTACGACACGGAAACAATGATACAAGGCAGTACGACACGGAAACGTAATGATACAAGGCTGTACGACACGGAAACGTAATGATACAAGGCAGTACGACACGGAAACGTAATGATACAAGGCAGTACGACAGGGAAACGTAATGATACAAAGCAGTACGACACGGAAATGTACTGTAATGATACAAGGTAGTACGGCACGGAAACGTAATGATACAAGGCAGTACGACACAGAAACGTAATGATACAAGGCAGTACGACACGGAAACGTAATGATACAAGGCAGTACGACAGGGAAATGTACTGTAATGATACAAGGTAGTACGACACGGAAATGTACTGTAATGATACAAGGCAGTACGGCACGGAAACGTAATGATACAAGGCAGTACGACAAGGAAACGTAATGATACAAAGCAGTACGACACAGAAATGTACTGTAATGATACAAGGTAGTACGGCACGGAAACGTAATGATACAAGGCAGTACGACAGGGAAACGTAATGATACAAAGCAGTACGACACGGAAACGTAATGATATAAGGCAGTACGACACGGAAACGTAATGATACAAGGCAGTACGACACGGAAATGTAATGTATTGATACAAGGCAGTACGACACGGAAATGTAAATATTGATACAAGGCAGTACGACACGGAAATGTAATGATTGATACAAGGCAGTACGACACGGAAATGTAATGTATTGATACAAGGCAGTACGACACGGAAATGTAATGTATTGATACAAGGCAGTACGACACGGAAATGTAATGTATTGATACAAGGCAGTACGACACGGAAATGTAATGTATTGATACAAGGCAGTACGACACGGAAATGTAATGTAATGATACAAGGCAGTACGACAAGGAAATGTAATGTAATGACACAAGGCAGTACGACACGGAAATGTAATGTATGATACAAGGCAGTACGACACGGAATGTAATGTAATGACACAAGGCAGTACGACACGGAAATGTAATGTAATGATACAAGGCAGTACGACACGGAAATGTAATGTAATGAACAAGGCAGTACGACACAGAAAGTAATGATACAAGGCAGTACGACACGGAAACGTAATGTAATGAACAAGGCAGTACGACACGGAAATGTAATGTAATGACACAAGGCAGTACGACACGGAAATGTAATGTAATGATACAAGGCAGTACGACACGGAAATGTAATGATAACAAGGCAGTACGACAGGAAATGTAATGAATGACAAAGCGTACGACACGAAATGTACTGTAATGATACAAGGCAGTACGCACGAAAGTAATGAATGACCAAGGCAGTACGAACACGAAAGAATGTAATGATACAAGCAGTACGACACGGAAATGTAATGTAATATACAAGCTACACACGGAAATGAATGTAATGATACAAGGTAAAAACTGTCAACGTACACAACGTAATGTACAGGCTGTACATGAAATTACAAAGCAGTACGCACGAAACTAATGATACAAGGCAGTACGACAGGGAAACGTAAATTTGATACAAAGCAGTACGACACAGAAATGTACTGTAATGATACAAGGTAGTAACGGCACGGAAACGTAATGATACAAGGCAGACGACAGGAAACGTAATGATACAAGTAGCAAGGGGGGGGGGGGGGGGGGGGGGGGGGGGGGGGGGGGGGAAAGTACTGATGACAAGGCAGTACGACACGGAAACGTAATGATACAAGGCAGTACGACACGGAAACGTAATGATACAAGGCAGTACGACACGGAAACGTAATGTATGAAAATTACAAGGCAGTACGACACGGAAACGTAATGATAAAAAGCAGTACGACACGGAAATGTATAATGATACAAGGCAGTACGCACGGAAACGTAATGATACAAGGCAGTACGACACGGAAACGTAATGATACAAGGCAGTACGACACGGAAACTGTAATGATACAAGGGAGTACGACACGGACAAGAAACGTAATGATACAAGGCAGTACGACACGGAAACGTAATGATACAAGGCAGTACGACACGGAAACGTAATGATACAAGGCAGTACGACAGGAAACGTAATGATACAAGGCAGTACGACACGGAAATACTGTAATGATACAAGGCAGTACGACACGGAAATGTAAGTAATGATACAAGGCAGTACGACACGGAAACGTAATGATACAAGGCAGTACGACACGGAAACGTAATGTAAATACAAGGCAGTACGACACGGAAATGTACTGTAATGTACAAGGCAGTACGACACGGAAAGTAATGATACAAGGCAGTACGACAGGAAACGTAATGATACAAAGCAGTACGACACGAAATGTACTGTAATGATACAAGGAGTACGACACGGAAACGTAATGATACAAGGCAGTACGACACGGAAACGTAATGATACAAGGCAGTACGACAGGAAACGTAAATGATACAAGCAGTACGACACGGAAACGTAATGATAAGAAGGCAGTACGACACGGAAATGTACGTAATGATACAAGGCAGTACGACACGGAAACGTAATGATGATACAAGGCAGTACGACACGGAAACGTAAATGATACAAGGCAGTACGACACGGAAATGTACTGTAATGATACAAGGCAGTACGACACGGAAAGTAATGATTAACAAGGAGTACGACACGGAATGTAAGTAATGATACAAGGCAGTACGACACGGAAATGTAATGTATTATACAAGGCAGTACGACACGGAAAGTAATGATTGATACAAGGCAGTACGACACGGAAATGTAATGTATGATACAAGGCAGTACGACAGGAAATGTAATGTATGATACAAGGCAGTACGACACGGAAATGTAATGTAATGATACAAGGCAGTACGACACGGAAATGTAATGTAATGACACAAGGCAGTACGACACGGAAATGTAATGTAATGATACAAGGCAGTACGACACGGAAATGTAATGTAATGATACAAGGCAGTACGACACGGAAATGTAGTGTACGGAGGACTATGTTACAGAACAATATTAAACTCATAATCCCAAAGACGCCCAGAGTACCGCAGGCAGCATGACCGAGCACACCGGCCGGGCATGGACCCCCAGAATCCGCCGGCAAAAGAACAATGGAGCACATTGACTCTTTAGGGATTTTTATTTTAATAACTGACAAAAAAAAACTCAGGTTCAATAAACTTTCCGACCTCCTTGTACACTGGGCTGATTGTTGTCATTTTCATTACCGCCTGCTACTATTTTTGGGGCACAGGTTCATGGTGCCGGGTGGAGGGGACAATAAACCATATTCGTATCTGTCATCTTCCGGAGTCCTGGACACATGTCAGAATTCAGTGCTCGATAGACGATGGGACAGAAGCCAAGTACAATAGGGGAGCAGCTGACAGGTTTGTATAGACGTCATCTGCACAAGTGGATGAAGACTACAAGCCGAGGATGATGAGTAATGGGGACCAGCGACACATGAAGACGCACCATGAGGAAATGTCAGCAGAACACTACTCTATCCAAAGTACTAACAACCCCAATGTAACCTGAGCACAGGCATGAACGTGTATGGGGCAGGGGACTGGGGCACAAGAGGGGGACATAGGGGGTGTATGTGAAAAAGGTTTGCGTGATGCAAGATTATCAGCAGGAGAAACAATTCTCCGGCCACAACATTCCAGGATCTGAGCTCCACAAAGTGACAGCAATATTGTCAGCTAAATATAGTCATCCTAAGCCGGGATCAGATTCTCAGTGCACAGCGACATTCCCACCCTGCCATCTACACCGCCATTATCATACATACCCGCAATGTACAACACCATCTGCACTACTAGGCAACACACTGTATTTCAGACCATCAGTGGATCATATCCAGTGTCGTACGTCCAGAAGGAGAAGAATCCTGAGAAAAAGAAGTCACAAGAGCGGTTCTGTCCACGGAGAAGTTCTCTGCACAGAACTATAGGCGACTAATGAAAAATGTGAATTTTCCATCACTTGATTCTTTCCGTCTCTTACAGTTGATAGAAGCGAAAAATTCAATGTATAAAATTCATTTCTGACATTTTCTACAGATCTCACCAAAAAAGTAATATACATAGTAATATGGCCGCCCTTCTCCTCAGTGATATAGTCATATATATAGTAATATGGCCGCCCTTCTCCTCAGTGTGATATAGTAATATATATATAGTAATATGGCCGCCCTTCTCCTCAGTGTGATATAGTAATATATATAGTAATATGGCCACCATTCTCCTCAGTGTGATATAGTAATATATATAGTAATATGGCCGCTCTTCTCCTCAGTGTGATATAGTAATATATATAGTAATATGGCCGCCCTTCTCCTCAGTGTGATATAGTAATATATATATAGTAATATGGCCGCCCTTCTTCTCAGTGTGATATAGTAATATATATAGTAATATGGCTCCCCTTCTCCTCAGTGTGATATAGTAATATATATAGTAATATGGCCGCCATTCTCCTCAGTGTGTTATAGTATTATATATAGTAATATGGCCGCCCTTCTCCTCAGTGTGATATAGTAATATATATAGTAATATGGCCGCCCTTCTCCTCAGTGTGATATAGTAATATATATAGTAATATGGCCGCTCTTCTCCTCAGTGTGATATAGTAATATATATAGTAATATGGCCGCCCTTCTCTTCAGTATGATATAGTAATATATATATAGTAATATGGCCGCCCTTCTCCTCAGTGTGATATAGTAATATGGCCGCCCTTCTCCTCAGTGTGATATAGTAATATATATATAGTAATATGGCCGCCCTTCTCTTCAGTGTGATATAGTAATATATATAGTAATATGGCCGCCCTTCTCCTCAGTGTGATATAGTAATATATATATAGTAATATGGCCGCCCTTCTCCTCAGTGTGATATAGTAATATGGTCGCCCTTCTCCTCAGTGTGATATAGTAATATATATAGTAATATGGCCGCTCTTCTCCTCAGTGTGATATAGTAATATATATAGTAATATGGCCGCCCTTCTCCTCAGTGTGATATAGTAATATATATAGTAATATGGTCGCCCTTCTCCTCAGTGTGATATAGTAATATATATAGTAATATGGCCGCCCTTCTCCTCAGTGTGATATAGTAATATATATAGTAATATGGCCGCTCTTCTCCTGAGTGTGATATAGTAATATATATAGTAATATGGCCGCCCTTCTCCTCAGTGTGATATAGTAATATATATAGTAATATGGTCGCCCTTCTCCTCAGTGTGATATAGTAATATATATAGTAATATGGCCGCCCTTCTCCTCAGTGTGATATAGTAATATATATAGTAATATGGCCGCTCTTCTCCTCAGTGTGATATAGTAATATATATAGTAATATGGCCTCCCTTCTCCTCAGTGTGATACAGTAATATATATAGTAATATTGCCGCCCTTCTCCTCAGTGTGATATAGTAATATATATATAGTAATATGGCCGCCCTTCTCAGTGTGATATAGTAATATTATATAGTAATATGGCCTCCCTTCTCCTCAGTGTATATAGTAATTATTTTTTAAAATGGCCCCCTTTTCTCTTGGTTGTAAAATATATATAATTGGCGCCCTTTCCTCAGTTGATATGTAAATATATAAGTATTGGCCCCTCTCAGTGTATATAGTTTTTAAAAGTAATACCCCCTTCTCCCCATGGATATTTATATAAAGTAAATTTTGGCCCCTTTCCTCTGTGATATAGTAATTATAAAATAAAAATTTTTATTTTTATTAAAATAAGTAATATGCCGCCCCCCCAGTGGATATAATATTTTTATTAGTAAAATGGCCGCCCCTTTTCCCCGGTGATTAGTAAATAAATAGTAATTTGGCCACCTTCCCTCAGTGTTAAGTAAATTAAGTAAAGGCCCCCTTCTCCCCGTGTGATTGTAATATATTAGTAATATGGCCCCCCTTCTCCCAAAATTTATATTTAAAAAAAATTTAGTAATATGGCCCCTTTTCCCGTGTGAATATATATATATGTAATATGGCCCCCCTTTCCTCGTGTATATAGTAAAAATTTTATAAGTAATATGCCCCCTTCTCCTCGTGTGATTAGAAAAATTTTTTAGTAATTGGGGCCCCCCTTCTCCCCAAAAGTATTTAAATAATAATTTTAAAAAAGGGGCCCTTTCCCCATGTGATAAAGTAATATATTTAGTAATTGGCCCCTTTC
>JARQOD010000010.1:45348637-45401509 GCA_033576555.1 Oophaga sylvatica | reverse complement strand
AACCAGAATCTGATTCCAGAGTTTCGCAGACAAAAGAGAAGAGAAAAAAAAAAACAATAGTGTTTACTGTATAACTCTGCAGAAAAAAAAACTTAAGGGAATTGTTTCACCTGGAATGGTTGTGAGAAGTCAAAAACCACTGTTATCACAGAAAGTAAAAACCGGACATCCGATATCCACGTACAGCAGACAGCCTTTCCAGACCCAGCAGACACTAACGTTTGGCTTCAAAATCTTGTAATGTATGTGATACAGTTTCATATGCGTCTGGTGCTTGGGTGCGATGAAAATACTTGAGACACAGGTTGAAAAGAAAGTCTTGTATGCTTCATACAAATTGAAAAAAAATAAACACACAGGTGGCAAACACAGAAGCAGGAGACACAGCAGGCCAAAGTAATCTAAGTTCATCAATAACTCTCCAAAAACAGATTCAGATCTTCTTCTATGTTACCGCAAGTCCATGCAACCGTGAGGCTTTCAAGAGCAGAGTTCAGAGTCCACAAGAGTCCAGAGTTTCTCAGTAGAAATGGCTGGAGTACAAAGTCCAAGGCTTCAGGAGTCAAAAACACAGGTTCACTGCAGGCCAGATTCTGAAGCATGATTGCTCAGGTGGGCTGTTTAAGAAGCAAACGGAGAGAATCAGGGCGGGAACATTGCAAGCTGGAAAACTCCATTTTAACTGAGGGCAAGATAGCTGCAGCAAAAAAAGAAAGCAAAATGGCCGACGAACAAACTGAGTTTCAGAAAACAGATATACAGAACTTACACTCACATCCCTGTGTCTTCATGTTATTACCTCACATCTCTGTCCTCATGTTATTAACCTCACACCCCTGTGTCTTCATGTTATTACCTCACATCTCTGTCCTCATGTTATTACCTCACATCCCTGTCCTCATGTTATTACCTCACATCTCTGTCCTCATGTTACCTCACATCCCTGTGTCTTCATGTTATTACCTCACATCTCTGTCCTCATGTTATTACCTCACATCCCTGTGTCTTCATATTATTACCTCACATCTCTGTCCTCATGTTATTACCTCACATCTCTGTCCTCATGTTATTACCTCACATCCCTGTGTCTTCATGTTATTACCTCACATCTCTGTCCTCATGTTATTACCTCACATCTCTGTCCTCATGTTATTACCTCACACCCCTGTGTCCTCATGTTATTACCTCACATCCCTGTGTCTTTATGTTATTACCTCACATCTCTGTCTTCATGTTATTACCTCACATCTCTGTCCTCATGTTATTACCTCACACCCCTGTCCTCATGTTATTACCTCACATCTCTGTCCTCATGTTATTACCTCACATCTCTGTCCTCATGTTTTTACCTCACATCTCTGTCCTCATGTTATTACCTCACATCTCTGTGCTCATGTTATTACCTCACACCCCTGTCCTCATGTTATTACCTCACATCTCTGTCCTCATGTTATTACCTCACATCTCTGTCCTCATGTTATTACCTCACACCCCTGTCCTCATGTTATTACCTCACATCTCTGTCTTCATGTTATTACCTCACATCTCTGTCCTCATGTTATTACCTCACACCCCTGTCCTCATGTTATTACCTCACATCTCTGTCCTCATGTTATTACCTCACATCTCTGTCCTCATGTTTTTACCTCACATCTCTGTCCTCATGTTATTACCTCACATCTGTGTCCCCTCCTGTTATTACTTCACATCTCTGTGTCCCCTCATGTTATTACTTCACATCTGTGTCCCCTCCTGTTATTACCTCACATCTCTGTCCTCATGTTATTACCTCACACCCCTGTGTCTTCATGTTATTACCTCACATCTCTGTCCTCATGTTATTACCTCACACCCCTGTGTCCTCATGTTATTACCTCACATCTCTGTCCTCATGTTATTACCTCACATCTCTGTCCTCATGTTATTACCTCACATCTCTGTCCTCATGTTATTACCTCACACCCCTGTCCTCATGTTATTACCTCACACCCCTGTCCTCATGTTATTACCTCACACCCCTGTCCTCATGTTATTACCTCACACCCCTGTGTCTTCATGTTATTACCTCACATCTCTGTCCTCATGTTATTACCTCACACCCCTGTGTCCTCATGTTATTACCTCACATCTCTGTCCTCATGTTATTACCTCACACCCCTGTGTCTTCATGTTATTACCTCACACCCCTGTCCTCATGTTATTACCTCACATCTCTGTCCTCATGTTATTACCTCACATCTCTGTCCTCATGTTATTACCTCACATCTGTGTCCTTATGTTATTACCTCACATCTCTGTGTCTTCATGTTATTACCTCACATCCCTGTGTCTTCATGTTATTACCTCACATCTCTGTCCTCATGTTATTACCTCACACCCCTGTCCTCATGTTATTACCTCACACCCCTGTGTCTTCATGTTATTACCTCACATCCCTGTGTCTTCATGTTATTACCTCACATCTCTGTGTCTTCATGTTATTACCTCACATCCCTGTGTCTTCATGTTATTACCTCACATCTCTGTCCTCATGTTACCTCACATCTCTGTCTTCATGTTATTACCTCACACCCGTGTCCTCCATGTTATTACCTCACATCTCTGTCCTCATGATATTACCTCACACACCCTGTCCTCATGTTATTACCTCACATCCCTGTGTCTTCATGTTATTACCTCACATCTCTGTCCTCATGTTATTACCTCACACCCCTGTCCTCATGTTATTACCTCACACCCCTGTCCTCATGTTATTACCTCACACCCCTGTGTCTTCATGTTATTACCTCACATCCCTGTGTCTTCATGTTATTACCTCACATCTCTGTGTCTTCATGTTATTACATCACATCCCTGTGTCTTCATGTTATTACCTCACATCTCTGTCCTCATGTTACCTCACATCCCTGTGTCCTCATGTTATTACCTCACATCTCTGTCCTCATGTTATTACCTCACATCTCTGTGTCCTCATGTTATTACCTCACATCCCTGTGTCCTCATGTTATTACCTCACATCTCTGTCCTCATGTTATTACCTCACACCCCTGTCCTCATGTTATTACCTCACATCTCTGTCCTCATGTTATTACCTCACACCCCTGTCCTCATGTTATTACCTCACATCCCTGTGTCTTCATGTTATTACCTCACATCCCTGTGTCCTCATGTTATTACCTCACATCTCTGTCCTCATGTTATTACCTCACATCCCTGTGTCCTCATGTTATTACCTCACATCTCTGTCCTCATGTTATTACCTCACACCCCTGTCCTCATGTTATTACCTCACATCCCTGTGTCTTCATGTTATTACCTCACATCTCTGTCCTCATGTTATTACCTCACACCCTGTCCTCATGTTATTACCTCACACCCCTGTGTCTTCATGTTATTACCTCACATCCCTGTGTCTTCATGTTATTACCTCACATCTCTGTGTCTTCATGTTATTACCTCACATCTCTGTCCTCATGTTATTACCTCACACCCGTGTCTTCATGTTATTACCTCACATCCCTGTGTCTTCATGTTATTACCTCACATCTCTGTCCTCATGTTATTACCTCACATCCCTGTCCTCATGTTATTACCTCACACCCGTGTCTTCATGTTATTACCTCACATCCCTGTGTCTTCATGTTATTACCTCACATCTCTGTGTCTTCATGTTATTACCTCACATCTCTGTCCTCATGTTATTACCTCACATCCCTGTGTCTTTATGTTATTACCTCACATCTCTGTCCTCATGTTACCTCACATCTCTGTCTTCATGTTATTACCTCACATCTCTGTCCTCATGTTATTACCTCACACCCCTGTGTCCTCATGTTATTACCTCACATCTCTGTCCTCATGTTATTACCTACACCCCTGTGTCTTCATGTTATTACTTCACATCTCTGTCCTCATGTTACCTCACATCTCTGTCTTCATGTTATTACCTCACATCTCTGTCCTCATGTTATTACCTCACACCCCTGTGTCCTCCATGTTATTACCTCACATCTCTGTCCTCATGTTATTACCTCACACCCGTGTCCTCATGTTATTACCTCACATCTCTGTCCTCATGTTATTACCTCACACCCCTGTGTCCTCCATGTTATTACCTCACATCTCTGTCTTCATGTTATTACCTCACATCCCTGTGTCTTCATGTTATTACCTCACATCTCTGTCCTCATGTTATTACCTCACATCTCTGTCCTCATGTTATTACCTCACATCTCTGTGTCCTCATGTTATTACCTCACATCCCTGTGTCCTCATGTTATTACCTCACACCCGTGTCCTCATGTTATTACCTCACACCCCTGTGTCTTCATGTTATTACCTCACACCCCTGTGTCTTCATGTTACTTCACACCCCTGTGTCCTCATGTTATTACCTCACACCCCTGTGTCTTCATGTTATTACCTCACACCCCTGTGTCCTCATGTTATTACCTCACACCCCTGTGTCCTCCATGTTATTACCTCACACCCCTGTGTCTTCATGTTATTACCTCACACCCCTGTGTCCTCATGTTTTTACCTCACACCCCTGTGTCCTCCATGTTATTACCTCACACCCGTGTCCTCATGTTTTTACCTCACATCCCTGTGTCCTCATGTTATTACCTCACACCTGTGTCCTCCATGTTATTACCTCACACCCCTGTGTCCTCCATGTTATTACCTCACACCCCTGTGTCTTCATGTTTTTACCTCACACCCGTGTCCTCCATGTTATGTGGCCCCGATGTGGTGGTCGCTGTGTGTGGCCCCGGTACTTTCATTAGTCCTGTGACGCTGTCACACCTGGAGGTAATTGTGGGGGGTTCACTTATTTAATGGACTCAGAGTGGTGGCGTCGAGGCTCCGGCGTGTGAAGGGTTATTGTAAGCCCCTAGATCCTCCACCTCAGTGATGAAGTGTTTAATCGTGCTGTGCGAAAAACACGACGTGCAGCTCACGGAAGTGTTGAGTGTGACAGGCTCCGGCCCACGAAGGTGACTGCTTATCACCGGTGTGTGTCGGACTCTCCCCGCAGCCCTTGTTACCCGCATTTCGCCGCCTTTCCACAGGTAGGTCCCGCACCCGCCTGTACGTAGCGTCCCGCAGGCTGCAACTTCGGCTCTGGCCACAGGGAGGCGGCAGAGCGCAGCGCCTCGCCGTTATCTCGGCGCACAGAAGCCGCGGGATAAAGTTGTGCTGAAACTTTCACCTCATCCGCAGCCAACTTGTCATGATAATAAAAGCCCAGAGCAAGTGTCCGTGACAGAGCTCCGGAGCGGCGGGGGCCCCGGGATGGCGCAGGAGCCGCACTGAGTCCCAGAAGCCGCACCGGACCCCCAGAGGCGCACCGAGTCCCAGGAGCCGCACCGAACCCCTGGAGCCTCCCTGCCGTGCTGCCGCTGTTGATGGAGCCTGAGCGTCCGAGAATGCTGCATCCGTAAGGTGTCCGTGTGGAGGCCGAGCTGCCAACGGCGGCGGAGTGCGGAGACCAGGACTGTTCCGTAAGTGGAGCCGTGTGTGTCCCGGGTGTACTTCACATCTGTGTCCCCTCCTGTTATTACCTCACATCTGTGTCCCCTCATGTTATTACCATCTCTCTGTTGTACCCCTCCTGTTATTACCTCACATCTGTGTCCCCTCCTGTTATTACTCACATCTGTGTCCCCTCCTGTTATTACCTCACATCTGTGTCCCCTCCTGTTATTACCTCACATCTGTGTCCCCTCCTGTTATTACCTCACATCTGTGTCCCCTCCTGTTATTACCTCACATCTGTGTCCCCTCCTGTTATTACCTCACATCTGTGTCCCCTCCTGTTATTACCTCACATCTGTGTCCCCTCCTGTTATTACTTCACATCTGTGTCCCCTCTGTTATTACCTCACATCTGTGTCCCCTCTGTTATTAATTTCCTCACCATCTGTGTCCCCTCCTGTTATTACCTCACATCTGTGTCCCCTCCTGTTATTACCTCACATCTGTGTCCCCTCCTGTTATTACTTCACATCTGTGTCCCCTCATGTTATTACCTCACATCGTGTGTCCCCTCCTGTTATTACCTCACATCTGTGTCCCCTCATGTTATTACCTCACATCTGTGTCCCCTCCTGTTATTACCTCACATCTGTGTCCCCTCATGTTATTACCTCACATCTGTGTCCCCTCCTGTTATTACCTCACATCTGTGTCCCCTCTGTTATTACCTCACATCTGTGTCCCCTCCTGTTATTACCTCACATCTGTGTCTCATCCTGTTATTACCCTTAATTTGTCCTCTGTATACTCCCATCTTCCCTCGTTATTATCTAATGCTGTTCCCTTATTTATTATAATCTGTTCCCTCTCTATACCCTGTTATATATTCACACTGTGTTATACCCCAATTTTTGTTATTACTACTTCTTTCCCTGTGTTATTATCACATCTGTTCCCCTTTTATTTATATATCTGTGTCCCCTCTATACCCTGTTATTATTCAATTTGCTATATACCCTCTCTATGTTATTACTACATCGTTCCCCTCCTTATACCTCATCTGTGTCCTCCTGTTATACTCCACATCTTTTATGTTATATACTCCACTGTGTCCCCTCTGTTATACTATCTGTGTCCTCCTGTATTACCCATTTTTCTGTATATCACATCTGTCCTCCTGTTATATATTGTGTTCCTCTTATTACCCCATTTGTTATGTTATTATCTCCTCTTTCCCTTGTTATTCTAACTCTTTCCCCTTATTATTATATTGTTCTCCTCTTATACCCATTTGTGTCCTATGTTATATACCCCATTTTTATGTTATTACTCCCTCTTCCCTTGTTATTATAATCTCTTTCCCCTTTTATTATTATCTTTCCCTCTTATACCTATATTGTGTCTATGTTATTACTCCCTTCCTATGTTATTACCTACATGTGTCCCCTCCTGTTATACCTAATCTGTGTCCCCTCTGTTATACCTCACATCTTGTCCTCATGTTATTACTCACATCTGTGTCCCCTCTGTTATTACCTCACTCTGTGTCCCCTGTTATTACTCACATCTTGTCCTCTGTTATTACCTCACATCCCTTCCCTTGTATTACTCAATCGCTGTCCCCTTTATATTATAATTGTTCCCCTCCTGTTATATATGCGTTCTGTTATACCCTAATTTGTTATGTATACTCCTCTTCCCTTGTTATTTGCATAATCTGTATCCCCTTTATTATAATTGTTCCCCTCCTGTTATTATTCATTGGTTCCCCTTATTATTATAATCTTCCCTCTATACCCTGTTATATATTCTAATCTGTTCCCCTTATTATTTACTACTCTTCTACCCTGTTATTATTTCATATGCCTGCTTATACCCCTAATATTTATGTTATATATACCATCTTCCCTGTTATTATTCATTCTGTTCCCCCTTTATTATTAATGTTCTATACTCCTCTTACCCTGTGTATATTTGTTGAGTAATTGTGCTTATACCCTAATTTTTCTTTATTACCTCACTCTGTCCCTTGTTATTGTCATAATCGTGTCCCCTATTTATTATTATCGTTCCCTCTTATACCCTGTGTATATATCAATCTGTTCCCCTTTATATTATGTTATCATATACTCCTCTCTATCCCTTGTATTATTCAGATGCTGTTCCCCTTATTTATTATAATCTCCCCTATACCTTAATGTGTGCCCTCCTATTATTATAATAGTATCCCTCCTTACTGTGTATATGTGTTCGTAATGCTCTATACCCCTTAATTTATTAATCGTTCCCTCCTATACCTAATTGTGTCTTAATCCTAATCCCCTTTATTTATTAATTGTCCCCTCTATTACCTGTAATTGTGTCATAATGTATTACCTAAATTTTCTATTTATTACTCCTCTCTATACCCTTGTATTATTTCAATGCTGCTTATACCTTAATATTGTTATTTATACTCCCTCTTCCCTGTTATTATTGTCAATCGTATCCCCTTATTATTAATTGTTACCCCTCTATACCTGTAATATGTGTCAGTAATCTCTTTACCCCTTTTTATTATCAATCTCCCCTCCTGTATATATTTCAGATCTGTTCCCCTTTTTTAGTATACATTCCCCTCTATACCCTGTGTATATATGTGTGCAGTAATGCGCTATATACCCCTTATATATTTATGTATATTAGTATACTCCCTCTATACCCTGTGTATATATGTGTGCAGTAATGCGTATATACCCTTATATATTTATGTATATTAGTATACTCCGCTCTATACCCTGTGTATATATGTGTGCGTAATGCTGCTATATACCCCTTATATATTTATGTATATCAGTATACTCCTCTATACCCTGTGTAATATGTGTGCAGTAATGCGCTATATACCCTTATATATTTATGTATATTAGTAATCCTCTCTATACCCTGTGTAATATGTGTGCAGTAATGCTGCTATATACCCCTTATATATTTATGTATATCAGTATACTCCTCTCTATACCCTGTGTATATATGTGTGCAGTAATGCTGCTATATACCCCTTATATATTTATGTATATTAGTATACTCCCTCTATACCCTGTGTATATATGTGTCAGTAATGCTGCTATATACCCCTTTATATTTATGTATATAGTATACTCCTCTCTATACCCTGTGTATATATGTGTGCAGTAATGCGCTATATACCCCTTATATATTTATGTATATTATACTCCCTCTATACCCTGTGTATATATGTGTGCAGTAATGCGCTATATACCCCTTATATATTTATGTATACAGTATACTCCTCTCTATACCCTGTGTATATATGTGTGCAGTAATGCGCTATATACCCCTATATATTTATGTATATCAGTATACTCCTCTCTATACCCTGTGTATATATGTGTGCAGTAATGCTGCTATATACCCTTATATATTTATGTATATTAGTATACTCCTATACCCTGTGTATATATGTGTGCAGTAATGCGCTATATACCCTTATATATTTATGTATATTATAACTCCTCTCTATACCCGTGTATATATGTGTGCAGTAATGCTGCTATATACCCCTTATATATTTATGTATATAGTATACTCCTCTCTATACCCTGTGTATATATGTGTGCAGTAATGCTGCTATATACCCCTTATATATTTATGTATATAGTATACTCCTCTCTATACCCTGTGTATATATGTGTGCAGTAATGCGCTATATACCCCTTATATATTTATGTATATTAGTTACTCCGCTCTATACCCTGTGTATATATGTGTGCAGTAATGCGCTATATACCCCTTATATATTTATGTATATTAGTATACTCGCTCTATACCCTGTGTATATATGTGTGCAGTAATGCTGCTATATACCCCTTATATATTTATGTATATAGTATACTCCTCTCTATACCCTGTGTATATATGTGTGCAGTAATGCGCTATATACCCCTTATATATTTATGTATATGTATACTCCGCTCTATACCCTGTGTATATATGTGTGCAGTAATGCTGCTATATACCCCTTATTATTTATGTTATCAGTATACTCCTCTCTATACCCTGTGTATATATGTGTGCAGTAATGCTGCTATATACCCCTTATATATTTATGTATATTAGTATACTCCACTCTATACCCTGTGTAATATGTGTGCAGTAATGCCTATATACCCTTTATATTTATGTAATAGTATATCTCTATAACTGTGTATTATGTGTGCATAATGCTGCTATATACCTTATATTTATGTATATCAGTATACTCCTCTTATACCCTGTGTATATATGTGTGCAGTAATGCTGCTATATACCCCTTATATATTTATGTATATTAGTATACTCCTCTCTATACCCTGTGTATATATGTGTGCAGTAATGCCGCTATATACCCCTTATATATTTATGTATATCAGTATACTCCTCTCTATACCCTGTGTATATATGTGTGCAGTAATGCTGCTATATACCCCTTATATATTTATGTATATTAGTATACTCCTCTCTATACCCTGTGTATATATGTGTGCAGTAATGCCGCTATATACCCCTTATATATTTATGTATATCAGTATACTCCTCTCTATACCCTGTGTATATATGTGTGCAGTAATGCTGCTATATACCCCTTATATATTTATGTATATTAGTATACTCCTCTCTATACCCTGTGTATATATGTGTGCAGTAATGCTGCTATATACCCCTTATATATTTATGTATATCAGTATACTCCGCTCTATACCCTGTGTATATATGTGTGCAGTAATGCTGCTATATACCCCTTATATATTTATGTATATCAGTATACTCCACTCTATACCCTGTGTATATATGTGTGCAGTAATGCTGCTATATACCCCTTATATATTTATGTATATTATTATACTCTATACCCTGTGTATGTATGTGTGCAGTAATGCCGCTATATACCCCTTATATATTTATGTATATCAGTATACTCTGCTCTGTACCCTGTGTATATATGTGTGCAGTAATGCCGCTATATACCTCTTATATATTTATGTATATTATTATACTCTGCTCTATACCCTGTGTATATATGTGTGCAGTAATGCTGCTATATACCCCTTATATATTTATGTATATTAATATACTCCTCTCTATACCCTGTGTATATATGTGTGCAGTAATGCCGCTATATACCCCTTATATATTTATGTATATTAGTATACTCTCTGTACACTGTATATATGTGTGCAGTAATGCCGCTATATACACCTTATATATTTATGTATATTATTATACTCTGCTCTCTCTCTCTCTCTCTATATCTATATATATATCTATACACACACAGTAAATGCTTCTGTATATGTGCGGTATATGTAGATGGCGACGTTGGTCGTGGGCTGTGACTGATGTAATTCTCTGCGTTGCTTCCAGTGTTTCTCGTCCTCTCGGGTTTGCGGTGGTTGTCGGGCGTCGGAGGTTGATTTCTCGTGTTTCTTGTCTGTGAATATAGACAGTAAATGTCCATTTCTGACATGTGGCCGTGCTGCGGAGCGCAGTGGCCGCGCTGCGGAGCGCAGTGGCCGCCCACCTCCTGAAGTGCTCTTCTGCTGCTGCAGGGAAAGGTGTGATCAGAGTCATCTGGGAATAAACTTCTGCACTTTCTCCTCCGCGTGCTCTCAGGGACCGGCGCTGAGGGTGTTCTTCCTCTGATTTGCACTCCTTTTGGTTTTGTTTTTGCTTCTGGTTGGATGTGACAGGTCGGGCAGGACAATGCGGGGCCCTGTGATAAGTTGTGCCGGGCCCGGTGCTCTGAGGACAATGGAGGACAGAACACTGTTGTGACTGCCGGCCTGGGGGTCACAGATTAATGCATTCCTCGGGGTGGTTCCTGCTCGCACTCCCTGAGAATCCAGCAGATAAAAGGCCAGCACATCCTGTCTTGTGGCGATAAGAGGTGAGCGTTGTCACTGCCGCCGACTCTCCTGCTCCAGGTTCTTAGTTTTTCTTATTAAATTGTTTTTTTACTGTTTATTTCTCACTTTTCTTTTGGAAGCCCCGTGGCCACATTGAGGTTTGGAGTGAGCCGTCGCTTGACGAGGTGATAATAGAATTGCTGATTGGTGATATTGAGATGTTGGTAGAGGCCGGCGGTTCTGCCGCCATCTCTTTGTGATGTGCAGATGGTAAATTCTCCCGGTCCGGGCATTGTACCCCGCCGCTCCTCTAGACACAACTTTCTAAGTTCCATTGCATTCTTGTGTGTAGAGGAATCTCTTGGCCTGGACTCCTGTAGGGTGAAGCTGATCTACTAATGGTATTTTGTTTTCACCAGTTGCTGAACTGGAAGTTCCCTCATAAGGTAAGGTGGCACTGGGTTTGTAAGGGGCTTTAAAATGCCAAATGTAAAATTAGACTGCCAATTCAGCGAATTGTATCCATTGCTAAACTGGGCTCTACTTCTGTGTGTCCTCTCTCAATAGCCGGATTCAGAATTAGCCGCTTCAACTACTTAAACTGCAGAGTCAAATTTAGAATAGACAGCGGAGGGTCGGCAGGAATACAAAGATTCTTTTTTTGTGAGCTGTGGTGGGGGAAGAGCAGAAAAAATCAAGTCCCTTAGAAAACGGAGGCCACAGAGCGAGCGGTGTTATTTGTGTCTCATGAAAATAAAAGATATTGAGTTGTGTGCAGGCCTCGGGGGGCTGCGGCGCTCCTCGCCCCTCTTATTAATATTAGTTCACATTATCGTGCATGCGTTCCTGACTGTGTTGCTCTTTCCATGCGGATCGCTGCTTTCTTGGAGCTGCTGAACTTTCTGGGTTTGGACGTTGCTCGGTTTGATGACAGAGACTGAGACACTTTTCTTCACATTTGTCAAGACCTTGATTAATAAAACTCAGAAGGTTGCGACCTGGCGTCAGGGACATCTGCAGCGATTCTCAGCTCGGTAGGAAAGCCTTGTAGAATCAGATTAGCTCAAAGAACTTTACATTTGTAGGTATGTCATATTCCCTGTGTGCCACCGCTGACTTTAATGTGTCTTCCAAGGAAATAGTCCGCCTGTGCCGCATCATTAACTCTTCTGCAACCTCCTGGCACAAGGCAGGGAACGTGTTAACAAATATTGCAAATAATGTGATGGGGTCAATAGCTTCTTAACACCGCCGTGGTCCTGTCACTTGCAGTAAAGTGCTGTTTATTTTTTTTCTGCAGCCAAGGAATATTCTAATCTCAGAAATCTCTCGGGGAAGACAGATGTGCCCTCGGCTGCTCAAGGAGATCTGTCAGAAACAAATTCCCTTTGCTCTGTTGTACAGGGAGCCTCTGCCAGCGAGGAAGGGGTTAACAAGTGTGCGCCAGGGCAAGCCATTATTAGGCATCTTATTGAGGTGGCAGGAATGCCGTGCTGTATCCGTATAGATCGTAGCCCGATGCCGCCGCAGTTGTGGATCAGGGGCTCGTGCCCCCGCTCTTCACCGCTCCACGTCTTGCTTTTCCAAGCAACGTAAAAACGAAATCTATGTATAATTCAGGAAAATACAAAAACTTCTTACACGTTTATCTGTAGACTGTCAGACATAAAATTCAGGTGATAAATCTATACATAAAAAAAATTCTGCAAATTGAACAGAAAATGTGCCTCTGATTTTACAATTTTTTTTCATTATGTACAAATATATAACAATACAATAATAAATATTCTGGCTATAACATCTGTAGTATATGCCATAAATGTGTGACAGGATGATACAGAGCTGTAGATAAGAAATTAACGTGTGAAGTTTGCTATAATCGAGTGAATTGTACTTTCCTAATATCTATATTTCTAATTTTTGACATCTATATATTAATTATAATTATCTCCAAAGTTTGTAATTGTAACATTAGTGTCTGTATGTAATGGAGCTGTATATATCTGTGAATAATCCCCGTACTGTAGGAGGGATGTAGTGACGGATCAAATACACAGGAGTTACTGTCTATAAATTGCAGGGCATAACGGAGATAATAAATTAGCTGTCTTCACTACAAATGTCTCCTAAAAACACAAATCTGAATAAACAGATGAAAATAGCTACTGTACGTAAAATTTCTGAAGAAGACAGTAAGAGATGGAAAGAAAGCAACGTGCCTGCCAGGGAGGTATAAAGAAGGCAATATAGAAGGAAAAGATCTATAGACACATGCGGAGGAGAGAAGGAGTTCATAATGATCTGAAACCGCAGATAGAGGGATGAGAGAAACGAAGGGATCACTGAGCTATATGGTGGAAAACAGGAATGATAGTAGAAAGAGTCAGTGGAAAAAACAATCAATGAGCAGTGATGATAAAATAAAGAAGCAAAAATGGTCATAGAAAGGCACGATAGAGAAAAAATACTGCATGAGAATGGAGCAGATGAAAGAACGATGGAGAAAATTAAAATAGGAAGAGGGAGCAGATGAAGGAGCAGAGCAGGTTGTATGAAGAAGCGATGAAGCAAAAATACGATGATGCCGGTGAGATGTTTCTAGGAAGAAGAGATTGAAAAAACGACACAAGAATTAATTGTTATAGGAAAGAACAATGGTGATGTAAATATTACGACGGAGCCACGACGTAAGGAGCCATGGAGAAAATTACAATAGGACGATGGAATAGAAGAAGGAGCAGAGATGGTATAGGAAGAAGAGGTGGAGAGAAAAATAGAAGTGCATTTAGATGACCCGACAATCCGCAAATCTTTATCTGCACCAGATTATCCTGTGAAATCTGGTGTGACTAGCGGATAACATGAATCATATTAATTGCCTTGCTCCCACCTCAGACTGACAAGGTACTGTATTGGGAACTGCTGAAATTACTGATGGGATCAGCGGGTTCATTAATATGTTGTATCTCGATGCAGCACCATGTTATCGATAACGTGGCACTGGATTACACTGGGTAATGTGCTGCCCATAACAATTATTATTATGATGGCATAACGACAGTCGGCACATTTACTCCCGTCTGATTTTCGGGATTGTTTGTTTACCGATTGTTGGCAACTCTAAATGCACCTTAATGTGTCAGCTGGTGTAATCCGGCCAGTAAATAGGCCCCAGTCGACTTTTATTCTATCGACTCTCGTTAATGGGACGATGGAGAGAAAAATAGGGTGGTGGAGAAGATGGAAAAAGAAAAATTGGTTAAAGGAAGGAACAGTATAGAAAACAAAATGATGAGGCAAGATGATTATAAAGAGTGATGGAGAAAAAAATAAGATGACGTGTTGAAGAAGCAGAAGAAATGTTATAGGAAGGAGTGATTCAGGAATAAAATGCCACAATGGAGCCAGTGAATAGGCAGAGTTCTACAAAGAACTTATGAGGAGGAAAAATATGACAACAGAATGGACTAACAGTGAGGTAGTTATACTAAATGGCATTAGAGAAGCGAGCGAGGTTCATGAAGGAAAGTAAATGGCGTCAGAGATGAATAAGATAATGCATTATATGAAAACATGGGCGTAGGTGGAAGCAAAAGAGAGTAAAATAAGATGATGGAACAGACGAAGGAACAGGAATGAATGGTTAAAAAAAGCACCCGCAGAAATATAAGCCGATAACTGCAGTTCAGGATTTTTTGCAATGGCATAAAGAGGGCGCGTAAAGGGGCAGTTACTCTTTAAAAGAATGCAAGAGAGAAAGAAGCAAGATGCTGGAATTGATACAAGATACAAAACTTCACTCTTGGGTAGGAGAACTGAACCACTAAATAATGTGATGCAGGCAAAGATGCAAAATAATTAAAGAAATGAGCAAAAGACAGAGGGATGAGCTGGCAGAACAGACCGTTTAGAAGAGAATGGAATAATGGAACAAATAAGAAAGCAAGAAGAAGATGTAGAGAAATGGGTAAGCTGATTACACAGATGGCAGTGGAGAATGATTAGTGAACAGAGGGGCTGAGAAGGATGCAATAGAAATGTAACTGTTCATCGGCAGGAGGTTTAAGAAGGATAGGATGTTTAAGCTGGTGAGAAAAACATAATGATGGAAGAAAGAAACTTAGAGAAAAGGACAAGATGCTACTTAAATAATAAAGGTCAATAATGGATAAATGTAAAAAGTGAACAATTTGGCGATAAAATCCGATAGAGAGTAATAGATGTATGAAGTAATGTGGCGGGAAGAGTTAGCAAAAGGAGGCGTGGAAGGACAAAGGATAAAGAAACATATGGGAAAAGTAGAGAGAAGGATGAAGAAACATGGGAGCCCAGAGGAAGAAGGAAATTTGGGAACCTAAATGAAGGAGAAAGATGTGGAAACTTAGGAGCTCAGAGGAAGGAGAAGGATGTGGAAACTTGGGAGCCCAGAGGAAGAAGGATGAGGATACTTGAGAGTCCAAAGAAAGAAGGATGAGGAAACTTGGGAGCCCAGAGGAAGGAGAAGGAATCTTGGGAGCCTGGAGCAAGGAGAAGGATGAGGAAACTTAGGAGCCCAGAGAAAGGAGAAGGATGAGGAAACTTGGAGCCCAGAGGAAGAAGGATGAGTAAACTTGGGAGTCCAAAAGAAGAAGGATGAGGAATCTTGGGAGCCCAGAGGAAGCAGATGTGGAAACTTGGGAGCCCGGAGAAGGATGAGGAAACTTGGGAGCCCAGAGGAAGGAGAAGGAAACTTGGGAGCCCAGAGGAAGGAGAAGGAGACTTGGGAGCAAGGAGAAGGATGTGGAAACTTGGGAGCCCTGAGGAAGGAAAAGGAAACTTGGGAGCCCGGAGCAAGGAGAAGGCTGCAGAAACTTGGGAGCCCGGAGCAAGGAGAAGGCTGAGGAAACTTGGGAGCCTAGAGGAAGGAGAAGGAAACTTGGGAGCCCAGAGGAAAGAGAAGGAAACTTGGGAGCCCAGAGGAAAGAGAAGGAAACTTGGGAGCCCAGAGGAAAGAGAAGGAAACTTGGGAGCCCAGAGGAAAGAGAAGGAAACTTGGGAGCCCAGAGGAAAGAGAAGGAAACTTGGGAGCCCATAGGAAGGAGAAGGATGTGGAAACTTGGGAGCCCGGAGCAAGGAGTAGGATGAGGAAACTTGGGAGCCCAGAGGAAGGAGAAGGATGTGGAAACTTGGGAGCCCAGGAGAAGGATGTGGAAACTTGGGAGACCAGAGGAAGGAGAATGATGTGGAAACTAGGGAACCGAGGGTAAGAATGATGATGTAACTTGGGAGTCAAGAGGATGAAGAAGGATGAGGAAA
Organism: Oophaga sylvatica; assembly: GCA_033576555.1. Classification (NCBI taxonomy): domain Eukaryota; kingdom Metazoa; phylum Chordata; class Amphibia; order Anura; family Dendrobatidae; genus Oophaga; species Oophaga sylvatica. The sequence goes on along the minus strand of JARQOD010000010.1, from coordinate 45,384,851 downwards.
CTAGGGAGCCCAGAGGAAGAAGGATGAGGAAACTTGGGAGCCCAGAGGAAGAAGAAAGATGAGGTAACTTGGGAGCCCAGAGGAAGAAGAAAGATGAGGAAACTTGGGAGCCCAGAAGAAGAAGAAGGATGTGGAAACTTGGGAGACCAGGAGAAGGATGTGGTAACTTGGGAGACCAGAGGCTGGAGAAGGATGTGGAAACTAGGGAGCCCAGGGGAAGAAGGATGAGGAAACTTGGGAGACCAGAGGAAGAAGGATGAGGAAACTTGGGAGCCCAGAGGAAGGATGAGGAAACTTGGGAGACCAGAGGAAGAAGGATGAGGAAACTAGGGAGTCCAGAGGAAGAAAGATGAGGAAACTTGGGAGCCCAGAGGAAGAAGGATGAGGAAACTTGGGAGCCCAGAGGAAGAAGGATGAGGAAACTTGGGAGCCCAGAGGAAAAAGAAGGATGAGGAAACTTGGGAGCCCAGAGGAAAAAGAAGGATGAGGAAACTTGGGAGCCCAGAGGAAAAAGAAGGATGAGGAAACTTGGGAGCCCAGAGGCAGAAGAAAGATGAGGAAACTTGGGAGCCCAGAAGAAGAAGAATGAGGAAACTTGGAAGCCAAGAGGATGAAGAAGGATGAGGAAACTAGGGAGCCCAGAGGAAGAAGAATGAGGAAACTTGGAAGCCAAGAGGACGAAGAAGGATGAGGAAACTAGGGAGCCCAGAGGAAGAAGGATGAGGAAACTTAGGAGCCCAGAGGAAGAAGGATGAGGAATCTTGGAGCCCAGAGGAAGAAGGATGAGTAAACTTGGGAGTCCAAAAGAAGAAGGATGAGGAATCTTGGAGCCCAGAGGAAGCAGATGTGGAAACTTGGGAGCCCGGAGAAGGATGAGGAAACTTGGGAGCTCAGAGGAAGGAGAAGGAAACTTGGGAGCCCAGAGGAAGGAGAAGGAGACTTGGGAGCAAGGAGAAGGATGTGGAAACTTGGGAGCCCTGAGGAAGGAAAAGGAAACTTGGGAGCCCGGAGCAAGGAGAAGGCTGCAGAAACTTGGGAGCCCGGAGCAAGGAGAAGGCTGAGGAAACTTGGGAGCCTAGAGGAAGGAGAAGGAAACTTGGGAGCCCAGAGGAAAGAGAAGGAAACTTGGGAGCCCAGAGGAAAGAGAAGGAAACTTGGGAGCCCAGAGGAAAGAGAAGGAAACTTGGGAGCCCAGAGGAAAGAGAAGGAATCTTGGGAGCCCAGAGGAAAGAGAAGGAATCTTGGGAGCCCAGAGGAAAGAGAAGGAAACTTGAGAGCCCAGAGGAAAGAGAAGGAAACTTGGGAGCCCATAGGAAGGAGAAGGATGTGGAAACTTGGGAGCCCGGAGCAAGGAGTAGGATGAGGAAACTTGGGAGCCCAGAGGAAGGAGAAGGATGTGGAAACTTGGGAGCCCAGGAGAAGGATGTGGAAACTTGGGAGACCAGAGGAAGGAGAATGATGTGGAAACTAGGGAACCGAGGGTAAGAATGATGATGTAACTTGGGAGTCAAGAGGATGAAGAAGGATGAGGAAACTAGGGAGCCCAGAGGAAGAAGGATGAGGAAACTTGGGAGCCCAGAGGAAGAAGAAAGATGAGGTAACTTGGGAGCCCAGAGGAAGAAGAAAGATGAGGAAACTTGGGAGCCCAGAAGAAGAAGGATGTGGAAACTTGGGAGACCAGGAGAAGGATGTGGTAACTTGGGAGACCAGAGGCTGGAGAAGGATGTGGAAACTAGGGAGCCCAGGGGAAGAAGGATGAGGAAACTTGGGAGACCAGAGGAAGAAGGATGAGGAAACTTGGGAGCCCAGAGGAAGGATGAGGAAACTTGGGAGACCAGAGGAAGAAGGATGAGGAAACTAGGGAGTCCAGAGGAAGAAAGATGAGGAAACTTGGGAGCCCAGAGGAAGAAGGATGAGGAAACTTGGGAGCCCAGAGGAAGAAGGATGAGGAAACTTGGGAGCCCAGAGGAAAAAGAAGGATGAGGAAACTTGGGAGCCCAGAGGAAAAAGAAGGATGAGGAAACTTGGGAGCCCAGAGGCAGAAGAAAGATGAGGAGACTTGGGAGCCCAGAAGAAGAAGAATGAGGAAACTTGGAAGCCAAGAGGACGAAGAAGGATGAGGAAACTAGGGAGCCCAGAGGAAGAAGAATGAGGAAACTTGGAAGCCAAGAGGACGAAGAAGGATGAGGAAACTAGGGAGCCCAGAGGAAGAAGGATGAGGAAACTTGGGAGCCCAGAGGAAGAAGGATGAGGAAACTTGGGAGCCCAGAGGAAGAAGGATGAGGAAACTTGGGTGCCCAGAGGAAGAAGGATGAGGAAACTTGGGAGCCCAGAGGAAGAAGGATGAGGAAACTTGGGAGCCCAGAGGAAGAAGGATGAGGAAACTTGGGAGCCCAGAGGAAGAAGGATGAGGAAACTTGGGAGCCCAGAGGAAGAAGGATGAGGAAACTTGGGAGCCCAGAGGAAGAAGGATGAGGAAACTTGGGAGCCCAGAGGAAGAAGAATGAGGAAACTTGAGAGCCCAGAGGAAGAAGAATGAGGAAACTTGGGAGCCCAGAGGAAGAAGAATGAGGAAACTTGGGAGCCCAGAGGAAGAAGGATGAGGAAACTTGGGAGCCCAGAGGAAGAAGGATGAGGAAACTTGGGAGCCCAGAGGAAGAAGGATGAGGAAACTTGGGAGCCTAGAGGAAGAAGGATGAGGAAACTTGGGAGCCTAGAGGAAGGAGAAGGATGAGGAAACTAGGGAGCCTAGAGGAAGGAGAAGGATGAGGAAACATGAGAACCTAGAAGAAGGATGAGAAAATGTGTTAGCTTAGTGAAAGGAGAGGGTTGAGGAAGCATGGGGGCCCAGAAGAAGGATAGGAATCTTGTCCAAAATTGATTGCAGCTGTAAACCATGGTGAGATGATGGACAATTGATACTTGTTAGATGAATACGGGAGGTTGAGAAAAAAAAAACGCTGGCGTGCAACTCATATATAGGGGTAGAACAGGTGACCTTTTTTCTGTAAAGGTTTTATATTTTATTGTGACCATTTAATATCTGCAAGTGATAATGTGGCTGTGTCCAGGAGTTCTGTAGGCCGTGGTCATTACAGGAGATCCCGTGTTCTCAGTATACTGTGCAGATTGCCCAGCTTGTGTCCTGGGATCATCTTTCAGATCCCATTTCTGTGCTGCATTGCTTGTCTCATTGTGTATTATTAGCCGTGTGCGGTGCTGGTGGCAGTTCATCTGAAGCATTTACGGCTCTTGTAGAAGTTTATTACACGTTACTGGAAGCATGTTATAATAGAAAAACAAGGATCACCAGCAATGTTCTGCCCCGAGGCCACGACTGGCTGCCTTCTCTATTAGGCCTTGTTAATAAAAAGCTGTGGTTGTGTTTCCTCCCTGTATTGTCATTTATTCCAGCTGCGGAGAGCATAACTCTTAACTCCTTCTCTTCTTGTGTGCGCAGAAAAGATGGCATCTCCTGTTTGTATATCGCAAATCTACGATTTTTTTTTAATTAAAAAAAATTATAATTGGTCATTGCTTTTCGATGTGGGATTTAACCCGGTTTTCTCTTGTATGATAACCAGGCTTTGATCTACAGCAACTCCTTAGATGATTTGGGGATTGTTCACATCTTGTATTTGTTTATTTTATTTGTGTGGTGTCTTACAGTAACAGCAAAATGAATCAGATTTCTAAAATCTCATACAAAAGATGTTCATTTTAAGGCTAGGTTCACATGCACCATTCTTGCTCTTTTTTTTTATTTTATTTTTTAGTGCATGTTGCACGCTGCGTAACAGCAAAAGCTGTGAGATTTCAGAAATCTCAGGCACACCCTTTTTTTTTTTCCTGATTGAATTTGAAACCTGACGTGTTTGTTAAATCTACAGATGGTCAGGTTAATTCAGTGTTTTTGCAGCATTTTTTTTACTCATAGAAAGCATTGAAAAAGTAAAAAACAAAGTTTTTTGCTGCATTTTCAAAAAGTTTTAGTCAATAATCAAACATTATTAAACTTATTCTGTTTATACACAACATCCATAACATTTTTTTACGCAGTATTTTGGCTGTAGAAAAATGCAACTTAAACGCTGCCTTTGAACATGGCCTAATGCTGTTTTTAATGCAGTTTTTCACCATTGAGATCAGAATTGGGTTAACAGCAAATAAAATGCACCAAAAATACATAAAAAATGCCTAACTTCCTCTGTGTTTTTTTTGTCCATAGTCTCTATTTTTCATACACAAAACGTGCATCAAAAAAGCGTAATTGTGAGCGTCAGCTTCTAGAGTCTGCTTGTTGTACGTCGTTTCCGGATGTTCTTGTCTCACAGATCTCACATGGTGCAGACGATCCGGGACATTATGGGAGGGCTATGGCATCTATGGCCATGACTCCGGGTGTTAAGGCTTTTTGTATTTCTAAGGGTGAAGACTTCATTTTAGCGGTAATATTTCTGAGCAGACTTAATATATTCATAATAGTCCCCGTGTATCAAGTCTTATGATGTAAAACTGCTTGAAATGTTTCATCTTTTTTGTGTACTGCCATTTTTACACAAGCCCTGACCCGGCCGTCCAACTTTTGGGAAAGTGGGCAAAGCTTAACCAAGGGGGAACAATGTCAGAGTACCAGTTCCTCATAATTTACACAAAATAATTGTAATAGATTACTACAGAATTACCCCAGACTGGAGTGCGCCTATTGCAGACTCGCCGGCAGCTGAGAGGTGTGTGGTTTGGTTATTGGTGCCTTCCTTCTTTTGAGTTTGCTTCTTACTCCAGCTCATTATTCATCAAGACTGGAGTGCACAGCAACTTTGATGAATCGGAGACTATATGTGTGAGTCAGGATGGTTGCAGGCCCCCGGCGATCTGGAAAGGGGTCCTCAATGTTCTGAGTACTATGGCTGCGCGTTGGCTCGAGTGTCAGAATATTATGTAAATTCTTCAGACTCGGACTTGACCATGCTTCGGCTTTTGCACAGTTCCCGTCCTGGGTGCTAGATTATCTATCTATCTATCTATCTATCTATCTATCTATCTATCTATCTATCTATCTATCTATCTATCTATCTATCTATCTATGTATGATGTGAAGGATAGGCACTGATTATAGACTCTACAAGGTACTAGGTTGCTTATATTGTCTGCTATGAATATATTACCCTTGTTTCTTGCTCGATCATTTACTAGATCTCCTGACTTTTTAGTTGTTAATTTTCCATGTGGCCCCTGGAGACTTGAGGGCCCCAATGGTCTGCAGTGATTTTTTTTTTTCCATCGCTGTTGGAGCTGTCAATGCTTCAACAATAAGAGACATTCGTAGAGAAGTCGTTGCACGGAAGGCTCACAAGGGGATATTCACACTTGGCATTTTTTTCTGCATTACAAAAATCCACTCCGTACATCTGAATAGATTTGTTTCCTCGTCATGGCCATGGATTTCTGCAAGACCTATTGAAGTAAAAAGGCAGTGCCAGCAAATCCACGGTGTTGTATATTCCATAATGTTTGTGTAGAAGCTTTTTCTGGGTCTCCAGCTCCAAAGCTTCAGATGAAACAATATGAAATCCAGATCTCTGGATATAGCCGGGGTCACACTAGTGATGAATACAGACGAGTGCTATGAGATAAAACATCGCAGCACTCGGACCAGTATACATCTATGGGGCAGCTCCCATCACCATTTTTTTTTTTTTTTTCTCGGCCGAGTCTTGGAGCACTTGCACCCATATAAATCTATGGGTACGAGAGACACTGCGCACATCACTCAGATATCATCCGAGTGATGTGCGATATACCCCGACGCCGGCAATGGAAGAGATGGAGAAATTCATTTCTCTGCCTCCTGCACAGCTGTGCTCCAATCCGCTCTGTGCGAGAAGCTCGGAGCACAGTCGCAGGACACTCTTCTCCCGCACGCAGCAGAGCAGGAGTCGAGGGTCATTAGCATATCACATCTGATACCATACGCTAGTGTGATCTGGCCTATGGATCAGTCCAGGACCCCTGGAGCAGTAAGGGTTATTGTCCTCAGATTATCAGCACCACGCAGCAGCTGCGTTCAGAAGTGTGACCACATGAAAGCAGCGCAGTGACAGCAGTGTGCAGAGATTGGCGCTGCCAGTCCTCCGACCACCTCTACCTCTCCTGTACAGGTGCCACCACGTTTTATCTAGTTTATGCGTCACTTAGTCACTTTACATGAGTTGATGAGGAACGTGAGAACGCAATGGGCTAGCGACAAACGGATCCTGTGTAGAAAGACCCTCAGAGTGAAGGGGCTTCACTATTAGCATCTGGAGAGAATCTGTCACCTTGCTTTCTAAACCAGGGATGGGGAACCTCAGGCCCGCGGGTCGTTCACGGTCCTCGATGACCTTTTATCCGGCCTCCGGGCAGATTCCTGGGGACAACAGTGCTTGGGTCTGCAGCTGAATTTTGACGGCCATCTGCCCATTCATTTCTTCTTGTTTTGTAAGTATGTGCACGTAGTCTCCAGTGCTGAACGCCGGGGCGAGTGTAGTGAAAGATTACGCTCTGACAGCACTGGCAGCATCAGGATTTCATGGGCGCAGTTACTGCACATTGTACGGCCCCCGAAGGATGGTATAAATATCCAATTGGCCCTTGGCCGAAAAAAGATTCCCCACCCCTGCTCTAAATCATCGTCGTCTGACCATTCTCAGTGAGAGCCCTCATCTGTCACTGCTGACAACCTGCCTGTATACATGTGATAGGTTATCAGCCCTGATGAGGCCACGCTCCCGGTGATGACATCACTGATATGATGAGACCACGCCCCTTATACTCCAGCCCCGCCCCTCATCTATCACTGCTGACAATTTGCCTGTATACATGTGAGAGGTTATCAGCCCCGCCCCCAGTGATGACATCACTGGTATGAGACCACACTCCTGATACTCCAGCCTCGGCCCAGTGATGACATCGCTGGTGTAATGATGAGGCCCGCCCCGGTGATGACATCACTGGTGTAATGATGAGGCCCCGCTCCCGGTGATGACATCACTGGTATGAGACCACACCCCTGATACTCCAGCCTTGGCCAGGTGATGACATCACTGGTATAATGATGAGGCCCCGCCCCGGTGATGACATCACTGGTATAATGATGTGACCCCGCCCCGGTGATGACATCACTGGTATAATGATGAGGCCCTGCCCTGGTGATGACTTCACTGGTGTAATGATGAGGCCCCGCCCGGTGATGACATCACTGGTATAATGATGAGGCCCCACCCTGATGATGACATCACTGGTGTAATGATGAGACCCCGCCCCGGTGATGACATCACTGGTGTAATGATGAGGTCCCACCCCCGGTGATGACATCACTAGTATAATGATGAGGCCCCACCCCCGGTGATGACATCACTGGTGTAATGATGAGGCCCCACCCCCGGTGATGACATCACTGATGTAATGATGAGGCCCCACCCCCGGTGATGACATCACTGGTATAATGATGAGTCCCCGCCCTGGTGATGACATCACTGGTGTAATGATGAGGCCCCACCCCCGGTGATGACATCACTGGTGTAATGATGAGGCCCCACCCCCCGGTGATGACATCACTGGTGTAATGATGAGGCCCCACCCCGGTGATGACATCACTGGTATAATGATGAGTCCCCGCCCTGGTGATGACATCACTGGTGTAATGATGAGGCCCCACCCCCGGTGATGACATCACTGGTGTAATGATGAGGCCCCACCCCCGGTGATGACATCACTGGTGTAATGATGAGGCCCCACCCCCGGTGATAACATCACTGGTGTAATGAGCGGCTTTCCTACCTTTGCTCGGACATCACTCGGTCCTGTTACTTGAGCTCTGGCTTTTCTGACCGGCTCCAGCATACACGGATGACGCCACCAGACTTGTGACTGGAACTGTTGCGCCGTTTCCCAGGTCTCTTGTGGAGGATGCCTCGCACAGAGGAGTGGAGCAGGGGCTTCCTAATAAGTGTCTGCGTTCTTTGTCCTCCCGTTCTCTGGGTTGAGTGCAGTGATTTGTTGCTGGCCTCATTAGTGAACCACTGGCGCTGAGGACGGAGCCAGAGATCGGCCCAGATGTGAGCGGCTCCTCGCCATTCGCAGGCGTCATTCTGCTCTGCCCACAGTAGTGATTGCTGCGACTTCTAGTCTTGTTACGCAGACCATCAGCCGCATGCACTGGCACACTGGTTATGATGGGGCGGTGTGGGGTGCGTGGCACAGAGACCCATTAAATGCCTCTGAAGAAGCCATTTCCTTCTATACATGACAGTGCTTGCCCAAGTCGGTGGCTAGTAGAAAGATGGATGCCAAATATGTTGGCACAAAACTTGCAAGCCAGTATTAATTGTTTCTTTATTTGTAACCTCTTAACGTTACTTCTATAGCACCATCCTCTGCCATGGCGCTGTACATTGTGTGGTTGTATCGTCTCCACCGCCAGCTGCCTCTTCTCTCCCATCATTCGTCAGTGATCTGTGTGGAGAAATGTGCAGACTAGTGGCTGGGATTTGTAGTGTTTGCAGAGCTCATGATGGGCCGTATCCTCTGTGGATGTCACAGACTGCTCCGGATTAGTTTGGTATTACGACTCCTAATGAAAGAGATCTCCGAACTTGACACTTTATCACAATGCACCGTCCAACAGGTCTCCAGGCAGCGGCCAGTTGACAGGTGCTGGTAGAGTGAGGTGGCTGAGAGCCATTACTCATTTCCCGGTCTCACAGCCGTGTTTAACGCTCAGTAGCTAAAATCTGATTCCAAATTATGTAGGAATAGCTTCCCGAATATAATGAAGGCCCCACCAGCCAGCCGGTCTCCAAGCTCCGCAGCGGGATCTGCACAGCCGCAGCAGATAAGACGTATGTGAACACCTACTACTTACTAAGAGCCTTAGTGGTCACTATCAATTTTAGCTGGAAGGATGGAAACAACTGAGATGTTCACAGGTTTGTGTATACAGTGGAGAAAATAAGAATTTGATACACTGACGATTTTGCAAGTTGTCCCACCTACAAAGAATGGAGAGGTCTGTAGTTTTTATCATAGGTACACTTCACCAGTGAGAGACAGAACCTAAAGTAAATGGAAAGTCACTGTCTGATTTTTACATAATTTGCATTTTATTGCATGAAATAAGTATTTGATACAGTAGAAAAACAGAACTTAATATTTGGTGCAGAAACCTTTGTAATTAGAGGTCAGACGTTTCCTGTAGTTCTTCACCAGGTTTGCACACACTGCAGCAGGGATTTTGGCCCCCTCCTCCATACAGATCTTCTCCAGATCTTTCAGGTTTCGAAGCTGTCGCTGGACAACATAGAGTTTCAACTCCTCCAAAGATTTTCTATTGGGTTCAGGTCTGGATTCTGGCTAGGCCACTCCAGGACCTTGAAATGCTTCTTACGGAGCCGCTCCTTAGTTGCCCTGGCTGTGTGTTTCTGGTCATTGACCTGCTGGAAGACCCAGCCACGAACCATCTTCAATGCTCTTATCGAGGGAAGAAGTTGTTCGCCAAGCTAACGCGATACGTGACCCCATCCATCGTCTCTTTGATACGGTGCAGTCGTTCTGTCCTCTTTGCAGAAAAGCTCCCCCAAAATCTGATGTTTCCCCCACCATGCTTCACAGTTGGGATGGTGTTCTTGGGGTTGTACTAATTTTTCCTCCAAACACAGCGAGTGGAGTTGATACCAAATTGTTCTATTTTGCTCTCATCTGACCACATGACATTCTCCCATGCCTAATCTGGATCATCCAGATGGTCATTGGCGAATGTTGAACGGGCCTGGACATGTGCTGATGTGAGCAGGGGGACTTTGCGTTCCTTGCAGGATTTTAATCCATGACGGCGTAGTTTGAGACTCTCTTCAGGTCATTGACCGGGTACTTCTGTGTTGTTCTGGGCTGATTTCTGACCTTTCTCAGAATCATTCTTACCCCACGAGGCGAGATCTTCCTTGTAGTCACAGACCGAGGAAAATTGACAGTCATCCTGTGTTTCTTCCATTTTCTAATAATTGTGAGAACAGTTGTCGCCTTCTCACCAAGCTGCTTGCCTATTGTTCTGTAGCCCATCACAGCATTGTGCAGGTCTGGTGTCTTTTAGACGGCTCTTTGGTCTTGGCCATGGTGGAAGGGTTGGAGTGTGATTGAATGAGTTTGTGGACAGGAGTCTTCTATACAGGTAACGACCTCAAACACGAACAATTAATCCAGGTAATGAGTGCAGAGGAGAAGGCTTCTTACAGAAAATCTCAGGTCTGTGAGCCACAATTCTCGCTGGTTGGTCGGTGATCAAATACTTATTTAATGCAATAAAATGCAAATTTTTGACGTAACAATCCTACAATGTGATTTTTTTTTTTCCGTTTTTATCTTTAGATTCTGTCTGACAGGTGAAGTGTACCTACCATAAAAATTACAGAACTCTCCATTCTTTGTAGATGAGAAAACTTTAAAAATTAGCAGCGTATCAAAGACTTATTTTCCTGCTGTTGATGACGTTTTCCCAAAGGCTTTGTAAGGCGCTGCACATCGATGTTCTACGAGCAGCAACAAGTCACTGATTCCAACGGTAAATGTCCATTCACATGGTTGACCCTCTCATGGGTGACAACTGTGGAGTTATATGGGTTACATCTGTGACGCTGGTTCTACAGGAGGTCTCATTTATTAGGGAAATTTTACAGACCGCTCTGTCCGTAGGATCTTATTTTAAGGGAGCGCTGTCCGTGGGGGTGTACGCCTTGAGAGGGGGCTGTCCGTGGGGGCGTATGCCTCGAGAGCGAGCTGTCTGTGGGGGCGTATGCCTTGAGAGGGGGCTGTCCGTGGGGCGTATGTCTTGAGAGAGGGATGTCCGTGGGGACGTATGCCTTGAGAGGGGGCTGTCTGTGGGGGCGTATGCCTTGAGAGGGGGCTGTGGGGGCGTACGCTTGAGAGGGGGCTGTCCGTGGGGGCGTACGCTTTGAGAGGGGGCTGTCCGTGGGGGCGTACGCCTTGAGAGCGAGCTGTCTGTGGGGGCGTACGCCCAGGAAGGGCGCTGTCCGGAGAAGATTATTAATGTATAGGTGAAGGACGCTTGCCCATGCTTTGTACCGGCTGGCACGGTCCCGACGGCTCTCCCGACTTCTCGGTTTTGTTGCCGCTCAGTTATCAGAATATTCTGATTTGTGTTTCAAACCCCTAATTACAAATAATATAGAAAAAATATTAAAACCCTTTCAGATGTTTTTCGTGGAGCTGGACACTAAGATTCCCGATATATCAGCCTGTGATCCGGCAACTCGGTGTGCGCCCCTGTGAGGCTTCTGTCAGGCAGAGACAGGTACCAGCCCTGATAAAAAGCCGAGAAGTATTTCCAGATTGGCGGGAGGCGCGGGCTGAGAGGACTCACATTCTTCTCAGTTCTATTATCAATGTTCACTCCACTGCTCAGCGGCCGGGAGAAAGCATCCACGAGGCAGGACTACACGGGGCAATACTACACGAGGCATTACTACACGAGTCAATACTACATGAGGCTTTACTACGGTACTGGTATAGATGCTAAATCTCATATTCCAGGCTGCACACATGCAAAATCTATGGCCCGGATGCTGCTGAACAATACAAATCTTGTCATTATGTGCAGACTGTATGGACTGTGCACAATACTGCATCTCTCACTATGTGTATATGGGCTCTGCACAGTCTTGCCTCATTACATATAGTCATTTCACAGTACCACCTCTCATTGTATATGGGCACTGTACAGTGCCGCCTCTCATTGTATATGGACGCTGTACAGTGCCGCCTCTCATTGTATATGGACGCTGTACAGTGCCGCTTCTCGTTATATACGGACGCTGCACAGTGCCGCCTCTCGTTATATATGGCCGCTGTACAGTGCCGCCTCTCGTTATATACGGACGCTGCACAGTGCCGCCTCTCGTTATATACGGACGCTGCACAGTGCCGCCTCTCGTTATATAGGGAAGCTGTACAGTGCCGCCTCTCCCTATATACGGATGCTGTACAGTGCCGCCTCATTGTATATGGACGCTGTACAGTGCCGCCTCTCATTGTATATGGACGCTGTACAGTGCCGCCTCTCCCTATATACGGACGCTGTACAGTGCCGCCTCTCATTGTATATGGACGCTGTACAGTGTCGCCTCTCATTGTATATGGACGCTGTACAGTGCCGCCTCTCATTGTATATGGACGCTGTACAGTGTCGCCTCTCATTGTATATGGACGCTACACAGTGCCGCCTCTCCCTATATACGGACGCTGTACAGTGCCGCCTCTCATTGTATATGGACGCTGTACAGTGTCGCCTCTCATTGTATATGGACGCTGTACAGTGCCGCCTCTTGTTATATACGGACGCTGTACAGTGTCACCTCTCATTGTATATGGACGCTGTACAGTGTCGCCTCTCATTGTATATGGACGCTGTACAGTGCCGCCTCTCTTTATATACGGACGCTGTACAGTGCCGCCTCTCATTGTATATGGACGCTGTACAGTGTCGCCTCTCATTGTATATGGACGCTGTACAGTACCACCTCTCATTATATATGGACGCTGGACAGTGCCGCCTCTCGTTATATACGGCCGCTGTACAGTGCCGCCTCTCGTTATATACGGACGCTGCACAGTGCCGCCTCTCGTTATATATGGCCGCTGTACAGTGCTGCCTCTCGTTATATACGGACGCTGCACAGTGCCGCCTCTCGTTATATAGGGAAGCTGTACAGTGCCGCCTCTCCCTATATACGGACGCTGTACAGTGCCGCCTCTCGTTATATAGGGACGCTACACAGTGCCGCCTCTCCCTATATACGGACGCTGCACAATGCTGCCTCTCGTTATATACGGACGCTGCACAATGCCGCCTCTCGTTATATACGGACGCTGCACAGTGCCGCCTCTCGTTATATACGGACGCTGCACAGTGCCGCCTCTCGTTATATAGGGAAGCTGTACAGTGCCGCCTCTCCCTATATACGGACGCTGTACAGTGCCGCCTCTCCCTATATACGGACGCTGTACAGTGCCGCCTCTCCCTATATACGGACGCTGCACAATGCTGCCTCTCGTTATATACGGACGCTGCACAATGCCGCCTCTCGTTATATACGGACGCTGCATAGTGCCGCCTCTCGTTATATAGGGAAGCTGTACTGTGCCGCCTCTCCCTATATACGGACGCTGTACAGTGCCGCCTCTCGTTATATACGGACGCTGCACAATGCCGCCTCTCGTTATATACGGACGCTGCACAGTGCCGCCTCTCGTTATATAGGGAAGCTGTACAGTGCCGCCTCTCCCTATATACGGACGCTGTACAGTGCCGCCTCTCGTTATATAGGGACGCTACACAGTGCCGCCTCTCCCTATATACGGACGCTGCACAGTGCCGCCTCTCGTTATATACGGACGCTGCACAGTGCCGCGTCTCGTTAAATATGGTCGCTGTACTGCATCCCTTCCCTTGCTCTGTACTATTAGTATTTCTCTGTTTCCTATGCTGTATGTCTGGACACTGAAGAGAGCTGTGATCGCACTTGTTTGGCATCTGGTGTGACGGATCAGTGTTGCTCGCTGCCCCATGTTGTGCAGATGCCACCTTCAGATGGGGTCGCTTTGTGGGTAATTCACATTGGTCTTGTATCGATACCAGGTTTATTTCTGGTTTTCGTCCTGTAGTAAATAAATCCAGTTACTCCATGTTACCTCCAGGTTTCTGCAGAACTTTCCCCAGAGCTGAGACTCCATATTGATCTCCCTTGCAATCACAAAGTCTTCACTTGGTTCTTACGTTCTGGAAATATTAGCCATTCTTTTTATTGTGACACTGCACTTAGGAAAGAAAAAAACTTCTAAGCGGGAGGGTCAGGTGTTGGGATTGAATTCTACTTTATTTTTTATGAATCGGATAAGAATAACTGTGCATGAGACTGTATGTGAAGACAAGAAGACATTTCCATATCAAAGCCGGAGTCCTTGCTGCGGCAGTAATTAAGATGCAGCGCTTCGGCCTGTGTGTGAACACTAATGCCGCGGCTTTTGTGGAGCCCGTGTGTGCTACATGCTGCTCCGTGTATCTGGTCCCAATATTGACACCCGCATCTCGGGGTTGTAAAGCCAGTTCTGTTATATGGCATTTATGGGGATGGCGGCTCGGGAGAAGAAATCATTGCAGCAGTTCCCTCTAAACCCATGTCAGTCATCAGACAAAACATTCCAGTGATTGTGCCATTATAAGTCATGCATCCCATTCTGCAAGAATTGAAAGCCTTATTGTTGCCCATCAGCTGTGAAGATTATTGCTGGGAATGAACCTTATATATCCGTGGCTCCGTCATTCTCAGGGGCTTTGCAAGCGCAGCTAGCGGACACCATCCCAATATTCATGTTGTTGCACACGTTCGCCCTGTTGCTCGATCAGTTAGAGATTTGGCTGTTCCAGTGTCTGGGGTTCGTGGCTGCAGACCGATGTACTGTGACCACCATCAGCATTGCTGGCACACGAAGCGGAGAGCAGTACGTGACAAGTTTGCAGCCCCCTCTTGTATTTTGTCTACGTTTGTTCATTTTTTGCTGATCACTATTATGGCGTCCAGTTATTTATGAATATCCGAGTATGTTCTGTGTGGGAGCCGAGCCGGAGAAGTGCCATCCTGTAAGCGAGGATCAGAACCCGATTACATGTACTTCTGCCTGCCTCATTGCTGGAGGTGGTCTCCGCAGTACCCCAGCAATCTGCAGAGCGTGGTATTCAGACCCAAGATGCTGCGTCTTCTCCCGCATCGCTTCTCGGCACAAGGCCTGATTGATTCATTCTGCTGCTACACAGAAATCTTCAGATTTGCTTAAAATGGCAAATACGTCATTTTGTTTTCAAATACTACATTTCTCATTATTAAAAGAAGAAAACCTCATGAAGAGAATCTTTCAGTTTCCTTGTCCACCTTTTTCTTTTGGAAATGTATATTATCAAGGACCCTATTCATACAAACGGATCGGATTCATTTCCATGTGAATGTGGCACTACACTTTCCACGGAGGAGATGCAGAAAGGCATCTTGATTGTGCGTAGTGCTGCTGCGATTTCTCATTCAAGCAGAATTACTCCTCTGAATGCACAGACTTTGTTTAGTTCTGAATATCAGCAGAAAGCGGCTCCCAAATTGTAGGGGCCCCATAACCGTACGTACTGTGACCTAATCACAGCTCGCTGCCGCCAGGCCCCACGCAGCCTGCACATTCATTAGCCGGTCCCAAGACCGAGCGCTACTGCTGCAAGTTCACAGAAAGTTGCTCGTATGTTTGTAGGGGGGAAGTGTCGTATGTATCTTTTTGTCTATACGTAATTGCCCACAAGCTGAACGTCAGTGAGATGCTAAGTGACTAAATCCACTTAATACCTGAGGGGTCGGGGACCGAGGATGTGACTTGGGTTCCCATCACAGAAGTGAGCTGCTTGTACAGTGATGAGCCCTGCCTCATGTGTCTGCTCCCCCTGCCTCATGTGTCTGCTCCCCGTGCCTCATGTGTCTGCTCCCCGTGCCTCATGTGTCTGCTCCCCGTGCCTCATGTGTCTGCTCCCCGTGCCTCATGTGTCTGCTCCCCGTGCTTCGCGTGTCTGTGTCTGCTCCCCGTGCCTCATGTGTCTGCTCCCCGTGCCTCGCGTGTCTGTGTCTGCTCCCCGTGCCTCGTGTGTCTGCTCCCGTGCCTCGTGTGTCTGCTCCCCGTGCCTCGTGTGTCTGCTCCCCGTGCCTCGTGTGTCTGCTCCCCGTGCCTCGTGTGTCTGCTCCCCGTGCTTCATGAGTCTGCTTCCCGTGCCTCGTGTGTCTGCTCCCCGTGCCTCGCGTGCCCGCGCCCCGCGTGCCCGCTCCCCGTGCCTCGCGTGCCCGCTCCCCGTGCCTCGCGTGTCCGCTCCCCGTGCCTCGCGTGTCCGCTCCCCGTGCCTCGCGTGTCCGCTCCCCGTGCCTCGCGTGCCCGCTCCCCGTGCCTCGCGTGCCCGCTCCCCGTGCCTCGCGTGTCCGCTCCCTGTGCCTCTTGTGCACGCTCACCATATTAGGTCACTATGTTTTGTGTTTGTTTATAAAAAATCTAAAAAAAAAAAAATGACAAATGTAAAAAAAAAAATTAGCAATTTTGAAACTTTTGAATGATTATCCCGTTAATTCAGAAAGTCACACCACAGAAAAACATTAAAGGGGTTGTCCACTACTTTCAATTAACCCCCCCAATGTATCCCCCCGGGGCCACTAATGAAGTTTGTAAATACCTCACGTTGCCTATACTGCTGTGAGCGGCGCTATCCATGGCCGCTCACGTGACCCAGCGCTGACGTCACGACAAGTGAGGCGCGACTCAGCGCTTGGGTCCCAGCGATGGTGCCGCTCACAGGCAGTATAGGCAACATGAGGTATTTACAGAATTCATTAGGGGCCCCGGGGGATACATTGGGGGGTTAATTTAAAGTACTGGATAACCCCTTTAATAAATAACATTTCCCTCACGTCGGCTGTACATCAGCACCACTTGTAAAATGTTTTTTTATGTTATTAGCATTTAGGAGTTTTAAAAATGTAGCTGTAGTTTTTCATTTTTTCCAGGAAATTTACAACATTTATTTTTTTGAGGGACCTATCCAGGTTTAAAGTGACTTTAGGGTTCCTATATATTGGAAAACCCCCAAAAGTGATACCATTTTAAAAACAGCGCCCCACGACATACTGAAAACTGCTGTCAAGTAGTTTATTAACCCTTCAGGTGATTTTCAGAAATTAATGTGAAGTGGTATGATAGGAATGAAAAATTTTATTTTTACCACCTAAATGTGAACTTCTGAGCAGGCCACTACAGCCGGAAGACTCTAAGGCGGCTCTTTGGCCTTGAATTGCCACGGCAAACATCCGGACCACACGATTGTGATCTCTGGGTGCTGATGAGGTGAAATAGGAAGCCCTCACACTCTGTTAGGAAGCTTTCACATTTGCGTATCGGTGCGCAGCGTTTGATCCGCATAGATCCGCATACATCATGCGTACATATCTTTATCATGGTGTACGCAGGGACATGCGTTTGCGTACGCGTGCGGTGGTGTCCGGCGAACTCAACATGTTTTATTATTTGAAGCGTCAAATATGCGCAGTCATGCTCATGTGGATGAGGGCATCAAAAAAACGCATTACTGTCTATGGGAACACATTGATGCGCACGGACATTCGCATGGATGTGTTCGATGCGCATGCGGACTTCAGACTGCGCATGTCCAGGAACTGATTACAGCACCTGGAAATATCAAACACATGCGCATAAATGCATGAAAAAACGCATACAAACTTTTTATGTCATGTAAGATGATGTGGATAAAAAAAACTGCGTGAACATGCGTTTGCGTATGTGAATGATAAACTGCGGACATATACGCAAATGTGAACGTAGCCTTAACCATTTATATGTTGTAATCAGTTTTGACAGCAGCATCTAAGGGGTTAAACAGATATGTGCGGTGCTGATGTGGACAGCCGACGGCCGCTGGGTTGTCACCTGTATGGGTGAGGCTAGTCTCTTATATCTCAGGTCAGTAAAAAGATGTCTTGGCGGTCATTAAGGGGTTAAAATTCTTGATTGTAGAAAATCAAATGGAAATGTTAGGTTTTTTTTTTTTTTTTTAATGTAAGACTTTTTCCCCTAGAAATGAGAATGTGGTCGGGTGACCGTACTTGAGCCATTATTTCAGGCGTTCTGAGGCTGGACAGTATTCATTATACATGAGATGGATCCAGAGACCTCCGGAGAATTCACTTCAGCTCATTCTTGTTTTATGTCCTTTTGTATCTGTTTTTTTATTTTATTTTTCATGTTTTAATGTTTTTTTTTCACCAGTCAGAACGCGTGCATTTATTATCTCGCTGCAATTGCAAGAAAATAAAAGGCCTTTCAGATTAAACATATTCCAATTATTTGCGATTTATTAAGGAAGCTATATGTTTTGGGAGTAGAGATTTCCCTTTGATGTCCTTCACATAGACTCGTTAATGATGCAGAACCAAAAACAAAAAGCTAATGACATGTTAAATAATAATGGGGCCTCTGCAGCCTGTGCGGCTCTTAATTCGAGGTGTATTTTGTGTAATGCGTCCTGAATCCTGGAGGACAATGCCGCCAGGCTGTGTATTCACACCTCGGGTACATTAGCGGAAGCCTCCATTCACACATAAAGGAGCCGGCATCTCCGCACTTTCTCTTTTTTGTGGAAGGTTGAGAATGTCGCATCTGATAGTTTTCATGGCTAATGATAATTGTGTGAGTGTTTTTGTAACATTGGCGGCTTGTAATCTCTCCGATAAAGCTACAACCTGCTGGTCGCATTGTCCTGACTGCGGCTCATGCGCAAACTGCATCACTTAAAGGGAAACGGTCCTCTCAGCTCAACCTGGTTGTCTGAGCAGTGCACAATCCCTTTAAGAAGCGCACATCTCTTTCTCCAGGGCACTGTTCCTCAGGACTGACCTCAGGTTCCACCAGTCCTGATGAATCGGGGCCGTTGCTTCTTGTCCCTTTATTGCACATGTGGGCGACCGCCATCAGACGTCAGGAGCCATGGAGGGATTTCTTATAATTCTTTATCCCCTGTTTGCTGTCAGTGAATGAGAACATATTATGCTGGCGACGTCCACGGACCTAGTTCTGCTCACACATCTGAGGGTTTGTTGCTTGGTATTCGTGCAGGTGAGATCCAGGACAAGGGACAGACTTGTACTGCTGGAGGGCTTATTACATGGGATTGAGACATTTAAAGGGACAGTCCAGACATTATTAAATAGAGTGGCGCCACCCGGTGTTAGCAGTATAACAGTGTGCCCCCAATGAGCAGCGTGCTGGCGGATGCACCCGCTCAGTCACCCTCCCTGCGGCCGGGTCTCTGCATAGTGATCCTGTGTTCAGTGCAGGGCCGCAGGTAGAAAAGCTTTGTGCCTGTGTGTTGGGGAAGATGTGGGGCCTCTGTAGTACTTGTCACTATATCTGGGAAAGCTCCTACCAGGGACATGAGAATGGACCATGCTGTCAACTGCCAGAGGGGGAAGGAGACTGATCCTGTCTACAGTTGTCCCTTGCAGCACCAGGGACACATTGAAACCAACAAACTGATAGTCCGCTGTTAATAGACGCTCTGGACTGTTGTTGTCAAGTGGTTCATCAGATATCCACTCTGATATGGCGAGATTTGCTTCTTATAAGCCGCTGTTAGAGAACTCACTGGCCTGTCCCCAATCTCCGCAAAAGAGGATCCTGATGTCGAGAAAACAGCCACATCATGCAAGGTCACTTTGCGGGCATTAAAGGGGCATTCTGACCCCCAAACCCACCCATACATACCTCTGCTCCCGGAGATCCCTGCAGTGGTGATGTGTCGTGTGGGCCACCGTGGACCGACGTGTTTGGTGCCGATATGAAGTGCTTTTTTTTAGGTGGGGGAGGGTCTGCACACTGCGCACAGCTGGTTTGTCAGTATGCACAAGTTATTGTGGCCCCTCTGATGACGGGGATGCCGGGGCCCCTGCTTCTTGCTGCATCTGGGTTCTTCCCTTCACACTGCAGGGCTGCAGCTTCATGTCCCGTTAACTTCTACCACTTGCCTCTTTGCAGGCGGCAGACGCCTTGCACTGACATCAGATGTTCTGGCAGTGGCGGCACAGCTTCACGGCGCAGTTGTCTACTGAAATTTTTAAGAAATGGATTAAAAATAAATGATGAAATGTAATGGAAGATGCGGTACGAGCGAGGACCTGTCTCCTCCCCTCCATAGACCTTTTATTATGACTTTAATTTCCCATAGAAGGCGATTATCTCACTGTTCGCCCATTGGTCATGTCAGAAAGGGACATTGTAAGCAAATGAGAGGAAGCCGCTGACCATTGAGCAGAATGAAAGTGCCGCCGCCATGACTTATTAGTGCAGATACCAACAATCGGCCGGATCCTATTTCCTACTGAGCTGCCCTGCGTCCGGAGCCGTGATTCATTGCTCCGAGCTCATTACCGTTATCACTTCCCATTATAACAGCCGGTGTCCTCCAAGAGCCATGCTGGCTGATCCCGGCCCAATGGGGGTGCACAGGTACCCCAACAGACCTGGGCGACACTCCATACAGGGAGAGTCGGGAGGATGTGCTACTCAGCCACTGTATCTAAGCTTATCGTATGTGGTACTGCCTAATGAGCCACTGTATCTAAGCTTATCGTATGTGATACTGCCTAATGAGCCACTGTATCTAAGCTTATCGTATGTGGTACTGCCTAATGAGCCACTGTATCTAAGTTTATCGTATGTGATACTGCCTAATGAGCCACTGTATCTAAGCTTATTGTATGTGATACTGCCTAATGAACCACTGTATCTAAGCTTATCGTATGTGGTACTGCCTAATGAGCCACTGCATCTAAGCTTATATGTGATACTGCCTAATGAGCCACTGTATCTAAGCTTATGTGATACTGTCTAATGAGCTGTGTATCTAAGCTTATCATATGCGATACTGCCTAATGAGCTGTGTATATAAGCTTATCGTATGTGGTACTGCCTAATGAGCCACTGTATCTAAGCTTATCGTATGTGGTACTGCCTAATGAGCCACTGTATCTTAGCTTATCATGTATGCGATACTGCCTAATGAGCTGTGTATCTAAGCTTATCGTATATGATACTGCCTAATGAGCCACTGTATCTAAGCTTATGTCATACTGCCTAATGAGCTGTGTATCTAAGCTTATCGTATGTGATACTGCCTAATGAGCTGCTGTATCTAAGCTTATCGTATATGATACTGCCTAATGAGCCACTGTATCTAAGCTTATGTCATACTGCCTAATGAGCTGTGTATCTAAGCTTATCGTATGTGATACTGCCTAATGAGCTGCTGTATCTAAGCTTATCGTATGTGATACTGCCTAATGAGCTGCTGTATCTAAGCTTATCGTATGTGATACTGCCTAATGAGCTGCTGTATCTAAGCTTATTGTATGCGATACTGCCTAATGAGCCACTGTATCTAAGCTTATGTGGTACTGCCTAATGAGCTGTGTATCTAAGCTTATCGTATGTGATACTGCCTAATGAGCCGCTGTGTATAAGCTTATCGTATGCGATACTGCCTAATGAGCTGTGTATCTAAGCTTATCGTATATGATACTGCCTAATGAGCCACTGTATCTAAGCTTATGTCATACTGCCTAATGAGCTGTGTATCTAAGCTTATCGTATGTGATACTGCCTAATGAGCTGCTGTATCTAAGCTTATTGTATGCGATACTGCCTAATGAGCCACTGTATCTAAGCTTATGTGGTACTGCCTAATGAGCTGTGTATCTAAGCTTATCGTATGTGATACTGCCTAATGAGCCGCTGTGTATAAGCTTATCGTATGCGATACTGCCTAATGAGCTGTGTATCTAAGCTTATCGTATATGATACTGCCTAATGAGCCACTGTATCTAAGCTTATGTCATACTGCCTAATGAGCTGTGTATCTAAGCTTATCGTATGTGATACTGCCTAATGAGCTGCTGTATCTAAGCTTATTGTATGCGATACTGCCTAATGAGCCACTGTATCTAAGCTTATGTGGTACTGCCTAATGAGCTGTGTATCTAAGCTTATCGTATGTGATACTGCCTAATGAGCCGCTGTGTATAAGCTTATCGTATGCGATACTGCCTAATGAGCTGTGTATCTAAGCTTATCGTATGTGACACTGTCTAATGAGCTGCTGTATCTAAGCTTATCGTATGCGATACTGTCTAATGAGCTGTGTATCTAAGCTTATGTTATGTGATGCTTTCTAGTAAGCCACTGTTTCTAAGCTAATTGTATGCAATGCTCTCTAATATGTTGTGTATCTAAGCTTGTTGTATGTGAATGGTCAGGCTGGTTCCGCCGTTGCCGCCCGATGGGCCTGTCCATCCATTGTCGCCGGTCTGTCTGTTACTGCCGGTCTCGCCGTTGTCGCCCGTCTGTCTGTTACTGCCGGTCTCGCCGTTGTCGCCCGTCTGTCTGTTACTGCCGGTCTCGCTGTTGTCGCCCGTCTGTCCGTCACTGCTGGTCTCGCCATTGTCACCCGTCTATCCGTCACTGCCGGTCTCGCCATTGTCGCCCATCTGTCCGTTACTGCCGGTCTCGCCATTGTCGCCCATCTGTCCGTTACGGTCGGTCTCGCCATTGTCGCCCATCTGTCTGTCACTGCTGGTCTCGCCGTTGCCACCCGTCTGTCCGTCACTGCCGGTCTCGCCGTTGTTGCCGTCTGTCCGTTACTGTCGGTCTCGTCGTTGTCGCCTGTCTGTCTGTTACTGCCGGTCTCGCCGTTGCCGCCCATCTGTCCGTCACTGCTGGTCTCGCCGTTGTCGCCGTCTGCCGGTCTCGCCGTTGTTGCCGTCTGTCCGTTACTGCCGGTCTCGCCGTTGTTGCCCGTCTGTCCGTCACTGCTGATCTCGCCGTTGCCGCCCGTCTGTCCGTCACTGCCGGTCTTGCCGTTGTTGCCGTCTGTCCGTTACTGTCGGTCTCGCCGTTGTCGCCCGTCTGTCCGTCACTGCTGGTCTCGCCGTTGCCGCCCATCTGTCCGTCACTGCTGGTCTCGCCGTTGTCGCCGTCTGTCGGTCACTGCCGGTCTTGCCGTTGTTGCCGTCTGTCCGTTACTGTCGGTCTCGCCATTGTCGCCGTCTGTTACTGCCGGTCTCGCCGTTGCCGCCCATCTGTCCGTCACTGCCGGTCTCTCCGTTGCCGCTGGTCTCGCCGTTGTTTGCCATGTGCCTTGTCTGCAGCCACATTACAGTTAAAGTCTTCAGAACTTGTTGCTGGAATGAAGATGTAGATTTTGGTAATTTGTTATTTCTAGTGGCTTTTCTCTAGGACGACATCATGGAACAATTACCCTAGGTGTCATTTCCTATCCTCACTGTCTCCGCCATGATTTCCATTCTGCTCCGGGTGAGACACTTCTAAGTGTCTAAAATCATTGGTTTTCTTGTAAACATTAATTGCGACACAGAAAAATGTGACGTTTTGCTGTTTTTTCCGATGGCTGCGATTCTGCCTGATGTCCTACTTAATAGGCAAGGAAGCGACTGTTTTGTGTCCTGGCGATGGATGTGACCTTTGTAAAGAATATAAAACTTCTCTCTGATGCTGGGGATTTTCACACCTTGTAGGAAATGTCAGGGACAAGACCCATATTTTTCTATTTTCATTTAGCTTCTTGTGCTTTACGCTTCCCGGGGACAGAGAAAACACATTTTACCACTGAAGCCACTAATTTATCCTGGTGGAGGGAGGACCGAGCGAGCTGTTACTCTGTATTTTGCGACCGTAGCTGTATCCAAGTCTGCAGCGCAAGCAACAATTTCGGAAATTGTGCAGAGAGTGGTGCGGGGCGGTCGCCATCTTCACACGGCACGCTCAGGAATTTTTAGTCTAAACATAGCACAGATAAGATGCATTTCTGTGTGTCCAGAACACGGTTGCACAATTAACCTGTGTGAGATTTCTTGGCTAATAAAACCATTATCTGCTGTCGGCGCTCGTGTTGCAGGGTGGAGTGTGCCTTATGTTAAGAGGAAGTTTGGACTCTTTAAATGGCCAGAGATCAATGTTTGCGGAAAAGTCTCGCACATCTTCACAAAGCTCTATTTCTAAAAGATCTAAAGTGCCAAAAGATTTAACAATTTTCTTCACGTGTCAGCGTTTGATTACTGGAGTTGAGCAAAAAGTTTTACGCTGCTTTCTTCTGACGTCGGTCCAACCAGTGAGCGAAGAGGAGCCAAGGACACTGGTCACAGAAGTGGAGACTGTCCTTGTCCGGTGGCCATGGACTGGACGTCTGACCGGGTCAGTGTGAATCCAGCAGTGGAAACGATACTGCCACATTGTAACATGTCCATCACACTGCTCCTCCTGACCCACGACCCTTATCTATGAGGCATTTCTGAGAAGACTTCAATGTTGTTGTTTTTTTTTTATTTGCTCATCGAGATTGTCTTCCATGCATATCGACTTAATGATGTGTATGAAATGTTGTGCAACATATTAAAAATTAGACACTGAGACATTCAACAACTCCCCAGCATCATGTGTCACACACAGGACCCAACACCCGTCCGATGGTGATGGGCGAGCTCGGGACCACCTGGCTGCCAGCTGTACTTCATCCTCACCATTCCATCCAAGTTCCAATCAATGGTTGAAGCCCGCAGACCCCCATATCGTGAACTCATTAGTTACCTAGCAGAGCCTGTAGCAAAGGGGATATGATGGAGACCATGACTTGTGTGTGTTACAGGGGCACAATGTGATATTGGTGCAAGGGCCGAAGAGACGTCAGAAATGATTGTACTGAAGGAGTAGTAGATGCTTGGATTGGCTTTCAGCAGATGTGGTTGGAAAATCCACAGTAAGTGATTGTAAAGTCGCCCGACCTACACCTCCGTCTGTCCGCGCAGCGCCTGGAAACCCGAAGTGTACCTTGGTTACCAGCTCCCTGCATCAGCGGCTGGTATCCAACGTACACTGCGGGTAACTAAGCGACGTTACCCGCAGTGTCGCTGTCCTGATCGCTGCCTGTTTGGCAGCTCAGCAGCGATCATGTAGCGACACACCAGCGATCCTGATCGTTGTCGGGATCGCTGGTGTGTCGCTATGTGAGACGGGGCCCTTAGGTCGCCACGAGCAGTAGTTTGGGTTGATGACTATCATTCAGTTCTCTGACTGCTGTGTTCTACATGAGAAGGCCTCTGCCAGAATCCTCAACGGCTTATCTCAAAGAGGACAAAAGAATCGGCCATCAGAAATCCAACCAGCAAGATCCTTTTCTTTCCTGACATCCTGTATCGGTGGACAGTCAGGAAGCCCCCATACACATTAGATTGTCCACCAATCCCACCAGTGTCAGCAGGTTTGTTCCACTCTTGTTAGATGTGAATGGTGGCCAAAAGGAAATCTGGAAATTGGAGCATGTGCACTCCCGCCATCAGTCACACCTGCTTTTCTCATACCATGGACTAAACTGAATAGTCCTAAAAAGAGGATGTTTCCTTACTCCCAAGATCAACAAATAGATAAAGATTTTGGCGATTAACCCCTTCATCCGATCAGGAGACAATGCCAAACTGTTACAGTGGCTAAAAAGACTCCAGATAGAGTATTGCGTTTTCCCCACATTTTTATTTATTATGTATTGCTTATATAGCGCCATCTTATTCCGCAGCGCTGTACAGACATTATCATCGCTGTCCCTGATGGGGCTCACAATCTAAATTTCCTATCAGTCTCTGGAGTGTGGGAAGAAACCGGAGAACCCGGAGGAAACCCACCAAACATGGGGAGGACATACAGACTCCTGGCAGATGTTGTCCTTGGTGGGATTTGAACCCAGGACCCCAGCGCTTCACAGTAACCGTGCTAATCACTGAGCCACCGTACAGTGCTAACCACTGAGCCATTGTACAGTGCTAATCACTGAGCCACCGTACAGTGCTAACCACTGAGCCACCGTGCTGCCCTTATTTTAATATGTATTACCTGGCAGACATCTTCCTGAGTAACCCAGGTTGTCAGCAGTGTATCCAGGATGGGATCCAGGTAAGGTTCCCTCTGTGCCTCTGGCTGTGCCTTTATTGTGGGGTACAAGACTCATGCGGGAGCTGTCTGTGAGGTTCTCCCCATCCCTGTAACGTCTTCCTGCAGTCCTGGGTGGGCTGCGCCCTGTGATCTTGGGGTGCATTGCGGGGCTTTAGGATTTTGGTCTCTGGGAATTTTCGCGTCTGTTCCTCCGTCAGATGCTGCATTGTGCTGTTACATTGTAATGAAGAGAATCTTGAGTGTAATTACACCACATATGTATCAATTGACACCTCATATTGCTTGACAAAATCCGTCATATCATTCTCTCACCCCAAACCAAAGTAAGAGATTCTGATGTCAATTGCACAAGTCTTCAGCTGTGGATTTTAACACCCCTCCAAAAGTAAAAAAAAAAAAACGCCCTGCAGTCTGCCTGCTGCCAGCATAGACCTGCGTGTTCCAGCGGACGGGCTCTGGCCTGGTAAATTCAGCTGAGTGTTATTGGATTGGACACACTTACTGCGCGCACGCCGCCGCGCCGGCTGCTGCTCCCAGGCCGCACCAGAGCCGCAATGATACATTTTTATTAACTGCTTCTGTTTTTATTAAGGATAATGAGAACCGTGTGTTTGGCCTCGCGAACAAAACTTCTGCAACCTTTTATGTGACCCACCTGTTGTGCTTCCACAAACCGTAATACTAACCGTATGTGCGAGTGATCTGGAGTATTGCAGCGTGTCAGCACCCGCCAGGAGAAAACCTCATCTGTCTATTACCATAGCAGATGTAGAAAATGTCTCCCACAGCCGGGGCAGAACGATCTGCAGACGTTATCTGATGGAGCGAAATGTGCAGAGACAATAAAGCACAATTTATGGATATGTCACCTCAGTTAATCTCCAGAGAATAACCGAAAGAAGGAGCTGTGGTGTGAGCGTCTTGCTCCAGATCTACATCCAGATCCGAGAAGAAGGATAACGTCGAGTGTCCGGAGTCTTGAGATGCCGCGTCACATGCCGGCCATACAACCAACAATGGACAACTCCACCATAGTTTTAAAAACATTTGCTGACTACTGTCTGACGTAACGGAGCTCGGCCACGTTACACAGATAAGCCATAATCTGCCAATCATGTCGTTTGCAACTTTGCACAAGACTTCTCCATTGGGTTACATTTTTTAAAAATGATGTCTGTGATCTGATATGATGATATGAACCATTGTCCAATTGATCAACCACAATTATAATCTTATGTCTATGGCCAGTGTAAGGCGCGAAGGTAGTGGATAGGATCACTTGTTATGTACTAACTTGCTCTATTTGTGTTCCCTAAGTGTTGGTGCCCCGAGTGTGGATGTGTCATTGCCCTCCTCTCCGAATGTCGGTGTGTCATTGCCCCGAGTGTCGGAGTGTCATTGCCCTCCTCTCCGAATGTCGGTGT
The DNA here is from genome assembly GCA_033576555.1 of Oophaga sylvatica. Taxonomy (NCBI): domain Eukaryota; kingdom Metazoa; phylum Chordata; class Amphibia; order Anura; family Dendrobatidae; genus Oophaga; species Oophaga sylvatica. The sequence continues at coordinate 45,357,774 of JARQOD010000010.1, read as the reverse complement.
GTCATTGCCCTCCTCTCCGAATGTCGGTGTGTCATTGCCCTCCTCTCCGAATGTCGGTGTGTCATTGCCCCGAGTGTCGGAGTGTCATTGCCCTTCTCTCCGAATGTCGGTGTGTCATTGCCCTCCTCTCCGAATGTCGGTGTGTCATTGCCCTCCTCTCCGAATGTTGGTGTGTCATTGCCCCGAGTGTCGGTGTGTCATTGCCCTCCTCTTCGAATGTCGGTGTGTCATTGCCCCGAGTGTCGGTGTCATTGCCCTGTGTCCTGAGTGTCGGTGCGTCATTGCTCTGTGCCCCGAGTGTCGGTGCGTCATTGCTCTATGCCCCGAGTGTCGGTGCGTCATTGCTCTGTGCCCCGAGTGTCGGTGTGTCATTGCTCTGTGCCCCAAATGTCGATGCGTCATTGCTCTGTGCCCCGAGTGTCGGTGCGTCATTGCTCTGTGCCCCGAGTGTTGGTGCGTCATTGCTCTGTGCCCCGAGTGTCGGTGCGTCATTGCTCTGTGCCCCGAGTGTCGGTGCGTCATTGCTCTGTGCCCCGAGTGTCGGTGCGTCATTGCTCTGTGCCCCGAGTGTCGGTGCGTCATTGCTCTGTGCCCCGAGTGTCGGTGCGTCATTGCTCTGTGCCCCGAGTGTCGGTGCGTCATTGCTCTGTGCCCCGAGTGTCGGTGCGTCATTGCTCTGTGCCCCGAGTGTCGGTGCGTCATTGCTCTGTGCCCCGAGTGTCGGTGCGTCATTGCTCTGTGCCCGAGTGTCGGTGCGTCATTGCTCTGTGCCCCGAGTGTCGGTGCGTCATTGCTCTGTGCCCCGAGTGTCGGTGCGTCATTGCTCTGTGCCCCGAGTGTCGGTGCGTCATTGCTCTGTGCCCCGAGTGTCGGTGCGTCATTGCTCTGTGCCCCGAGTGTCGGTGCGTCATTGCTCTGTGCCCCGAGTGTCAGTGCGTCATTGCTCTGTGCCCCGAGTGCCGGTGCGTCATTGCTCTGTGCCCCGAGTGCCGGTGCGTCATTGCTCTGTGCCCCGAGTGCCGGTGCGTCATTGCTCTGTGCCCCGAGTGCCGGTGCGTCATTGCTCTGTGCCCCGAGTGCCGGTGCGTCATTGCTCTGTGCCCCGAGTGCCGGTGCGTCATTGCTCTGTGCCCGAGTGTTGGTGCGTCATTGCTCTGTGCCCCGAGTGTCGGTGTGTTTATTGCCCCGAGTGCCGGTATGTCATTACCCAGTGCCCCAAGTGTCAGTGCATCATTGCCCTGAGTGTTGGCGTCCTGCTATCCTGGGCTCGGCGTGCCATTGTTGGGGCCTTATATTTACAGCACATAAAGTATATTAACATTTATAACCTTTTCTAAATTCCATGAAAGTTAATAAATGAACCAATATCAGCGGATGATGTTTTTTATTCTGAGTCGATGCATTTCTTCTTGATAACTAGTTCAGCCTCCGTCATCACAACTCAGACTCCAACTCCCAGTTCTATCATCGCCTTCCATTTTCTGGATAGATTCCCCCAATTCTACCCAGGTCTGATGTTATAGAGGTGTTTCTGCTATTTCTTTCACAGTGTTCTTAAAGTTAATGACTGAAACGACTCCGCCTCATTTATATTGATAAATAAGGAAATCAACCGCACTCAATATTTCATGCAAAGAAAAATATCCATTTATTGTATGCACACACACCATAAGGTTTCAGTAGACATGTGGTTTAGAAAAATGACGGACGGTACTGTTGGAGTTAACGTTTCGACCAGAAATTGGTCTTTTTCAAAACTCACTTATTAGTAAACAGAGAAGGAGAGATGCAGAGGGCAGGTTCCGTGCACTTGAAATGATATAGATGAGGGTATATTCGTCCAGAAATAGAACGAATATACCCTCTGGACGGATATACCCTCATCTATATCATTTCAAGTGCACGGAACCTGCCCTCTGCATCTCTCCTTCTCTGTTTACTAATAAGTGAGTTTTGAAAAAGACCAATTTCTGGTCGAAACGTTAACTCCAACAGTACCGTCCGTCATTTTTCTAAACCACATGTCTACTGAAACCTTATGGTGTGTGTGCATACAATAAATGGATATTTTTCTTTGCATGAAATATTGAGTGCGGTTGATTTCCTATTTACCTGGACTTACTGTTCAACCAGCACCTATTACTGGACTAACAGTGTGCACATCATTCTTTCCAAACCTATCATTTATATTGATGTCACCGTCTGTCCACAGGAGAAGATCAGGAACCACGATCACACTGGAGGCCATGACCTGCTTCTCCTGAAAACGCAAATGGGCAGAGATTTCAGCCCCTGCGGAGGCTTTCTTTCTAACATCCCTTCCCGTCTTTGTAGACTATATTCTCTTAATTCTGGCGGCAGATCTCTCATATTTGTCCTAGGTGATGACATAACGAGAATGTTAAACAAACAGACGGGTTTATTCTCTGCTTCATTTTATGAGTTTATAGAAATTTGTTAATCAAAAATAAATAGGGAAGTCGAGATTGATCACATTTTCCTATGTCCTTATGGATAATTTGACAGTCAAATACATGCTAGCGACTACTATTGATAGCAGTAACCCCAGCATTTCTGGTTCACTGCATTCTAGTCTTGTTAAATTCGGCATGTGATTGAAATGTTGACTTGCCTGATTTTCTGTCTGGCATTAAGACCACATGCACAGGTTCCTATTGCGTCTCTTCCTTTTTTTGACTGTGGAGAATGGCATACAGTAGTGTGCATGTGTGTATGTACAGGTCCTTCTCAAAAAATTAGCATATAGTGCTAAATTTCATTATCATAATGTAATGATTACAATTAAACTTTCATATATTTTAGATTCATTACACACCAACTGAAATTTGTCAGGTCTTTTATTGTTTTAATAGTGATGATTTTGGCATACAACTCCTGATAACCCAAAAAACCTGTCTCAAAAAATTAGCATATCAAGAAAAGGTTCTCTAAACGACCTATTACCCTAATCTTCTGAATCAACTAATTAACTCTAAACACATGCAAAAGATTCCTGAGGCTTTTAAAAACTCCCTGCCTGGTTCATTACTCAAAACCCCCATCATGGGTAAGACTAGCGACCTGACTGATGTCAAGAAGGCCATCATTGACACCCTCAAGCAAGAGGGTAAGACCCAGAAAGAAATTTCTCAACAAATAGGCTGTTCCCAGAGTGCTGTATCAAGGCACCTCAATGGGAAGTCTGTTGGAAGGAAACAATGTGGCAGAAAACGCTGTACAACGAGAAGAGGTGACCGGACCCTGATGAAGATTGTGGAGAAGGACCGATTCCAGACCTTGGGGGACCTGAGGAAGCAGTGGACTGAGTCTGGTGTAGAAACATCCAGAGCCACCGTGCACAGGCGTGTGCAGGAAATGGGCTACAGGTGCCGCATTCCCCAGGTAAAGCCACTTTTGAACCATAAACAGCGGCAGAAGCGCCTGACCTGGGCTACAGAGAAGCAGCACTGGACTGTTGCTAAGTGGTCCCAAGTACTTTTTTCTGATGAAAGCAAATTTTGCATGTCATTCGGAAATCAAGGTGCCAGAGTCTGGAGGAAGACTGGGGAGAAGGAAATGCCAAAATGCCTGAAGTCCAGTGTCAAGTACCCACAGTCAGTGATGGTGTGGGGTGCCATGTCAGCTGCTGGTGTTGGTCCACTGTGTTTCATCAAGGGCAGGGTCAATGCAGCTAGCTATCAGGAGATTTTGGAGCACTTCATGCTTCCATTGGCTGAAATGCTTTATGGAGATGAAGATTTAATTTTTCAGCACGACCTGGCACCTGCTCACAGTGCCAAAACCACTGGTAAATGGTTTACTGACCATGGTATTACTGTGCTCAATTGGCCTGCCAACTCTCCTGACCTGAACCCTATAGAGAATCTGTGGGATATTGTGAAGAGAAAGTCGAGAGACGCAAGACCCAACACTCTGGAAGAGCTTAAGGCCGCTATCAAAGCATCCTGGGCCTCCATAACACCTCAGCAGTGTCACAGGCTGATTGCCTCCATGCCACGCCGCATTGAAGCAGTCATTTCTGCAAAAGGATTCCCGACCAAGTATTGAGTGCATAACTGAACTTTATTATTTCATGGTTTTTTTGTTTGTTTTGAAAAAACACTTTTATTTTATTGGACGGTTGAAATATGTTAATTTTTTGAGACAGTTTTTTTGGGTTATCAGGAGTTGTATGCCAAAATCATCAGTATTAAAACAATAAAAGACCTGACAAATTTCAGTTGGTGTGTAATGAATCTAAAATATATGAAAGTTTAATTGTAATCATTACATTATGGAAAATAATGAAATTTAGCACTATATGCTAATTTTTTGAGAAGGACCTGTATGTGTATATATGCTGTTAAGGGGGCGGCCCAACTAGTTATTAGATTTAGGGGGCAATCCCATTTTCACACAGTGCTCTGGAGGTTTGGATTTCTTTTACCATTATTTGAAGCATCTAAACTGTCAGTAGTGCATTGTTAGTGATGCAATGTGCATAACTTGCACGTTTTTTTTCATTAAAAATGGCTCTGTAAGGAAGTCCAAAGAACACTTTATATACTTATGTAGTACCTGCTCATTTAGTCACAGAGGTTTGCTTCATTTTCTGTTCAGTTTGATTGATTTCCCTGGTTGTGCCGACGTCACATGAATGCCACATTTGCGCAGTTTGGTGCTTGGAGCCGTGCTTGCGCAGTATGTAGCATGGAGCCGGCCGCACTTGCACAGTGTCGGATCGGGGAGCCTCGCATACGCCTGCTTCATTGATGATGGATTAATGAGGGAATAGACCATGCCACCCATTAAAAAGCTTCTGAGATAATTGACCAATTAGTTTTGGTCCCTTCGATAAGAGGCAGCTACATATTAAAAAGCTGTAATTCCTAAACCCTTCCCCAAATCAGGATGTGAATCCCTCAGATTAAAGCCGAGAGTCGGCACTTTACTCCCAGATTGGTTATAGGACTGGATCTGGTATATGTTTAGGTGAATGGCTAAAATGCCAAAACTTGTCTCACCGTCCTATATTTCTGGACCTAACTGTCTATGTGTATGTGTGTGTACATATAACATATATTTTTTAATTGGTTTGAATTATTTTAAACTGAACAGAAAAATAATCCTGCCGGGTGGTATAAGGAAAGCTTACTGGTGGGGGAGAATCGTTCTGTTCTTACAGCGCGCAGAGGCTGTGGACTCGGTCATTAGGGCTCATGACCTTGGCAGGACATATGTAAAGGCTTTATGGCTGTTATTTTGAGCTCTACTCATACACCTTGGATAGGTTTTCTGAGGTTTGCAATGCATTTTTTTTTAAATGATAGTACCATAATTTTTTTTACTGTGATTATTAAAACTAAAATGCATCAAGGATTTAGATAGAACAGCGTAAAAGTAAGTAAACATGTAGATAAATCTCAACGGCCATTATACACATGTGCCCAATGTAGAAGTATATCCAGCACTTGATGCGGGTGTGAGGAGCAGGCTCAGGATCTGCACCTTCCTCTAAGGCCGGGATCACACATGCGACGAAAACGTCCATCGCTCGCATGTGAAATCCCAGCTCTGGCGCCGGCACTCGGGAGTGGCGTGCGCGGCTGCATGTATTTCTACGCAGCCGCTCGCTCCACTCCCGAGTGCCGGCGCCAGAGCTGGGATTTCACATGCGAGCGACGGACGTTTTCGTCGCATGTGTGATCCCGGCCTAAGAGTTTGTGTACACGTCTTTTTAAGGCAGGAGTCTGAACTTTACAATTACTAAAAGCAATGAACATGCATAATGCAATGTCTACACTGCTCCACGTTCAACGTTTATATTCTACATATTTATTGTCTATGCAGATCTGTTTTCGGGGTCTGGGTAGCTCCGTATTTGGGGTCTACGTTGCTCCGTGTTTGGGGCGTTTTGGTGGCTCTGCATTCGGGGTCTGGCTGGCTCCATGTTAGGGGTCTAGGTGGCTCTATTTTCAGAGTTTAGGTGGCTTTGTGTTTGGACTCTGGGCCACTACGTTTTCGAGGTTTAGGTGGCTTCATTTTCGGAGTCTACGAGGTTCTGCGCTTGGGGTCTGAATGGCTCCCTGTTTGGGGTCTAGGTGGCTCTGTGTTTGGGGTCTAGGTGGCTCTTTGTTCGGGGTCTAGGTGGCTCTTTGTTTGGGGTCTAGGTGGCTCTGTGTTTGGGGTCTAGGTGGCTCTTTGTTCGGGGTCTAGGTGGCTCTGTGTTTGGGGTCTAGGTGGCTCTTTGTTCGGGGTCTAGGTGGCTCTTTGTTTGGGGTCTAGGTGGCTCTGTGTTCGGGGTCTAGGTGGCTCTGTTCTGGGTCTAGGTGGCTCTGTGTTCGGGGTCTAGGTGGCTCTGTGTTTGGGGTCTAGGTGGCTCTGTGTTCGGGGTCTAGGTGGCTCTGTTCTGGGTCTAGGTGGCTCTGTGTTTGGGGTCTAGGTGGCTCTTGTGTTTGGGGTCTAGGTGGCTCTTTGTTCAGGGTCTTGGTGGCTCTGTGTTTGGGGTCTAGGTGGTGCAACAATAATAAAGTGCCAGCACCAAGAAAGACGATTAAGGAAAAGTTCCCCCATTTTTCTGAAGCGCCTGTTGCGGTTTCTGCGAGACGTCTGTGCTCCTCCCCTTACTGTAGATCTGGCGCTGATTGCTGCTCCTTAGCCGTTTTGGTGTTGCTCTCAATCTCTGACATTAAATGGTCGTGATCTGTGTGTGTGCCCGTGAGGTGCCAGTGGGTTACCATGGCAGGTGATGGTCTAAATGAAGGTGCCCAGTCACTGCCATCTGCGTTATTGCAGAACATGGTGCAATCGATTCGTCACAGGTTTACATTTCCAGTAGAGATGAAAAAATTGTGTGGAAGTTAAAGAAAAAAGATTAAACCGCAGGTGTGAGTCTCCATCCTTTCCCCAATCCAAAAGTAAAGCCTGAAATCTATTTTATTTCTTAATATTTCTATATCCCTAAAAGGCCAGTCTGTGAGCACCTAACATTCATTCACCTGGACTCCTGAACTGGTGTTTTGTGGTCACATTACAAAGCCGTGAGCCAGCTCTCGTCTCCCTGCAGGAAGCCGCGTAGTGAGAGTTAAGTCCTCACACCGCGCGTTATGTCACCGGCCTCAGAAACCGCGGTTTTTATTGATATTCGTTCTCCGTTTTTAACCACTAAATTGCAAATAAGTTGGAAGTTTGTCATCTGCGTCCTGTTGTGCAGAGCCTTGCTGGCAGTAATTTTTACAGCAGGTGCTTCACCGAGTCACGTCATATTTCAGCACATTGGATAATACAATTATTGGTGTCACCGAAAATTACAACCTACCCCGCAAAGAACAAGCCCTTCTGACTGTGGGAAAAAAGGGGAGGACCGAGCAAAAGAAGTGGAATTCTCCCAGTCAGGAAGTAGTTAAGGTCGCCAATCTGAGTGGGGCTGACAAATAACATTGCACTCTGTAGCACTATAGCAAGAAAAAAACGCATGAAAACTGCTCTAGCGCTGCAGAGTGCAGGTTATACTGGAGATGACTGATTATAGTGGATCCTACTAATCTGCAGAATTGTGGTTGAATCTAGTACTGTATTAAGGTGGGATCTATCCAACACTGTTTTATTATTGTGTGATCTACTACTGTATAAGATTGGGATATACTACTTCACTATGGTAGATCTGCTGTCTTATTCCAGTGTGATCTGTTGCTATATTATGCTTGATCTACTGCTGTTATCTGTATGATCTTCTGCATATTAGCATATCATTCTATTATGGTGGGCTCTACGAATATAGAGCATGATGATGGGATCGGTGGGATCTGTTATATTATGATGGCTATAGCACTGTATTAGGATGGGATATACCACTTTGGTATAGTGGGATCATGTACTTTTATCGTGAGATCTACTGTGGTTTATTATGGTGTGACCTGATGTGTTAATATGGCGAGATCTACTTTGTGTAATCATGGTGGGATCTACTGTATTTTAGCATAATCATTATATTATGGTGGGCTCTACGAATATACAGCATGATGATTGGATCTACTACTGTGTATTATGGTGGGCTCTACTACTGTATTAGGATGGGATTTACCACTTGGTGTGCTGGGTACTCTTATAGTGGGATCTACTGTGTGCTAATGTGGTGGATCTACGATGTGTTCTACCAGTGGGGCATGTTTCCAGCCATCGGATTGGTCCTTTTCTGTGACCGTAGGGTTTCTGCTTCCCATCTGATGGTGTGATGTGTCTGGAGTGTAAGGCCGTCAGTGTCCGTTGTGGTCACCACTTGATGAAAGTAATCGTGTGGAGATCTCCATTACGAGTTATGTGAATAAAGAGTAGATGTGGCGTCGTTCCCTATCACGCCCCACGGAAATGTTAATTCTGCCGGACACGCCAGCGTGATGGCACCAGAAAACACAATCTTGGGCTGGGGTCACACTTGCGAGAAACTCGCGCCTCGATGCGCGGCACTGCCGCCGGCACTCGGACTGCAGCGTTCAGCTGCATAGAAATACAAGTACCGCACACTCTGGTCCCGAGTGCCGGCGGCAGTGTCGGGTATTGAGGCGTGAGACTTGTGCGAGTTTCGCAAGTGTGACCCTGCCTTACACTTCCCCATTTCCTTGCAGCAAAAGATGCGATATTTACTTCTAACTGCATCGTCGTTTGCCTGACCACCATGTGCTGACGGGACTCGCAGGCGGCAGTTCCTCTGTGGAATTAGTACCTGCTCTGGAAAATCAATCCAGGACATGATTAAATAGCCATTTTTTGCTGCGGCATGCTAGATCTATGCATGCTAGATTTATACATGCTGATAAAGTTTAGTGTTGATAAAAAAGTCAATTTTTGGTGTTTTTTGTGAGTTTTTTCTGTTTTTTTCACCATCTCTTCTTTTCAAGGGGTGAAAAACACTGAAAAAAACATTGAAAGAAGTGACCTGCTCCATTCTGCAAAAAAAAAAAAAAAAAAAGCAAATTACAAAATCCTGATGACAAAAAAAATGTGTGTGCAGGAGATTTCTGAAATGTCATAGACTTTGCTGGTACTGTACAATGCATTTGAAAATGTGCATAAAAAAAGCTGCAAAAACGCCTAGTGTGAACTTTGCTTAGAAGTGTCATTTCAGTAGCTGCAGGGGG
>JARQOD010000010.1:45280200-45348537 GCA_033576555.1 Oophaga sylvatica | reverse complement strand
TCCACAGTGCAGCACCCCCCTACATCTCCTCCCTCATTTCTATCCATCACCCTGACCGTCCTCTCCACAGTGCAGCACCCCCCTACATCTCCTCCCTCATTTCTGTCTATCACCTACCCGTCCTCTCCACAGTGCAGCACCCCCTACATCTCCTCCATCATTTCTATGTATCCCCTGCCCGTCCTCTCCACAGTGCAGCACCCCTACATCTCCTCCCTCATTTCTATCTATCACCTGCCCGTCCTCTCCACAGTGCAGCACCCCTACATCTCCTCCCTCATTTCTATCTATCACCTGCCCGTCCTCTCCACAGTGCAGCACCCCCCTACATCTCCTCCCTCATTTCTATCCATCACCCTGCCCGTCCTCTCCACAGTGCAGCACCCCCCTACATCTCCTCCCTCATTTCTGTCTATCACCTACCCGTCCTCTCCACAGTGCAGCCCCCCTACATCTCCTCCCTCATTTCTATCTACCGGCCTAACCGACTGCTGCGCTCTGCAAACGACTTTCGACTAAACTCTGCACTAATCCGTACCTCCCACTCCCGACTCCAAGACTTCTCCCGCGCTGCGCCAATCCTCTGGAATGCTCTACCCCAAGAAATTAGGACTATCCACAATTTGCATGGTTTCAGGCGCTCCCTCAAAACACATCTGTTCAGAGCGGCCTATCACATTCACTAATCAAAGTCATTCTATATGTAAGTGTGTGTGTGTGTGTAGACCATTCACTATCTCCATCCATCCCTCACTCCCTCAAGATGGCTGGACCATCATTGTAAATGCACCATTGTATATACACCCCTGTACTTTGTATCTCCCCCACCTCATTGTAGATTGTAAGCTGTCACGAGCAGGGCCGTCTTATTTTGCTTTAATTATTGTAGTGTTAATGTTGTTACTTATGACTTGTGTTGTGAAACTGTTAAACTGTAAAGCGCTGCGGAATATGATGGCGCTATATAAATAAAGATTATTATTATTATTATGTATATATGTGTGTAATATATAATGTATATAATGTGTGTAATATATAATATATATATATAATGTGTGTGTAATATATAATGTATATATGTGTGTAATATATGTGTATATAATGTGTGTAATATATAATGTGTATATAATGTGTGTGTAATATATAATGTATATATAATGTGTGTGTAATATATAATGTATATATGTGTGTAATATATAATGTATATAATGTGTGTGTAATATATAATGTGTATATAATGTGTGTAATATATAATGTATATATAATGTGTGTGTAATATATAATGTGTATATAATGTGTGTGTAATATATAATGTATATATAATGTGTGTGTAATATATAATGTATATATAATGTGTATGTAATATATAATGTATATATAATGTGTGTGCAATATATAATGTATATATAATGTGTGTGTAATATATAGTGTATATATAATGTGTGTGTGCAATATATAATGTATATATAATGTGTGTAATATATAATGTATATATAATGTGTGTAATATATAATGTGTATATATAATGTGTGTGTAATATATAATGTATATATAATGTGTGTGTAATATATAATGTATATATAATGTGTGTGTAATATATAGTGTATATATAATGTGTGTGTGCAATATATAATGTATATATAATGTGTGTAATATATAATGTATAATGTGTGTGTAATATATAATGTATAATGTGTGTAATATATAATGTATATATAATGTGTGTGTAATATATAATGTATAGATAATGTGTGTGTAATATATAATGTATATATAATGTGTGTGTAATATATAATGTATATATAATGTTGTTATAATGTATATATAATGTGTGTGTAATATATAATGCATATATAATGTGTGTGTAATATATAATGTATATATAATGTGTGTAATATATAATGTATATATAATGTGTGTGTAATATATAATGCATATATAATGTGTGTATTATATAATGTATATATAATGTGTGTAATATATAATGTATATATAATGTGTGTGATTAATATATAATGTATATATAATGATGTGTGTAATATATAATGTATATATATGTGTGTAATATATAATGTATATATATATGTGTGTGTAATATATAATGTATATATAATGTGTGTAATATATAATGTATATATAATGTGTGTATATATATGTTATATAATATATAATGTATATATAATGTGTGTGTAATATATAATGTATATATAATGTGTGTAATATATAATGTATATATAATGTGGTGAATATATAATGTATATATAATGTGTGTGTGTAATATATAATGTTATATAATGTGTGTGTAATATATAATGTATATATAATGTGTGTGTGTAATATATAATGTATATATAATGTGTGTGTGTAATATATAATGTATATATAATGTGTGTAGTATATAATGTATATATAATGTGTTGTAATATAATGTATATATATGTGTGTGTAATATATAATGTATATATAATTGTGTGTGTAATATATAATGTATATATAATTGTGTGTAATATATAATGTATATATAATGTGTGTGTAATATATAATGTATATATAATGTGTGTGTAATATATAATGTATATATAATGTGTGTGTAATATATAATGTATATATAATGTGTGTTAATATATAATGTATATATAATGTGTGTAATATAATGTAATATAATTGTGTATATATAATGTATTATATGTGTGGTAATATATAATGTATATATAATGTGTGTAATATATAATGTATATAATTGTGTGTAATATAATATGTATATATAATGTGTGTAATATATATATATATAATGTGTGTGATAATATAAATGTAAAGTGTGGGAATATCTAAATGTATATAAAGTGTGGAAATAAGTGGCACAAGTCTGGAGAATAAGGAGAGTGTGGAATAAGCAAAGTAGAATATAATATATAGAGTGTGGAGAATAAGGGGAAAAGTCTGGAGAATAAGGGGCAGAAGTGTGGAGAATAAGGGGCAGAAGTGTGGAGATAAGGGGCAGGAGTGTGGAGAATAAGGGGCAGAGTTGGAGAATAAGGGCAGAAGTGTGGAGAATAAGGGGCAGAAGGTGGAGAATAAGGGGCAGGAGTGTGGAGAATAAGGGCAGGAGTGTGGAGAATAAGGGCAGGAGTGTGGAGAATAAGGGCAGGAGTGTGGAGGATAAGGGGCAGGAGTGTGGAGAATAAGGGGCAGGAGTGTGGAGAATAAGGGGCAGGAGTGTGGAGAATAAGGGGCAGGAGTGTGGAGGTTAAGGGGCAGGAGTGTGGAGAATAAGGGGCAGGAGTGTGGAGAATAAGGGGCAGGAGTGTGGAGAATAAGGGGCAGGAGTGTGGAGAATAAGGGGCAGGAGTCTGGAGAATAAGGGGCGGGAGTGTGGAGAATAAGGGGCGGGAGTGTGGAGAATAAGGAGCAGGAGTGTGGAGAATAAGGGGCAGGAGTGTGGAGAATAAGGGGCAGGAGTGTGGAGAATAAGGGGCAGGAGTGTGGAGAATAAGGGGCAGGAGTGTGGAGAATAAGGGGCAGGAGTGTGGAGAATAAGGGGCAGGAGTCTGGAGAATAAGGGGCGGGAGTGTGGAGAATAAGGGGCGGAGATGTGGGGAGAATAAGGAGCAGGAGTGTGGAGAATAAGGGGCAGGAGTGTGGAGAATAAGGGGCAGGAGTGTGGAGAATAAAGGGAAGAGGAGGGGAGAATAAGTGGCAGGAGTGTGGTAGATAAGGGGCAGGAGTGTGGAGAATAAGGGGGAGGAGTGTGGGGAATAAGGGACAGGAGTGTGGAGGATAAGGGGCAGGAGTGTGGAGGATAAGGCTATGGTTCCACGGTCCGGAACCATAGCGCTTTTGACGGAGCGGAAATTCCGCTCCGTCTAAGCCCCGCCCCCTTTCTGACGCGCGATCTTTCCGGAGGTGTTCAGGACACCTCCGGAACACCTCCGGAAAGAGCGCAGGGCTACATAGCCCTGTGTTAATTATGTTGCGGCGACGCACCGTCGCCGCAATACGCGAGGACATGCTGCGGTCTGAAAAGACGCGCCGCATGTCCGTTTACGCAGGTTTGCCACCTGCGTATTGTTACGCATAGTGGACACGGGATTTCTTGAAATCCCCTCCACTATGCTGTAACATCTGGACGCTGCGTGTTTGGCGCTGCGCCAGCGCACAGCGCCAAACACGCAGCGTTTCCTGACCGTGGAAACTCACCCTTAGGGGCAGGAGTGTGGAGAATAAAGGGAAGAGGAGGGAGAATAAGGGGTGGAGTGTGGAGAATAAGGGGCGGGAATGTGGAGAACAAGGAGCAGTAGTGTGGAGAATAAGGGGGAGGAGTGTGGGGAATAAGGGGCGAGAGTGTGAAGAATAAGGAGCAGCAGTGTGGAGAATAAGGGGGAGGAGTGTGGGGAATAAGGGCCGGGAGTGTGGAGAATAAGGAGCAGTAGTGTGGAGTATAAGGGGCGGGAGTGTGGAGGATAAGGAGCAGTAGTGTGGAGAATAAGGGGGAGGAGTGTGGAGAATAAGGGCCGGGAGTGTGGAGAATAAGGAGCAGTAAATGCCCCAGCAAATGATAGCAAAAAAGATGGCGCTTGCTACAACGGACTGGTAGAACATCTCCAGCATTTTTTCTGCACACATTGAACGACCTGAGCTTCCGCAGAAAGTACAGTCTGCTCATTCCCTTCTTGTAAACCTTTTCTGTATGACACCTCCAATCGAGTTTACTGTCAAGGTGAACCCCCAAATATTTGTAGCTCTCAACAATCTCAACCTCCTGTCCAGCAATGGTGATCGGTAATGGGGTGACAGATTCCCTTTAATAACAAATGGCGGTAGATGTGCAGTGACATTGGATACAGACATGTGACACATTGTGACACTGGCTTCAGATGGACTACGGCCAGCGCTCCCGATGGAATTTTTTTCTATCACACAGGAATTTATTAAGATATCATTTTTTATTGTCAGAAAATATCCTTACACCCATGTGGAAAGCATGATGCTTCTATGAGTGGGTGATCAAGAGTGCAGTCACTGGAAGAAATGTCAGTTTGTTGGGCTATTACGAAATTGCCCAGTTTCCTTTCATTTCTACAAGCTTAGGTTGCCTGTCCTAAAAGCTTACAATCTAAAGGGCGAGCTTGTGAGGGCGATTCTTAGTATATACCTGACAATTATATTCATTATATACATGCACAATATACACAATGAAGTGACTCTGTGCGATACAGATCTGTATCATCAGCTGTACAATGGAATGCCTGTGTAGTCTGCACAGACTTGTATATTCAGCGACTCACAGCTCTACAGTCTCTTCATTTCCAGGTTTCTGTTGGAGCGACAGTTCTCATCAGTAGCAGAACTTGTGCTGAGCTTTCTGGTGCTTCTGCGGCACATTCAGCTCTCGGTGGCTTGTTCTATAGTGTGCACGACTATCGTTTTACTTACATAAAGAGATAACAGGGCATTTGAGAAGCAAGCAGTTAAGGAAAATGAGAGCCAGAAACAGCTAATATCACAGGGCTGGTGATTTTAAAAGATTTATAACAGCAGATTGTCAGGAGCTGAGATGGAGGTGATAAGATAACTACTGTCTAGAAATCAATGTGCTGGATAGAAGTGGCTGGGATGTTAGGAGTTAATTCCTCGCCTGGAATGTAACTACTGCAGACACGTGGGCATGGTCTGTACAGGATCTAGTGGTCGATCTACTTGGAAACCAGCTGTACACTACGTAAGATAAAAGTACTCACAACAGGAGAGTGGAAGCTCAGAAAAAGATCATCATTTGCAAACTTAATGTTATGCTGTCTAACTAAAGCAATTTAGAAACATGAGAAGACCCCTATAACATCTATACAATACTCTGTGCTATAAAGTTTTATATGAAGTCTAATAAAACATGAGTGATAGTAAGCAGACCTTCAGGGAGGAACTCTTATCCCATCATTATTGAGAAAGACCACTGTAAAGTACAAACCAAATGACATTTCCTGAGCCCCTTGAGGTTACAGCCGCACGTGCAGCCCTGTAACTGCATACAATGGAGCGTTCTGTCTCTATTCATCCTGAGCCCCCTGATTCATGACACAGCTGATGAAAGAGATTAAAACTTCACAGGAGATAATATGGGGGCACAGATACAGAAAATGCTTTCGGAGAGTGCCTGAACTTGGGCAGAGCTGTTTGTGGATGTGTCAGTAAGAACAAGTGTCAGTAAATACTTGCATTTGTAAGGGAGGATTCTGAAACGAGGACATGCGAGAGCCTGCAGCCATCAAGTCTAGAATACTCCATAAAACACATATATAGGTTCTCGCTGTAATGTGGGAGGTAGGAGCAGTTATTTCTACACATCCACTGGATTGTGAATTTACCCGCAGAGCAAGTAGCAAACATTGCAAATATGGTATCAATCCGTAAATAATGGGGGCGGTGAGGAAATCATTCCAATCTTCCTAGCCATAAAGTGCGAAGCCTTGAGACAGAAAGCACACAACTAATATCCTCGTATTGTCTTCTCATGATTGTCTCTTTTCAAATCAGTTTTTATGACAAATCCCCTTGTAGCCAAATCCATTAGAAAACCCAAATATTAATTTGTGGAGCATAGGAGCGGTGGCCAGACGTGTGACATAGTAGATGCGATCGCAGAAGAGGCCCTACATTATCATCCATAGACACCCCCATGGCACATACAGATGATGTACCCCAACAACAACGCAACCATGGAGGCCCGCTCCTGAACTTGGCATTTTGTGATATATAGAAAGTCATATGTGATATAGAAAAGCTACAGAAACAACAACAAAATAGCATGGCGGAAATAAAGGATAGAAAATGCAACGCTATGCCAGGACAATGATTACTGTCAGCGCTTGTTCAGACTGAACTGAGAGATAAAATCAGACAACCTGTGACTATGGGAAAGGTTCATATCAGTCATTGTTCTCTCCCGGCCATCTCTGGCCTGCCTGCACACACGGGTAAACCGATGCCAGATGATCGGTGCTCGTACCTGGCCTGGGACACTATACTCATCTGGGTACGTGCCCATGATCAGGAATCGCTGCGGCGGCCGGATGTTACAGCAAAGTGGATGGGCTTTGTGGAAACCCCAGGTCCACTATGCCTGTATGGGTACCTGCGGATCAGCTGCGGAGACTGACGGGTTTACGAGACGTGTCTTGTGCAGACAAGTCTCCGCAACAGAAATGTCAACAATAGAAATGTATTTGGATGCGGTAAATCTGCAGGGTTCAGTGAGCACACGCGGATTTACCTGCGTGATTAGGCTGCAGCGAAGATACAATGCGTCCAAAGCACCGCTATATCCTGATGGTGGGAACGTGGACCCACATTGTCTGGCGGCTCTGGTGCTGAAATAAAACAGTGCTATTCCCTGTTCCTTTACCGCTGTCACCAAGTACAAGCAAAGGCCTGGGCTACACCAGACTTTTTGTAGAGCTACTGGTTTAACCCTAAGTGGCAGCTGCGCTCCACGAATTGCATACAACTCAATGTACTGCTTTTACTGCAGCTGTAGGTAAATGGTTAAAATCAAACAGGAGGTTGTAGTGTAGCCCAGACCTAAAAAGAACAAGGCGATCTTCAAAAACATTACTATCCTGGATTCAACACTTTGAAATGTTACCAAGAAGTTTATTTGGGATCCTTCCACCACGTGACCGAAAGAGGAAAATTAATGAGAGAACCCTAAGAAAATTAGATCAAAATGTGACAAAGAGACGACATACAACGATCGCCGGACTATAAAGATAAATATGTCCTCAAGCGCAAAAACATAAGTATAAATGGACCTGCAACGAGACCTTCATATAATAAGCCATAAAAGTGCAATAATCGTGACCTGTGCTGCACGGATGGATAGGCTGCAGAGGATATATATATATATATATATATATATATATATATATTGTGAGACAGTGAAGGAATATGTGTCGAATGGGGTGTACATTTCACCTAGGTACTGTGCTGTATGGTATAAGGGAAATGTGTGGCTTTGTAAACCTAGTGGTAGAGAAAGGTCACTACACCTTACATTCAGTACACACTTGCAGCTCAGGCCTGAAACCATTCAGCTGTTAATTAGGAGACCAGAAGTAGGTGTCTGCGAACACAGTCAGAGAGCTCGCTTAGTCTGGACAGGGAGTCCAGGCACAAGAAGGAGTCTCCAGGAGTTTGAGCTGTCTCAGTCTGGGTGCTCGATGTACCCCGGACACAGGAGTAGTCTCTGTGAGAATCCATGCGGATAGCTGCTGAATAGGAGGGGAGCTCTCTCAAGTCTGGACGTTGAAGGTGCCTTCAGACACAAGGAGGAGACTCTGTGAAACTCCATGCTGGTAAATGCTGAACATATGTGTTGTTTTGGCCCAGGCTGTTAGAGTCTGGACCCGGATAGATAGGGAAATCTATCTAAGAGTAGTAAGTGGCTGGACAAGCCGAGGTCTTATGTTTATGATTTGTTTTATCTGTTTGCTGTGGACTTTAATAAAGCTGGTTGCGGCCAGTTTTTACCAGAACTGCTGTCTCTGAATAAACTGTTTCTATGCCACTCCGTCTACCCGGACGGCGATCCCAGAGCTATATCCCCTGAAAAGCTTACAATATATACACATGGACGGCGGACAGTCGCATCAATTACACACGTCCGAGCGACCTGGCGGTCCTGCAATGAGGCCCAATGTGCTCGGGTGGTAAAGGATCCGTGAATCCTGCCCTGGGATCACAGTGAGGACGCTGTCCGATTTACATGGGAAGCAGAGCAGATAACAGTCTAGTGGGGAAGGATGCAGCGTTTATTCCTACTGTTCCAGGGCAGGGACAGCGTATGACTGACAGCTATTGTTCTCTGAAGACCGGGAATACAGGAGCAGGATGAGTAGCACAGGACTACCTTACTTGCATAGCTTAAAAGGGAATCTGTCAGCAGGTTTTTAGCTACCTCATCTGAAAGCAGCTTCACGTTGGCAAAGCGGAGCTGAATCCACCAATGTATCACTTAGATTACTGGGTGCAGCCATTCTCACACAATCAGAGCTTTTAGATTTATAATGAAGCAGAGCTGAGAAAGCTAGCCCCGCCCACACCAGGCTCTCTGTGTACAGTGTCCATAGACAGTGAGGTGTGTTATGAATGTGCTAGAGATGGTTTCTGAGCAGAGGCTCCCTCTGGTGGTTACAGACAGTACTGAACCTTTCAGCGAGGAATGGCAATCTGGGATCACGGACTGGTCTGATATAAGGGAGGTTCCCTCCCATGATGGTTGCCAGTGATCAATTGTTCTTGTCTCAACTGTGGTTCCTGGTTCATTTGGAAGTTTGCTGAGTCTTGCCTGCATCTTCTGCTATCAGATAAGGTATTTTCTGCTTTTATTTTTGTGCTTGCTTTTTGCATTGTTCCTGCACTTCTGTGGAGGTAAGCCAGGTCCCCTCCGGTTGCTTGTGCTCCTCTCAGTTTATCTGGAGCCACTGTTGTTTGTTCATTTGCTTTTTTCTGTTTTTTCAGTGGCTGCGGCTTAGTTTTGTTACACCAGAGATCTGATTAGGTGGTAGAGATCGTGTGATCTCAGGTGTTTTTGCAATCAGAAGAGTTGGTATTTTTTAGGGTTTTTTTTGGATTGCAGTTCAGTATCCTTTTCTGTACTTTTCTGTCTAGACAGATTGGGCGCCAGCGTTTGCTCATTCTATTTTCTGTCTGTGTCCGTGCTTCTTCTTGTCTAACCGCCATTACATATTTGGGGGCTTCCTATTTTCTTTCGGGATCTGCTCCGGGGCAGATAGCTTTCATCTTTCTGCCTTTAGGTGTAGTTATCTCTCAGGCTGTGACGAGGCGTCTAAGATCAACGTAGGAACGCTCCACGGCTACCTCTAGTTGTGTGGTTAGTTCAGGTTACTGCAATCCAATAGGTTCCAGCCTCTCTGGTGTATTGCAGTTTTTGCTTATTCTTCTCAGCTACCAAAACATAACAGAGGTGCTTATCACAGGAGGGGGCGTTGCCGGGCTAATGTGGTCCACCAATGTTAATCTCTTAGTGATCAATCCTTTACAGTTAGTAAATGGCAGCTCTGTGACAAGTGACACATCCCTTAATTCTGTGTTTTAGCCGCTGTCTCCTGCTGTCTTCAGATTACATAGCAACAACCTGCTGACTGATTCCCTTTAATGATGGCTGTTCCATATGTGATACCCCGGATATGATCTGCCCAGATCCCCAGATAATGTTGTTAGTCCAGCAGAAGTTAGAAATGAGGACAATGAAAGGTTGAGCGGAATCAGCGCCAGCAAGGCCAGCGCAGTCCAAGGACACAGTGTCTTTCAGGCGTTGGCAGCACTTAGCAGGTCCAGGGGCCCTCCAAGACCTCACAGATTTCAGACTTTTCACACAATCAGGTAGAGAGAGCTGCAGGAGTCAGCAGTCGTCCCATTCACAAAACAAAACTAATATTTTACTGACAATGTGCGAAAACAACAGAAGCCTCGCTCAGAAGTCGCTGAACCATGCTGCCCGTAACTCATCAGACGGAGCAAACTGTCCTCCGAGCCCCAGCACCAAACCACACTGTCTGATGACCTTTACAGGAAGCGGCCAGGGCTGCAGGAAAGACCCCAATACCCACCACCCAGCAGAACAGCAATGCTCGGGCGAGGGCCACACTCATACTCCTGTGTAATAGCAACCCGCCTTATTACACGTTACCGATGTTTCTGTATTCCCTAACAGTATGCACTGTACAGTGTGAAAATCACCCCTGTATAAAGAACACTCACCCCCGTATAACATGCACCGGGCGTAATACTCACCCCTGTATAACATGCACCGGGTGTAATACTCACCCCTGTATATAGAATACTCACCCCTGTATAACATGCACCGGGTGTAATACATGGGATAGCACATGGATGACACACGGACGGCACATGGATGACACATGGGATGGCACATGGATGACACACTGACGGCACATGGATGACACACGGATGGCACATGGATGACACATGGGATGGCACATGGATGACACATGGACGGCACATGGATGACACATGGGATGGCACATGGATGACACACGGATGGCACACGGATGGCACATGGATGACACACTGACGGCACATGGATGACACACTGACGGCACATGGATGACAAACGGATGGCACATGGATGACACATGGGATGGCACATGGATGACACACTGACGGCACATGGATGGCACATGGGATGGCACACGGACAGCACATGGATGACACATGGGATGGCACATGGATGACACTGACGGCACATGGATGGCACATGGATGACACATGGAATGGCACATGGATGACACATGGATGACACACGGACGGCACATGGGATGGCACATGGACGACACACGGACGGCACATGGACGACACACGGACGGCACATGGATGACACATGGGATGGCACATGGATGACACGGACGGCACATGAATGACACATGGGATGGCACATGGATGACACACGGACGGCACATGGATGACACATGGGATGCACATGGGATGGCACATGCATGACACAGACAGCACATGGATGACACATAGGGATGACACATGGGATGCACATGGGATGGCACATGCATGACACAGACAGCACATGGATGACACATAGGGATGGCACACGGACAGCACATGGGATGGCACATGGACGACACACGGACGGCACATGGATGACACATGGATGACAGATGGACAGCACATGGGATGGCACATGGATGACAGACGGACAGCACATGGGATGACATATGGATGACACATGGGATGGCACATGGATGACACAGATGGCACATGGATGCACATGGGATGGCACATGGACAACACACGGACGGCACATGGATGACACATGGGATGGCACACGGACAGCACATGGGATGGCACATGGATGACACATGGGATGGCACAAGGACGACACAGGAACGGCACATGGATGACACACGAACGGCACATGGGATGGCACAAGGACGACACACGAGACTGCACATGGATGACACATGGGATAGCACACGGACGGCACATGGGATGGCACAAAGACGACACATGGATGACATGGGATGGCACATGGATGACACATGGGATGGCACAAAGACGACACACGAGACAGCACATGGATCACACATGGGATGGCACATGGATGACACATGGGATGGCACACAGATGGCACAAAGACGACACACGAGACGGCACATGGATGACACATGGGATGGCACACGGACGGCACATGGGGTGGCACACGGACGGCATATGGGATGGCACATGGACGGCCCATGGGATGGCACATGGACGACACACGGACGGCACATGGACTGCATGCTAATGCCGCCCGTGTTCTGTACGTCATTTTCACAGACCCATAGACTTGTATGGGTGATTTTCATCTGTGACAAACATGAGAACAGCCCCATAGAATAGCATGAATACGGGTTGTATCAGTGAAAAACACAGGGGGAAAATGTACGTACATGACGGACGTGTGAATGAGGCCTAAGACTATTGCTGAATAGTGATCACCTCTGTAACATTCACCCCTTTATAAAATGCTCCAAAAATAAGGATCTGTGTAATAACCAGCCCTATAACATATTAACCCTACATAATAATGGCTGTAGATAATTCACCCAGTACAAAGAATGGTCACACTGTACAGGGCTAATGCGTCCACAGTGTGTGAATTACGACCTGTACAGGAGGAAGCGCGACCCTGCAACAGGCCTGCATGTACGGTCCGGACGGGTTGTTATCCCCTGGATGCAAACAAGACCAATCACTGCGCACAAGACACCTTAACATGGTAACGGGGCACATAGTAAAAAAAAAAAAAAATTAAAGAATTTTTCATGATACAAAATTCTCTAAAATTCATAGGTCACACAACGGTAGTTTGTTAACCCCTTCCCAACATGGCGATTTTCAGGTTTTTTTTTTTTTTAAATCACACTTTCACTTTTTCCTCTCCTTCTTCCAAGAATCAGGACTTTTTCTTTTTTCCGTCCACGTAGACTTATGAATGCTTGTTTTTGTACGGCGAGTTGTAGTTTTGAATCGTACAACTCATTTTACCATTCAATGAACTGTAACACTAGAAAAAAAATCTAAAAGCAGTGAAATTGTGATCAACAAAAACGCCATCCTGGAACGGATTTTTGGGTTTTGTTATCACACCGTTCCTTGTGTGGTAACGTTACCTTGTGATACCAAAACTGTACACAATTTTTTTTATTTAAGTGGTGAAAAAAAATTCAGAAATTCCTAAATAAAAAAAAAAAAAATCCGCTTGTGACACCATTTTCACTCTTACGTCAAAGGAGTTGTGTGAGGTTTCTTACGTGCTAAGTGGACGTTTTTATTGATCCCATTTTGGAGTAGATACAATGAATACATTTCTTCCTATTGGATTTTTTTTTCGATGTTGCAGCGACGAAAAAAAACAAAACAAAACACAATTCTGGAGTTTTGTCTTTTTTCTTTCATGGCATTTACCAGCTGGGTTAATTTTATACCACATGTTTACGGTTTTAATTTTTTTTTTTTATTCCTAATGGAGAAATGTGATGAATTTAATCTTTTTTTATATTTCTATATTTTTTTATATTTCTAACCTGTGAGCATTTTATCGCTTGTCTGATATATTGGATTTAGGTGGTCACAACGAGAGCGATCAGAGTGCGCTCCGGCCACTCTGGTTACAGGGAGATGCCAGCTGTGTATCACCGCTCCTGAACCTGCTCCATACACGGGGACCCCACCTACGATAAACCGTCACGTCTTATGTCAGGAAGTCTCTGGCATGATATGGGATACTAGTCACGGTGACCTCGGCCCTTTCTTCCCCATCATCACTGCTCCTGAACCTGCTCCATACACGGGGACCCCACCTACGATAAACCGTCACGTCTTATGTCAGGAAGTCTCCGGCATGAATATCGGATACTAGTCACGGTGACCTCGGCCCTTTCTTCCCCATCATCACTGCTCCTGAACCTGCTCCATACACGGGGACCCCACCTACGATAAACCGTCACGTCTTATGTCAGGAAGTCTCTGGCATGATATGGGATACTAGTCACGGTGACCTCGGCCCTTTCTTCCCCATCATCACCGCTCCTGAACCTGCTCTATACACGGGGACCCCACCTACGATAAACCGTCACGTCTTATGTCAGGAAGTCTCTGGCATGATATGGGATACTAGTCACGGTGACCTCGGCCCTTTCTTCCCCATCATCACCGCTCCTGAACCTGTTCCATACACGGGGACCCCACCTACGATAAACAGTCACGTCTTATGTCGGGAAGTCTGTGGCATGATATGGGATACTAGTCATGGTGACCTCGGCCCTTTCTTCCCCATCATCACTGCTCCTGAACCTGCTCTATACACGGGGACCCCACCTACGATAAACCGTCACGTCTTATGTCGAGAAGTCTGTGGCACGATATGGGATACGAGTCACGGTGACCTCGGCCCTTTCTTCCCCACCATCACCGCTCCTGAACCTGCTCCATACACAGGGACCCCACCTACGATAAACCGTCACGTCTTATGTCAGGAAGTCTCCGGCATGATATCGGATACTAGTCACGGTGACCTCGGCCCTTTCTTCCCCATCATCACCGCTCCTGAACCTGCTCCATACACGGGGACCCCACCTACGATAAACCGTCACGTCTTATGTCAGGAAGTCTCTGGCATGATATGGGATACTAGTCATGGTGACCTCGGCCCTTTCTTCCCCACCATCACGCTCCTGAACCTGCTCCATACACAGGGACCCCACCTACGATAAACAGTCACGTCTTATGTCGGAAGTCTCTGGCATGATATGGATACTAGTCATGTGACCTCGGCCCTTTCTTCCCCATCATCACCACTTTCCTGAACCTGCTCATACACGGGGACCCCACCTACGATAAACCGTCACGTCTTAGTCAGGAAGTCTCCTGGCATGATATGGATACTAGTCACGGTGACCTCGGCCCTTTCTTCCCCATCATCACCGCTCCTGAACCTGTTCCATACACAGGGACCCCACCTACGATAAACGTCACGTCTTATGTCAGGAAGTCTTGGCATGATATGGGATACTAGTCATGGTGACCTCGGCCCTTTCTTCCCCATCATCACCGCTCCTGAACCTGTCCATACACGGGGACCCCACCTACGATAAACAGTCACGTCTTATGTCGGAAGTCTGTGGCAGATATGGGATACTAGTCATGGTGACCTCGGCCCTTTCTTCCCCATCATCACGCTCCTGAACCTGCTCCATACACAGGGACCCCACCTACGATAAACCGTCACGTCTTATGTCAGAAGTCTTGGCATCGATATGGGATACTAGTCACGGTGACCTCGGCCCTTTCTTCCCCACATCACCGCTCCTGAACCTGCTCCATACACGGGACCCCACCTACGATAAACCGTCACGTCTTAGGTCAGGAAGTCTCGGCATGATATCGGATACTAGTCATGGTGACCTCGGCCCTTTCTTCCCCACATCACCGCTCCTGAACCTGTTCCATACACAGGGACCCCACCTACGATAAACCGTCACGTCTTATGTCGGAAGTCTGGCATGATATGGGATACTAGTCACGTGACCTCGGCCCTTTCTTCCCCATCATCACTCGTCCTGAACCTGCTCCATACACAGGGACCCCACCTACGATAAACCGTCACGTCTTATGTCAGGAAGTCTCCGGCATGATATGGATACAGTCACGGTGACCTCGGCCCTTTCTTCCCCATCATCACCGCTCCTGAACCTGCTCTCATACACAGGGACCCCACCTACGATAAACCATCACGTCTTATGTCAGGAAGTCTTGGCATGATATGGGATACGAGTCATGGTGACCTCGGCCCTTTCTTCCCCACCATCACCTGCTCCTGAACCTGTCCATACACGGGACCCCACCTACGATAAACATCACGTCTTATGTCGGAAGTCTGTGGCATGATATGGGATACGAGTCATGGTGACCTCGGCCCTTTCTTCCCCATCACACGCTCCTGAACCTGCTCTATACACGGGACCCCACCTACGATAAACCGTCACATCTTATGTGAGAAGTCTGTGGCATGATATGGGATACGAGTCACTGGTGACCTCGGCACTTTCTTCCCCACCATCACCGCTCCTGAACCTGCTCATACACAGGGACCCCACCTACGATAAACCGTCACGTCTTAGTCAGGAAGTCTTGGCATGATATCGGATACTAGTCACGGTGACCTCGGCCCTTTCTTCCCCATCATCACTGCTCCTGAACCTGTCCATACACAGGGACCCCACCTACGATAAACCGTCACGTCTTATGTCAGGAAGTCTGTGGCATGATATGGGATACAGTCACGGTGACCTCGGCCCTTTCTTCCCCATCATCACCGCTCCTGAACCTGCTCCATACACGGGACCCCACCTAGATAAACCGTCACGTCTTATGTCAGGAAGTCTTGGCATGATATGGGATACGAGTCACGGTGACCTCGGCCCTTTCTTCCCCACCATCACGCTCCTGAACCTGCTCTATACACAGGGACCCCACCTACGATAAACCTCACGTCTTATGTCAGAAGTCTGTGGCATGATATGGGATACGAGTCATGGTGACCTTGGCCCTTTCTTCCCCACCATCACCGCTCCTGAACCTGCTCCATACACAGGGACCCCACCTACGATAAACCAGTCACGTCTTATGTCAGGAAGTCTGTGGCATGATATGGGATACGAGTCATGGTGACCTCAGCCCTCTCTTCCACCCATCACCGCTCCTGAACCTGCTCTAACACAGGGACCCCACCTACAATAAACCGTCACTCTTATGTTGGAAAGTCTGTGGCATGATATGGGATACGAGTCAGGTGACCTCGGCCTTTCTTCCCCACCATCACTGCTCCTGAACCTGCTCATACACAGGGACCCCACCTACGATAAACCGTACGTCTTATTCGGGAAGTCTGTGGCATGATATGGGATACAGTCACGTGACCTCGGCCCTTTCTTCCCCACCATCACTGCTCCTGAACCTGCTCCATACACAGGGACCCACACCTACGATAAAACCGTCACGTCTTATGTCGGGAAGTCTGTGGCATGATATGGGATACGAGTCACGGTGACCTCGGCCCTTTCTTCCCCACCATCACCGCTCCTGAACCTGCTCCATACACGGGACCCCACCTATGATAAACCGTCACGTCTTAGTGGGAAGTCTGTGGCATGATATGGGATACGAGTCATGGTGACCTCGGCCCTTTCTTCCCCACCATCACCGCTCCTGAACCTGCTCCATACACGGGACCCCACCTACGATAAACCGTACGCGTCTTATGTCGGAAGTCTGTGGCAGATATGGGATACGAGTCATGGTGACCTGGCCCTTTCTCCCCACCATCCCGCTCTGAACCTGCTCATACACGGGACCCCACCTACGATAAACCGTTCACGTCTTATGTTGGGAAGTCTGTGGCATGATATGGGATACGAGTCATGGTGACCTCGCCCTCTCTTCCCCACCATCACTAGCACACTGAACCTGCTCCACACAAAGGACCCCACCTACGATAAACCGTCACGTCTTATGTTGGAAGTCTGTGGCATGATATGGGATACGAGTCACGGTGACCTCGGCCCTTTCTTCCCCACCATCACTGCTCCTGAACCTGCTCCATACACAGGGACCCCACCGATGATAAACCGTTACGTCTTATTCTGGGAAGTCTGTGGCATGATATGGGATACGAGTGACAGTGACCTCGGCCCTTTCTTCCCCACCATCACCGCTCCTGAACCTGCTCCATACACGGGGACCACACCTACGAAAAACCGTTACGTCTTATGTTGGGAAGTCTGTGGCATGATATGGGATACTAGTCATGGTGACCTCGGCCCTTTCTTCCCCACCATCGCCGCTCCTGAACCTGCTCCATACACGGGACCCCACCTACGATAAACCGTCACGTCTTAAGTTGGGAAGTCTGTGGCATGATATGGGATACGAGTCATGGTGACCTCGGCCCTTTCTTCCCCACCATCACCGCTCCTGAACCTGCTCCATACACGGGACCCCACCTACGATAAACCGTTACGGCTTATGTTGGGAAGTCTGTGGCAAGATATGGGATACGAGTCATGGTGACCTCGGCCCTTTCTGCCCCACCATCACCGCTCTTGAACCTGCTCAATACACGGGACCCCACCTACGATAAACCGTTACGGCTTATGTTGGGAAGTCTGTGGCATGATATGGGATACGAGTCATGGTGACCTCGGCCCTCTCTTCCCCACCATCACGTAGACACAACTCTTACTCCTGCTGACCACAGCCAAAAGCTGAATGACGCGACACAGAAGACAATTAATGAAGAAATCTGTTTTTATGATCCGCACACGACAAGTATTCTCTGGAGTTTCCATGGCAAAGATCCAAGTGTGATCTGCTGACGAGCACAAAAGTGGCAAAAATTAAATAGCCCGGCTACTTACTGAGGAACACATAAAAAGTGACGTGACTCATCTCCATTATTTCAGCTCTGACCATCGATCAGTGGAGTTTGGCCAAATTGAAGAGCTCCTCGGCCTCCCGCTCCGTCTAGATGTCACCATGTCGCCGTTTGCAAGTTTCAAACAAGGTTGAGCTGAAAATGATTGTGTCAGTAATTTAATGAAAAGTTCTATTAATAAAATCTGACAATATTCGCATCGAAGGGAAAGCACCGGTGGTCACCTTGTTACCGGCAAGACTGTGAGACTAAGGTGACAGGTGCAGAGACCTCAAAAAGAACATTTGTGCCTTATAGAGGAGAATATGTTGCAATCAGGCTTACGGGACTGGCATACACACACCCACATCTGTACTGCTACAGCATAGTGTCCTTATCGCTACTCTGTCAATACAATCTCTTCTAAAAGACTTCTGGAAATCATCTGTCGATGCTTGCCACAAAAACAACTGAAAACCTGAACCTGATTGTTATGCATGTGGCTGTCACACAGTCTAAACACAGCGATGTGCAATGCATGATGTGTTCTGAGCCCTATAAGCAGCAGAAACTAGAGAAACAATGTGTGCTACAGTACCAATGTCAATCCAGTTCTGAGCTGATGGCACTGCTGGACATTGCTCTATTTTGAAGGCAAGTAATTATGTTTTATATTTCATCTGCTGCACTAAGTTTTCTTGGTTCACCACTACATCTACGCTGCTCAACATTGCCCAAAGAGATCGAACAGCACATCTCGAAAAGTTTTGAAATTGTTGGCCGAGAGAGACTTTGCTGAAGCAGTATAACTACCTTGTATCTTGTTGCTGCGCTCAGTCAGTTTTTAACATGACACCCCAGGTCGCATGTTCCTTGCACTACAGTGGGACACCTGCGTGGCCTAAACCTACTCCAGTGGCTGCAGCATTCCTTGACTTGTTTCTATCGGACGTCATTGGTCGGTGATTATACCGCAGCGGCCGGCAGTGCCTCCAGACTTGTCTCCATTGAACACATCGGAGACGTCATTAATACTAATAATCTTTATTCTTATACAGCGCTAACATATTCCACAGCGCTTTACAGATTGCACACATTATCATTGCTGTTCCCGATGGGCTCACAATCTAGATTCCCTATCAGTCTTTGGAATGTGGGAGGAAACCGGAGAACCCGGAGGAAACCCACCAAACATGGGAAGAACATACAAACTCCTTGCAGATGTTGTCCTTGGTGGGATTTGTACCCAGGACTCCAGCGCTGCGCTTCAGTGCTAACCACTGAGCCACCGTGCTGCCCATTGAGATCACTGGTCATGATTATACCGCAGCCGCCAGCAGTGTCCCTGGACTTGTCTCCATTCAGCACATCGTGGACATTATTGGTCGGTGATTACACGGAGGCTGCCGGCAGT
The DNA here is from genome assembly GCA_033576555.1 of Oophaga sylvatica. Lineage (NCBI taxonomy): Eukaryota > Metazoa > Chordata > Amphibia > Anura > Dendrobatidae > Oophaga > Oophaga sylvatica. Next base: position 45,328,624 of record JARQOD010000010.1, on the reverse strand, counting down.
GTCCCCGGTTTTGTCTCCATTCAGCACATTGTGGACATTATTGGTCGGTGATTACACAGAGACTGCCGGCAGTGTCTCCGGTCTTGTCTCCATACAGCACATCGTGGACATTATTGGTCAGTGATTAACACCGAGGCTGCCGGCAGTGTCTCCGGTCTTGTCTCCATTCAGCACATCGTGGACATTATTGGTCGGTGATTACACCGAGGCTGCCGGCAGTGTCTCCGGTCTTGTCTCCATTCAGCACATCGTGGACATTATTGGTCGGTGATTACACCGAGGCTGCCGGCAGTGTCCCCGGTCTTGTCTCCATTCAGCACATCGTGGACATTATTGGTCGGTGATTACACAGAGGCTGCCGGCAGTGTCTCCGGTCTTGTCTCCATACAGCACATCGTGGACATTATTGGTCGGTGATTACACGGAGGCTGCCGGCAGTGTCCCCGGTTTTGTCTCCATTCAGCACATTGTGGACATTATTGGTCGGTGATTACACAGAGACTGCCGGCAGTGTCTCCGGTCTTGTCTCCATTCAGCACATCGTGGACATTATTGGTCGGTGATTACACCGAGGCTGCCGGCAGTGTCTCCGGTCTTGTCTCCATTCAGTACATCGTGGACATTATTGGTCGTTGATTACACCGAGGCTGCCGGCAGTGTCTCCGGTCTTGTCTCCATACAGCACATCGTGGACATTATTGGTCAGTGATTAACACCGAGGCTGCCGGCAGTGTCTCCGGTCTGGTCTCCATTCAGCACATCGTGGACATTATTGGTCGGTGATTAACACCGAGGCTGTCGGCAGTGTCTCCGGTCTTGTCTCCATTCAGCACATCGTGGACATTATTGGTCGGTGATTACACCGAGACTGCCGGCAGTGTCTCCGGTCTTGCCTCCATTCAGCACATCGTGGACATTATTGGTCGGTGATTACATGGAGGCTGCCGGCAGTGTCCCCGGTCTTGTCTCCATTCAGCACATAGTGGAAATTATTGGTCGGTGATTACACCGAGGCTGCCGGCAGTGTCTCCGGTCTTGTCTCCATTCAGCACATCGTGGACATTATTGGTCGGTGATTACACCGAGGCTGCCAGCAGTGTCTCCGGTCTTGTCTCCATTCAGCACATCACAGACGTCATTGGTCGGTGATTACACAGGAGCTGCCGGCAGTGTCTCTGGACTTGTCTCCAATCAGAACATCGGGGACGTCATTGGTAGGTGATCACACCAATGCAGATCCTGATGATTTGTACATTCAGTGGCAGAACTTGCCTCAGAAAACCATTAATAACCTCAGTGATAGCAGCCAAGGACGGAGGTGCTGGGATTCCTGCATGAGGATCAGGCTTTGGACTTAAAGAGGTTGTCTATTACTAGGACAACCCCTTCTTAATCTAAATGTTTGGTCCCCAGTAAAATAAAAAAGCTTACATTCACCTCCTGTGCCGGCGCCGTTCCAGTGGTTGCCTGGCGCACGATCGGTGCTGGCATCCCTGTCTTTGTAATAAATTGAACGTGAAGAGGAAGTTAGGGGTGCGGCTGATCTCCGACATCCTCTTCATTTTCAGTACGTCTAAAGGCGGGGACAGTGACACAAGTACTGATTGGGCACAAGGCACACGTGTTACAACAACACGAGAGCTCCAGGACCGTGAGTGCCGACACCGCTAAATGGCGTCAGCACATGAGGGGAGTATAAACGTTTTGATTCTATCAAGGCCAAACATTTAGCTCAAGAAGGGGTTGTCCTAGTAGTGGACAACTCCTTTAAGTCCGGAGTCTGATCCTTATGCAGAAATGCTGACGCTTCCAGTCTCGGCTGCTATCACTAAGGTTATAAATGGTCGTCTGAGGAAGGTTCTGTTGCTGAATGTACAAATCATCAGGATCCGGGCGACTCTTAAATTGTTTAAGAAAATGAAGTGTTTATTCCATATAATTATTGCAGTTACTCACGTTTTCCTATACACGTTAATTTCCTTTTGTGTGTATTGGTGCAATGCAAAAAAAAACAGAAAAAAAGGCAAGTTGGACATAATTTTACACAAAACCCCAAAATGGGCTGGAAAATATTGTTGGCACCCTCAGCTTAATATTTGGTAGCACCCTTTGAAATAAATAACAATTCCTATTACCACCAACAAGCTTCTTCCACCTCTCAGCTGGAGTTTTGGATGACTTTTTCTTTACAATCCGCTCCAGGTCTCTCATATTTCGCCTTATCTCAACAGCAATGTTAAGATCTCCCTACAGGTGATCAATGGGGTTTAGATCCGGACTCATTGCTGCCACGTCAGAACTCTCCATCGCTTTGTTTCCATCCATTTCTTGGGGCTTCTTGAGGAATCTTTGGGTCATTTTCCTACTGGAAGACCCATGACCTAGGACACAAACCCAGCTTTCTGACACTGGGCACTGCATTGCCACCCAAAATCCTTTGGTAATCTTCATATTTCATGATGTCTTGCACATAGTCAAGGCACCCAGTGCCAGAGGCAGCAAAACAACCCAAAAATATCTGTGACCCTCCACCATATCTGACTGTGGGTACAGTGTTCTTTTCTTTGCAGGCCTCATTCCGTTTTCGGTAAAAGGTAGAATGATGTGCTTTACCACAAAGCTCTATTTTGGTCTCATCTGTCCACAAGACGCTTTCCCAGAAGGATTTTGGCTTACTCACGTACATTTTGGCAAACTGCAATCTAGCTTTTTTATGTCTGTGTCAGCGATAGAGTCCTCCTGCCATAGCGCTTCATTTCATTCACATGTGGACGGATAGTTCGCGCTGACACTGATGCACCCTGAGCCTGCAGGACAGCTTGTATTTCTTTGGAACTTGATTGGGGCTGCTTATCCACCATGCAGACTATCCTGTGTTACAACCAATTTTTCTCTGCTGTCCACATCCAGGGAGATTAGCTACCGTGCTATTGGTTTATGTTTTAGTTCAGGGTTCGACAAACCCGGGCGCCAGGTCGCCAGTGGCGCCTAGAAAATCATGCCTGGCACCCGGGCAGTAGCGTAGCTACCGGGGGGGCAGAGGGGGCTACTGTAACTGTATCGGCGTGTACAGCGCACTGATACAGTTACATTCTGCGGCAGAGCAGGGAGAATCGCTCTCCCTGCTCTGCCGCCGGCCGCTATGGGGTCTGAGCAGGCGGTGGGGGGCCCAGTGCCAGCAGTGGGCCTCCCGCCCATCATCGGAGGGTCAGCTGTATCGGCATCCAGCCGATACAGCTGACCGCATTGAGAGAGAAGGAGCGAGTGCTCCTTCTCTCCCATAATCCCCCTCTCAGCATCTGACAGCGGGCGCGATGACGTCACTGCCCGGCGCCGGCAGTCAGACGCTGAGGGAGAGCAGTGAGCAGCGCAGGAGCCGGGAGCAAGAGAGGTGAGTACAAGATTTATTATTTTTGTAAAGGGGGCTGCATTATATTACAGAGCAGAGGCTCCATATGGGGGTAAATTATAAATAAGGCTGCCTATGGGGTGCATTATAAATAAGGCTCCCTATGGGGGTGCATTATAAATAAGGCTGCCTATGGGGTTGCATTATAACTAAGGCTGCCTATGGGGGTGCATTATAAATAAGGCTCTCTATGGGGGTGCATTATAAATAAGGCTGCCTATGGGGTGCATTATAAATAAGACTGTCTATGGGGGTGCATTATAAATAAGGCTGCCTATGGGGGTGCATTATAAATAAGGCTCCCTATGGGGGTGCATTATAAATAAGGCTACCTATGGGGTTGCATTATAAATAAGGCTACCTATGGGGTTGCATTATAAATAAGGCTACCTATGGGGTGCATTATAAATAAGGCTGCCTATGGGGTGCATTATAAATAAGACTGCCTATGGGATGCATTATAAATAAGACTGCCTATGGGGGTGCATTATAAATAAGACTGCCTATGGGGGTGCATTATAAATAAGACTGCCTATGGGGTGCATTATAAATAAGGCTACCTATGGGGTGCATTATAAATAAGGCTACCTATGGGGGTGCATTATAAATAAGGCTGCCTATGGGGGTGCATTATAAATAAGGCTCCCTATGGGGTGCATTATAAATAAGACTGCCTATGGGGGTGCATTATAAATAAGACTGCCTATGGGGTGCATTATAATAAGGCTACCTATGGGGGTGCATTATAAATAAGGCTACCTATGGGGGTGCATTATAAATAAGGCTACCCATGGGGGTGCATTATAAATAAGGCTGCCTATGGGGGTGCATTATAAATAAGGCTCCCTATGGGGTGCATTATAAATAAGACTGCCTATGGGGGTGCATTATAAATAAGACTGCCTATGGGGTGCATTATAAATAAGGCTACCTATGGGGTGCATTATAAATAAGGTTACCTATGGGGGTGCATTATAAATAAGGCTGCCTATGGGGTGCATTATAAATAAGGCTACCTATGGGGGTGCATTATAAATAAGACTGCCTATGGGGTACATTATAAATAAGGCTGCCTATGGGGTGCATTATAAATAAGACTGCCTACGGGGGTGCATTATAAATAAAGCTCCCTATGGGGGTGCATTATAAATAAGGCTGCCTATGGGGGTGCATTATAAATAAGGCTCCCTATGGGGGTGCATTATAAATAAGGCTCCCTATGGGGGTGCATTATAAATAAGACTGCCTATGGGGGTGCATTATAAATAAGGCTGCCTATGGGGTGCATTATAAATAAGGCTCCCTATGGGGGTGCATTATAAATAAGACTGTCTATGGGGTGCATTATAAATAAGACTGTCTATGGGGGTGCATTATAAATAAGACTGCCTATGGGGGTGCATTATAAATAAGGCTGCCTATGGGGGTGCATTATAAATAAGGCTCCCTATGGGGTGCATTATAAATAAGGCTACCTATGGGGGTGCATTATAAATAAGGCTCCCTATGGGGGTGCATTATAAATAAGGCTACCTATGGGGTTACATTATAAATAAGGCTACCTATGGGGTGCATTATAAATAAGGCTGCCTATGGGGGTGCATTATAAATAAGACTGCCTATGGGGGTGCATTATAAATAAGACTGCCTATGGGGTGCATTATAAATAAGGCTGCCTATGGGGTACATTATAAATAAGACTGCCTATGGGGGTGCATTATAAATAAGACTGCCTATGGGGGTGCATTATAAATAAGACTGCCTATGGGGGTGCATTATAAATAAGACTGCCTATGAACGTTTGTAATTGTTTTTGTTACATTAAAAACCAAGTTTGTTAAAAAAAAATTCTGGCTCCTAAATTTTTTGGCTGGCTCCTAGATTCTGAACAACTTTGTCGACCCCTGTTTTAGATGATAGGACCCATCAGAGAAGTGTCACCTTGTCACGGTTGATGAGCTCACATGAATTGGTCAATTTTATGCGCTAAGAACCTTCACGTTTGTAAGTAATTTTTAAAACATTTTTTACTTTTTATTACAGTTTACTCGGCAATTATGATAGATTTTGTGTTCGCATATACAGTATATTGGTCTCTACAGAGTGCTGCGGCGTTTCTCCTGTTTGCAAGTTCTTGATTATGTTGTGCACCGTGGACAAATGAACATTAAGATCTCTGGAGATGGACTTGCAACCTTGAGATTGTTGATAATGTTCCGCAATTTTGGTTCTCAAGTCCTCAGACAGTTCTTGTCTCCTCTTTCGGTTCTCCATGCTTAGTCTGGCACACACAGACACACAATGCAAAGATTGAGTCAACTTCTCCCCTGTTTATCTGGTATGTGATTTTCATATTGCCCACACCTGTTACTTGCCAGGGGCAAGTCTGAACGAGCATCACATGCTGGAAACAAAATTGTTTACCTACATTTTTGGAAAGGTGCCAATAATTTTGTCTGGCTAATTTTTGGGTTTTTATGTGATATTATGTCCAATCTGCCTTTTATTATCCGTTTTTATTTGTGTTGTTCCAATACACACAAAAGGAAATAAACCTGTGTATAAGAAGACATGTGTAATTGCAGTAATTTTCTTGGAGAAATACTTCATTTTCTGGAACAATTTCGAGGGTGCCGACACATTTGGTCATGACTGTATGTGACCGTATACATATTGTGTATGTGTGTATATTTACATATATTTTTGTGAGACTTGCGTCACCCCTGTATATATGTGTCTTCATTGTGTGACTTCCCATCTTTGCTATATAAAGTTACGCACTGATTTCATATGTAACAGTTCACATTTCTCTCATATGTGTGACCCCTTCTATGTTTTATCTATTACTTGTTATTCTTACACGGACACCTGCCTTGGACAGGTTACCTGTGCCGGTGTGGTACACATGACTTCTAGCTTTCATCCTGGCATACATACTCTGCATCGACACACTGCAATGAACGAATACATGAATTCCACTATTGCTATACATGTCAAAAAGTACAGTACTAAGTTAACATTTTTAATCAAAAAAGTGTATAATCCATCCACGGAGCTCCCATGAATGGCCCTACAAGATGTGCCGACCTGGACTATAACTGGGAAAGTCATAGGATCCAGCTTAGTTCTGAGGTTAACTGGTCTGGGACCGATGGGTGGATAAAGCTGCTCAGCCGAGGAGGCGCTGCGCCCCAATACACACTACAGAAACACACCAGAAGCGGCAGCTCTCCCATAGCATCCTATGATGCCATACTGTCCACAGCACCTGCCTGCTCAGGTAATACTATAGGTGTGTGGCCTTGCTCTGTCTTTTAGAAGGATTTTTGGGGCACACTGGACATTTTGCAGCAGACAGTTCAGTGGTGGACCTGTCATCAGCTCAGTGTCTATAACACGTAATCACTTAGTAAGGGAAAAGCAGAGGGAGCGTCACCGAATCCCGGGATCTCGGCCAGAATCAGCCAATGTCTCCCCATGGAACCCTGCTCTTGTTGTTTCATGGGCTTATGTCATACCAAACGAGATAATTAGGGAGGAGGTGAGGACGTGGGCCGTGTGTGGTAATGACTGCCATATACACAGCAGGTACCAGTGTGAGATCACATCTGCACATCACGGGTCAGGGGTGAAATCAGGAGCAGCACCAGCTCAGACACGGGGAATGTCCTCACTGCCTCTTGTTCTGGGATTTTATTATGTGCGGCTCCATTGCTAAAAACACAGGAAAGAGGGTCACAAAACACTGCAAAGAATATTCCCATTCATTTCTATGGAAACATGACTCGCTGTTTATATGCTCGGATTTTTCAGCATCTTTTCAACACCTGTCTGTGAAAAGAAGAAAAGAAGGTGGATGTCACTGGTGGAAAACCGTTCCATTGTTCACTCAGAAGGCAGGAAAAATGGTGCAAAACTGCCTGAAAAACGTATCAAAACTGCTTCAGGAAATACAAAACTTATCCAAAAACTATCCAAAGAAGGACCACCGTGTGAATTACTGTGAATGAATGTTCCTAAGGATGTCCCGATAATCCGGTAACCATGTGGCGATCACTCGACTTACACTACGTTTCTACAATGAGCTTTTGGTGAGTTTTTGATGTTGCAGAATTTTTGCAACATTTCTTCACCTATTAACTAAATAAGTAACTTGTGTTTTTTCATTGCATTTTTAGTGCGTTTTTTAACGTGTTTTTACTGGAAATTTTTCGGAATATAATGCACTTGTACGGTACGGAAAAATCTGCACATAAAACTGCGTACCTGAAAGAGGAAATGACATGCTGCAGATCTCAAGCACACAGCACGGGTCAGTTTACTCCACAGAGGACCAGACAGGTCAACAAATCCATCCACTTTGCTGGGAACTGTGAGGGTACGTGCTCATAATCGGGAATAGCAGCGTTTTGGACACAGCTCACCTGCGCTGTAGGTTATGAGCACAGTGGATGGGATTTATAGGGTTAGGATTACCCTAACCCTATTGGACGCTGCGTAAACTCCCCCTCGGTGCAGGTTTACGAGCTGCAGCACGTCCGTAATCTGCAGCGGAGACGCCAGTCTGCAGCACGTCCGTTATCTGCAGCGGAGACGCCAGCCTGCAGCACGTCCGTTATCTGCAGAGGAGACGCCAGTTTGCAGCATGTCCGTTATCTGCAGCGGAGACGCCAGTCTGCAGCACGTCCGTTATCTGCAGCGGAGACGCCAGTCTGCAGCACGTCCGTTATCTGCAGCGGAGACGCCAGTCTGCAGCACGTCCGTTATCTGCAGCGGAGACGCCAGTCTGCAGCACGTCCGTTATCTGCAGCGGAGACGCCAGTCTGCAGCACGTCCGTTATCTGCAGCGGAGACGCCAGTCTGCAGCACATCTGTTATCTGCAGCGGAGACGCCAGTCTGCAGCACGTCCGTTATCTGCAGCGGAGACGCCAGTCTGCAGCACGTCCGTTATCTGCAGCGGAGACGCCAGTCTGCAGCACGTCCGTTATCTGCAGCGGAGACGCCAGTCTGCAGCACGTCCGTTATCTGCAGCGGAGACGCCAGTCTGCAGCACATCTGTTATCTGCAGCGGAGACGCCAGTCTGCGCTGCATACTTTTACCCATAGCCATTCATTAGGTGCGGTAAATCCACATGGTTCAATGAACACGTGCGCATTTACCTGCGTGATTAGGACGCAGCGTTTTGGCTATGTCCTGACCGGGGCACACAGCCTTAGACGCTGCATATCTGACACAGTGAAAATACGGAACATCAAAACTCATCGTGGGCTCACAGCCTAAGAAGCAAAATGCTCATTTGTTGGGTGAAATGATTCTTCAGCTGCTTTACACTTCGCGTCCTGTATGAGACACAATGGTCGCCTAGGCATACACAGCTGTGCACTCGCTCTTTGCATATCAGGGCAGTGGCTAAATAATAATAATAATATAACGGCACGGTTCGGGCAATGCAACCGCACCGAAGAGCTTCCACAAGTCATACTAACAGATTCCATAAGACATGCTGCAATCTTACAATAAACCCTTCACCCCCGATTGTTCGGCGTCCAGCCATATCTCCCTAGTCCTTCGCACACTAGAACGCAAGGCTCGACCAAGTGCACCCATGTTCTCCATGGGGGAGTGGCTGTCAGACTTTTATGGAAATGACTCAAAAGAAAACAAGATCGTCAGAAGTGTGACAAGCCGGACCCTACTCTCAAATGCCATCGGGGAGAGGTCTTCATACACATCTGTGTCTGTGCACTTACCCTACAGTACAGTCATGGACAAAAGTTTTGAGAATGTAAAAATTAATATTTGTGTCAAAGTCTACTGCTTCACTTTTTCTAATGGCAATTTGCATATACTCCAGAATGTTATAAAGAGTGATCAGCTTAACAGCAATTACTTGCAAAGTCAATATTTGACTAGAAAATGAACTTTATCCCCCAAAACACATTTCAACATCATTGCAGCCCTGCCTTAAAAGGACCAGCTAACCTCTTTTCAGTGATTGCTCCATTAACACAGGTGTGGGTGTTGATGAGGACATGGCTGGAGATCAATCTGTCATGATTAAGTAAGAATGACACCACTGGACACTGTAAAAGGAGGCTGGTGCTTGGCATCATTGTTTCTCTTCTGTTAACCATGGTTATCTCTAAAGAAACACGTGCAGTCATCATTGCAATGCACAAAAATGGCCTAACAGGGAAGAGTATCGCAGCTAGAAAGATTGCACCTCAGTCAACAATCTATCGCATCATCAAGAACTTCAAGAGAGAGAGGTTCCATTGTTGCCAAAAAGGCTTCAGGGAGCCCAAGAAAGACCAGCAAGCGCCAGGACCGTCTCTTAAAAGTGTTTCAGCTGCGGGATCGGGCTACCAGCAGTGCAGAGCTTGCTCAGGAATGGCAGCAGGCAGGTGTGAGTGCATCTGCACGCACTGTGAGGAGGAGACTCTTGGAGCAAGGCCTGGTCTCAAGGAGGGCAGCAAAGAAGCCACTTCTCTCCAGAAAAAACATCATGGACAGACTGATATTCTGCAAAAGGTACAGGCAGTGGACTGCTGAGGACTGGGGTAAAGTTATTTTCTCTGATGAATCCCCTTTTCGATTGTTTGGGACATCAGGAAAACGCCTCATTCGGAGAAGACAAGGTGAGCGCTACCACCAGTCTTGTCTCTTGCCAACTGTTAAGCATCCTGAAACCATTCATGTGTGGGGTTGCTTCTCAGCCAAGGGAATCGGCTCTCTCACAGTCTTGCCTAAAAACACAGCCATGAATAAAGAATGGTACCAGAATGTCCTCCAAGAGCAACTTCTCCCAACCCTCCAAGAGCAGTTTGGCGATCAACAATGCCTTTTCCAGCATGATGGAGCACCTTGCCATAAAGCAAAGGTGATAACTAAATGGCTCAGGGAACAAAACATAGAGATTTTGGGTCCATGGCCTGGAAACTCCCCAGATCTTAAGGTACTGCCACACTTAGCGATCTGGTTAGCGATCTCAATAACGAACGCAAGCTAATGAGATCGTTGGTGTGATCTCTTTTAGGTCGCTAGTAGCTGCCAAACAGGAGATCTCATTAACAACTCATCAGCGGTCAGCGATCTCTTTAACGACTTTGGCGGTCATTAGGATCTGTCATTAGCATGTACTGAGCGCTTCTGATTCATAGGAATTTCCAGCATCGCTCCTGCTCTCTGCGTCCTGTTAGCCTGCTTTGCAACTTCTGCGATCCTCTCTGTGACGCAAAAGAGAACTTACAGATATTGCGATCCATTCCGTGACGCTAAACACCATATGCGTCACAAACGAGGTCGCTCGTCGTTCGCAAAAGGTGCCAAACACAGCGATATAGGCTCACCAGCGGGACACCAACGATCAAAAAACGGTCCAGAACGCTAGTGAGCGATCAGCGACATCACAGCAGGGGCCACATCGTTGCTACATGCCACACACAACGAGGTCGCTAAGGAGATCGCAAAATAGTGACGTTTTAGTGATCTCGTTTGCGATCTCGTTTAGTGTGGCATACCCTTTAATCCCATTGAGAACTTGTGGTCAATCATCAAGAGACGGGTGGACAAACAAAAACCTAAAAATTCTGACAAAATGAAAGCATTGATTGTGCAAGAATGGACTGCTATCAGTCAGGATTTGGTCCAGAAGTTGATTGAGAGCATGCCAGGGAGAATTGCAGAGGTCCTGAAGAAGAAGAGTCAACACTGCAAATATTGACTTGCTGCATTAACTCATTCTAACTGTCAATATAAGCTTTTGTTACTCATATGTTTGCAATTATTATATTTCTGTCTGTGATAAAAACATCTGTCAAACACATAAAAACCAGAGGGCAGCAGATCATGTGAAAATATAATATTTGTGTCATTCTCAAAACTTTTGGCCATGACTGTATATGTCAAGAGCTTGTAATGTTGCCACAGACCCCCCAATTACCAAATGGAAGCCCCTCAGTCTGGCAGATATGTGCTTGCATCCTATACAAAGGGACAGTGCAAAGAAACATATACCACGCAGTGTACAATTTTGCCAGGGCTGTGGAGTCGGTGAGTCAAACCTCAAACAGCCCGGTCACTACTGAACATGTGCATTAATTGCAGCACATTCATCTCCACTATGACTCCACAGCACTGGTCACTAATGAGCATGTGCATAAAGTGCAGCACAGATTCATCTCCACTATGACTCCACAGCACTGGTCACTACTGAGCATGTGCATAAAGTGCAGCACATTCATCTCCACTATGACTCCACAGCACTGGTCACTACTGAGCACGTGCATAAAAGTGCAGCACATTCATCTCCACTATGACTCCACAGCACTGGTCACTACTGAGCATGTACATAAAGTGCAGCACAGACTCATCTCCACTATGACTCCACAGCACTGGTCACTACTGAGCATGTGCATAAAGTGCAGCGCAGACTCATCTCCACTATGACTCCACAGCACTGGTCACTACTGAGCATGTGCATAAAGTGCAGCGCAGATTCATCTCCACAGCACTGGTCACTACTGAACATGTGCATAAAGTGCAGCACAGATTCCTCTCCACTACGACTCCACAGCACTGGTCACTACTGAGCATGTGCATAAAGTGCAGCACAGATTCCTTTCCATTACGACTCCACAGCACTGGTCACTACTGAGCTTGTACATAAAGTGCAGCACAGATTCATCTCCACTACGACTCCACAGCACTGGTCACTACCGAGCATGTACATAAAGTGCAGCACAGATTCATCTCCACTATGACTCCACAGCACTGGTCACTACTGAGCATGTACATAAAGTGCAGCACAGATTCATCTCCACTATGACTCCACAGCACTAGTCACTACTGAGCTTGTACATAAAGTGCAGCACAGATTCATCTCCACTACGACTCCACAGCACTGGTCACTACTGAGCATGTACATAAAGTGCAGCACAGATTCATCTCCACTACGACTCCACAGCACTGGTCACTACTGAGCATGTGCATAAAGTGCAGCACAGATTTATCTCCACTATGACTCTACAGCACTGGTCACTACTGAGCATGTACTAAAGTGCAGCACAGATTCCTCTCCATTACGACTCCACAGCACTGCCTCACTACTGAGCATGTACATAAAGGGCAGCACAGATTCATCTCCACTACGATTCCACAGCACTGGTCATTACTGAGCATGTGCATAAAGTGCAGCACAGATTCATCTCCACTACGACTCCACAGCACTGGTCACTACCGAGCATGTACATAAAAAGTGCAGCACAGATTTATCTCCACTATGACTCTACAGCACTGGTCACTACTGAGCATGTACATAAAGTGCAGCACAGACTCATCCCCACTACGACTCCACAGCACTGGTCACTACTGAGCATGTACATAAAGTGCAGCACAGATTCATCTCCACTACGACTCCACAGCACTGGTCACTACCGAGCATGTACATAAAGTGCAGCACAGATTCATCTCCACTATGACTCCACAGCACTGGTCACTACTGAGCTTGTACATAAAGTGCAGCACAGATTCATCTCCACTACGACTCCACAACACTGGTCACTACTGAGCATGTACATAAAGTGCAGCACAGATTCATCTCCACTACGACTCCACAGCACTGGTCACTACTGAGCTTGTACATAAAGTGCAGCACAGATTAATCTCCACTACGACTCCACAGCACTGGTCACTACTGAGCATGTACATAAAGTGCAGCACATTCATCTCCACTACGACTCCACAGCACTGGTCACTACTGAGCATGTACATAAAGTGCAGCACAGATTCATCTCCACTACGACTCCACAGCACTGGTCACTACTGAGCTTGTACATAAAGTGCAGCACAGATTCATCTCCACTACGACTCCACAGCACTGGTCACTACTGAGCATGTGCATAAAGTGCAGCACAGATTTATCTCCACTATGACTCTACAGCACTGGTCACTACTGAGCATGTACTAAAGTGCAGCACAGATTCCTCTCCATTACGACTCCACAGCACTGCCTCACTACTGAGCATGTACATAAAGGGCAGCACAGATTCATCTCCACTACGACTCCACAGCACTGGTCATTACTGAGCATGTGCATAAAGTGCAGCACAGATTCCTCTCCACTACGACTCCACAGCACTGGTCACTACCAAGCATGTACATAAAGTGCAGCACAGATTTATCTCCACTACGACTCCACAGCACTGGTCATTACTGAGCATGTACATAAAGTGCAGCACAGATTCATCTCCACTACGACTCCACAGCACTGGTCACTACTGAGCATGTACATAAAGTGCAGCACAGATTAATCTCCACTACGACTCCACAGCACTGGTCACTACTGAGCATGTACATAAAGTGCAGCACAGATTCATCTCCACTATGACTCCACAGCACTGGTCACTACTGAGAATGTACATAAAGTGCAGCACAGATTTATCTCCACTACGACTCCACAGCACTGGTCATTACTGAGCATGTACATAAAGTGCAGCACAGATTTATCTCCACTACGACTCCACAGCACTGGTCACTACTGAGAATGTACATAAAGTGCAGCACAGATTCCTCTCCATTACGACTCCACAGCACTGCCTCACTACTGAGCATGTACATAAAGGGCAGCACAGATTCATCTCCACTATGACTCCACAGCACTGGTCACTACCGAGCATGTACATAAAGTGCAGCACAGATTCATCTCCACTATGACTCCACAGCACTGGTCACTACTGAGCATGTACATAAAGGGCAGCACAGATTCATCTCCACTACGACTCCACAGCACTGGTCATTACTGAGCATGTACATAAAGTGCAGCACAGACTCAACCCCACTACGACTCCACAGCACTGGTCACTACTGAGCATGTACATAAAGTGCAGCACAGATTCATCTACACTACGACTCCACAGCACTGATCACTACTGAGCATGTGCATAAAGTGCAGCACAGATTCATCTCCACTACGACTCCACAGCACTGGTCACTACTGAGCATGTACATAAAGTGCAGCACAGATTCATCTCCACTACGACTCCACAGCACTGGTCACTACTGAGCTTGTACATAAAGTGCAGCACAGATTCATCTCCACTACGACTCCACAGCACTGGTCACTACTGAGCATGTGCATAAAGTGCAGCACAGATTTATCTCCACTATGACTCCACAGCACTGGTCACTACTGAGCTTGTACATAAAGTGCAGCACAGATTTATCTCCACTACGACTCCACAGCACTGGTCACTACTGAGCATGTACATAAAGTGCAGCACATTCATCTCCACTATGACTCCACAGCACTGGTCACTACTGAGCATGTACATAAAGTGCAGCACAGATTCATCTCCACTACGACTCCACAGCACTGGTCATTACTGAGCATGTGCATAAAGTGCAGCACAGATTCATCTCCACTACGACTCCACAGCACTGGTCACTACCGAGCATGTACATAAAGTGCAGCACAGATTTATCTCCACTATGACTCCACAGCACTGGTCACTACTGAGCATGTACATAAAGTGCAGCACAGACTCATCCCCACTACGACTCCACAGCACTGGTCACTACTGAGCATGTACATAAAATGCAGCACAGATTCCTCTCCATTACGACTCCACAGCACTGCCTCACTACTGAGCATGTACATAAAGGGCAGCACAGATTCATCTCCACTATGACTCCACAGCACTGGTCACTACCGAGCATGTACATAAAGTGCAGCACAGATTCATCTCCACTATGACTCCACAGCACTGGTCACTACTGAGCATGTACATAAAGGGCAGCACAGATTCATCTCCACTATGACTCCACAGCACTGGTCACTACCGAGCATGTACATAAAGTGCAGCACAGACTCATCCCCACTACGACTCCACAGCACTGGTCACTACTGAGCATGTACATAAAGTGCAGCACAGATTCATCTACACTACGACTCCACAGCACTGATCACTACTGAGCATGTGCATAAAGTGCAGCACAGATTCATCTCCACTACGACTCCACAGCACTGGTCACTACTGAGCATGTACATAAAGTGCAGCACAGACTCATCTCCACTACGACTCCACAGCACTGGTCACTACTGAGCATGTGCATAAAGTGCAGCACAGATTCATCTCCACTACGACTCCACAGCACTGGTCACTACTGAGCATGTGCATAAAGTGCAGCACAGATTCATCTCCACTACGACTCCACAGCACTGGTCACTACTGAGCATGTGCATAAAGTGCAGCACAGATTCATCTCCACTATGACTCCACAGCACTGGTCACTACTGAGCATGTGCATAAAGTGCAGCACAGACTCATCTCCACTATGACTCCACAGCCCCGGTCACTACTGAGCATGTGCATAAAGTGCAGCACAGACTCATCTCCACTATGACTCCACAGCCCCGGTCACTACTGAGCATGTGCATAAAGTGCAGCACAGACTCATCTCCTCTAACAGCCGAGATCAGGAACAGAACAGACATTTATAGGAACATTTCAGAATTTCCCACAATTATTATAGAAACATTCCCAGCACCTCTTGCACTGAACTACTGCACCCAATGTGTTATATATTTTAGGTGTGGGAGTCAGTCTATTTTATATTGACTCCAACTCCACCAAAATGGACACCGACTCCACAGCCCAGGTTTTTTTTTTGTTTTTTTTTTTTTTAACAATGAATCATACCCTCTAGGAGCATACGTCCTGAGCGACAGTGGCCCCAGCTGCAGAATGGGCCTGGTCTTAATCTAATACACTTTATCAGGTTTTAGCCCCTGGATGTTCCCATTCAGTAATAGCGGAAACAAACGGGAAAGAATTAAACCAGGAACATTGTGAGCAGACTGACGCCCCGCACTGTGACTCTTAGCGTTAGCTTGTGATCGCCTATTGATCGGAGAGGTAGGATTAGCTCAGGCTCCTCTTGTAATTGGCGTTTATCTGACATGTGGATGTGTCTTGAAGTTTGTGTGACAGCAGATTAGCTTTTTGCACGCTAGGTAGGGACACCTCTTTACAGGAAGGGGCTGTGCACACCAGCCGGCTGCGCGGATTCATACTGGCTAGGCACTTGGCCAGGAAGCTGATGTTCAGGCTCTATGCCACACAAACAGATGGGCACATGGCAGACGTGGCCAGAAGACTATGTACATGTGGTGAGTTAGCCGCAATGTAAGTTATTCCCATCAGTTGACATCAAAACAGACCTGGGACCTTGGTGCAGGGATCAGCCCGGTGCAATGCTGAACTGGACTCGCTTAAGAAGAGTCGTGCCGATTATGCCCTGAGCTTTATGGGCTTTAGCTGCGGGGTCTGTGTGTTATCCTGAGTGCCCAGAGATGCCAGCAGATGCTCTACAATCAGGACGAGAGCTGCACTGACACTGAGCGACTACAGCGGAGGCGGGCAACAAAAAAGCACAAACAGGTGTCAACAACGCCAGGGAACATGACATTACTGGTGTGGCCTGGACGCAGAGCTTGGGGTTCACAATGTGTACTGAATCTTCTGAAGAAATGGCTCATTACCATGATACATATCACCTGCAAAGCTGACAAAGACAAAAAACTAATATAATAACATTACATTAATAATGTGAGGAGTGCAGCGGGGCAGAGCGGGGCACATAACAGATGGTGTGAAATGTCGTCCCACAAGATGTTAATGACATCACATTACCAGCCGCTAATATTTTTGTAGCGGGAGGAACTGACAGTCGCAGCGTAACACGTTCTGGAGTCACCTTGTCACATTGAATTATTTACTGTCACAAGTGGAGACTGATGAAGGACTGTGCGTGGAATTGCTGGATAATGTATAGGCCAATATTAACCAGTTCCTGGACGGCCTCCTAAAAACGCGGGATAGTCCGCAACTACCTACACCCATGAAGAATGCTGCTGTCAGTCCACCAGGATTACTGCTGCACCTGATGAATGTAATAAACCTGAGATGCTGCCGATGATGCCACCCGCGTGACTCGGGAAACTGCCGATGACGCAGCCCACGTGACTCGGGACACTGCCGATGACGATGCCTGCATGACTCGAGACACTGCCGATGACGACGCCTGAATGACTCGAGACACTGCCGATGATGACGCCTGCATGAGTCGAGACACTGCCGATGACGCTGTCAGCGTGACTCGAGACACTGCCGACGACGCCCGCATGACTCGGGACACTGCCGACGACGCTGCCCACGTGACTCGGGACACTGCCGATGACGACGCCTGCATGACTCGAGACACTGCCGATGACGCCGCCCGCGTGACTCGAGACACTGCCGATGACGCCGCCCGCGTGACTCGGGACACTGCCGATGACGCCGTCCACGTGACCCGGGACACTGCCGATGACGACGCCTGCATGACTCGAGACACTGCCGACGATGCCGCCCGCGTGACTCGGGACACTGCCGACGATGCCGCCCGCGTGACTCGGCACACTGCCGATGACGACGCCTGAATGACTCGAGACACTGCCGATGATGACGCCTGCATGACTCGAGACACTGCCGATGACGCTGTCAGCGTGACTCGAGACACTGCCGACGATGCTGCCCGCGTAACTCGTGACACTGCCGACGACGCACGCATGACTCGGGACACTGCCGACGACGCACGCATGACTCGGGACACTGCCGACGACGCCCGCATGACTCGGGACACTGCCGACGACGCTGCCCACGTGACTCGGGACACTGCCGATGACGACGCCTGCATGACTCGAGACACTGCCGATGACACAGTCCACGTGACTCGGGACACTGCCGATGACGACGCCTGCATGACTCAAGACACTGCCGACGATGCCGCCTGCGTGACTTGGGACACTGCCGACGATGCCGCCCGCGTGACTCGGGACACTGCCGATGACGACGCCTGCATGACTCGAGACACTGCCGATAACGACGCCTGCATGACTCGAGACACTGCCGATGACGCTGCCAGCGTGACTCGGGACACTGCCGACGATGCCGCCCGCGTGACTCGGGACACTGCCGACGACGCCCGCGTGACTCGGGACACTGCCGACGACGCCCGCATGACTCTGGACATTGCAGATTCTTCATCCCGAGAGCCCAAACTACGACGCAGTATCTCTACAGAGTCTAATAAAGGGGTCATTCCAGTTCATAGATTTATCAGCCATGATCATACAGTCCTCCCTGCTCTGCTACTTTCCCTTTCTAGGAAAGGCTTCAGCTCTGTCCATCCAGAGCCACCTAGTTCATGAACAGAATGCAAGTCCCGCAGTAATGAGCAAGGAACATAACTCTGCATAATATTGGACGTTTGTATTCTGCGCAGGGTTTAATAAAAGCTGGGTAACATGTAATGATGACGTACGCAGGACGTGTACAGACTCATTGATAGTCACGCTTGTAAAGACGGCTGTGGATCACCGGATCTCCAGAGAAGCACAGATTGTAATCATCCTGTGACCTGCTGTACGAGGATCTTACAATTCGATTACAGTACTCCTATCATTACTAGCAGTGTGTCAGTGATCGTCCTCCTGAGTGGTCTACATGGGCTGCAGATCATAGAAAGGAGAATACAATGACACCGTGATAGCTGACATCTGATTTTATTCCAGAGAAATACACATTTTTCTCATATGTAAATGAGCTGTTAAGATCTATGGGCCGGACATAGATCTTCCTGAGAATCCGCCTCTACAGCTTATTTTAAATGAAAGGGTGCGTTACGAGTGTGAGACACGTAATGACTGACAGTCCGCTCTCCTGATCTGCTTGTCTCACACTGGTAACTCTCACTTTTATTTAACATAAGTTATGGAGGCGGAGTCTCAGGGAGATCTATGTCCGGCCCATAGATCGTAACAGCTCATTTACATATAATAAAAACATGGATTTCTCTGGAATAAGACATCGGATCGCAGATATCACAGTGTTATTTTATTCTCATTCCATGACCTGCATGCTCAAGTAGACCACTCACGAGACAGATACCCCTTTAACTATCAATTACATTCATTGTATTGATATTTACATTTTTTGGGTTGTTTTTTGGCTACTTTTAATGTAAAATAGTTTTGGTGCCTCAAAGCGAAGAACAAGTGCAAGAATCTGCATGTCACACCGACAGGATTTGGCAGAAGCCAGGATTCAATTAAAAAGCAAATGTTGAACTCGGGGAATAGAAGGTGTCAGTAATGGAGCTCGATTATACAATATTATCATTAATTGTAATAAGTTTATTAGAGCTAATTATCGCTGCGGAGATCCAACACCGCGCAGGGCTGCTGTAGGAGGCATAAATAGACTGCAAAACACAAGTCATGGATCTAGAACTGTGAAATAAATTGTAAGGGGAAAAAAAACAACAAAGACTGGAGCGCGACTGCAAAACAAGTCACACGAAATCAGCACAAAGAGGCAAGAGGGACAGGAGACTGCAACCAGAGCACGAGATGCCGACTGCCACTGGGCAAGTCTCCTCCATCAGGTCAATGACCAGCGCCTACTTCACCCGTCCTACACTCCATTCACTTCCACAGCTGCACCCTCACCCTGTTTCCACCACTTTTATGGTGTGAAGCACTTAAAAAAATTCACTATATTTCTGCACATCGCTAAGTTCTGAAAAAAAAAAAATTGCTACATTTGGCGTTTTCATGCCACTCCTGGCCAGCTCCAACAAAGTGAGCAGAGCATGAGCGGGATGGGGCGAGGCGGCACAAGCGTGACATTCATCAACATCACGTCACTTCAGTGGTGCAGCTTACTCCGGCGATGTCACTTTAGTCCCTGCCTGGAGAGGAGGCATGCGTCTCTTACCCCACCACGCTCCTACACTAGGACTGGCATGGACAATGTCAGCCCTAATGAATCAACCCGACAGGCACAGGAACAGCAGAATTGTGAATGCAGCTCTGGATGTGACTAAGAAATTGGGAGAGCTTTGTCTACTGGCTGCTGTTCTTGTGACACTCCATGATTACATTACCTGAAGCAGCATGCTAATTTACCAACAGCCCTATTTACATATGTATATGTGCTGGAAACCATAGACTCGAGTGCTCACACAATAACGCAGGAATAAATACAGATGAATATGGAGGAGAGATCTGACACATTTATGTGAGAAGCACAATGATTACCCAATTGACAAAAGGAGGCTCCATCCACATAGGGGGCTCTATAGGCGTGTGCTATGTGGTAACGGGGCTCTATAGGCCTGTGCTATGTGGTAGCGGGGCTCTAAAGGTCTGTGCTATGTGGTAGCGTGGGCTCTACAGCTCTGTGCTATGTGATAGCGGGGCTCTACAGGTCTGTGCTATGTGGTAACGGGGGCTCTATAGGCCTGTGTTATGTGGTAGCGGGGGCTCTACAGGTCTGTGCTATGTGATAGCGGGGCTCTACAGGTCTGTGCTATGTGGTAACGTGGGCTCTATAGGCCTGTGCTATGTGGTAGCGCGGGGCTCTATAGGCCTGTGCTATATGGTAGCGGGGGGTCTATAGGCCTGTGCTATGTGGTAGCGGGGGGCTCTACAGGTCTGTGCTATGTGGTAGCGGGGGGCTCTATAGGCCTGTGCTAAGTGGTAGCGGGGCTCTACAGGTCTGTGCTATGTGATAGCGGGGCTCTACAGGTCTGTGCTATGTGATAGCGGGGCTCTACAGGTCTGTGCTATGTGGTAGCGGGGCTCTAAAGGTCTGTGCTATGTGGTAGCGGGGCTCTACAGGTCTGTGCTATGTGGTAGCGGGGCTCTAAAGGTCTGTGCTATGTGGTAGCGGGGCTCTACAGGTCTGTGCTATGTGGTAGCGGGGCTCTACAGCTCTGTGCTATGTGGTAGCGGGGGCTCTATAGGTCTGTTATGTGGTAGTGGTGGCTTTGTTATGTGATGGTAGCAGGGGCTCTATAGGTCTGTGTTATATGGTAGTGGTGGCTTTGTTATGTGATGGTAGCAGGGGGCTCTATAGGTCTGTGTTATATGGTAGTGGTGGCTTTGTTATGTGATGGTAGCAGGGGGCTCTATAGGTCTGTGTTATATGGTAGTGGTGGCTCTGTTATGTGATGGTAGCGGGGGTTCTATAGGTCTGTGTTATGTGGTAGTGGTGGCTCTGTTAAGTGATGGTAGCGGGGGGCTCTTCAGGTCTGTGTTATGTGGTAGTGGTAGCTCTATGCTATGTGGTCGTAGCGGGGGGCTCTACAGGTCTGTTTTATGGTGGTGGTGGCTCCATGTTATGTGGTGGTAGCGGGAGGCTCTACAGGTCTGTTTTATGGTGGTGGTGGCTCCATGTTATGTGGTGGTAGCGGGGGCTCTACAGGTCTCTGTTTTATGGTGGTGGTGGCTCCATGTTATGTGGTGGTAGCGGGGGGCTCTACAGGTCTCCGTTTTATGGTGGTGGTGGCTCCATGTTATGTGGTGGTAGCGGGGGCTCTACAGGTCTCTGTTTTATGGTGGTGGTGGCTCCATGTTATGTGGTGGTAGCGGGGGCTCTACAGGTCTCTGTTTTATGGTGGTGGTGGCTCCATGTTATGTGGTGGTAGCGGGGCTCTACAGGTCTCTGTTTTATGGTGGTGGTGGCTCCATGTTATGTGGTGGTAGCGGGGGCTCTACAGGTCTCTGTTTTATGGTGGTGGTGGCTCCATGTTATGTGGTGGTAGCGGGGGCTCTACAGGTCTCTGTTTTATGGTGGTGGTGGCTCCATTTTTATGTGGTTGGTATGCGGGGGCTCTACAGGTCTCTGTTTTATGGTGGTGGTGGCTCCATGTTATGTGGTGGTAGCGGGGGCTCTACAGGTCTCTGTTTTATGGTGGTGGTGGCTCCATGTTATGTGGTGGTAGCGGGGGCTCTACAGGTCTCTGTTTTATGGTGGTGGTGGCTCCATGTTATGTGGTGGTAGCGGGGGCTCTACAGGTCTGTTTTATGGTGGTGGTGGCTCCAAGTTATGTGGTGGTAGCGGGAGGCTCTACAGGTCTGTTTTATGGTAGTGGTGGCTCCATGTTATGTGGTGGTAGCGGGGGCTCTACAGGTCTCTGTTTTATGGTGGTGGTGGCTCCATGTTATGTGGTGGTAGCGGGGCTCTACAGGTCTGTTTTATGGTGGTGGTGGCTCCATGTTATGTGGTGGTAGCAGGGGCTCTACAGGTCTCTGTTTTATGGTGGTGGTGGCTCCATGTTATGTGGTGGTAGCGGGGGCTCTACAGGTCTCTGTTTTATGGTGGTGGTGGCTCCATGTTATGTGGTGGTAGCGGGGGCTCTACAGGTCTCTGTTTTATGGTGGTGGTGGCTCCATGTTATGTGGTGGTAGCGGGAGGCTCTACAGGTCTCTGTTTTATGGTGGTGGTGGCTCCATGTTATGTGGTGGTAGCGGGGGCTCTACAGGTCTCTGTTTTATGGTGGTGGTGGCTCCATGTTATGTGGTGGTAGCGGGGGGCTCTACAGGTCTCTGTTTTATGGTGGTGGTGGCTCCATGTTATGTGGTGGTAGCGGGGGGCTCTACAGGTCTGTTTTATGGTGGTGGTGGCTCCATGTTATGTGGTGGTAGCGGGGGCTCTACAGGTCTCTGTTTTATGGTGGTGGTGGCTCCATGTTATGTGGTGGTAGCAGGGGCTCTACAGATCTGTTTTATGGTGGTGGTGGCTCCATGTTATGTGGTGGTAGCGGGGGCTCTACAGGTCTCTGTTTTATGGTGGTGGTGGCTCCATGTTATGTGGTGGTAGCGGGGGGCTCTACAGGTCTCTGTTTTATGGTGGTGGTGGCTCCATGTTATGTGGTGGTAGCGGGAGGCTCTACAGGTCTCTGTTTTATGGTGGTGGTGGCTCCATGTTATGTGGTGGTAGCGGGGGGCTCTACAGGTCTCTGTTTTATGGTGGTGGTGGCTCCATGTTATGTGGTGGTAGCGGGGGCTCTACAGGTCTCTGTTTTATGGTGGTGGTGGCTCCATGTTATGTGGTGGTAGCGGGAGGCTCTACAGGTCTCTGTTTTATGGTGGTGGTGGCTCCATGTTATGTGGTGGTAGCGGGGGGCTCTACAGGTCTCTGTTTTATGGTGGTGGTGGCTCCATGTTATGTGGTGGTAGCGGGGGGCTATACAGGTCTATGTTATGGGTTGGTATGGCATATAAAGAGCTAACTCTCCATGGAGTCACAATCCAGAGAACCATCCTGTCCTGAGAGTTTACTTTGTATTTGAAGTGAATTTATCGTCTGATTTATGCTGCCGGGCTGCAGACAGCGCGGATCAGGACCCGGCACCTCCATTACAATCCTCTACTGTATGTTTTAATCTAAACTGCAGCATTTCTGATAGAGTTTAGCGCCTCTGGGGTTGGGTGGCTTGTGTAACAGCAGTGTGTCACGCACAGAAACACTGGTATTAGTCTAGCTATGTGCTTATAGCTGAGCAGCGGGAAATGCCAGCCGGGACGTTGTTCTTTAAGTAGTCCCCTTGTCCCTAGTTGCTCATTTAACTATTTTTCTATCAAACACTGCAGCGATTCAGAGTAAAACATAGAAGTTTATACCGCAGGAGCTGGTCCCAGATTCATGCTGATCGTTGTTCGGGGAGCAGGAATCAGCGGAGAGCGTTACTCTACACCAAGGTCAGCTCCTCCAGCAAGGTGCACCCATTACTCTACACCAAGGTCAGCTCCTTCAGCAAGGTGCACCCATTACTCGAACACCAAGGAAGCAATCAATTAAGCTTCCCACACTAATCACTTCCTCTCCTGTCGTCCGTCCGGTAGAGGAACTCATTCATTCGGGGGCAAACAGCTGAGCTGCCAGCATTAGCTGCGCTGCTTGCTGTAAGCCAGTTAACCCTTTGTGAAGGATTACAGCGTCGGACCTGACAGAGCACCAGATAGGTAAGAATAATGTTGCTTTATTATTTTATTTTTATTACAGGAGAACAAGGGCTTCGCACGGATTACCTGTAAAATAAAAGATGGTCAAAAACTTTGTGTATTTCATTAAAATGATTTTAATTAATGTGTGCGTGTTTTTTTATTTCCTTCAATAGGATTAATAATTGAGAGTTGTCTAATTGACAACTCTCAATTATTAACCTGGCTTAAAGTCACCTTTCAATAGCAAGGTGGTTTTAACCCATTATTAACCCATTAGCCACCGCTACAGGGCAATGGGAATAGACGGGCTAAGTGCCAGAAAGGGCGCATCTAATTATAGATTTGCCTTTTCTGGGGTGGCTGATGTTAGTAGCCGGGGGGGCACAAAATAAATGCACCCTCTCTAGGCTATTATTATCTGCCCCCACTCGCTGGCTTTGTCTGTCTGGTTGAGAAAATACCGCGGGAGCCCACGCATTTTTTTTCAACGAATTTACACCTTTCATTAACCCCTACATGTATGAAATGTTGCACACATACACTCATGTAATTGTTAGTGAAAACCAGATATCAAACTACATGAAATGACAGTTAACTGTATGTAAACCATGTGTCATTTCATGTCGGGTCTATAATTTCACAAAAGCTGGCAACTGAATTAGCAGCTATTATACTATGTAGAAGTGTATGAACTATAAATACATATATATATATATATATATATATATATATATATATATATATATATATATCTATAGATATATATATATATATATCTATAGATATATATATATATATATATATATACACACACACGTGTCAAAATGACATGTGTATATATATATATATATATATATATATATATATGTGTATTCTATGTGTGTATATGTATTCTTTCCATTCTTTATTAAAGCTGTCAGTGTGATTTTACAGTATAGCCGGGGTTGAATTGCCAGCTTTTCTAAAGGACACCAGTGCGATTTAATCGCAAGTCACACATGTGGTCCATTGTAATCCGATTTTTCATCGCACCCATAGACTTGCATTGGAGATAGTCGACCCACAATTGGTGACAGTGGCAGCATGCTGCGATTGCACTCGCACGTATAAAACGGACCACAAAAAATCTGATGGTGGGAGCTGCTCCATAGATTAACATTGGTCCGACTGCAATGCGATATTTCATCGCTTTGCAGTCGTGCGATATTGTTGCCAGTGTGACCCCGGCTTAAAGGTCTTTTCTGGTTCTGTACAATCAACTTTGATGTAATCTGTGGCGATAAATCAGCTGAGAGGAGCTCAGAAAAAACAGAAAATGACAAAGTGTCCAGTGAGTGTCACAATGGGCTGACGGAGGGATTGTCAGCGCATTGCGCAGGCCACAAACAGAAATATCATTACATAAACCATACAGAAACTGATTACAACACTTATCCTCACAACTTACTAATCTGCAGCATTTCCTGCATGATCTGAACACTGCCAGTCTTGCTGAAAATCTCCACAAATTAGAAACCTTCTGCCAATCAAATACTTCTTCAGTTGGCGAATGATGGAAGTGCCACCATTTAGGTTAAAAGGCCATGGCTTTGTGATATTTTTTGACAACTGCATCCAGTACAACAGGCAGCGAGGAGGGGGACATGGGAGAGTGTCTGCACTCAATCACTGCATTTCAGTTCCTTCTTCAGTAATATTACCCCGGCATACAACATCGGGAGCATCACCCTGGGTGTAGACCATCGCCCGGGCAATTAACATCCAGCCACTCAGCTCATGGAGTATAACATACAGCCCCCGGCCCCCCAGTGTATAACATCCGACCCCCAGTGTATAACATCCGACCCCCAGTGTATAACATCCGGCCCCTCGCCCCCCGTGTGTAACATCCGACCCCCAGTGTATAACATCCGGCCCCTCGCCCCCCGTGTATACCATCCGACCCCCAGTGTATAACATCCGACCCCCAGTGTATAACATCCGGCCCCTCGCCCCCCGTGTATAACATCCGGCCCCCAGTGTATAACATCCGGCCCCTCGCCCCCAGTGTATAACATCCGACCCCCAGTGTATAACATCCGACCCCCAGTGCATAACATCCGACCCCCAGTGTATAACATCCGACCCCCAGTGTACAGTCATGGCCAAAAGTTTTGAGAATGACACAAATATTAATTTTTTACAAAGTCTACTGCTTCACTTTTTCTAATGGCAATTTGCATATACTCCAGAATGTTATAAAGAGGGATCAGCTTAACAGCAATTACTTGCAAAGTCAATATTTGGCTAGAAAATGAACTTTATCCCCAAAACACATTTCAACATCATTGCAGCCCTGCCTTAAAAGGACCAGCTAACCTCTTTTCAGTGATTTCTCCATTAACACAGGTGTGGGTGTTGATGAGGACATGGCTGGAGATCAATCTGTCATGATTAAGTAAGAATGACACCACTGGACACTTTAAAAGGAGGCTGGTGCTTGGCATCATTGTTTCTCTTCTGTTAACCATGGTTATCTCTAAAGAAACACGTGCAGTCATCATTGCAATGCACAAAAATGGCCTAACAGGGAAGAGTATCGCAGCTAGAAAGATTGCACCTCAGTCACCAATCTATCGCATCATCAAGAACTTCAAGGAGAGCGGTTCCATTGTTGCCAAAAAGGCTTCAGGGCGCCCAAGAAAGACCAGCAAGCTCCAGGACCGTCTCTTAAAAGTGTTTCAGCTGCGGGATCGGGCTACCAGCAGTGCAGAGCTTGCTCAGGAATGGCAGCAGGCAGGTGTGAGTGCATCTGCACGCACTGTGAGGCGGAGACTCTTGGAGCAAGGCCTGGTCTCAAGGAGGGCAGCAAAGAAGCCACTTCTCTCCAGAAAAAACATCATGGACAGACTGATATTCTGCAAAAGGTACAGGCAGTGGACTGCTGAGGACTGGGGTAAAGTTATTTTTCTCTGATGAATCCCCTTTCCGATTGTTTGGGACATCAGGAAAACGCCTCATTCGGAGAAGACAAGGTGAGCGCTACCACCAGTCTTGTCTCATGCCAACTGTTAAGCATCCTGAAACCATTCATGTGTGGGGTTGCTTCTCAGCCAAGGGAATCGGCTCTCTCACAGTCTTGCCTAAAACCACAGCCATGAATAAAGAATGGTACCAGAATGTCCTCCAAGAGCAACTTCTCCCAACCCTCCAAGAGCAGTTTGGCGATCAACAATGCCTTTTCCAGCATGATGGAGCACCTTGCCATAAAGCAAAGGTGATAACTAAATGGCTCAGGGAACAAAACATAGAGATTTTGGGTCCATGGCCTGGAAACTCCCCAGATCTTAATCCCATTGAGAACTTGTGGTCAATCATCAAGAGACGGGTGGACAAACAAAAACCTAAAAATTCTGACAAAATGAAAGCATTGATTGTGCAAGAATGGACTGCTATCAGTCAGGATTTGGTCCAGAAGTTGATTGAGAGCATGCCAGGGAGAATTGCAGAGGTCCTGAAGAAGAAGGGTCAACACTGCAAATAATGACTTGCTGCATTAACTCATTCTAACTGTCAATATAAGCTTTTGTTACTCATATGTTTGCAATTATTATATTTCTGTCTGTGATAAAAACATCTGTCAAACACACATAAAAACCAGAGGGCAATAGATCATGTGAAAATATAATATTTGTGTCATTCTAAAAACTTTTGGCCATGACTGTATAACATCCGGCCCCTCGCCCCCAGTGTATAACATCCGGCCCCTCACCCCCAGTGTATAACATCCGACCCCCAGTGTATAACATCCGGCCCCTCGACCCCAGTGTATAACATCCGACCCCCAGTGTATAACATCCGGCCCCTCGCCCCCAGTGTATAACATCCGACCCCCAGTGTATAACATCCGGCCCCTCGCCCCCAGTGTATAACATCTGACCCCCAGTGTATAACATCCGGCCCCTCGCCCCCAGTGTATAACATCCGGCCCTCAGTGTATAACATCCGGCCCCTCGCCCCCAGTGTATAACATCCGACCCCCAGTGTATAACATCCGGCCCCTCGCCCCCCGTGTATAACATCCGACCCCCAGTGTATAACATCCGGCCCCTCGCCCCCAGTGTATAACATCCGACCCCCAGTGTAAAACATCCGGCCCCTCGCCCCCAGTGTATAACACCCGACCCCCAGTGTATAACATCCGGCCCCTCGCGCCCAGTGTATAACATCTGGCCCCTCGCGCCCAGTGTATAACATCCGACCCCCAGTATATAACATCCGGCCCCTCGCGCCCAGTGTATAACATCCGACCCCCAGTGTATAACATCCGGCCCCTCGCCCCCAGTGTATAACATCCGACCCCCAGTGTATAACATCCGGCCTCTCGCGCCCAGTGTATAACATCCGACCCCCAGTGTAAAACATCCGGCCCCTCGCCCCCAGTGTATAACATCCGACCCCCAGTGTATAACATCCGGCCTCTCGCGCCCAGTGTATAACATCCGACCCCCAGTGTAAAACATCCGGCCCCTCGCCCCCAGTGTATAACATCCGACCCCCAGTGTATAACATCCGGCCTCTCGCGCCCAGTGTATAACATCCAGCCCCTGGCCCCCAGTGTATAACATCCGACCCCCAGTGTATAACATCCGGCCCCTCGCCCCCAGTGTATAACATCCGACACCCAGTGTATAACATCCGGCCTCTCGCGCCCAGTGTATAACATCCAGCCCCTGGCCCCCAGTGTATAACATCCGGCCACTCGCGCCCAGTGTATAACATCCGGCCCCTGGCCCCCAGTGTATAACATCCGGCCCCTCGCCCCACAGTGTGTAACATCCGGCCCCTCGCCCCCAGTGTATAACATCCAGCCCCTGGCCCCCAGTGTATAACATCCGGCCCCTGGCCCCCATTGTATAACATCCGGCCCCTGGCCCCCAGTGTATAACATCCGGCCCCTCGCACCCCTGGTGTATAAAATCCGGCCCCTGGCCCCCAGTGTATAACATCCGGCCACTTGCCTCATTTCAGTTTCATGACATTTCTTCCTCCTGAATCTTCCACCATCACCTGCGAGTGATATTAGTAAGAAATGGAAGCAACCGCAGCAACTAAGACTTGGATTAAACAGTGTTCGTTTCTGATGACACTCCCTTTCATAATTCAGCTGCTATTTCTATAGTTCCTTTAAGGTGTGTGTGATCGGAGGGGAATGATGGCATTGCTTACCCTGACATCTGCCTGGTGCATTACCATACAGGACTCATCGTTCTGGCCATGGTACTGAATGCGTTCGGGTCTGCTCCGGTGGTTGGACACTTATTGCTCAGGCGTCTAGAATTGTAATGTTTCGCTCCCTGTAATCTGACATTAGGGGGATGCGCAATATATTTTTTCATCTTTCTGTGAAGTTTCCATTAATAATAAGCAGTACAATAACGCCGTCTGCTCCGGCTCACATCACACAGGCGCTGGTCAATGTTAACGCCTCGGCTCTGAACAGCCGCTGTTTGACTTTAACTTCAGGGGCTGGGAAAAACGGATTTGCCGATCACTCTGGAATAATTAGAACATGTCAGTAAGAATTAATTTCCTCATTTTTCAAAAGGATACACAGAAATTACCATGTTATTATATGACAGGGTCCCTGGGAGAATTGTATTAAATTTAATTTCTAGCGCAGCCCACACAACAAATTAAAGTCATAAATAAGATGGAAAGAAGCAGGACGCAGAGCATATGTTTATGGCGATGAATGAAGCCAGGGGACCGAGCACAACTATCTTCATTTCATTTTATTTAAATCAGGCAGACACTGTGTATCTGAATGACAGCGCCGGTTAATGGGGCTCCAACGCCACCTTAGCATTCTGTGCTCATCCTCCCCACACCCGGCGCGCTCAGCCCTCAGCTGTTAATTGGGTTTCTTACAGGGGAAAAAGTAATTGAAAAAAAAAACAAAACACCTGTTTATTTACCATTTTGAGTTTTTTGAAGTTTTACAATGTTAACAGGTGTGGAGAATGCGCCTCTCGGGCTTATTCCAGGTGCTGTGAATGTCCAGCACAGTCAGCCACACCTGGAGACCCACACACCTGGAGACCCCCACCCTGGAAACTCCCACACCTGGAGACCCCCACCCCTGGAGACCCCCACCCCTGGAAACCCCCACACCTGGAGACTCCACCCCTGAAAACCCCCACCCCAAGCGACCCCCACCCCAGGAGACCCCACACCCTGGAGACCCCCAACCCTGGAGACCCCCCACCCCTGGAGACCCCCTCCCCTGGAGACCCCAACCTCTGGAGACCCCCCACACCTGGAGACCCCCCACCCCTAGAGACCCCCCACCCCTAGAGACCCCCACCCCTGGAGACCCCCACACCTAGAGACCCCCACCCCTGGAGACCCTCACCCCTGGAGACCCCCACACCTGGAGACCCTCACCCCTGGAGACCCCCACACCTGAAGACCCTCACCCCTGGAGACCCCCACCCCTGGAAACCCCCACCCCTGGAGACTTCCACCCCTGGAAACCACCACCCCTGGAAACCACCACCCCTGGAGACCCCCACCCCAGGAGACCCCCCACCCCTGGAGACCCCCATCCCTGGAGACCCCCACCCCTGGAGATCCCCCACACCTAGAGACCCCCACCCCTGGAGACCCCCACACCTAGAGACCCACACCCCTGGAGACCCTCACCCCTGGAGACCCCCACACCTGGAGACCCTCACTCCTGGAGACCCCCACCCCTGGAGACCCCCACCCCTGGAGACCCTCACCCCTGGAAACCGCCACCCCTGGAGACCCCCACCCCTGGAGACCCCCACCCCTGGAGACCCCCACCCCTGGAGACCCTCACCCCTGGAGACCCCCACCCCTAGAAACCCCCACCCCTGGAGACCCTCACCCCTGGAGACCCTCACCCCTGGAGACCCCCACCCCTGGAGACCCCCACCCCTGGAGACCCCCACTTGGCACTGAAGAGTCAGCATGCCCACACGCATTATTTCAGTGCTTGGGAAGCAGAAATCACATGCTGAACGCACAGATAACAACAATGCGACATTTTTAATTCATTTGTACAATTATCTACCTAAATATGTGACTACGTGATGGTAAATATATTTGGAAAAAAACAGAAGATATTTCCAACACACGATTCCATTTAAATGTTTTTTAAAAAAAGTGTAAAAGTGAAGAAGTGTGGGACGTTGTACTAACAGCCCAGACATCGCGGATCCCGACTTATCCCAGCACTGGTCACAGACACGGCGCGGGGACGACGAGGCACATTATTGACGCTGTATTGCTGTGTGCATCCTTTTTATTCATTTAGACAATTCCTTTCAGTGATTAGCTTTTTTAATTGCTACATGCGAAGATGTAATATTTCTCCAACATGGAGTGTAAGGAATATAGTTACAGAGCATGATCAAATTACTTAAAGCGAACCTGTCCCCAGGTTTGACCGATATGAGATCCGTCCACCAGGTATCCACACGAAGCAAAAGGACGGAATCGCAGGGAGAATGGAGATACACAGCATTACAGAACGCTGCACATCAGGCCTGACA
Organism: Oophaga sylvatica; assembly: GCA_033576555.1. Classification (NCBI taxonomy): domain Eukaryota; kingdom Metazoa; phylum Chordata; class Amphibia; order Anura; family Dendrobatidae; genus Oophaga; species Oophaga sylvatica. The sequence goes on along the minus strand of JARQOD010000010.1, from coordinate 45,296,821 downwards.
GGGGCTGGCCGTGTGTCATGTCAGACAAACCCGGTGACCGATGCCCCCATACACATAGTGGTCAGCTGAACAGTCGCCCCGACTCGCCCATGTACAGGAAGACTCCTGTGTTCTCTATGAGACGGGAGCGCCGATGGATCAGTCACTGAAACCTGAGCATTGTTCTCTCCCAATCATCAGAGGGGACTCGGGGGACCCACACAGCTCGGACTGTCCGTGGGGGTCTGCAGATTTTGGCAGATTCTGACGACTTTAATGTGTTTGAGGGTCTGGAATATAAAGCTAGGTGTAGTGCTAACCATACCCCAGTAGCACTCTGGCAGTAAAGGGAAATCACAACCTTCACCGACTACGGTCCCTGAACAATGTTCCCGGCAGATACAGGATCTCCACGTGTCCAGGAAATCCAAAAAGCAAAGATCCAGCACATCTATAAAATGTATATTTCTATTTTCAAATAATGAACAACATGGCAGTGAAGTCATAACCAGTAATGGCCGAGTGCGTGGCCTGGAAACGCGGCCACCATTATGGTCTAACAAGCCCTCCGACACGCCATCCTTTCACTACCTTGCATTTCACTAGTGGAAATCAGAGAGGACAATTTTATGCGGCGCTGGATCTTGGCATTTTGACTTTCCTTACTTGTGGTGCATTTCGATCCTGTGCACTCTTCAGGGCAGGCGAGCCGGATGCTCTTTTTTATCTCCACGTTGTCACCCCTAGAACTCTGCTGGTATTCTTCCCATCATGTCCAGGACTACACTCATAAGCTCCCCCCTCTGATAGGGAACACTGGGACAGAAATCAATGTGGCCATGTACTTTGGTTGACGCGGAGTTCCTGTCCCCGCGACCTGGGCTCATGGGCAGAGCAGCTTCTCTAGGTACCAGTCTCCTTTCTTCTAGACTTCGGAGATTGCCCAACACATGGCACCAATCTGGAGCGTGTACAATGCAGCTTTGTGGCTGGGTGTGAAGTAACGGGCGGGAGGCAGAGCACAGTAATCGGAATAATATACCTCATGAACTCCAGGGAGCTAATCTTGGTAAGTCCTTGACAGCTTCTTTCCTGACATCACCAGTCAATTAAATAAGGTGGGTGGATGGAGACATTACAGAACGAGCCCCTATCAGGCAGATCCTGCAAGTACTGAGGACATGAGCGCTACGAGACGCTTTCATCTGAAGGCAAGTTGGACTTTGTAGACATGTTAGAGTTTAAAAAACTCTTTGTTACCTCAAAGACACATTTTCCCACACCAGCAAATAAGTGTCAGACTCTACCTCCATATTCCAGTTCCATATATTTGGCTTTCTAAATGTCCGATTGGATTTCAAGGGTCAGCAAGCTTCAGGGATATTCCAAAGAGTCAAGGTGACTATGAGAGGCCATCACTCCACCTAGTGTCATGGAGGAGCTCAGACAAGGAAGACTGTCAGGACTATGAAAACCTCCATGTGTCATTAAAACCCAGGTGTCAAATCACTGCACCAGGCTGGACGCTTAGCGTCAGGCCTCAAAGTCATGGAAACGTCTTAGTCCTGGTCGTCAGGAACTGTCCTGTAACCATTATGTGCTGCTGACAACGATGGCAGCCTATGTGCACAGAATGATCTCTTATGGCTTGTTCTGTGCACGGGAGAAATTCTCTTACTGTGCTACTACACATGTAGCCGAACGGTTAGCGCCACAGTTCTGCTGGAGTACCCGGACCTGTGTTCCTGAGACGAGCAGTAAGGTCAGGACTTGTGGCCGTCCCTTGGGGAGAATCCTGTTATGGATACATTGCTGAAAGTTGAAGTGTTAACTGTGACTTGATGGACCGGGTCACTGCCTTATCTGCCCTGAGAGGAATCAGTCTATTCTGGAGAAGATGTAATTGAAATGATTAATTAATTTAACAAGCCTTCGTTCCGCTTCCACTGCACAGCTGCAAAGGAAAATATATTAATTTGTTACTTTCTTGGTAATTTGGTTGATGAAGATCCAGGATTGAAAAATGAGCTTTGTAAATTCCTACATCAGCAATGAGTGACGTTCTCCGGATGTTCATCCTAGGAGCCAAGGTCATTGTCCTCGGGAAGTCGCACATTCCTGGAGATGTCCGTCCCATTTACCAGCCACACCGAGTTTCTACAATGGATACACAAGTAGCCATTATACCAGGAATAGAAGCCCGTATCGGTCAAGGTGTTCACCTCACCGACAAATGGAAAACTGCCTCCTCTGTAGCCAAAATAAAGCGAAAAAGTGCAAAAAGATCCCGTTTACTTCAATATGAAATTCAGGTTCCCGTGCCATACACCAAGATTACACCACTGAGACCAATACCAAGAGCCACAAAAAATAACTTGTATGTTTATCATTCAGATTAAAAAATGAACCATGGAGGCCACGTTACAGCGCACGAAGAGGCCACGTTACAGCGCACGAAGAGGCCACATCACATCGCACCAGGAGGCCACGTTACAGCGCATGAAGAGGCCACTTTACAGCGCACGAAGAGGCCACGTCACAGCGCACCAGGAGGCCACGTCACAGCGTACGAAGAGGCCACGTTACAGAGCACAAAGAGGCCACGTCACAGCACACGAAGAGGCCACGTTACAGCGCACGAAGAGGCCACGTTACAGCGCACGAAGAGGCCACATCACAGCGCACCAGGAGGCCACGTTACAGCGCATGAAGAGGCCACTTTACAGCGCACGAAGAGGCCACGTCACAGCGTATGAAGAGGCCACGTTACAGCGCATGAAGAGGCCACTTTACAGCGCACCAAGAGGCCACGTCACAGCGTACGAAGAGGCCACGTTACAGAGCACGAAGAGGCCACGTCACAGCGCACGAAGAGGCCACGTTACAGCGCATGAAGAGGCCACGTCAGAGCGTACGAAGAGGCCACGGTACAGAGCACGAAGAGGCCACGTCACAGCGCACCAGGAGGCCACGTTACAGTGCATGAAGAGGCCACGTCACAGCGTACGAAGAGGCCACGTTACAGAGCACGAAGAGGCCACGTCACAGCGCACCAGGAGGCCACGTTACAGCGCATGAAGAGGCCACGTCACAGCGTACGAAGAGGCCACGTTACAGCGCATGAAGAGGCCACGTCACAGCGTACGAAGAGGCCACGTTACAGAGCACGAAGAGGCCACGTCACAGCGAACCAGGAGGCCACGTTACAGCGCATGAAGAGGCCACGTCAGAGCGTACGAAGAGGCCATGTTACTGTGCATGAAGAGGCCACGTCACAGCGTACGAAGAGGCCACGTCACAGCGCACCAGGAGGCCACGTTACAGCGCATGAAGAGGCCACGTCACAGCGTACGAAGAGGCCACGTCACAGCGTACAAAGAGGCCACGTTACAGCGCATGAAGAGGCCACGTTACAGTGCACAAGGAAGCCACGTTACAGAGCACGAGAAAGCCACGTTACAGTGCATGAAGAGGCCACGTTACAGTGCACAAGGAAGTCACGTCACAGTGCACGAGAAAGCCACATTACAGTGCACCAGGAGGCCACACTACAGTGCACGAGGAAGCCACACTACAGTGCACGAGGAAGCCGCACTACAGTGCACGAGGAAGCCACACTACGTGCACGAGGAGGCCACGTTACAGTGCACCAGGAGGCCACATTACAGTGCACCAGGAGGCCACGTTTTTCAGCACACGAGGAGGCCACATTACAGTGCACCAGGAGGCCACGTTTTTCAGCACACGAGGAGGCCACGTTACAGTGTACGAGGAGGCCACATTACAGTGCACCAGGAGGCCACGTTTTTCAGCACACGAGGAGGCCACGTTACAGTGTACGAGGAGGCCACATTACAGTGCACCAAGAGGCCACGTTTTTCAGCGCACGAGGAGGCCACGTTACAGTGTACGAGGAGGCCACATTACAGTGCACAAGGAAGTCACGTCACAGTGCACGAGAAAGCCACATTACAGTGCACCAGGAGGCCACATTACAGTGCACGAGAAAGCCACGTTACAGTGCACCAGGAGGCCACACTACAGTGCACGAGGAAGCCACACTACAGTGCACGAGGAAGCCAAACTACAGTGCACGAGGAAGCCACACTACAGTGCATGAGGAAGCCACACTACGTGCACGAGGAGGCCACATTACAGTGCACCAGGAGGCCACATTACAGTGCACCAGGAGGCCACGTTTTTCAGCACACGAGGAGGCCACGTTACAGTGTACGAGGAGGCCACATTACAGTGCACCAGGAGGCCACGTTTTGCAGCACACGAGGAGGCCATGTTACAGTGTACGAGGAGGCCACATTACAGTGCACCAAGAGGCCACGTTTTTCAGCGCACGAGGAGGCCACGTTACAGTGTACGAGGAGGCCACGTTACAGTGCATGATGAAGCCACATCCACAGTGCGCTGCGGTCACCTCCAATAGAGAAACACACTTTTTATTTTTTTTAATCTCAGGTTCCAGAGAGAAGAATTTGTAAAGAGTAAAGTTGGTAGCAAGGACCCCCGACCCCAGAGATGATTATTCGGTGCGATAATATGCAGAAATGATACAAATAAAGCGCTCCCATCTAGTCTCTCACAGAAGAGAAATGTGTCGCGGGTCTGAGAGGAAATCTCAATAATTACATTCGTTTTCGGAGTTTTTTTCTTGTCAATCTGACACCCAACGCTGACTCCACTAAATTGCCAATATAGATTTCAAGAAATATTTTAGCGAATCTATTGAATCGCCAGAGGTTATTCTCATTAAAACCAAAATGACATGGCTTAATTAGTTGTAAATAAGAGAGATGAATTAAATCAGGCCCCCGACCCTGCGGGTGCGAGGCTGTGATTCCCATCTGTTGGCAATTGTGTAATTCAGCTCTTCGCGGATGCGCGGGACCAGAGGATGACAAACGGGGCGCTTCTAAATAAATATCTTATTAGTTGAGTGAAGTACACTGACAAAGGATAATTTATTCTTATTTAAACTGCTCTCAACAAATTCAGGTGTTTCCAAATGAGAGCACAGAAGAGTGATTAAATGCATCTGATAACAAGGCACACATTGCTGGAATTACTGACTGCCTCATTTTATGATTAATTAAACATGTAGATTAAAGTTGCAAAAGAATTTAGATTAATGAGCAAGTTAAGTCTTGCTGATATAAATGAATAGGGAATTGGATGCTCTGCGGAACTTTATAAACATGCATTTTATAATGAGAGAGACAAGGCTACATGTTCAGTCGTGGCCACGGGGGCCTCTGACGAGTCGCTCTTTTTTAACATGGTTTGACAGCTTTCAAATAACATCCTACTGGAAGCTTTATCTGGAGCTCGTCGCTGGAAAGCAGACGCGGCGTGGCGTGCTCCGCTCACACCGTCCCACTTCTCCCAGGGAATGACCTCCGCTGCAGCGGCTGCTAGGAGCAATTACTGCCTCAATTGTTCTCCGGGTGCCCGATGCTTCCCTGGGTAAACACCGCTCGGGCGTTCAGATCACACCAGCGCCACCTCGATAAACTGAGCCCCGGGACAGTCCCATCCTGCCGGATTTGTAGAAGTGGCTCACACTGTGCGATTCATTCCGCTGCACTTCTGACACCACCCATTGCTTGGCTTACCAGCCACAAATTAGGTGCATTATATGGCCTTTCACTCCATGGCCTTATAGCACGAGACCATGTGCACGGGTCAAGAAATACGAACACTGTGTCTAAGGCCGAGTTCAGACACACGTTTGTACGAGCTCTAAACCACAGAATAAACGCAGCCCAAAGCGGCATTTTTCTGATGCATTACACCAGGATTCTGGTAAATGTAACTCACAAAATCAAGATTTACGGCTACATAAAAAGAAAATATATGAGAGAATGGATCCATCAGAGCCACAAGATACTGAATGACAAAGCTGCCAATGTCCCCTCAGGAGCCACGCATCATTATTTATCATTATCGAGTCGTAATGATGACGTTTCTTCCTTCAGGGCCAGCCTTCTGTCAAGAAATTGGCATTTTGTGTTAAGAAAAGTTCTGCAACTTTCTAAGACTAAAAGGTAGGAATCATCAAGAGTAATTTTTATATAACAATATTAACCAAAAATCCCCCAGAGGAAGGATTCACACCTTCAATTTTCACGGTCCGTACGCACAGACTGGCCGGGGTCTTTTGATCTAAACTAGAAATCCTCATGGAAGGGTGTCAAATTCAGGTCAGAAGGCCCATGGCCAGTCCACACCGCAAGCTGTACCGAGTCCAGCCTAGGGTGTGCAAACATATTACATACGGACCTAAATGTGCCACCGACAGGCAGTGTGCGTGCCACCCGACAGGCAGAGTGCATGCCACCCGATAGACAATGTGCCACCTGATAGCCAGCGTGCGTGCCACCCAACAGGCAGAGTGTGTGCCACCCGATAGACAGCGTGCAACCCGATAGGCAGCATATGTACCATATGACAAGCAGAATGCGTGCCACCTGACAGGCATCGTGCGTGCCACCCGATAGACAGTGTGGAACCCGATAGGCAGTGTGCGTGCCACCCGACAGCCAGCGTGCGTGCAACCCGACAGGCAGAGTGCGTGCCACCCGACAGGCAGAGTGCATGCCACCGATAGACAATGTGCCACCTGATAGCCAGCGTGCGTGCCACCCAACAGGCAGAGTGTGTGCCACCCGATAGACAGCGTGCAACCCGATAGGCAGCATATGTACCATATGACAAGCAGAATGCGTGCCACCTGACAGGCATCGTGCGTGCCACCCGATAGACAGTGTGGAACCCGATAGGCAGTGTGCGTGCCACCCGACAGCCAGCGTGCGTGCAACCCGACAGGCAGAGTGCGTGCCACCCGACAGGCAGCGTGCGTGCCACCCGACAGACAGCGTGCGTGCCACCCGACAGGCAGAGTGCGTGCCACCCGACAGGCAGCGTGCGTGCCACCCGATAGACAGTGTGGAACCCGATAGGCAGCATGCGTGCCACCCGACAGGCAGCGTGCGTGCCACCCGATAGACAGTGTGCCACCCGATAGACAGTGTGCCACCCGATAGACAGTGTGCCACCCGACAGGCAGCATATGTACCATATGACAGGCAGCGTGCGTGCCACCCGACAGGCAGCGTGCGTGCCACCCGATAGACAGTGTGCCACCCGATAGACAGTGTGCCACCCGATAGGCAGCGTGCGTGCCAACAGACAGGCAGCATATGCACCATATGACAGGCAGCGTGCGTGCCACCTTACAGGCAGCGTGCGTGCCACCCGATAGGCAGCGTGCGTGCCACCCGATAGGCAGCGTGTCACCCGACAGGCAGCGTGCGTGCAACCCGATAGGCAGCATATGTACCATATGACAAGCAGAATGCGTGCCACCTGACAGGCATCGTGCGTGCCACCCGATAGACAGTGTGGAACCCGATAGGCAGCATGCGTGCCACCCGACAGCCAGCGTGCGTGCAACCCGACAGGCAGAGTGCGTGCCACCCGATAGACAGCGTGCCACCCAACAGGCAGCGTGCGTGCCACCCGACAGACAGCGTGCGTGCCACCCGACAGGCAGAGTGCGTGCCACCCGACAGGCAGAGTGCGTGCCACCCGACAGAGTGCGTGACACCCAACATGCAGCGTGCGTGCCAACAGGCAGCGTGCGTGCCACTCGACAGGCAGCATATGTACCATATGACAAGCAGAGTGACTGCCACCTGACAGGCATCGTGCGTGCCACCCGATAGACAGCGTGCTTGCCACCCGATAGGCAGCGTGCCTGCCACCCGACAGGCAGCGTGAGTGCCACCCGATAGGCAGCGTGCGTGTCATACGATAGGCAGCGTGCTTGCCACCCGATAGACAGCGTGCGTGCCACCCGACAGGCAGCGTGCGTGCCACCCGATAGGCAGCGTGCTTGCCACCCGATAGGCAGCGTGCGTGCCACCCGACAGGCAGCGTGCGTGCCACCCGACAGGTAGCGTGCGTGCCACCCGATAGGCAGCGTGCTTGCCACCCGATAGACAGCGTGCGTGCCACCCGATAGACAGCGTGCGTGCCACCCGATAGGCAGCGTGCGTGCCACCCGATAGGCAGCGTATGTGCATACAAGCTGAAATGAAGCACTGCTATCAGCTGCGTCAGATTTATACTACAACTTCTGACAACGTCTGGCATAAATGATTGCGACTCTGCTGGGGGGGCTCCTTATGTGAAACCTCTAACATTTTTTTTTTAAGTTTCATGGGCCCAGGGAAACAAAAAAGAAAAACACTTTTTTTGTGCACAACGGACATGCCCCAAAACTTGCACATTTTTCTGTCAGAAAACTGGCAGCAGTTGATGACAACTTTCCCCCTATGTTTCAACTTACTTTCAAGACCTCTGCTTGATGTCAGAGAATCCGTGAAGGGTAACGCAAGCAACCTGCCCAGTGCGATGACTTATCACAGCTGATGGCTCCCAACCTGCAGCTGTATGAAAAGTATTAGGTCACAAAGGGTTTACTGCATGCCAGATCTTAAAAATGGCAGAAATCTGAAACAATAGGTTAATTTATTAACAACTTTTTAGCAATTTAAAGCCAAAGAAGACACATTTTTACACAAGCATCATCTGCACAAAAAGTTGCAACTTTTTGCCATTTTTTCTCTTCTCAGAAATAGGACAGGATTTTACTACAGATTCACTATGATTTACGCGAGTTGTTGGAGATTAGAACACAAATCTTAGACAATAGGTTAATTTTTGTATAAGTGTTCCTTTCCACAAAATTGAAAGAGCAGTGTGTACGGAGGCTGGAAACCTACAAATCATGTAAAAAAAAATAAAAAATAAATAAAAATACTCTAAAAGGACTTGTACTTGGGCTTCAAAGATTATCATGTTCATGTGCTGCCTCCAGCCACAGCATGATTGTGTACAGGCTGCAGTAGAGAAGTCTTGTCAACAGCACTGCAGCCAATCACTCGTAGATGTAGACAGCATGAGCCGCTGGGCTCAGCGATTGTCTGCAGTGCTGTCCACAATGTACAAATTCACCAGAGCAGCAGTGAAAGGCAACACTAACCCCAGGAGGGTGAGAAAAAGATCAGTTTGGTTACTTTTCTAAGTTCTTTTTGCCTCCCCAAACTAATCTATCTATATATATATATATATATATATATATATATAAAATTGAATGTGTGTGTGTGTGTGTGTGTGTGTGTGTGTGTGTGTGTGTGTGTGTGTGTGTGTGTGTGTGTGTGTGTGTGTCACCAACCAATCACAAAGCATCTTTCATTTCACCACAGCTGTTTAAAAGAATCGGAGCTGTGATTGGTTGCTATGAGCAACAGTTTTCTCACTCCACGACACCTCAGCAGTGACTGGGTGGGAGAAATCTAGCATCCCCGGGAACATCAGCTCCAGCCATTGTCTGCCCCCCAGAAAGGAGCAGAGAGCACATGACAGAAATGAATCCCCCCCTCCCGTTCCCATATCCGCATCACACATCCTCCATCCCATAGGCACATCTCCACTCTTAAAGGGATCTCCGGCATGGAAGTTAGGGCAAATCCACTCAGCGCTCTGGTTCTGATTCCAGGCTGACGGGATGATGTGGGATATTAGTAGTAGTAGTCCGGTGGCTCTGGCTGACGGGATGATGTGGGATATTAGTGGTAGTAGTCCGGTGGCTCTGGCTGACGGGATGATGTGGGATATTAGTGGTAGTAGTCTGGCAGCTGTGACGGGATAATGTGGGATATTAGGGGGTAGTAGTCCGGTAGCTGTGATGGGATGATGTGGGATATTAGGGGTAGTAGTCTGGCGGCTGTGACGGGATAATGTGGGATATTAGGGGTAGTAGTCTGGCGGCTGTGACGGCATAATGTGGGATATTAGGGGTAGTAGTCTGGCGGCTGTGACGGGATAATGTGGGATATTAGGGGTAGTAGTCCGGTAGCTGTGACGGGATGATGTGGGATATTAGGGGTAGTAGTCTGGCGGCTGTGACGGGATAATGTGGGATATTAGGGGTAGTAGTCCGGTAGCTGTGACGGGATGATGTGGGATATTAGTGGTAGTAGTCTGGCGGCTGTGACGGGATGATGTGGGATATTAGGGGTAGTAGTCTGGCGGCTGTGACGGGATGATGTGGGATATTAGGGGTAGTAGTCCGGTAGCTGTGACGGGATGATGTGGGATATTAGGGGTAGTAGTCTGGCGGCTGTGACGGGATGATGTGGGATATTAGGGGTAGTAGTCTGGCGGCTGTGACGGGATAATGTGGGATATTAGGGGTAGTAGTCTGGCGGCTGTGACGGGATAATGTGGGATATTAGGGGTAGTAGTCTGGCGGCTGTGACGGGATAATGTGGGATATTAGGGGTAGTAGTCCGGTAGCTGTGACGGGATGATGTGGGATATTAGGGGTAGTAGTCTGGCGGCTGTGACGGGATGATGTGGGATATTAGGGGTAGTAGTCCGGTAGCTGTGACGGGATGATGTGGGATATTAGAGGTAGTAGTCCGGTAGCTGTGACGGGATGATGTGGGATATTAGGGGTAGTAGTCTGGCGGCTGTGACGGGATGATGTGGGATATTAGGGGTAGTAGTCCGGTAGCTGTGACGGGATGATGTGGGATATTAGTGGTAGTAGTCTGGCGGCTGTGACGGGATAATGTGGGATATTAGGGGTAGTAGTCTGGCGGCTGTGACGGGATGATGTGGGATATTAGGGGTAGTAGTCCGGTAGCTGTGACGGGATGATGTGGGATATTAGGGGTAGTAGTCTGGCGGCTGTGACGGGATGATGTGGGATATTAGGGGTAGTAGTCCGGTAGCTGTGACGGGATGATGTGGGATATTAGGGGTAGTAGTCTGGCGGCTGTGATGGGATGATGTGGGATATTAGGGGTAGTAGTCCGGTAGCTGTGACGGGATGATGTGGGATATTAGTGGTAGTAGTCTGGAGGCTGTGACGGGATGATGTGGGATATTATGGGTAGTAGTCCGGTGGCTCTGGCTGACGGGATGATGTGGGATATTAGGGGTAGTATTCCGGTGGCTCTGGCTGACGGGATGATGTGGGATATTAGGGGTAGTAGTCCGGTGGCTCTGGCTGACGGGATGATGTGGGATATTAGGGGTAGTAGTCCGGTGGCTCTGGCTGACGGGATGATGTGGGATATTAGGGGTAGTAGTTCGGTGGCTCTGGCTGACGGGATGATGTGGGATATTAGTGGTCCAGTGACTCTGGCTGACTGGAAGATGTGGGATATAAAGGGTAGTAGTCCGGTGGCTCTGGTTGACGGAATGATGTGGGATATTAGGGGTAGTAGTCAGGTGGCTCTGGCTGACGGGATGATGTGGGATATTAGGGGTAGTAGTCTGGTAGCTCTGACGGGATGATGTGGGATATTAGGGGTAGTAGTCTGGTAGCTCTGACGGGATGATGTGGGATATTAGGGGTAGTAGTCTGGTAGCTCTGACGGGATGATGTGGGATATTAGGGGTAGTAGTCCGGTGGCTCTGGCTGACGGGAAGATATGGGATATTAGGGGTAGTAGTCAGGTGGCTCTGGCTGACGGGATGATGTGGGATATTAGGGGTAGTAGTCTGGTAGCTCTGACGGGATGATGTGGGATATTAGGGGTAGTAGTCCGGTGGCTCTGGCTGACGGGACGATATGGGATATTAGGGGTAGTAGTCAGGTGGCTCTGGCTGACGGGATGATGTGGGATATTAGGAGTAGTAGTTTGGTGGCTCTTCCTGACGGGATGATGTAGGATATTAGGGGTAGTAGTCCGGTGGCTCTGGCTGACGGGATGATGTGGGATATTAGGGGTAGTAGTCTGGTAGCTCTGACGGGATGATGTGGGATATTAGGGGTAGTAGTCCGGTGGCTCTGGCTGACGGGACGATGTGGGATATTAGGGGTAGTAGTCAGGTGGCTCTGGCTGACGGGATGATGTGGGATATTAGGAGTAGTAGTTTGGTGGCTCTTCCTGACGGGATGATGTAGGATATTAGGGGTAGTAGTCCGGTGACTCTGGCTGACGGGATGATGTGGGATATTAGGGGTAGTAGTCCGGTGGCTCTGGCTGATGTGGGATATTAGGGGTAGTAGTCAGGTGGCTCTGGCTGACGGGATGATGTGGGATATTAGGAGTAGTAGTTTGGTGGCTCTTCCTGACGGGATGATGTAGGATATTAGGGGTAGTAGTCCGGTGACTCTGGCTGACGGGACGATGTGGGATATTAGGGGTAGTAGTCCGGTGGCTCTGGCTGACGGGATGATGTGGGATATTAGGGGTAGTAGTCTGGTAGCTCTGACGGGATGATGTGGGATATTAGGGGTAGTAGTCCGGTGGCTCTGGCTGACGGGAAGATATGGGATATTAGGGGTAGTAGTCAGGTGGCTCTGGCTGACGGGATGATGTGGGATATTAGGGGTAGTAGTCTGGTAGCTCTGACGGGATGATGTGGGATATTAGGGGTAGTAGTCCGGTGGCTCTGGCTGACGGGACGATATGGGATATTAGGGGTAGTAGTCAGGTGGCTCTGGCTGACGGGATGATGTGGGGTATTAGGAGTAGTAGTTTGGTGGCTCTTCCTGACGGGATGATGTAGGATATTAGGGGTAGTAGTCCGGTGGCTCTGGCTGACGGGATGATGTGGGATATTAGGGGTAGTAGTCCGGTGGCTCTGGCTGACAGGATGATGTGGGATATTATAGTGAATGTGGCTATGCGGAGTGGGCAGGGCTCTACACTCAGCTTTAATATATATATATATATATATATATATATATACATATATATATATATATATATATATATAATCATTATAATTTGTTATAACTAACCGTAGTTAGTTACTATGCCCGGGCAGCGCCGGGCTCTTCAGCTAGTCTACTATATAATCGTCTAATTCTGTGTGTCTGTGTATCTGTAACGGAAATCCTGCGTCGCTGATTGGTCGCGTCCTGCCGGACGCGACCAATCAGTGAAAGGCGCAGTCCGGCCGCAAATTGGCGCAGGATTTGAACCACCCACGCCACCGACAGTAGCTGCGGGTCATCTCCTGCCGCATGGAGGTCAGCGGTGACGCAGCTGGGAGATGACCACGGTGGCTCAGTAGATAGCACTACAGCCTTGCAGCGCTGGAGTCCTGGGTTCGAATCCCACCAAGGACGACATCTGCAAGGAGTTTGTATGTTCTCCCCGTGTTTGCGTGGGTTTCCTCCGGGTACTCCAAAAAACATACTGATAGGGAATCTAGATTGTGAGCTCCATCGGGGACAGCGACAATAATGTGTGCAAACTGTAAAGCGCTGTGGAATATGTTATCTTTAAATAAAGATTATTATTATAAAAAAAAAAGATTATTATGACCAGCGCCAGCCGGTCATCTCCCGGCTGCTCGCAGCGGAAGTACCCTGACTGGCAGCCTCCACGTAAACCCCAGCAGCAGCCTCCACGTACACCCTAGCAGCAGCCTCCGCATATACTCCAGCAGCAGCCTCCGCATATACCCCAGCAGCAGCAGCCTCCACATACACCCCAGCAGCAGCAGCCTCCACATACACCCCAGCAGCAGCAGCCTCCACATACACCCCAGCAGCCTCCACATATACCCAGCAGCAGCAGCCTCCGCATATACCCCAGCAGCAGCCTCCATATACACCCCAGCAGTCTCCGCATAAACCCCAGCAGCCTCCGCATATAACCCAGCAGCAGCAGCCTCCGCATATACCCCAGCAGCAGCCTCCACATACACCCCAGCAGCAGCCTCTATATACACCCCAGCAGCAGCCTCTATATACACCCCAGCAGCAGCCTCTATATAAACCCCAGCAGCCTCTATATATCCTGTGTTCATTGTATTATTCTTAAATCTTCATAAATAAACTACATACATATTCTAGAATAAACAATGCGTTAGAATCGGGCCACCATCGAGTATAAGAATCTAAAACCAGATCAAAGCAAAAAAAAAAAAAACAATTGAAAGAGATTTATACAAGTACAGAAAATATTACCTGGGTGCTAGCCAAAATGTGGGAATGCACCCCTAATGACGCCCAAAACTGAACAGTAATCACCCCAGCATCCACATAGATAACACAAGGCCACCAATGATGTCTAGCGACCAATACAACGTATGCCATGGAGAAGACGCGCACAGCAGACGACAGGGACGCACGGAGAAACGTGCCCGCTGAGCAGCCCAATACAGAGGCCTCAGCAGACAGAGAGCGAGCCTCGGGTCTGATTCCGGGATAACGTGGCCGGAGGGGTGCGCCACAAATAGCTGGATAGTTAGGATACCCTGACCTGTCACCATACAGGCTCACCTGTACACTCGACTTCTCTGTCCGAGGTGCATGTTAGTAACTGCAGGGTGTCACAACTGAGGAGCCTAGATTCGGGGTGCCAGTTTTTTCCATAGATTTGGAATTTTACCAACAGGGCCACATTTTTGGGGGGCATCTTACACCAGCCGAACTAAGCATAAAATGGTATATAATAATAATAATAATATAAAAGGTCTTTTTTAGGTAAATTCCCTGAAGTCTATTAGAAAGTTAAAAAAAAATCATTCTACAATGATGAAACTTTAATTTCCAGAAGACTGAGCTCGGCGTTATATCTCTCTACATAAGAACTGTGCAGCACAACCCTAAACGCACATCCAGACGTCTGTCCTGCAATCACTGACTGTCACCCACGTGGCGGCAGTGGGATGGATGCGGTGATACAACTGAAGGCTGGCGAACGCCGCACAGCCAGAATCCATCACATTAAAATCAACGTGAGTGTGGGTCACTTTGCTTTTGCATCTCGCCCCACTGGTCCCCCCGCTGTGGCCACTGATAGTATAGAAAAACCCACCACAAGATGGGGACGCCTTCAGTCATGTGGACACAGGACACGACACAATAGCTCGGATTGTTGCGTGGCTTTTGCTAAACATCAGCGATGGCTCCAGACGATGATTCCCTCCAAGTTATTTCCTTTTTGATTAATTAAAACACATTAAACGGTGAAGTGTGAAAGCTCCAAATGACTTTTTGTGCAGGGTCCAACCATAGAATGGAAATGTGAGGTGAATCCAGAGCATTGGAGATTGCAGAGGATTGGTATTTTCATGGGAACGTATTGCTTTTGTTTGTTTTGCCACATTAGTTTACATTTGAGGCAGAAGGACGGCGGTAATCATCCAGGACATGAGCGGACGCTGTGCGGCAGAACGTGCGTTTATAAAACGTCCCATCGGGACACGTCACAGTCACTGTGTCCTTTCACCTGTCGCCATCCCTGGGGCTCCCAGCGAGGAGGAGGCTCAGGTCCGCCGGCAGCAGGAGCAGGAGCGTGAGCCGTCCTGCTCATCTCTACTTACACGTCTATAACAGGAGCCATTACTGGCGCCGCGATGCACGGCATTTACAGCACTGGATAGACATCTGTAGATAATAGAGAGATAGATAATAGATAGTAGATAGATGATAGATATATAGATAATAGATAGATAGATAATAGATAGATGATAGATAGCTAGATAGATAGCTAGATAGATAGATAATTGCTGTGACGCACGGCATTTACAGCACTCGATAGACATCTGTAGATAATAGAGAGATAGATGATAGATAGTAGATACATAGATAGTAGATAGAGAGATAGATAGAGAGATAGATAGATAGAGAGATAGATAGATAGATAGATAGATAGATAGATAGATAGATAGATAGATAGATAGATAGATAGATAGATAGATAGATAGATAATGGCTGACGCACGGCATTTACAGCACTGGATAGACATCTGTAGATAATAGAGAGATAGATAATAGATAGATAGATAATAGATAGTAGATAGATGATAGATAGATAGATAGATAGCTAGATAGATAGCTAGATAGATAGATAATGGCTGTGACGCACGGCATTTACAGAACTGGATAGACATCTGTAGATAATAGAGAGATAGATAATAGATAGATAGATAATAGATAGTAGATAGATGATAGATAGATAGATAGATAGATAATAGATAGATAATAGATAGATGATAGATAGCTAGATAGATAGCTAGATAGATAGATAATGGCTGTGACGCACGGCATTTACAGCACTCGATAGACATCTGTAGATAATAGAGAGATAGATGATAGTAGATAGATAGATAGTAGATAGAGAGAGAGAGGGAGAGATAGAGAGAGATAGATAGATAGATAGATAGATAGATAGATAGATAGATAGATAGATAGATAGATAGATAGATAGATAGATAGATAGATAGATAATGGCTGACTCACAGCATTTACAGCACTGGATAGACATCTGTAGATAATAGAGAGATAATACATATAGTAGATAGATAGTAGATAGATAGATAATGGCTGACGCATGGCATTTACAGCACTCGATAGACATCTGTAGATAATAGAGAGATAGATGATAGATAATAGATAGATAGATAGATAGATAGATAGATAGATAGATAGATAATGGCTGTGACGCACGGCATTTACAGCACTCGTAGACACTGTAGATAATAGATAGATAATAATATAGTAGATAGATAGTAGAAATAGATAGATAGATAGATAGATAAAATAGATAGATAGATGAAATATAGATAGATGATAATGGTGACGCTGG
>JARQOD010000010.1:45255043-45280100 GCA_033576555.1 Oophaga sylvatica | reverse complement strand
CACAGCAGCTGCCGGCAGCGTCTCCAGACTTGTCTCCATCAAGCACATCGGGGACGTCATTGGCCAGTGATCACACAGGAGCTGCCGGCAGGGTCTCCAGACTTGTCTCCATCGAGCACATTGGGGACGTCATTGGTCGGTGATTACACAGGAGCTGCCGGCAGTGTCTCCAGACTTGTCTCCATTGAGCACATCGGTGACATCATTGGTCGCTGATCACACAGGAGCTGCGCCAGCGTCTCCAGACTTGTCTCCATCAAGCACATCGGGGACATCATTGGTCAGTGATCACACAGGAGCTGCGCCAGCGTCTCAGACTTGTCTCCATCAAGCACATCGGGGACGTCATTAGTCGGTGATCACACACGAGCTGCCGGCAGCGTCTCCAGACTTGTCTCCATCAAGCACATCGGGGACGTCATTGGTCGGTGATCACACAGGAGCTGCCAGCAGTGTCTCCAGACTTGTCTCCATCAAGCACATCGGGGACGTCATTGGCCAGTGATCACACAGGAGCTGCCGGCAGCGTCTCCAGACTTGTCTCCATCAAGCACATTGGGAGCATCATTGGGCGGTGATCACACAGCAGCTGCCGGCAGCATCTCCAGACTTGTCTCCATCAAGCACATCGGAGACGTCATTGGCCAGTGATCACACAGGAGCTTCCGGCAGCGTCTCCAGACTTGTCTCCATCAAGCACATCGGGGACATCATTGGTCGGTGATCACACAGCAGCTGCCGGCAGCGTCTCCAGACTTGTCTCCATCGAGCACATCGGGGACGTCATTGGCCAGTGATCACACAGGAGCTTCCGGCAGCGTCTCCAGACTTGTCTCCATCAAGCACATCGGGGATGTCATTGGTCGGTGATCACACAGCAGCTGCCGGCAGCGTCTCCAGACTTGTCTCCATCAAGCACATCGGGGACGTCATTGGCCAGTGATCACACAGGAGCTGCCGGCAGGGTCTCCAGACTTGTCTCCATCGAGCACATTGGGGACGTCATTGGTCGGTGATTACACAGGAGCTGCCGGCAGTGTCTCCAGACTTGTCTCCATCAAGCACGTTGGGGACATCATTGGTCGGCGATCACACAGGAGCTGCCGGCAGCGTCTCCAGACTTGTCTCCATCGAGCACATCGGGGACGTCATTGGTCGGTGATTACACAGGAGCTGCCGGCAGCGTCTCCGGTCTTGTCTCCATCGAGTACATTGGGGACATCATTGGTCGGTGATTACACAGGAGCTGCTGGCAGCGTCTCCAGACTTGTCTCCATCGAGCACATCGGGGACATCATTGGTCGGTGATCACACAGGAGCTGCGCCAGTGTCTCCGCACGTTGGGGATGTCAATGGTCGGTGATGACAAAGGAGCTGCCGGCAGCGTCTCCAGACTTGTCTCCATCGAGCACATTGGGAACGTCATTGGTCGATGATTGCACAGGAGCTGCCAGCAGCGTCTCCAGACTTGTCTCCATCGAGCATATTGGGGACGTCATTGGTCGGTGATTACACAGGAGCTGCCAGCAGCGTCTCCAGACTTGTCTCCATCGAGCATATTGGGGACGTCATTGGTCGGTGATTACACAGGAGCTGCCAGCAGCGTCTCCAGACTTGTCTCCATCGAGCACATTGGGGACGTCATTGGTCGGTGATTACACAGGAGCTGCCAGCAGTGTCTCCAGACTTGTCTCCATCGAGCACATTGGGGACATGATTGGTCGGTGATCACACAGGAGCTGCAGTCAGTGTCTCTGGACTTGTATCTATATAGCACATCGGGGACGTCATTGGTCGGTGATTACACAGGAGATGCCAGCAGCGTCTCCAGACTTGTCTCCATCAAGCACATCGGGGACGTCATTGGTCGGTGATTATACAGGAGCTGCCGGCAGCGTCTCCAGACTTGTCTCCATCGAGCACATCGGGGACGTCATTGGTCGGTGATTACACAGGAGCTGCCAGCAGTGTCTCCAGACTTGTCTCCATCGAGCACATCGGGGACGTCATTGGTCGGTGATTACACAGGAGCTGCCGGCAGTGTCTTCAGACTTGTCTCCATCGAGCACATTGGGGACGTCATTGGTCGGTGATCACACAGGAGCTGCAGTCAGTGTCTCTGGACTTGTATCCATCGAGCACATTGGGGACGTCATTGGTTGGTGATTACACAGGAGCTGCCGGCAGCATCTCCAGACTTGTCCCCTTCGAGCACATCGGGGACGTCATTGGTCGGTGATCACACAGGAGCTGCTGGCAGCGTCTCCAGACTTGTCTCCATCGAGCACATCGGGGACGTCATTGGTCGGTGATCACACAGGAGCTGCAGTTAGTGTCATAGAATCATAGAATGGTAGAGTTGGAAGGGACCTCCTGGGCCATCTGGTCCAACCCCCTGCTCAAAGCAGGATTCTCTAAATCATCCCAGACAGATGTCTGTCCAGCCTCTGTTTGAAGACTTCAATTGAAGTAGAACTTACCACCTCTCGTGGCAGCCTGTTCCACTCCTTGATCACCCTGTCAAAAAGTTTTTTCTAATATCTAATCTGTGTCTCCTCCCATTCAGTTTCATCCCATTGCTTCTAGTCTTTCCTTGTGCAAATGAGAATAAAGATGATCCTTCTATAATGTGACAGCCCTTGAGATATTTGTAGACAGCTATTAAGTCTCCTCTCAGTCTTCTATTTTGCAAGCTAAACATTCCCAAATCCTGCAACCGTTCCTCAAGGACATGGTTTGCACACCGGTCACCATTCTGGTGGCTCTCCTTTGAACTTGCTCCAGTTTGTTGATGTCTTTTTTAAAATGTGGTGCCTAAAACTGGACACAGTATTCCAGATGAGGTCTGACCAAAGAGGAGTAGAGGGCAATAATGACCTCACGTGATCTAGACTGTATGCTTCTGTTGATACATCCTAGAATTGTATTTGCCTTTTTGCTGCTGCATCACACTGTTGACTCATGTTCAGTCTGTGATCAATTAGTATACCCAAGTCTTTTTCACATGTGCTGTTACTTAGCCCTATTCCTCCCATTTTGTATATGCTTTTTTCATTTTTATTGCCCAGATGTAGTACTTTGCATTTTTCCCTGTTAAAAACCATTCTGTTAGTTGCTGCCCACTGCTCCAGTTTATTTATATCTTTTTTGAATCCTCTCTCTCTCTTCTCTAGTATTAGCTACCCCTCCTAGCTTTGTGTCATCAGCAAATTTGATCAGTTTACCCTCAATTCTTTCATCTAAATCATTGATAAAGATGTTGAACAATACAGGGCCCAAAACAGAGCCTTGTGGTACCCCACTTGAGACATTCTTCCAACTGGATGTGCACCCATTTACGACCACTCTTTGAGTCCGATCACTAAGCCAGTTATGAATCCACCTAACAGTTGCCTTGTCCATTCCATACTTAGTCATTTTTTCAATAAGGATTGTGTGAGATACTTTGTCAAATGCTTTGCTGAAGTCAAGATATACTATATCTACAGCATTTCCCTGATCCACCCAGTCAGTGATTCTGTCATAGAAGGAAATTAAGTTAGTCTGACATGACTTATTAGTTACAAACCCATGCTGACTCTGTTTAATCACTTCATTCTTATGCAGGTACTTACATACATGTTCCTTAATAATTTGTTCAAAGATCTTTCCTGGTATAGAAGTCAAACTCACCGGCCTGTAGTTCCCTGGGTCCACCTTCTTCCCCTTTTTGAAGATAGGAACAACATCTGCTCTTCTCCAGTCTTCTGGGACTTCTCCTGTTCTCCAAGAATTTTCAAAGATTATGGACAGTGGTTCAAGAATTTCTTCTGCTATCTCCTTCAGTATTCTGGGGTGTAATTCATCTGGACCTGGAGACTTGAATTCATTTAGGTTAGCTAAGTGTTTCCTCACTGTCTTTCTGTTTATAGATATCCTGGATTCTTCTATTGCTTTAATAGGACAGTGAAGATCAGTTGATGTTACATTTCCTTTCTGAGAGAAAACAGATGCAAAATAGGAATTTAAAAGTTCAGCCTTCTCAACATCCTTTCCTACCATTTCATCATTTTCATCCTGTAAAAATCCTATAGCATCTTTGACATTTTTTTTACTTTTGACGTATCCCCAAAATCCTTTTTTGTTGCTTTTGACATCTCTTGCAAGCCTTAATTCATTGTCAGCTTTAGATAATCTGATTTGTGCCCTGCAGGTTCTGCAGATGGCATTATATTCTTCTTTAGATATGCCTCCCTCTTTCCATTTGATAAACATTTCTTTCTTCCTTTTTAGCATGTGTTTAAGTTCTGTGTTCATCCATCCTGGTTTCCTTAAATGCTTCCCATTCTTCCCTCTTTTTGGAATTGTTAACGATTGTGCTTTGAAAATCTCATTTTTCAAGATGTCCCATCCTTCCTGGACATTTTTGTCCTTAAGGATATCCTGCCATTGGATCCCTCCAATTCTCTTTCTGAGTCCCTTAAAATCTGCCTTTCTGAAATCTAACCTTGACGTCTGAGTCTTCACAGGTCTTCCTCCTCTTGTTATCCAAAATTCTAAAATAGCATGGTCACTACCTCCTAGGGTCCCAGCCACTCTTACCTCCTCAACCATTTCCTCCCTGTTTATAAGGATTAGATCCAAGGTAGCAGATCCCCTTGTTTTCTCCTCTACCTTTTGAAAGATAAAGTTGTCAGCAAGAGAGGATAAGAATTTCCTTGACCTGTTAGTTTTGCCTGAGAGAGATTCCCAACAAATGTCTGGATAGTTGAAATCTCCCATGACCACTATGTCATATTTTTTGGAGAACTTGGCCATTTGATGCATAAAGAGTTCATCCATATCTTCAGCTTGCATAGGCGGCCTGTAGTAAATGCCGACAATGGTGTCCTTTCCATTGTTCTGTCCTTGTATTCTTACCCAAACAGTTTCCACAGAACTCCCAGTCTCTGAAGCGTCAATCTCTGTGCAGATATACGCTTTTCTAACATACAATGCGACACCTCCTCCTCGTCCTCTGGACTTGTATCCATCAAGCACATTGGGGACGTCATTGGTCGGTGATTGCACAGGAGATGCCAGCAGCGTCTCTGGACTTGTCTCCATCAAGCACATCAGGGACGTCATTGGTCGGTGATCACACAGGAGCTGCAGTCAGTGTCTCTGGACTTCTTTCCATTAAGCACATTGGGGACATCACTGAGGAGCGCATGGTGCATCTCAGACTGTGACCGACCCCTAAACAATAAGCTTCTAGGACAGAAATAAGGAAGACTACATAGGACACCGCACATAGGAGATTCTGCAAATTGAAGACATTTTAACAGAACATAAAATTATAATTTAAACAGAAAAGAAAAAAAACTGAGCTTTTGACAACATGCCGACCATGTGCGCTAACAGGAGGACATTGGAGAGAATCTACAATCCGTCTTCTGTCCCCACCACTCCACTGACACTGCCCTGACCAAAATTACTAAGGACTCACAGCCAAAGCTAACAGACACTTCTCCATACTCCTCCTTCTAGACCTGTTCTCTGCCTTTGACACAGTTGACCACTGCCTCCTACTACAGATTCTCTCTTCCTTTGGTGCCAAAGACCTTGCCATATCCTGGATCCCCTCATATCTTACCAACCGCACATTTAGCGTCAACCACTCCCACACTACCTCCTCGTCCCACCCTCTCTTTGTTGAGGTCCCACAAGGCTCTGTCCTAGGACCCCTACTCTTCTCCATCTGTATCCTTGGCCTAGGACAACTCAAAGTCCCATGCCTTCCTGTACCATCTATATGCTGATGACACTCAGATCTACCTCTCTGGCCCAGACGTCACCTCTCTGCTGTCCAGAATCCCAGAGTGTCTATCAGCCATATCCTCCTCCTCTTGCTCAATGTGGACAAATCTGAACTCCATTATCTTTCCTCCATCTCGCATATCTTCCTACCTGATCTATCTATCACAATAAATGACATCACGCTTTCTCCCGTACCGGAAGTCCGCTACCTCGGAGTAACCCTTGACTCGGCCCTGTGCTTCAAACCGCACATCCAAGATCTCGCCACCTCCTGTCGCCTCCAGCACAAAAATATTTCCAGAATCCGTCTTTTCCTCAACCTTCATTCTACTAAAATGCTTGTGCATGCCCTCATCATCTCCCACTTCGACTAAAACATCCTCCTCTGTGGCCTACCATCTAACAGTCTCGCACCTCTCCAGTCCATCCTCAATTCTGCTGCCCGACTAATTCATCTCTCTCCTCGCTACTCCTCTGCTTCACCCCTGTGAAAATCCAATTATTGGCTACCAATTCGCAGCATATCCAGTTCAAACTGCTAAGGCCTCTTTCACACATCCGGTGTGCGCCTGACGGCGCACTCCGGCTTTTTTTTGTGCAACCGCATCCGGCAAAATGTAATGCCGGATGCGTTTTTTTTTTGCATTGACTTGCATTAGTGCCGGATGGCGCCGCATGTCAGTGTGTTGTATGCGGTTTTGTCCGGATCCGGCAGAATTGTACATTCCGGCGGCCGGACAAAACGCAGCATGTAACCTTTTTTTTGTTTTGCCGGAGTCGTCTGATGTCTCCGGGCATCAGAAAACCATCCGGCAAAAAACCGCATGCGGCGCATCCGGTTTTCTGATGCGGCGCTGCGGCTAAATGCCGGGGGCGCCATCAGGCGCACACCGGATGTGTGAAAGAGGCCTAACGCTGACCTACAAAGCCTTACATAACCTTTCTCCTCCGTATATCTCCGAACCAATCTCCTGATATCTTCCCTCACGTAATCTCCGGTCCTCCCAAGACCTCCTTCTCCTCCACTCTCATTCGCTCCTCACCTAATCGCCTCCAAGACTTCTCCTGAATATCCCCCATCCTCTGGAATTCTTTGCCCCAACACGTCCGACTATCAACCACATTCAGATCCTTGAGACGGAACCTGAAGACCCATCTCTTCAGGAAAGCTTACAGCCTGCAATGACCCCACTGCACTGCCTCCTCACCACTACCGGAGCTACTGCCTCAACCAACACCGGAACTGCTGCAACCCCCCAACCTGCTGTCTCCTTCCCCACCATCCTGGAGAATGTAAGCCCGAAAGGGCCGGGTCTTCTCCCCTCTGTACCAGTTTGTGATTGTTACTGTAAGTGATCTGTATTTTGTATGTAACCTCTTCTCATGTACAGCACCATGGAATCAACGGTGCTTCATAAATAATAATGAGAAATACTAAGGGGTAGGATTTGCACAGATAAGGCACCAGTTTACAGGTGGGAGAACTTACTGGAAGTTATGTTGCATCATTCCAGCTATTGACCCTCATGTCAGTACTCAGGAGTAAATATAGTAGAATAATGTTGCATTTAGAAAGCCCAGTTGCAAACATTAAAAAACTGCCAATAGGTTACATGAAACCCGGCCAGCTGCTGTTGTTAGTCTGCTCAGACGGGCCGACCACACTGCCATGAGCACATAACATCATTGTTCTTGGCAGTACATAACTGATTACATAGGACGATGTGCGTCGAGAACTATTTTTAAGCAAGCTTAAAATCATTTCACCCAACAAGCGTTCTGCTAGTTTGTTAAGTGTTTGACACCGTGTTTAGACTGGACGATTATCGACCAGTGTAAATGGCTGGAAGTGGACAGTACACAAGACACTGCTCCAAGCTTCCTTATTGACTCACTGGGGCCCATGAGAAATTAACCTTGGTCAATACTTCTACAGCTTAAAAATCTGGAGACGATTTCAGTGGTGCAGTCTCAGGACGGGCCACAGATAGGGGCCGCTCTACAGGAACATTATGTGGAGTTTATTCTTCTTACATAGAAGGTGTAGGGCATCACATGGGCAGAGGCTCCCACCACCCGTCAGCTTTCGCTCACCGTCATTATTCTTCTTACATAGAAGGTGTAGGGCATCACATGGGCAGAGGCTCCCACCACCCGTCAGCTCTCGCTCTAAGTCATTATTCTTCTTACATAGAAGGTGTAGGGCATCACATGGGCAGAGGCTCCCACCACCCATCAGCTCTCGCTCACCGTCATTATTCTTCTTACATAGAATGTGTAGGGGCATCACATGGGCAGAGGCTCCCACCACCCGTCAGCTCTCGCTCTACGACATTACTCTTCTTACATAGAAGGTGTAGGGGCATCACATGGGCAGAGGCTCCACCACTCGTCAGCTCTCACTCTACGACATTACTCTTCTTACATAGAAGGTGTAGGGGCATCACATGGGCAGAGGCTCCCACCACTCGTCAGCTCTCACTCTACAACATTACTCTTCTTACATAGAAGGTGTAGGGCATCACCTGGGCAGAGGCTCCCACCACCCGTCAGCTCTCGCTCTACATCATTACCCTTCTTACATAGAAGGTGTAGGGCATCACACGGGCAGAGGCTCCAACCACCCGTCAGCTCTCACTCTACGACATTACTCTTCTTACGTAGAAGGTGTAGGGCATCACACGGGCAGAGGCTCCAACCACCCGTCAGCTCTCACTCTACGACATTACTCTTCTTACGTAGAAGGTGTAGGGCATCACATGGGCAGAGGCTCCCACCACTCGTCAGCTCTCACTCTACGACATTACTCTTCTTACATAGAAGGTGTAGGACATCACACGGGCAGAGGCTCCCACCACTCATCAGCTCTCACTCTACGACATTACTCTTCTTACATAGAAGGTGTAGGGCATCACACGGGCAGAGGCTCCCACCACTCGTCAGCTCTCACTCTACAACATTACTCTTCTTACATAGAAGGTGTAAGGCATCACATGGGCAGAGGCTCCCACCACCCGTCAGCTCTCACTCTACGACATTACTCTTCTTACATAGAAGGTGTAGGGCATCACACGGGCAGAGGCTCCCACCACCCGTCAGCTCTCACTCTGCGACATTACTCTTCTTACATAGTAGGTGTAGGGCATCACACGGGCAGAGACTCCCACCATCCGTCAGCTGTCGCTCTACATCATTACTCTTCTTACATAGAAGGTGTAGGGCATCATACAGGCAGAGGCTCCCACCACCCGTCAGCTCTCTCTCTACGTCATTATTCTTCTTACATAGAAGGTGTAGGACATCACACCGGCAGAGGCTCCCACCACCCGTCAGCTGTCGCTCTACATCATTACTCTTCTTACATAGAAGGTGCAGGGCATCATACAGGCAGAGGCTCCCACCACCCGTCAGCTCTCACTCTACGACATTACTCTTCTTACATAGAAGGTGTAGGGCATCACACAGGCACAGAGGCTCCCACCACCCATCGCTCTACGTCATTACTCTTCTTACATAGAAGGTGTAGGGCATCACACGGGCAGAGGCTCCCACCACCCGTTGCTCTACATAATTACTCTTCTTACATAGAAGGTGTAGGGCATCACACAGGCAGAGGCTCCCACCACCCATCAGCTCTCGCTCTACGTCATTACTCTTCTTACATAGAAGGTGTAGGGCATCATACAGGCAGAGGCTCCCACCACCCGTCGCTCTACGTCATTACTCTTCTTTCATAGTAGGTGTAGGGCATCACACGGGCAGAGACTCCCACCACCTGTCAGCTCTCGCTCTACGTCATTATTCTTCTTACATAGAAGGTGTAGGACATCACATGGGCAGAGGCTCCCACCACCCGTCAGCTGTCGCTCTACGACATTACTCTTCTTACATAGAAGGTGTAGGACATCACACGGGCAGAGGCTCCCACCACCCGTCAGCTCTCGCTCTACGTCATTATTCTTCTTACATAGAAGGTGTAGGACATCACACGGGCAGAGGCTCTACATCATTACTCTTCTTACATAGAAATTGTAGGGCATTACATGGGCAGAGGCTCCCACCACCCGTCAGCTCTCGCTCTACATAATTATTCTTCTTACATAGTAGGTGTAGGGCATCACACGGGCAGAGGCTCCCACCACCCGTCAGCTCTCGCTCTACATCATTATTCTTCTTACATAGAAGGTGTAGGGCATCACACGGGCAGAGGCTCCCACCACCCGTCAGCTGTCGCTCTACATCATTACTCTTCTTACATAGAAGGTGTAGGGCATCACACGAGCAGAGGCTCCCACCACCCGTCAGCTCTCGCTCTACGTCATTATTCTTCTTACATAGAAGGTGTAGGGCATCACACGGGCAGAGGCTCCCACCACCTGTCAGCTCTCTCTCTACGTCATTAATCTTCTTACATAGAAGGTGTAGGACATCACACCGGCAGAGGCTCCCACCACCTGTCAGCTCTCTCACTACGTCATTACTCTTCTTACATAGAAGGTGTAGAGCATCATACAGGCAGAGGCTCCCACCACCCGTCAGCTCTCGCTCTACGTCATTATTCTTCTTACATAGAAGGTGTAGGACATCACACCGGCAGAGGCTCCCACCACCCGTCAGCTGTCGCTCTACATCATTACTCTTCTTACATAGAAGGTGCAGGGCATCATACAGGCAGAGGCTCCCACCACCCGTCAGCTCTCACTCTACGACATTACTCTTCTTACATAGAAGGTGTAGGGCATCACACAGGCACAGAGGCTCCCACCACCCATCGCTCTACGTCATTACTCTTCTTACATAGAAGGTGTAGGGCATCACACGGGCAGAGGCTCCCACCACCCGTTGCTCTACATAATTACTCTTCTTACATAGAAGGTGTAGGACATCACACGGGCAGAGGCTACCACCACCCGTCAGCTCTCTCACTACGTCATTACTCTTCTTACATAGAAGATGTAGGGCATCATACAGGCAGAGGCTCCCACCACCCGTCAGCTCTCACTCTACATCATTAATCTTCTTACATAGAAGGTGTAGGGCATCATACAGGCAGAGGCTCCCACCACCTGTCAGCTCTCGCTCTACGTCATTATTCTTCTTACATAGAAGGTGTAGGACATCACATGGGCAGAGGCTCCCACCACCCGTCAGCTGTCGCTCTACGACATTACTCTTCTTACATAGAAGGTGTAGGACATCACATGGGCAGAGGCTCCCACCACCCGTCAGCTCTCGCTCTACATCATTAATCTTCTTACATAGAAGGTGTAGGACATCACACGGGCAGAGGCTCCCACCACCCGTCAGCTCTCGCTCTACGTCATTAATCTTCTTACATAGAAGGTGTAGGACATCACACGGGCAGAGGCTCCCACCACTCGTCAGCTCTCGCTCTACGACATTACTCTACTTACATAGAAGGTGTAGGACATCATACAGGCAGAGGCTCCCACCACCCGTCAGCCACCCGCTCAACGTCATTATTCTTCTTACATAGAAGGTGTAGGACATCACACCGGCAGAGGCTCCCACCACCCGTCAGCTCTCGCTCTACGTCATTATTCTTCTTACATAGAAGGTGTAGGGCATCATACAGGCAGAGGCTACCACCACCCGTCAGCTCTCGCTCTACGTCATTAATCTTCTTACATAGAAGGTGTAGGGCATCACACGGGCAGAGACTCCCACCACATGTCAGCTCTCGCTCTACGTCATTATTCTTCTTACATAGAAGGTGTAGGGCATCATACAGGCAGAGGCTCCCACCACCCGTCAGCTCTCGCTCTACGTCATTAAACTTCTTACATAGAAGGTGTAGGGCATCACACAGGCAGAGGCTCCCACCACCCGTCAGCTCTCGCTCTACGTCATCTGTACTGTCCCCTTTAAATGTGCGTTTTTTTGCACTATGCGATCTCTGTTAACGCACCATTATTTCAGCTAGGTGCAGACATTAATGTGAATTATATATGGCTTATATCGTCTGCTCCGCTTCTGTAAATGGAAGAATTCAGGTATAAGCTTTTATTGTACTTCCACAAATACACAGTAAATGAGGAGAAAAATCCCATGATTTAATAACAGTGTACAGTGCAGTGGTGTTAGGAAAATTAATACATGTGCTGTTTGGTGAGGACACTGCCTAATTCCACTCAGCGCACCCCATAATTACTTCAAGCATTCATTCAGGGAAGAGGAATACATGTCACGTTCATCTCCGGAAGGTACCATGGGAAGAAGCTGTGCACATTACCTCCAAGAGACCGAACTGATATATATTCTATTGGATGCTCCCCGATATCATCTCCGGGGTTCTTCTCCATCCAACTCCACGTATGTTCCTGAGTAACAATTGTAGGGATTTGCTCTGGTAGGTAGTGGCAGGGCCGCAGTAATGAGGCAACACACAGGCTTAAAGTCCAACTTCATTTGTTTAATGTCACTTTAAACACCAGGATCACAAAAACATAGCAAAAACACAAATTTACTCCGACTTGGAGAACCACTGGTCCCAGACTCACCCTTGTTGGGACAGGCTTAACTAAGCGGCTGCCAGGTCAGCAGCGACCGCCAGGTGCTATTCCCCGGGTGGTCTGGAGTCTAGCTGCTAGTGCTTGTTTCCAGCACGTGTCGTCCAAAACAGATCCAGGCTGGCTCCTGCCAGCTCCTCCTCTTTCGATCTCCTCTCTTGCACTCACCCTCACCATTACATAGCCCCTAACCACACCCACAGGTGAGGTACACATCACCTGGGCTGATCACGTGACCATGACATCATCACTAGTGCGGTAGGATAGTCTTTTAGGTCTCCATGTATACACAACACCCCAATTGTCCGACCAGTAAACTCGCTGGTTTGCACATGGCTGGCTCGTACCAGGGTCACAAGACTCCCTGAGTCCAGTAGAGCCAGAGCAGGGGTGCCCTCCACTTCAACTTTACACAAATGTTTCATACTAGGTCCCTCTGGAGTGCCCATTGCACACAATATATATATATATATATATCTATCGGAGTAATATCAAGTCTCTTTGTAAATTTGACCCCTCCATAATGTCCTCCTTCTTTGTCAACAGATTGTCTGAAACTCAGTTTTTGATCTGAATCTGGGTGAATCTGCCCATATGATGCTCCAACACCTTCTTTATAATGAGAGTGAATGTGAAAATGTCCCATGAGCTGTTTTTCCATAGGACAAACACCAGGCCACATGTCGCTTGCACTGTCGGACTCGCCTCCATTGAGCATATTGTGGACTTCATTGGTTGGTGATTACACAGGAGCTGCCGGCAGCGTCTCCAGACTTGTCTCCCTGAAGCACATCGGAGACGTCATTGGGTGGTGACCACACAGGAGCTGCCGGCAGCGTCTCCAGTCTTGTCTCCATCGAACACATTGTGGATGTCATTGACTACACAGGAGCTGCAGGCAGCGTCTCCAGTCTTGTCTCCATCGAACACATTGTGGATGTCATTGATTGGTGATTACACAGGAGCTGCAGGCAGCGTCTCCAGACTTGTCTCCATCGAGAACATTGTGGATGTCGTTGATAGGTGATTACACAGGCGGTGTCAGCAGCGGATCCTGATGATTTGTACATTGAGCGGCAGAACCTTCCTCAGAGGAACATTAATAACCTCATTGATAGCAGCCGAGGCCGGAAGTGCTGGGGTTTTTGTAAGAGGCTCAGACCTCAGATTGTTCACTGTACATCCAGAGGTTGTGAAAACGTACTTAATAATCTGCAAATGATTAAATAATACCAGGGAACCTGCTCTGTCCCCATCTGTGCAGAGAGACCGGCCAGTCACTGTGTCGGGCTGTTCACAGCCGGCGCTCTCTGGGCTCAGTAGTGACTACAGCAGCTCCATGCAGTTACTTAGACAGAACCCATCTAGGACTTCTGCTGCAATCTATGCTGTGTCTACATGCATTATATCCATCATCCATAGTGGCCGCATCACTGCACTTATCTGCTATATATATTATATCCATCATCCATCGGTATATTGGCCGCATCATGACACCTATCGTCTACATGTATTATATCCATCTGTATATACAGAGGTCACCTCTCTGCTGTCCAGAATCCCGGAGTGTCTATCAGCCATATCCTCCTTCTTCACCTCTTGCTTCTTAAAACTCAATGTAGACAAAACCGAACTCATCATCTTTCCTCCATCTAACGTATCTTCCCTACCCGATCTATCTATTATGGTAAATGGCATCACGCTCTCTCCCGCATCTGAAATCCGCTGCCTCGTAGTAACTCTCGACTCTGCCCTGTCCTTCAAACCACACATCCAAACTCTTGCCACCTCCTGTCGCCTCCAACTTAAAAACATTTCCAGAATCCGTCCCTTCCTCAGCCCTCAATCTACTAAAACTCTTGTGCATGCCCTCATCATCTCCCGCCTTGACCACTGCAACACCCTCCTCTGTGGCCTCCCCGTCAACTCTCTTGCACCACTCCAGTCTGTCCTCCACTCTGCTGCCCGACTAATCCACCTCTCTCCTCTTCTGCTTCTCCCCTCTGCAAATCCCTCCACTGGCTCCCAATTCCCCAACGAATCCAGTTCAAACTACTAACACTGACCTACAAAGCCGTCCACAACCTGTCCCCTCCCTATATCTCTGAACTAATCTCCCAATATCTTCCTTCACTTAATCGTCAATCCTCCCAAGACCTCCTGCTCTCCTCCACACTTATTTGGTCCTCACACAGCTGCCTCCAAGATTTCTCCCGAATATCCCACATCGTCTGGAATTCCACGCCTCAACATGTCCGATTATCCACCACCCTTCGATCCTTCAGACGGAACCTGAAAACCCATCTCTTCAGGAAAGTCTACAGCCTGCAATAACCAATCTGCCGCCTCACCACCACCCGAGCTTCCATCTTGCCGCTGCCACCACCCGACCTGCTGCCTCGCCACCATCACCAGAGCTGCCAACTCGCCACCACCACCAGAGCTGCCGCCTCGCCACAACCATCAGAGCTGCCGCCTCACCACCACCCTAGTTGCCGCCTCGCCACCATCACCCAAGCTGCCGCCTCGCCACCACCAGAGCTTCCACCTCGCCACCACCACCCTAGCTGCCACCTCACCACCACCCTAGCTGCCGCCTCGCCACCACCACCCTAGCTGCCGCCTCGCCACCACCACCCTAGCTGCCGCCTCGCCACCATCACCCGAGCTTCCACCTCGCCACCACCACCCTAGCTGCCGCCTCACCACCACCCTAGCTGCCGCCTCGCCACCATCACCCGAGCTGCCGCCTCGCCACCACTACCAGAGCTGCCGCCTCGCCACCACCACCAGAGCTGCCGCACCCCGACCTTCTGTTTCTTCCCCATTATCCCGTGGAATGTAAGTCCGCAAGGACAGGGTCCTCTCCCTCTGTACCAATCTGTCATTGTAAATTTGTTTACTGTAAACGATATCTATAACTTTGAATGTAAAGCGCTATATAAATAAATAATAATAATAATAATAATATTTGGCCGCATCACTACACCTATCTTCTACATGTATTCTATCCATCATCTATATGTATATTGGCCACAGGGCAGCACGGTGGCTCAGTGGATAGCACTGCAGCCTTGCAGCGCTGGAGTCCTGGGTTCGAGTCCCACCAAGGACAACATCTGCAAGGAGTTTGTATGGGTTTGCGTGGGTTTTCTGCGGGTTCTCCGGTTTCCTCCCACACTCCAAAAAACATACAGATAAGGAATCTAGATTGTGAGCTCCATCGGGGACAGCGACGATAATGTGTGCAAACTGTAAAGCGCTGCGGAATATGTTAGCGCTATATAAAAATAAAGATTATTATATTATGTATATTGGCCACATCACTACATCTATCTTCTACATGTATTATATTCATCATCCATCTGTATATTGGCCGCATCACTACATCTATCTTCTACATGTATTATATCCATCATCCATATGTATATTGGCCGCATCAATACACCTATCTTCTACATGTATTATATCCATCATCCATATGTATATTGGCCACATCACTACACCTATCCTCTACATGTATTATATCCATCATCCATATGTATATTAGCCGCATCACTACATCTATCTTCTACATGTATTATATCCATCATCCATATGTATATTAGCCGCATCACTACATCTATCTTCTACATGTATTATATCCATCATCCATATGTATATTAGCCGCATCACTACATCTATCTTCTACATGTATTATATTCATCATCCATATGTATATTGGCCGCATCAATACACCTATCTTCTACATGTATTATATCCATCATCCATATGTTTATTGGCCGCATCACTACACCTATCCTCTACATGTATTACATCCATCATCCATATGTATATTGGCCGCATCACTACATTTATCTTCTACATGTATTATATCCATCATCCATCTGTATATTGGCCGCATCACTACATCTATCTTCTACATGTATTACATCCATCATCCATATGTATATTGGCCGCATCACTACATCTATCTTCTACATGTATTATATCCATCATCCATATGTATATTGGCCACATCACTACATCTATCTTCTACATGTATTATATTCATCATCCATATGTATATTGGCCACATCACTACATCTATCTTCTACATGTATTATATCCATCATCCATATGTATATTGGCCACATCACTACATCTATCTTCTACATGTATTATATCCATCATCCATATGTATATTGGCCGCATTACTACATCTATCTTCTACATGTATTCTATCCATCATCCATATGTATATTGGCCGCATCACTACATCTATCTTCTACATGTATTCTATCCATCATCCATATGTATATTGGCCGCATCAATACACCTATCTTCTACATGTATTATATCCATCATCCATATGTTTATTGGCCGCATCACTACACTTATCTTCTACATGTATTATATCCATCATCCATAGGTATATTGGCCGCATCAATACACCTATCTTCTACATGTATTATATTCATCATCCATATGTATATTGGCCGCATCAATACACCTATCTTCTAGATGTATTATATCCATCATCCATGTTTATTGGCCGCATCACTACACCTATCCTCTACATGTATTCTATCCATCATCCATCTGTATATTGGCCGCATCACTACATCTATCTTCTACATGTATTATATCCATCATCCATCTGTATATTGGCCGCATCACTACATCTATCTTCTACATGTATTACATCCATCATCCATATGTATATTGGCCACATCACTACATCTATCTTCTACATGTATTATATTCATCATCCATATGTATATTGGCCGCATCAATACACCTATCTTCTACATGTATTATATCCATCATCCATATGTATATTGGCCACATCACTACATCTATCTTCTACATGTATTATATCCATCATCCATATGTATATTAGCCGCATCACTACATCTATCTTCTACATGTATTATATCCATCATCCATATGTATATTGGCCGCATCACTACATCTATCTTCTACATGTATTATATTCATCATCCATATGTATATTGGCCGCATCAATACACCTATCTTCTACATGTATTATATCCATCATCCATATGTTTATTGGCCGCATCACTACACCTATCCTCTACATGTATTCTATCCATCATCCATCTGTATATTGGCCGCATCACTACATCTATCTTCTACATGTATTATATCCATCATCCATATGTATATTGGCCGCATCACTACATCTATCTTCTACATGTATTATATCCATCATCCATCTGTATATTGGCCGCATCACTACATCTATCTTCTACATGTATTATATCCATCATCCATATGTATATTGGCCGCATCACTACATCTATCTTCTACATGTATTCTATCCATCATCCATCTGTATATTGGCCGCATCACTACACTTATCTTCTACATGTATTATATCCATCATCCATATGTATATTGGCCGCATCAATACACCTATCTTCTACATGTATTATATTCATCATCCATATGTATATTGGCCGCATCACTACATCTATCTTCTACATGTATTATATCCATCATCGATCTGTATATTGGCCGCATCACTACATCTATCTTCTACATGTATTATATCCATCATCCATCTGTATATTGGCCGCATCACTACACCTATCTTCTACATGTATTATATCCATCATCCATATGTATATTGGCCGCATCACTACACCTATCTTCTACATGTATTATATCCATCATCCATATGTATATTGGCCGCATCAATACACCTATCTTCTACATGTATTCTATCCATCATCCCAGTAGCGGAGCTACGCTATTGTAACTGTATCGGCGTGCACAGCGTGCCCATACAGTTACATTCTGCGGCAGAGCAGGGAGAATCGATCTCCCTGCACTGTCACCCGTCCGCTATGGGCCCCTGAGCAGGCAATATCAGCAGTGGCCCCCCCCACCCTTCATCGCAAGTTCAGCTGACCATCATCCCCTGTCAGCGTCTGACGTAGACACTGACAGCGGGCGCGATGACGTCACTGCCCGGCGCCCGCTGTCAGGAGATGAGCGGGAGCAGGGAGCAGAGCAGGAGCCGGGAGGAAGGGAGGGGAGTATTGGATTTATTTATTTTTTTATGGAGGTGCATCATATTATTATAGAGGTCTGTGGGGGCTGCATTATATTAACGTCTGCCTGGGGGGGCTGCATTATATTAGCGTCTGCCTGGGGGGGGCTGCATATTAGCATCTGCCTGGGGGGGCTGCATTATATTAGCGTCTGCCTGGGGGGCTGCATTATATTAGCGTCGGCCTGGGGGGGCTGCATTATATTAGCGTCTGCCTGGGGGGGGCTGCATTATATAAGCGTCTGCCTGGAGGGGCTGCATTATATTAGTGTCTGCCTGGGGAGGGGCTGCATTATATTAGCGTCTGCCTATGGAGGTTGCATTATATTAGCGTCTGCCTATGGGGGCTGCATTATATTAGCGTCTGCCTATGGGGGGCTGCATTATATTACAGTCTGCCTATGGGGGGCTGCCTTACATTACAGTCTGCTTATGGGGGACTGCATTATACAATATAGAGTCTGTCTATGGGGGGGCTACATTATACAATATAGAGTCTGCCTATGGGGGGGCTGCATTATACAATATGGAGTCTGTCTATGGGGAGGCTGCATTATACAATATAGAGTCTGCCTATGAGGAGTACATTATACTGTATGGAGTCTGCCTATGGGGGGCTGCCTTACATTACAGTCTGCTTATGGGGGGCTGCATTATACAATATAGAGTCTGCCTATTGGGGGCTGCATTATACAATATAGAGTCTGCCTATGAGGGGGTTGCATTATAAAATATAGAGTCTGCCTATGGGTAGTACATTATACTATATGGAGTCTGCCTATGGGGGGCTGCTTTATATTAAAGTCTGCCTATGGGGGGCTGCATTACATTACAGTCTGCTTATGGGGGGCTGCATTATACTTCAGAGTCTGCCTATGGGGGGGCTGCATTATACAATGTAGAGTCTGCCTATGGGGAGTACATTATACTATAAAGAGTCTGCCTATGGGGAGTACATTATACTATATAGAATCTGCCTATGGGGAGTACATTATACTATATGGAGGCCATCTAGGGACCATCATACAGTGTGGGGATTATAGTGACCGGGCCATCATACAGTATTGGAGCCATCAAAGAGTTTGGGGGATACTAAGGGGTCAGTATGTATGCAGTGAGGGAGCATTATACTGTGTATAAGAGAACATCATACCGTGTATAGGGGAGCTGTACAGGGGGGAGACACGGGACATTATTAAATGTAAAGTGGGCACTTATAGGGGAACTCAGGTTACTGTGACTGTCAAAGGGGCACACAGGGCAATATTACATTCTAGGGGATAAAATGTGGGCACTATTTTCTAAGGCACTTGCACCCGGCATTACTATATTCTAGAGGGAGGCTTTAGAATTTAAAGGGTGAACAGAGAACCACCCAGCAGGTGTAGTAATAGGAACACACAAGGCAGCAGCGGCTCAGTATTGGGGTATCATCAGGATGAGGGGTTTGAGCAGGTTGGGGATAGATGGTGGCAGTGCTGAAAATATGAGACGTGAAATGTGTCTGTCTTGTAATCTCTGCAGCAGAGTCCTGGCTAGAGAAATTGTCATTGCCGGTCTGGGCCAGACGGAAAAGACGTGAAAAGTGAACAATTCCATCAGAAAGAACGTCAGCGGTAAGTCACCATCTATAACTGTGCAGTAATCACTTATATGTTTTGTAGGACTGGTATTTACCACTGACCATGTGGCGGTAATATCCATGTTGGTCTTTATATAGAGATTATTTTCAGTAACAGCGCCGTCATCTCCTACATCCACTATTAGGATGCGTCACTGAGTTGTAATCAATGTTACCTGGTTAGGGGCCCACTGGGAAATTTCGCCCCCCCAGAACCAAAACCCTAGCTACAAACTCTGCATCATCCAGGTACACAGACATCCAGGACTTGTGTCTCATCTTACAGGCGTCACCACTGGTCGTGCGCAGCGGGATCGGCGGCAGCCCAGTGTTTGCATACAGTGATGGCACACAGCGTCTCCCAGGTACCAGCACAATGGCCACTCTCCATCCATCTTCCTAGCTGTACAGCGGGCACATGGCGCAGGAACATCTTCCGCATGTAGTGTTAATCACAGACTAATGAGCGATGATTGGTGAGTGCTCCTCCGCCGCAGACCGTTTGTTCTCGCCGTCTATCAGTAAACAGGTAATCACCAACGTACAATCATCTGATGGTGCAATCAGATCACGTGACCCGCGCGTGGCCTGTGATTGGCTCACACACATTCCAAGCCCTGCAATTATTACAATGTGAATGCAGAGCGGCTCCGCTCCTTCACCCCAGCACTGGCCCTGGGGCCGCACCTGCTCCGCCTGTCAGTATCCGGACACCGGTGACGCTCGTGTGTGAACAGCGCCTGTCCGGAGTGTCACACCACGGCTTTTCCTTCACGGCTGTATCGGGCAGAAACAATTAGCAGCAGCTTCCAGGGGTAATGAGAGGGGCAGGAGCCCAACAGTGAGGACTTCTCCCTGACTCCAGCCTCGCTCCACGCCACGATCCTCACACAAACCGCACCGACAGTGGACGCTGCTCTGACACGGGGCAAGTCCGAAGCTTCCTCCGCTTCTCTGCAGTGTGCGGCTGCAGCCTGGGCTGCTCTACACAGCCATCAAGTCCTGAAGGTCACCAGCACTGCGGCCGAGACGCCTGTCAGGGGTGCGGGACGCCCTGTCAGGGGTGCGGGACGCCGTCTCAGGGGTGCAGGACACCGTCTCAGGGGTGCGGGACGTCGTCTCAGGGGTGCGGGACACCGGCTCAGGGGTGCGGAACGCCGGCTCAGGGGTGCGGGACACCGGCTCAGGGGTGCGGAACGCCGGCTCAGGGGTGCGGGACACCGGCTCAGGGGTGCGGAACGCCGGCTCAGGGGTGTGGATGCTGCCGTGTGTTAGAGGGGGGCAACCTCCACAGCTAGATAGGTCTGCATCTGCCTTTTGTGGGTTCAGTCACTGTATGTTTTCCCATCTTATATGGACGGGTATGAGGCTGTATACAGGCACATGGGTATGTGGCTGTATACAGGCACACGGGTATGTGGCTGTATACAGGCACACGGGTATGCGGCTGTATACAGGCACACGGGTATGCGGCTGTATACAGGCACACGGGTATGCGGCTGTACGCTAGTTAAAAGTAGGCAGACAGGGAATGTGTAATTAATGGGTTTGGCTGGTTAAATGGGCAATTGTGTATACAGGCATATGATAGTAAATGGGTTTATGTGGATAGAGTGTTATGGGTAGCACAGTGGCTCAGTGGTTAGCTCTGTATTGTGGCTCTGTGGTTAGCACTGAAGCCTTGCAGCGCTGCAGTCCTGGGTTCAAATCCCACCAAGGACAACATCTGCCAGGAGTCTGTATGTCCTCCCCATGTTTGGTGGGTTTCCTCTGGGTTCTCCGGTTTCCTCCCACACTCCAGAGACTGATAGGGAATTTAGATTGTGAGCCCCATCAGGGACAGCGATGATAATGTCTGTACAGCGCTGCGGAATATGATGGCGCTATATAAGCAATACATAATAAGATGGGTAAATATGAATATATAATATATGCAGTGACATGCATACAGGCTGTGTGAGAGGCTGGGCAGATGTGGTAATGCCAGGAGATGCGGCTATATGAGCATTTGTTAAGTAAAAATTAAACTAAAGGTAAAAATAAGCCAAGCAAATGTGATGTGTACTGACCCACAGACAGTCCATCAGTGAGCACAAAGCTGCAGCAATTGGGTTATTAGCAGCCCTCATCAGACTAAGGCTAAGTTCACATGCAGCGTTTTTGCTGAATATTTATCTGCACTAAAAACAAATAATAATAATAATGCTGACAGAATAGACATACTGCAGATTTCAAAGAACACCGAGCAGCTCAAACCAACACGAAGTAAAAAACCGCATGTGAACGAGATTTTTGAAAGGCATTTACTTTGCTGGTACTGTAAAAGTCACAGGAATAAAAACGCCAAGTGTGAACATACCCTTACTGTAAAACAAGTCTGTGAAGGAGGACACTTTCAGTTGAAGTGCCGGTTACCACACCTAATGATTCGGGCCCCATGATATGTCTAGGGCCAGCAGAACATAAAGCTGCAGCACAGGGAAAGATCCAACTTCTGATATTTCTCCAGCTGATATATTATGAGCCACAACACTAAATCAGAGGATGAATACACTGAATAGACCCCGAAGTGATGAGATAAATGAGCTGCTACAAGTGAGCTTCGCCGTCTGGTATCTAGTGTTTGATTCGGCTCCTGAGCGGGTACACTGGATGACCGCGCCAGTCAGAAGGCAAAAAATAAGGGTCCCCGAAACTGTGTCCTTTCCAGCGTACGCTCCTGGGCTAACAGGATATTGAATGTGTGTTGATCACAAAGGTTTAATCTGGTGCCACAAGAAGGGAATAAACTATTTTATTCACAGAAGTCTGGTCTAGTGGCCATGTTGTTAGTCCCCAGACCAGAATCTGGTGACTTCTTTCCACCGGCCAGTAGGCCATATGTCATCATTGAAGCACTTGTGACGGTGCGCCAGGCCTAACTAATCAGAGGAAGCACCAGCCTCGCGGGCAGGTAGGAGGATGGTCACGTGGTTCTGGTCTAGCGACATTGGAGTGCAGTCAAGACCCTTGGACCACGAATCTCTGAATATTTTTCCTAAATTAAAGTTCTTAATTGTGGCAAAAACTGGATCCAACAGAACAAAGATGAGTCCTGGTGTCAGTGAACATCTAGTTGAATTCTGGAGCTTTAAACCGGTGCAGCGCTAGTCCGGCGTATAACAGTGTAGTTCCAGTCCTGCTCATAGCGGACGGCGTATAACAGTGTAGTTCCAGTCCTGCTCATAGCGGACGGCGTATAACAGTGTAGTTCCAGTCCTGCTCATAGCGGATGGCGTATAACAGTGCAGTTCCAGTCCTGCTCATAGTGGACGGAATATAACAGTGTAGTTCCAGTCCTGCTCATAGCGGACGGCGTATAACGGTGTAGTTCCAGTCCTGCTCATAGCGGACGGCGTATAACGGTGTAGTTCCAGTCCTGCTCATAGTGGACGGAATATAACAGTGTAGTTCCAGTCCTGCTCATAGCGGACGGCGTATAACAGTGTAGTTCCAGTCCTGCTCATAGCGGACGGCATATAACGGCGTAGTTCCAGTCCTGCTCATAGCGGATGGCGTATAACAGTGTAGTTCCAGTCCTGCTCATAG
Source organism: Oophaga sylvatica (assembly GCA_033576555.1). NCBI lineage: Eukaryota > Metazoa > Chordata > Amphibia > Anura > Dendrobatidae > Oophaga > Oophaga sylvatica. The sequence continues at coordinate 45,256,525 of JARQOD010000010.1, read as the reverse complement.
CGGACGGCGTATAACGGTGTAGTTCCAGTCCTGCTCATAGCGGATGGCGTATAACGGTGTAGTTCCAGTACTGCTCATAGCGGATGGCGTATAACGGTGTAGTTCCAGTCCGGCTCATAGCGGATGGCGTATAACAGTGTAGTTCCAGTCCTGCTCATAGCGGATGGCGTATAACAGTGTAGTTCCAGTCCTGCTCATAGCGGATGGCGTATAACGGTGTAGTTCCAGTACTGCTCATAGTGGACGGAATATAACAGTGTAGTTCCAGTCCTGCTCATAGCGGATGGCGTATAACAGTGTAGTTCCAGTCCTGCTCATAGCGGACGGCGTATAACAGTGTAGTTCCAGTCCTGCTCATAGTGGACGGCGTATAACAGTGTAGTTCCAGTCCTGCTCATAGCGGATGGCGTATAACAGTGTAGTTCCAGTCCTGCTCATAGCGGACGGCGTATAACAGTGTAGTTCCAGTCCTGCTCATAGCGGACGGCATATAACGGTGCAGTTCCAGTCCTGCTCATAGCGGATGGCGTATAACAGTGTAGTTCCAGTCCTGCTCATAGCGGATGGCGTATAACAGTGTAGTTCCAGTCCTGCTCATAGCGGATGGCGTATAACGGTGTAGTTCCAGTCCTGCTCATAGCGGACGGCGTATAACGGTGTAGTTCCAGTCCTGCTCATAGCGGATGGCGTATAACAGTGTAGTTCCAGTACTGCTCATAGTGGACGGAATATAACAGTGTAGTTCCAGTCCTGCTCATAGCGGACGGAATATAACGGTGTAGTTCCAGTCCTGCTCATAGCGGATGGCGTATAACAGTGTAGTTCCAGTCCTGCTCATAGCGGACGGAATATAACGGTGTAGTTCCAGTCCTGCTCATAGCGGATGGCGTATAACAGTGTAGTTCCAGTCCTGCTCATAGCGGATGGCGTATAACAGTGTAGTTCCAGTACTGCTCATAGTGGACGGAATATAACAGTGTAGTTCCAGTCCTGCTCATAGCGGACGGAATATAACGGTGTAGTTCCAGTCCTGCTCATAGCGGATGGCGTATAACAGTGTAGTTCCAGTCCTGCTCATAGCGGATGGCGTATAACAGTGTAGTTCCAGTCCTGCTCATAGCGGACGGCGTATAACAGTGTAGTTCCAGTCCTGCTCATAGCGGATGGCGTATAACAGTGTAGTTCCAGTCCTGCTCATAGCGGACGGCGTATAACAGTGTAGTTCCAGTCCTGCTCATAGCGGACGGCGTATAACGGTGTAGTTCCAGTCCTGCTCACAGCGGACGGCGTATAACAGTGTAGTTCCAGTCCTGCTCATAGTGGACGGAATATAACAGTGTAGTTCCAGTCCTGCTCATAGCGGATGGCGTATAACAGTGTAGTTCCAGTCCTGCTCATAGCGGACGGAATATGACGGTGTAGTTCCAGTCCTGCTCATAGCGGACAGCGTATAACAGTGTAGTTCCAGTCCTGCTCATAGCG
>JARQOD010000010.1:45241918-45254943 GCA_033576555.1 Oophaga sylvatica | reverse complement strand
CCAGTCCTGCTCATAGTGGACGAATATAACGGTGTAGTTCCAGTCCTGCTCTTAGTGGACGGAATATGACGGTGTAGTTCCAGTCCTGCTCATAGTGGACGAATATAACGGTGCAGTTCCAGTCCTGCTCATAGTGGACGAATATAACGGTGTAGTTCCAGTCCTGCTCATAGTGGACGATTATAACGGTGTAGTTCCAGTCCTGCTCTTAGTGGACAGAATATGACGGTGTAGTTCCAGTCCTGCTCATAGCGGACGGAATATAACGGTGTAGTTCCAGTCCTGCTCATAGCGGACGAATATAACGGTGTAGCTCCAGTCCTGCTCTTAGTGGACAGAATATGACGGTGTAGTTCCAGTCCTGCTCATAGCGGACGGCGTATAACGGTGTAGTTCCAGTCCTGCTCATAGCGGATGGAATATGACGGTGTAGTTCCAGTCCTGCTCATAGTGGACGAATATAACGGTGTAGTTCCAGTCCTGCTCATAGCGGACGGAATATGACGGTGTAGTTCCAGTCCTGCTCATAGTGGACGAATATAACGGTGTAGTTCCAGTCCTGCTCATAGTGGACGAATATAACGGTGTAGTTCCAGTCCTGCTCATAGTGGACGGAATATGACGGTGTAGTTCCAGTCCTGCTCATAGCGGACGGAATATAACGGTGTAGTTCCAGTCCTGCTCATAGTGGACGAATATAACGGTGTAGTTCCAGTCCTGCTCATAGTGGACGGAACATGACGATGTAGTTTAAGTCCTGCTGATAGCTGACAGCGTATAACTGTGTCGTTCCAGTTCTGCTCATAGCTGAAGGCGTATAACAGCGTCGCTCCAGTCCTGCTCATGCCTGACTGCGTATAACAGCGTCGCTCCAGTCCTGCTCATTACTGACGGCAATGAACAATAGGCAACAGCTCACAGAACGAGCCTCTTGGCTTACATGGGATCTGTAGCGTTCAATCTCCATATAGGTGCGGCTGACCCAACACTCCCAGCTTGCTCCACCAGACTATTAGTAGTTACTACTACAATGAAGACATCCTCTCCAATGATGACCCTCATTGTCCATCATCTACAGCCCCCTACTGCATTTCACTTCCCGGATGAATAACGCAGAATGGCGCAAGCTACGAGCTGGAAATGAGCGGCCAAGCAGAGCCTACAGAGCAGATTTAGATGTCCCGCCGCTTCCTGTGACAATTAATGAGTGGTGGATGAGTCACTGGATAATGGAAGGTTTTATCCTACCTGCACCGGCCATCCCGCCACTGTAAACTGGGCCGCAGACCAGGCTGAGACTCTGATTCTAAGTAACAGCAGGTTCTAATTGTAACCCACAAGAATATTGTCTTGTACAGGGTTAATCATCAACCGGCAGACTAGTTAATTTGTAATTGGCAGCTGGTTAACCCGCTGCTGCTTGTTCAGAAATGAATGAGTAAAGCCAAGATAAAAATGAGCGATGGTAAAATGTCCTCCTATTATATAACGAGATTTAATATTTAACTAAATGAAGATACTTATGTGTAATTAACGGGCAGGAGTCATCATACCCCATAGAAGACTGACGAGTCAAAAAACAACAGCAAAAAGGAAGAAAAGCAAAAAATAGCAGACTCCATGTTATCTCCAGGAAGAGGAGCACATTAAACAGGAGAGCCTCAATGTGTCCGAGCAGCCACAGACTCAATGCTCAGTCTGAGGCCTTAATGCAGCTTCCCATACATAAGACTCCCCGGGTAACAAAGCGTCCTCACACCACCATACGCTCGAGTCCAGCAGGGCAGGACATGATGAAATCGCATGCACCTACACTTCTATAAATGGAGACACAGCGCCATACAACTGGAAGGATTATTCTCCATCGCTCTTCAGGAGCTCAGCGCTCATCTACCTCCCAGCATTAATCACTTGTCTTGGCTCCAGTACCAGACTCTTGCTCCATTCACCTATGACCTTAGTAGGCATACTCAAGCATCTTTTGTGTGTCTGAGTATTCAGTAAGCTTACTATTGTTACCATGCGTTATGGAGTTTGTCTCACTATTCCATGCTCTCAGCTAGCAATCCTTTCTCTTCTACCCAGACTTACTTCCTGGATCAGACCTGCTAGTTAACGATTTGTCTGCGGTAAGCATAATCTCCTCTCTGATGTTGTTCACACTACAAATGCTGCTGTAACAGTGTGTATCTTCTCTAAAACCAAGTGTTAATTTTGTCTGTTTAGCACTGCTTCTTTCCTGCTTGCCAAGGACCATATTTCTGTGTACAGCATACAACTGTCTTTAAGCATTTGTTTGCAGCAAGTGTTAGAATAAATGTTAGAATACATCTATGTGTAATCCTGTGTATGCCTGCTTCCTGCATCTGTGTGCGTTTACTTCACTGCTTATTAGCCTGCTGTCCAGCATATCTTGCTGACCTGGTCCTTGCTCATTCACATTCTTATCCAGCAAGTCCTGCCCACTGTGCCATCACCTTCAGTCCATCTGACCCACAGCTTAGAGAATCCTTCTCAGAGCCCGAAACACCCGGCTACCTGCTTGCCAGGGTAGGAGGTATACTCGAGAAGACTGACAGCTCAGACCAGCAGCATAGCTGTGGCGTTTCTCTGAACTGTGCACTCTCCTTTACTCCCAGCAGTGGCTGCTTTGCCCCAGCATACTTGGAGGAGCACCAGGGCACTTGAACTGGCCAGATGCTACTATCCTGCCATCTTTGGAGAAGCACTTACAAGATGTACAGCAAAGAGCTTGAAAGTGCGCACTCTGTGCTACACAGCTATCTAGGAAACTGACATTCAGACTGCAGAGGCTGCTGGTAACCTAGGCAATGAGCAGTAAACTATACAATTAAAAATCCCTCCCTCCATTCTTGAACATGGAGAAGATTTAAAAAATAAGTATCTTGCAAAGGCACTTGCTTTATAGCAGGGATGTCAAACTCAAATACACGAAGGATCAAAAAAAAAACCTAGACAAAGTTTAATTTGATATCTATTACAAAAATGTCTACAATTGAGGAGGTTTTCCCTTTTCAAATATAATAATGAAACTTTTCATATGGAAACAAACTTAAAGGGTTTGCCCCACAAAGTACATTTTAATTAACAGATCTTAAAACATAAACCCAAAATCACAAGTGACTTCAACACAGCATGATGCATACTGTGATCCCAACACAGCCCTCCACAGAGTATAATGGACCCCACATAGTCGTCCACACAGTATAACAGGCCGCATATAGTCCTCCATACAGTATAGTTGGCCACATGCAGTACTTCATACCGAATCATTAGCCCCATATATTACTTCATACAGTATAATGGGCCCACACAGTCCTCCATATAGTATAATGGGCCCACCTAGTCCTCCATACAGTATAATGGGCCACATATAATACTCCATACAGAATCATTAGCCCCACATAGTCCACCATACAGTATAATGAGCCAAGTATAGTACTCCATACAGAATCATTAGCCTGACATAGTCCTCCATACAGAAAAATAGGCCTCACAGTCCTCTATACAATATAATGGTTCCCACATAGTCCTCCTTACAGTATAATGGGCCTCACATAGTCCTCTATACAATATAATGGTTCCTACATGCTCCTCCTTACAGTATAATGGGCTTCACATAGTCCTCCATACATTATAATGAGCCAACACAGTCCTCCATACAGAATAACTACTATATAATTGTCTTATCTCGTCTGTCTGTCTGTCCAGGAAATCCCGCGTCGCTCATTGGTCCGGCAGCGGCCAATCAGCGCCGCGGGATTTCACAAAAAAATGGCGGCCGTTAGCGGCTCATCTGCGGGACGGAGGTCAGCGGCGAGGCAGCGGGGAGATGACCGGCGCAAGGTGCTCATCTCCCGGCCGCTAGCAGCAAAAGGACCTCGACCGACGGCGCCGCTGACCTCCATGCGGAAGGGAGGACCGGGATACTTCTGCTGCGAGCGCCCGCTCATGTCCCGGGTTCTCGCAGCGGAAGTACCCGCACAGGCAGCGGCGCTGACATCCATGCGGCTAGGATGTCAAGAGAGGACCGGGAGCGGCGCTGCGGGTCGGGATACTTCTGATGCGAGCGCCCGCTCATGTCCCGGGTTCTCGCAGCGGAAGTAGCCGCATAGGCAGCGGCGCTCTCCGGTCCTCACAATACAATTCGATGATTGGTCGCGGTCTTTCACCGCGACCAATCAACGATCTTGCCACTAAACTTAAACACCGCTGTGTTGATTGGTCGCGGACGCTGCCCGCGACCATTCACCGATTTGGGCGCCACATTTAAATTGTGGCCGCGACCAATCACTGATCTTGCTGAAAACGTTAAACAGTGCTGTGTTGATTGGTCGCGGACGCTGCCCGCGACCAATCATCGATTTGGGTGCCACATTTAAATAGCGTCCGCGACAAATCAGCACATTCTTTGTCCTGGTGTGAAAAGGAACAAATCTACAGACAAACCCGCCCCTAAGCCGTCATTCACTGTGGTACACGAAACAAAATACCCCTGGCTGCAGCAGCAAATAGTCGTCATGTCAGCGGAAACTACAGCCGGCTGCAGCCGAGAAAATTACGTGCTAGCTGTGCGTCGTCTGCGCTGTTGTCACAAGCACTATTCACAACGCGACGTCATAACAAAATTCATTCGGTGCCCTGGAGAGATACATAGTAACGTTAATTTGAAGTAGTGCACAACCCATTTAAACACTGCTTCACTGCTTAGGCGCGCACGGTCGGCCGCATACATATTCTAGAATACCCGATGCATTAGAATCGGGCCACCATCTAGTACAGTATAATGGGCTACATGCAGTACTCCATACAGAATCATTAGCCCCACATAGTCCTCCATACAGAAAAATAGGCCTCAATTTTTCCTCTATACAATATAATGGTTCCTACATAGTCCTCCTTACAGTATAAAGGGCCCCGTAGAGGCCTCCTTATAGTATAATGGGCCCTACATAGTCCTCCATACAGAATAATGGGCCCCACATAGTCCTCCATACAGAATAATGGCCCCACATAGTCCTCCATACAGAAAAATAGGCCTCACTTTTTCCTCTATACAATATAATGGTTCCTACATAGTCCTCCTTACAGTATAAAGGGCCCCGTAGAGGCCTCCTTATAGTATAATGGGCCCCACATAGTCCTCCATACAGAATAATGGGCCCCACATAGTCCTCCATACAAAATAATGGCCCCACATAGTCCTTCTTACAGTATAATGGAGGCCAAATATAATCAACATGTGGGCCAGTTTGACGTGTGCTTTATAGTGTTGTCCACTACCATACAACCCCTGCTTGATCACTTCAGGGAACCATTTAAAATAAAAGCTCACTGCTGATCGGCTTCAGCTTGTCAATATTCAGTAACAGTGGACATCCGCCCTGATGAATATGAATAGGCTGCAGCGCTCACAAGACAAAGTCAAATGATCAAAAAAAGGATTTAGCAATTTTGATAATAAGTTTAGACAATTCCTTTTACATATCACCATGAGTGACACAGAAAAAATTCCAGTTGGAAATCAAAAAATATTTTTAACAACTCAATAGTACAATAAATCACTGAAAAAAAGAACCCAAAATACAAAGAAAAAATGGGGTCCAGAGTTACTTTTCAAACAAAATTATTTATTTATGAATCACAAGACATCAAATTTATATCAGTGTCAGGACGCAGCGTTCAATCCGCAGCTAAAACTGAATGTTTCCATTACGTGGAAACATACCCTGCAAATAATTATATCATAATCAATGAAAGTGTATATTCCAATACTAATACATAATATTTTTTATATGATGTGTGAAAAGTAAAAATGTGGTGAACTAATAAAGGGTGACAAAATTAGAATATTGATATAATATTGCAAATAACAATATTATAAAAACAAAGATAAATATATATGCAAAGTAAATAAGGTAAAAAGGGAAGGGCAGAAAATTACCCAATCTTGTCAAATGTAAGGCGGCAGGCTGGGGTCCAGGTCTTCTTCCACATGTAAGCTATATGACAGCACATGCACCTTATGATTGATATAATTGGTCATGCACTTTAACCCCTTAAGGACAGAGCCATTTTGCAGCTTAATGACCGGGCCACTTTTTACAATTCTGACCACTGTCACTTTATGAGGTTATAACTCTGGAACGCTTTAACGAATCCCGCTGATTCTGAGAATGTTTTTTCGTGACATATTGTACTTCACGTTAGTGGTAAAATTTCTTTGATATGACTTGTGTTTATTCATGAAAAAAATGGAAATATGGCGAAAATTTTGAAAATTTAACAATTTTCAAACTTTAAATTTTTATGCCCTTAAATCAGAGAGATATGTCACACAAATTTCTTAATAACATTTCCCACATGTCTACTTTACATCAGCACAATTTTGGGACCAAAATTTTTTTTTGTTACGAAGTTATAAGGGTTAAAAGTTGACCAGCGATTTCTCATTTTTACAACACCATTTTTTTTTAGGGACCACATCACATTTGAAGTCACTTTGAGGGGTCTATATGATAGAAAATACCCAAAAGTGACACCATTCTAAAAACTGCACCCCTCAAGGTGCTCAAAACCACATTCAAGAAGTTTATTAACCCTTCAAGTGCTTCACAGGAGCTGAAGCAATGTGGAAGGAAAAAATTGACATTTAACTTTTTTTGCAAAAGCTTTACTTCGGAACCAAGTTTTTTTTTTCACAAGTGTTAAAAGAAAAAATGAACCACAAAATTTGTTGTGCAATTTCTTCTGAATACTTCGATACCCCATATGTGGGGGTAAACCACTTTTTGGGCACGTGGCAGAGGTCGCAAGGGAAGGAGCGCCGTTTGACTTTTTCAACGCAGAATTGGCTGAATGCCATGTCGCGTTTAGAGAGCCCCTGATGTGCCTAAACAGTGGAAACACCCCACAAGTGACCCCATTTTGGATACAAGACCCCTTAAGGAACTTATCTAGATGTGTGGTGAGAACTTTGAACCTCCAAGTGCTTCACACAAGTTTATAACCTAGAGCCGTGAAAAAAAAAAAATAATTTTTTTCACAAAAATGATCTTTTCACCCCAATTTTTAATTTCCCAAGGGTAATAAGACCGCAAAAGTTTTTGTGCAATTTGTCCTGAGCATGCTGATACCCCATATGTGGGGGTAAACCACTTTTTGGGCGCACGGCAGAGGTCGCAAGGGAAGGAGCGCTGTTTGACTTTTTCAACGCAGAATTGGCTGGACGCCATGTCGCGTTTAGAGAGCCCCTGATGTGCCTAAACAGTGGAAACCCCCAACAAGTGACCCCATTTTGGAAACTAGACCCCCTAAGGAACTTATCTAGATGTGTGGTGAGCACTTTGAACCTCCAAGTGATTCACACAAGTTTATAACGTAGAGCCGTGAAAATAAAAAATCATATTTTTTCCACAAAAATGATCTTTTCACCCCAATTTTTATTTTCCCAAGGGTAACAAGACCCCAAAAGTTTTTGTGCAATTTGTCCTGAGCATGCCGATACCCCATATGTTGGGGTAAACCACTTTTTGGGCGCACGGCAGAGGTCGCAAGGGAAGGAGCTCCGTTTGACTTTTTCAACGCGGAATTGGCTGGACGCCATGTCGCATTTGTAGAGGCCCTGATGTGTCTAAACAGTGGAAACCCCCCACAAGTGACCCCATTTTGGAAACTAGACCCCTAAGGAACTTATCTAGATGTGTGGTGAGCACTTTGAAGCCCCAAGTGCTTCACAGAAGTTTATAACGCCCGGGCGTGAAAATAAAAAATCATATTTTTTCCACAAACCTGATCGTTTAGTCCCCAATTTTTTATTTTCACAAGGGTAACAGGAGAAATTGGACAACAAAAGTTGTTGTACAATTTGTCCTGAGTATGCTGATACCCCATATATGGGGGGGGACCACTGTTTGGGCGCACGGCAGGGCTTGGAAGGAAAGGAGCACCGTTTGACTTTTTCAAACCAAAATTGGCTGGAATTGAGATTGGACACCATGTCGCGTTTGGAGAGCCCCTGATGCGCCTAAACAGTGGAAACCCCCCACAAGTAACACCATTTTGGAAATTAGACCACACTATGGAACTTATCTAGATCCGCTGTGAGCACTTTGAACCCCCAAGTGTTTCACAAAAGTTTATAATGCCTGGGTGTGAAAAAAAAACAAAACAATTTTCCACAAAAATGATTTTTTAGTCCCAAATTTTTGATTTTTCCCAAGGAAATTGGACCCCAAAAGTTGTTGTCCAATTTGTCCTGAGTACGCTGATACCAAATATGTGGGGGGGGGAAACTGTTTTGGCGCACAGCAGGGCTTGGAAAGGAAGTAATAACGTTTTGGAATGCAGACGTTGGTGGGGGTCATGTTCCGTTTGCAGTGCCCCAGATGAGCCTAAACAGTGGAAAACACCCACAAGTGACCCCATTTTGGAAACTAGACCCATAAGGAACTTATCTAGATCTGTGGTGAGCACTTTGAACCTCCAAGTGTTTCACAAAAGTTTATAATGCCTGGGTGTGAAAAAAAAAAATCAATTTTCCACAAAAATGATTTTTTAGTCCCAAATTTTTGATTTTTCACAAGGAAATTGGACCCCAAAAGTTGTTGTCCAATTTGTCCTGAGTACGCTGATACCAAATATGTGGGGGGGGAACTGTTTTGGCGCACAGCAGGGCTTGGAAAGGAAGTAATAACGTTTTGGAATGCAGACGTTGGTGGGGGTCATGTTCCGTTTGCAGTGCCCCAGATGAGCCTAAACAGTGGAAACCCCCCACAAGTGACCCCATTTTGGAAACTAGACCCCTTAAGGAGCTTATCTAGATGTGTGGTGAGCACTTTGAACCCCCTAGTGCTTCACAGAAATTTATAAACGCAGAGCCGTGAAAATGAAAAATCATTTTTTTTCTCAAAAATGATTTTTTTAGCCAGCTATTTTTTATTTTCCCAAGGGTAATCGGAGAAATTAGAACCCCAAAATTGGTGTGCAATTTGTCCTGAGTACGCTGATACCCCATATGTTGGGGTAAACCACTGTTTGGGCGCACGGCAGGGCTCGGAAGGGAGGGAGCGCCATTTGACTTTTTGAACGCCACATCGTGTTTGGAGACCCCCTGATGTGCCTAAATAGTGGAAATCCCTCAATTCTAGCTCCAACCCTAATCCCAACACACCCCTAACCCTAATCCCAACCCTAATCCTAACCTAAATCCCAATCCTAATTCCAACCCTAATTGTAACCCTAACCTTAATTATAACCTTAATTATAACCCTAACCCTAATTGTAACCCTAACCCTAATTCTAACCCTAATTATAACCCTAACCCTAAGGCTAGGTTCATTTTGCGTTTTACCAGCCTGTTCAACACATAGCGTTGACGGGCTGGTAATGGTATAGCATAACGCGATCGCATTATGCTATACCCGCTAGCGCAGAGGAATCAGCAGATGATTCATCTGCGCTAGCGGTGACGGAGCCCAAACGCTGCAGCCCGCGTCCGAGGCTCCGTCACTGAATGATGGCACGTCGCAAACGCATGCCGCTTTACGGCATGCGTCGCGATGCGCCCTCAAATGGGGGTTATACCGCGGTGTAACGCAGTCCGTCTAACGGACTGCCATAACGCAGTATGAACCCAGCCTAACCCTAACGCTAATTATAACCCTTACCCTAAGGCTGCTTTCACACTTCCGGCGGGCGCCTGTCGGCGCACCCGGCATTTTGCCGCAGCGCCGCATCAGAAAACCTGATGCACCGCCGGCGGCCGCATGCGGTTTTTTGCCGGATGGTTTCTGATGCCCGGAGACATCAGAAACCATCCGGCAAAAACAAAAAACGTTACATGCAGCGTTTTGTCCGGCCGCCGCAATGTACATTTGCGCCGCATCCGGACAAAACCGCATGCAACGCATTGACATGCGGCGCCATCCGGCGCTAATGCAAGTCAATGCAAAAAAAACGCATGCGGCGCATCAGATTTTCTGATGCGGCGCTGCGGCTAAATGCCGGGGGCGCCGTCAGGCGCACACCGGATGTGTGAAACCAGCCTAATGCTAACCCTAACCCTAATTATAACCTTAACCCTAATTATAACCCTAACCCTAATTATAACCCTAACCCTAACAGAAAAATGAAAATAAATATAATTTCTACTTTTTATTATATGTCCCTAACTAAGGGGGTGATAAATGGGGGGGTTATGTACTGTTTTTTTTATTTTGATCTCTGTGATAGTTTATCACAGTGATCAAAATGTACTTTTATGAGAATGAATGAAAAAAAATTTGAATCTGCCGCCAAAGCAGATGGGCGGGCGCACTGCGCATGCGCCCGCCATTTTTTTTTTGCAGGGAGAAGAAGCCGGGATCCTGGGGCCTGCGGGAGGACGGAGGACACCGGTAAGTATATGGGGGGGCAATCGGGGGACCGGGGGACCCTCATTTTCTCCCCTCTGATGTGCGATCACATCAGAGGGGAGAGAAATCATTTTTTTTTTTTTTTGCGATCGCGGCTATGCTTGCATAGACGCGATCGCAACATCGGGATCGGTGAATACCGACCCGGATCATGTTCTCTGGGGTCTCGACTACCCCCGGTAGCCGAGACCCCAGAGAATATGTGCCCATCCCCCCACCAGCACAGCGGCACATAGCGGCGGGCGCACTGGGCATGCGCCCGCCATTGTCTTAACGGCGCCGGCACCGGGGGACACCGGAGGGCCCGGGGGCCACATGGACTGGATCGGGGGCCACATGGGGGTCCTGGGGACCCTTTTTCTCTGTCCTCTGATGTCCGATGACATCAGAGGACAGAGAAATTAAATGGCACAACTTTTTTTTTTTTTTTTGTTGCGGTCGCCGTTATAGGGTTAATAACGGCGATCGCAACATCGGTGTCGGTAAAAAACCGACCCGATTCATGTTCTCTGGGGTCTCGGCTACCCCAGGTAGCCGAGTCCCCGGAGAAAATGCGCCTCTGGGGGGCGCTATTCACTTTTTCCACAGCGCCGTTAATTAACGGCGCTGTGGTTTAAGTACCCTTAATGACCGCCGTTAAAAGGCGTATCGGCGGTCGTTAAGGGTTAATGATTCTGCCTTTGTTTACACTGTTGTCATGGAAATATATATGTATTCCATATATTCAATGTATATTCATATATATGCATTCACAGTTAGATAGATCTCACTTGCTAAAAATCCTGTGCTCACACATATCTATGCAAAAGCTGATGCCAGCTATAATCAGTCGTTTAAGACGACCCTGGCCTTCATAAGAAACAAGAACAGAAAGTCTTAATAGATATCTATTGTTTTCTTTACTAGTCATGCAAGAAAGCTGGGGCAAAGAACAAAAGCAATAAATCTGCAACTTCAGCCCTTTTATCATAATTATCATACTTACACTAGAACAGCCAATAATCTAGCAGCTTTTAATTGTATGTTAATTGACTAACCAGCCCCTTTTTGTAAACGTATAAAACCTTGAATGAATAATAAACGTGTGGTCTTGACGAACTGCTATACTGACACTTCCGTGTGGACAGTTTTCATTTCGTTCTGAGCGCTCAAAAAGACATTTAGGATAAAATTGGGAACAGCACCAGCAAACACCTGCAGGATAGATTTATCCTAATTAAATTTCCATAACAGTTGGCGCCTGCACGCGGACAGTGGACGAAACGCACGGGGACCTGCTGACCGGAAAGACAGAGGTGTTGGCCATGGCCTTGGCTCACGGGACGGAGACTGCGCAGCTCCATAAGTAAGGCAAGAAAATCTTGTCATCTTACCTGAAAGTCCCTTGTGTCCAGTCCAGGTCTTACACCTCTTGCCGGTCATGTGTGGTCACCACCGCATTCCCAGGTAGTGTAAAAAGTCCACACCCTTATCCAAAACCCTGGGATATAAGTTGTTGTCACGCTGTCTAATGATATGTGTACGATGTCAGTAAACTATTCTTACAGAAACAACACTCTATACAACATATAGTTTAGCAACATCAGCATGTAAATATAGAATAGATTTACCTGACACGATATCCGTTGAACTCAGGGTTAATCTTGAGGACTTGATGAGCTGAAACAGGAAAGAGGTGGACCGGGGTCTAACCTGACCCTAAAACTGGGGTCCTAACTAATCCCTCACCTTGGAGGTACTGATAATGGTTCAGAGGTCCAAGTCTCCAGCCTAACCTAGTCTCCTATCAGTCCCTGAACCCTGTAATCAGTCCTAAGAATGACCCTGATTACCACCAAAGGGATATGGGCTGATCTCTGCTAAATACACAGATTAGACATATAGGACAGACTGGAGAAAACACAGACTCGCATACACACTCCAACACAGAAGGAACATAAATGATCTGGGATATAAAATTCTAAGCAAGTTGAGCTTAAAACAACTAAGGAGCTCTTTAACTTAAGTCTATACAGATTCAATCCTATCTGTGGTCTGCATGAAGAATTTCACTGGCAACTCCCAAAACAGACAACCAGGGATTTAAAGGAAACCAATCAACAAATAATCAATTGCAGCCGGGAGAAACTGAACCCAGTCCCAGAACCGAGCACAGACAGAATTAACTCCCTCACTGCCAAACACAAAGAAACAGCAACTCAGCTGTGAGAAGTCAGAATGTGCAACCGCGACGATCTTCGTGGCGATGCACACATGACAGTACCCCCCCTTCTACGAGGGGCCTCCGGACCCTCAGGGCCAGGTCTGCCCGGGTGAGTTCTGTGGAAGGTCCGAACCAACCGATCTGCGTTAATGTCAGACGCAGGAACCCACGTCCTCTCCTCTGGACCATACCCCTTCCAATGCACCAAGTACTGAAGGGACCGGCGATTCAGACGTGAGTCAATGATCTTTGACACTTGAAACTCCAAGTTACCATTGACCACCACTGGAGGAGGAGGTAGAGGTGACGGTATGACTGGTGCCACGTACCTCTTAAGTAATGACTTGTGGAACACATTGTGGATTTTAAACGTAGGAGGGAGGTCC
>JARQOD010000010.1:45196181-45241818 GCA_033576555.1 Oophaga sylvatica | reverse complement strand
TCACTGAGGTGCAGATGTGAGGGGACTCTGGCATACTTCAGCATCACTGAGGTGCAGATGTGGGGGACTCTGACATACCTCAGCATCACTGAGGTGCAGATGTGAGGGGACTCTGACATACTCCAGCATCACTGAGGTGCAGATGTGAGGGGACTCTGGCATACTTCAGCATCACTGAGGTGCAGATGTGAGGGGACTCTGACATACCTCAGCATCACTGAGGTGCAGATGTGGGGGGACTCTGACATACTCCAGCATCACTGAGGTGCAGATGTGAGGGGACTCTGGCATACTTCAGCATCACTGAGGTGCAGATGTGAGGGGACTCTGCCGTACTCCAGCATCACTGAGGTGCAGATGTGAGGGGACTCTGACATACCTCAGCATCACTGAGGTGCAGATGTGAGGGGACTCTGACATACTCAGCATCACTGAGGTGCAGATGTGAGGGGGACTCTGACATACTCCAGCATCACTGAGGTGCAGATGTGGGGGACTCTGACATACTCCAGCATCACTGAGGTGCAGATGTGGGGGACTGACTACTCAGCATCACTGAGGTGCAGATGTGGGACTCTGACATACTCAGCATCACTGAGGTGCAGATGTGGGGGACTCTGACATACTCCAGCATCACTGAGGTGCAGATGTGGGGGACTGTTATGTTACGGTAGCTGAGGAGTGCAGGCAAAAAAGGAAATACACCAGAGCAGTTGGAATCTATGAGATTGCAGTACCCTGACTAACCACCGCAACTAGAGGCAGCCGTGGAGCATTCCTACGTTGGTCCTAGACGCCTCGTCACAGCCTGAGAAACTAACTACACCTAAAGATAGAAATAGGAAAGCTATCTGCCCCGGAGCAGAACCCCAAAGATAATAGAAAGCCCCCAAACATGTAATGGCGGTTAGACAAGAGGAAATACTGACACAGAAAGAAAATAGTATGAGCAAACGCTGGGGCCCAAACTATCTAAATAGAAAAGGACAGGAAGGGTACTTACTGCAATCTCAGAAAACCCTGAAAAACACCAACTCTACTAATTTCAAAATCACCTGAGATCACACGACCTCTACCACCTAAATTAGTTCTCTGGTGTAACAAAAACAGCAGCCACTGAAAAAACTGGAAAAAGCAAAAGTACAAAACACAGTGGCTGAACTAAACTGAGAGGGCAAAAGCCCCCGGAGGGGACCCAGAAGGCCCCCACAGAAGTGCAGGACAAAATGCAAAAATATAGCAAAAACACAAAATAAGAAATTGTCTTATCTGATAGCAAGAGATGCAGACACGACACAGCAGGCTACAAGGGAAACTGGAAAGAAGGATTCAGACCAGAACAATTGATCACCGGCAACCCTGATGGGAAAATGATTCCCTTAAATAAACCAATCAGTAACACCTGATTCCCAGTCCTCACAATCCTCACTAGTACCGCTTGTAACCACCAGAGGGAGCCTCTGCTCAGAACTCATCTCAAACCCATTCACAACAGTACCCCCCCCTTGAGGAGGGGTCACCGAACCCTCATTTGAGCAACCAGGTCGGTCAGGATGAGTTCTATGATACGCACGGATAAGTCTCCTAGCATGGATGTCCGAAGCAAACACCCAAGAATTATCCTCCTGACCATAACCTCTCCATTTAACCAAATACTGGAGTCTTCGTCTAGAAAAACGAGAATCCAATATTTTCTCAACCACATACTCCAGATTGCCCTCAACCAAAACAGGGTCAGGAGGCACAGCAGCAGGAACCACTGGCTCAACAAACCTCTTCAACAAGGACTTGTGGAACACGTTATGGATCTTAAATGTCCCTGGAAGAAGCAAACGAAAAGAAACAGGATTAATAATCTCCATGATCTTATAAGGTCCAATGAACCTAGGCTTAAATTTAGGAGATGCTACTCTCATAGGAATATTCTTTGAGGACAACCAGACCAAGTCCCCCACTTTAAACCGAGGACCATCAGTCCTATGCCGGTTAGCAAACCGCTGGGCCTTCTCCTGAGAGAGGGACAACCTCTCCACTACCTGGTCCCAAATCTGCTGCATACGCTCAACAACAGAGTCAACACCTGGACAGACAGAAGCCTCCGTCTGTCCTGAAGAAAATCGAGGGTGAAACCCAGAATTACAGAAAAACGGAGACATCAAAGTGGCAGAGCTAGCCCTATTATTAAGAGCAAACTCAGCCAAAGGCAAAAAAGAGACCCAGTCATCCTGATCAGCAGACACAAAGCATCTTAGATAAGTCTCCAATGTCTGGTTTGTTCTCTCAGTTTGACCATTGGTCTGAGGATGAAATGCCGAGGAGAAAGACAATTGAACACCCAGTTTAGAACAAAAAGTCCTCCAAAATCTGGAAACAAACTGGACTCCTCTGTCAGACACAATGTTCTCAGGAATGCCGTGTAAACGAACCACGTGCTGAAGGAACAACGGCACCAATTCAGAGGAGGAAGGCAACTTAGGTAATGGCACAAGATGTATCATTTTGGAAAACCTATCACAAATTACCCAGATGGTGGTCATTCTCTGAGAAACAGGAAGATCGGAAATGAAATCCATAGAGATATGGGTCCATGGTCTCTTGGGCACAGGCAATGGCATCAACAAACCACTAGAGCGAGAGCAAGGCTTGGAGCGAGAGCAAGTCCCGCAGGACTGCACAAATTCCCTGACATCGCGAGACAAGGTAGGCCACCAAAAGGACCGACTAACCAAGTCTCTGGTACCAAAAATTCCGGGATGCCCAGCCAATGCGGAACAATGAATCTCAGACATCACACTCTTTTTCCATTGGTCCGGGACAAACAATTTTCCAACAGGGCAGCGCTCGGGCCTATCCTCCTGACACCCCTCCAGAGCAAGTCTCAAATTGGGCGAGATGGCGGAAAGAACTACACCCTCCTTCAAAATAACAGAGGGATCAGATAGCTCAGGAGAGTCCGCAAGGAAACTCCTCGAGAGGGCATCCGCCTTAACATTCTTAGTGCCAGGAAGAAAGGAAACCACAAAATTAAAACGTGTGAAAAACAAGGCCCACCTGGCCTGTCTAGGATTGAGTCGCTTGGCAGATTCCAGATAGACCAGATTCTTATGGTCCGTAAGGACCACCACCTGATGTTTGGCTCCCTCCAGCCAATGTCTCCACTCTTCAAAAGCCCACTTCATGGCCAATAACTCCCGATTACCCACGTCATAATTACGTTCAGTAGGAGAAAATTTTCGAGAGAAAAAGGCACAAGGGTTACTTTTAGAGGTCTCTGGATCTTTTTGGGACAAAACGGCACCTGCCCCAATTTCAGAGGCATCAACCTCCACCTGAAATGGCAGAGAAACATCAGGCTGCCTGTAGAACAGGAGCAGAAGTGAATCTCTGCTTAAGTTCCTGAAACGCAGAGACTGCCTCAGGAGGCCAATTCACCACATCAGAACCCTTTCTGGTCAAATCAGTTAATGGTTTAACAATAACAGAGAAATTACCAATAAATTTACGATAAAAATTGGCAAAACCCAAAAATCTCTGAAGAGCCTTTAATGAAGTAGGTTGGACCCAATCACAGATGGCCTGAACCTTGACCGGGTCCATTTCAATAACAGATGGGGACAAAATGAATCCCAGAAATGAGATCTTCTGTACGCCAAAAAGACACTTTGATCCCTTCACATACAGAGCATTCTCTCTCAAAATCTGGAATACAGTTCGAACATGTTTCACATGAGAGTCCCAGTCATTAGAAAAAATCAAGATATCATCCAAATAAACAATCAGAAACTTGTCCACAAAATCCCTGAAAATGTCATTCATGAAGGACTGGAAGACGGAAGGAGCATTAGTGAGCCCAAAGGGCATCACAAGGTACTCAAAATGCCCTTCAGGGGTGTTAAATGCCGTCTTCCATTCATCCCCGTGCTTAATGCGAATAAGGTTATACGCCCCCCTGAGGTCAAGCTTGGTAAACCAAGTAGCGTTTTTCACCCTGGAAAACAGGTCAGAAATCAAGGGTAACGGGTATTGATATTTCACAGTAATATTGTTCAAGAGACGATAATCAATACACGGCCTTAATGAACCATCTTTTTTGGCCACAAAGAAAAAACCGGCACCTAAGGGTGAAGAGGATGGTCTGATATGACCCTTCTCCAATGATTCCTTGATATAAGACCGCATAGCGTCATGTTCAGGTACAGACAAGTTAAAAAGGCGACCTTTAGGGAATTTACTACCTGGCACTAATTCAATAGCGCAGTCATAGCTCCTATGGGAGGTAAGGATGCAGATTTACTTTCGCTAAACACATCAGAAAAATCAACAAAAAGTCAGGAACATCCTAGCCTGGGGGGAGGCAGAAAAAACAGGAGTGTTGGCACTAACACATTGGCAGCCCCAACTGGTTACAGACACAGATTTCCAATCCAAAACAGGATTATGAGACTGTAACCAAGGGAAACCCAGCACGATAATGTCATGCAGATTATATAGAACCAAAAATTTGCAGCACTCCTGGTGATCAGGTTCAACCCTCATTATCACCTGAGTAGAAAACTGGGGTTTATTCTCAGCCAAAGGGGTAGAATCGATCCCCAGTAGGGGAATAGACTTCTGTAGGGGTATCAAGGGAAACCCACAACGTTTAGCAAAATCATAATCCATCAGGTTAATAGCTGCTCCAGAATCAACGAAAGCCTGAGCAGAAAATGAGGACAGAGAGCATATCAGAGTGACAGTTAATAAAAACTTAGTCTGAACACTACCCAAGACAACTGAGCGTGCAAAATGTCTTCCCCGCTTAGGGCAGACAGAAATAGCATGAGAGGCATCACCACAGTAGAAACATAAACCCATTGCGCTTTCGAAACTCATGACGCTGTGCCCCAGACACCACTCCATCACACTGCATGGGCTCAGCAGCTGGCTCACAAGGCAACACCACTCCACGCATACTTCTCCGCTCACGCAAACTCTGTCAATTTGAATCGCTAATGACATAGAATCATTGAGACCAGAGGGGACAGGGAATCCCACCATAACATCCTTTACATTATCCGACAGACCCTTCCGGAAAAGGGCCGCCAAAGCGTCGTCATTCCATTTGGTCAGGACTGCCCACCTACGGAATCTCTGACAGTATAACTCAGCGTCATCAAGCCCCTGATTTAATGCCAACAAGGCTTTTTCAGCTTGATCAGTGACATTAGGCTCATCGTACAATAACCCCAAAGCCTGAAAAAACGCATCAACATCACTCAAAACAGGATCCCCAGGTATCAGGGAAAAAGCCCAATCCTGAGGATCGCCGCGCAGGAGAGAGATGATAATTTGAAACCTGCTGCGCTGCGTTTCCTGAGGACTTAGATTTTAAGGCAAGAAACAATTTACAATTATTTTTGAAATTCTGAAACTTAGCTCGATCCCCTAAAAACAAATCTGGCATGGGAATCCTAGGTTCCACAACAGGCAACCTAGCAAGATAGATAGCAATACTCTGAACCTCAGTGGCAAGCTGATCCACACGGCCAGACAACTGTGCAAACTCCATTGGGAGAAAAGATCCTCCCCAGCACCCAGAAGATACAGAGGAAAAAAAAAAAAATGCAACAAACAGAAAAATATCTCTGACAACTTTTCTTCCTTCAAAATATTTTTTCCCTTCTGTGAGTACCATACAATTTTTATGGCCGGTAATACTGTTATGTTACGGTAGCTGAGGAGTGCAGGTAAAAAAGGAAATACACCAGAGCAGTTGGAATCTATGAGATTGCAGTACCCTGACTAACCACCACAACTAGAGGCAGCCGTGGAGCGTTCCTACGTTGGTCCTAGACGCCTCGTCACAGCCTGAGAAACTAACTACACCTAAAGATAGAAATAGGAAAGCTATCTGCCCCGGAGCAGAACCCCAAAGATAATAGAAAGCCCCCAAACATGTAATGGCGGTTAGACAAGAGGAAATACTGACACAGAAAGAAAATAGTATGAGCAAACGCTGGGGCCCAAACTATCTAAATAGAAAAGGATAGGAAGGGTACTTACTGCAATCCCAGAAAACCCTGAAAAACACCAACTCTACTAATTTCAAAATCACCTGAGATCACACGACCTCTACCACCTAAATTAGTTCTCTGGTGTAACAAAAACAGCAGCCACTGAAAAAACTGGAAAAAGCAAAAGTACAAAACACAGTGGCTGAACTAAACTGAGAGGGCAAAAGCCCCCGGAGGGGACCCAGAAGGCCCCCACAGAAGTGCAGGACAAAATGCAAAAATATAGCAAAAACACAAAATAAGAAATTGTCTTATCTGATAGCAGGAGATGCAGACACGACACAGCAGGCTACAAGGGAAACTGGAAAGAAGGATTCAGACCAGAACAATTGATCACCGGCAACCCTGATGGGAAAATGATTCCCTTAAATAAGACCAATCAGTAACACCTGATTCCCAGTCCTCACAATCCTCACTAGTACCGCTTGTAACCACCAGAGGGAGCCTCTGCTCAGAACTCATCTCAAACCCATTCACAACAGGGGACTCTGACATACCTCAGCATCACTGAGGTGCAGATATGGGGGACTCTGACATACCTCAGCATCACTGAGGTGCAGATGTGGGGGACTCTGACATACTCCAGCATCACTGAGGTGCAGATGTGGGGGACTCTGACATACTCCAGCATCACTGAGGTGCAGATGTGAGGGGACTCTGACATACTCCAGCATCACTGAGGTGCAGATGTGGGGGACTCTGCATACTTCAGCATCACTGAGGTGCAGATGTGGGGGACTCTGACATACTCCAGCATCACTGAGGTGCAGATGTGGGGGACTCTGACATACCTCAGCATCACTGAGGTGCAGATGTGGGGGACTCTGACATACCCAGCATCACTGAGGTGCAGATGTGGGGGACTCTGACATACTCCAGCATCACTGAGGTGCAGATGTGGGGGACTCTGACATACCTCAGCATCACTGAGGTGCAGATGTGGGGGGACTCTGACATACTCCAGCATCACTGAGGTGCAGATGTGGGGGACTCTGACATACCTCAGCATCACTGAGGTGCAGATGTGGGGGACTCTGACATACTCCAGCATCACTGAGGTGCAGATGTGGGGGACTCTGACATACTCAGCATCACTGAGGTGCAGATGTGGGGACTCTGGCATACTCCAGCATCACTGAGGTGTGATGTGGGGACTCTGACATACTTCCAGCATCACTGAGGTGCAGATGTGGGGGACTCTGACATACTCCAGCATCACTGAGGTGTGATGTTGGGGGACTCTGACATACCTCAGCATCACTGAGTGTGGATGTGGGGGGACTCTGCACATACTCCAGCATCACTGAGGTGCAGATGTGGGGGACTCTGACATACTCAGCATCATGAGGTGCAGATGTGGGGACTCTGACATACTTCAGCATCACTGAGTGTGGATGTGAGGGGACTCTGACATACTCCAGCATCACTGAGGTGCAGATGTGAGGGGACTCTGACATACCTTCAGCATCACTGAGGTGCAGATGTGGGGGACTCTGACATACTCAGCATCACTGAGGTGAGATGTGAGGGGACTCTGACATACTCAGCATGCTGAGGTGCAGATGTGTGGACTCTGGGCCATACTCCAGCATACTGAAGTGCAGATGTTGGGGAACTCTGTCCTACTCCAGCAACGCTGAAGTGCAGATGTAGGGGAACTCTGTCTACTCCAGCATCACTGAGGTGCGATGTGAGGGGACTCTGTCATACTCCAGCATCACTGAGTGTGCGATGTGGGGAACTCTGTCCTACTCCAGCATCATCATGAGGTTGCATATTAATGGGGGGGAATCTGACTTACTCCAGCATCACTGAGGTGTGGATGTGAGGGGACTCTGCTCATACTCCAGCATCACTGAGGTGCAGATGTGAGGGAACTCTGTCCTACTCCAGCATCACTGAGGTGCAGATGTAGGGGGAATCTGTCTGTACTCCAGCATCACTGAGGTGCAGATGTGAGGGGACTCTGCCCGTACTCCCGCATCTGAGGTGCAGATGTAGGGGGGGAAATCTGTCCTTACTCCAGCATCACTGAGGTGCAGATGTGAGGGAACTCTGCCCGTACTCCAGCATCACTGAGGTGCAGATGTAGGGAACTCTGCCCGTACTCCAGCATCACTGAGGTGCAGATGTGAGGGAACTCTGTCCGTACTCCAGCATCACTGAGGTGCAGATGTAGGGGGGAATCTGTCGTACTCCAGCATCACTGAGGTGCAGATGTAGGGAACTCTGCCCGTACTCCAGCATCACTGAGGTGCAGATGTGAGGGGACTCTGCCCTACTCCAGCATCACTGAGGTGGCAGTGTGGGGACTCTGACCTACTCCAGCATCACTGAGGTGCAGATGTTAGGGGACTCTGACATACTCCAGCATCACTGAGGTGCGATGTTAGGGGACTCTGCCTACTCCAGCATCACTGAGGTGCAGATGTGAGGGGACTCTGACATACTCAGCATCACTGAGGTGCAGATGTGGGGGAATCCCGTCTGTACTCCAGCATCACTGAGGTGTGATGTGAGGGGACTCTGACATACTTCAGCATGCATGAGGTGCAGATGTGGGGGACTCTGTCCATACTCCAGCATAGCTGAAGGGGCAGATGTAGGGGAACTCTGCCCTACTCCAGCATCACTGAGGTGCAGATGTAGGGGGAATCTGTCTGTACTCCAGCATCACTGAGTGCAGATGTAGGGACTCTGCCCTACTCAGCATCACTGAGGTGCAGATGTAGGGGATGGGAACCTGTCTGAATCCAGATCATGAGGTGATTGATGTGGGGGGACTCTGCCCATACTGCCAGCATCGCCGAGGTGTGGGGACTCTGTCCATACTCCAGCATCATTGTGGTCCAGATGTAGGGGGACTCTGTCCATACTCCAGCATCGCTGAGGTGAAGATGTAGTGGACTCTGTCCGTACTCCAGCATCGCTGAAGTGCAGATGTAGGGAACTCTGTCCGTACTCCAGCATCGCTGAAGTGCAGATGTAGGGGGACTCTGCCCGTACTCCAGCATCACTGAGGTGCAGATGTAGGAGTACTCTGTTATGTTTCGGTAGCTGAGAGCAGGCAAAAAGGAAATACACCAGAGCAGTTGGAATCTATGAGATTGCAGTACCCTGACTAACCACCACAACTAGAGGCAGCCGTGGAGCGTTCCTACGTTGGTCCTAGACGCCTCGTCACAGCCTGAGAAACTAACTACACCTAAAGACAGAAACAGGAAAGCTATCTGCCCCGGAGCAGAACCCCAAAGATAATAGAAAGCCCCCAAACATGTAATGGCGGTTAGACAAGAGGAAATACTGACACAGAAAGAAAATAGTATGAGCAAACGCTGGGGCCCAAACTATCTAAATAGAAAAGGATAGGAAGGGTACTTACTGCAATCCCAAAAAACCCTGAAAAACACCAATTCTACTAATTTCAAAATCACCTGAGATCACACGACCTCTACCACCTAAATTAGTTCTCTGGTGTAACAAAATCAAAACAGCAGCCACTGAAAAAACTGGAAAAAGCAAAAGAACAAAACTCAGTGGCTGAACTAAACTGAGAGGGCAGAAGCCCCCGGAGGGGACCCTGAAGGCCCCCAAAGAAGTGCAGTACAAAATGCAAAAATATAGCACAAACACAAAAGAAGCAAAAGTCTTATCTGTAAGCAGGAGATGCAGACACGACACAGCAGGCTACAAGGGAAACTGGAATGAAGGATTCAGACCAGAACAATTGATCACCGGCAACCCTGATGGGAAAATGACTCCCTTATATAAGACCAGTCAGTAACACCTGATTCCCAGTCCTCACAATCTTCACTAGCACCGCTTGTAACCACCAGAGGGAGCCTCTGCTCAGAACTCATCTCAAACCCATTCACAACAGTACCCCCCCTTGAGGAGGGGTCACCGAACCCTCATTTGAGCAACCAGGTCGGTCAGGATGAGTTCTATGATACGCACGGATAAGTCTCCTAGCATGGATGTCCGAAGCAAACACCCAAGAATTGTCTTCCTGACCATAACCTCTCCATTTAACCAAATACTGGAGTTTCCGTCTAGAAAAACGAGAATCCAATATTTTCTCAACCACATACTCCAGATTGCCCTCAACCAAAACAGGGTCAGGAGGCACAGCAGCAGGAACCACTGGCTCAACAAACCTCTTCAACAAGGACTTGTGGAACACGTTATGGATCTTAAATGTCCCTGGAAGAAGCAAACGAAAAGAAACAGGATTAATAATCTCCATGATCTTATAAGGTCCAATGAACCTAGGCTTAAATTTAGGAGATGCTACTCTCATAGGAATATTCTTTGAGGACAACCAGACCAAGTCCCCCACTTCAAACCGAGGACCATCAGTCCTATGCCGGTTAGCAAACCGCTGGGCCTTCTCCTGAGAGAGGGACAACCTCTCCACTACCTGGTCCCAAATCTGTTGCATACGCTCCACAACAGAGTCAACACCTGGACAGACAGAAGCCTCCGTCTGTCCTGAAGAAAATCGAGGGTGAAACCCAGAATTACAGAAAAACGGAGACATCAAAGTGGCAGAGCTAGCCCTATTATTAAGAGCAAACTCAGCCAAAGAAAAAAAGAGACCCAGTTATCCTGATCAGCAGACACAAAGCATCTTAGATAAGTCTCCAATGTCTGGTTTGTTCTCTCAGTTTGACCATTGGTCTGAGGATGAAATGCCGAGGAGAAAGACAATTGAACACCCAGTTTAGAACAAAAAGTCCTCCAAAATCTGGAAACAAACTGGACTCCTCTGTCAGACACAATGTTCTCAGGAATGCCGTGTAAACGAACCACGTGCTGAAGGAACAACGGCACCAATTCAGAGGAGGAAGGCAACTTAGGTAATGGCACAAGATGTATCATTTTGGAAAACCTATCACAAATTACCCAGATGGTGGTCATTCTCTGAGAAACAGGAAGGTCGGAAATGAAATCCATAGAGATATGGGTCCATGGTCTCTTGGGCACAGGCAATGGCATCAACAAACCACTAGAGCGAGAGCAAGGCTTGGAGCGAGAGCAAGTCCCGCAGGACTGCACAAATTCCCTGACATCACGAGACAAGGTAAGCCACCAAAAGGACCGACTAACCAAGTCTCTGGTACCAAAAATTCCGGGATGCCCAGCCAATGCGGAACAATGAATCTCAGACATCACACTCTTTTTCCATTGGTCCGGGACAAACAATTTTCCAACAGGGCAGCGCTCGGGCCTATCCTCGTGACACCCCTCCAGAGCAAGTCTCAAATTGGGCGAGATGGCGGAAAGAACTACACCCTCTTTCAAAATAACAGAAGGATCAGATAACTCAGGAGAGTCCGCAAGGAAACTCCTCGAGAAGGCATCCGCCTTAACATTCTTAGTGCCAGGAAGAAAGGAAACCACAAAATTAAAACGTGTGAAAAACAAGGCCCACCTGGCCTGTCTAGGATTGAGTCGCTTGGCAGATTCCAGATAGACCAGATTCTTATGGTCCGTAAGGACCACCACCTGATGTTTGGCTCCCTCCAGCCAATGTCTCCACTCTTCAAAAGCCCACTTCATGGCCAATAACTCCCGATTACCCACGTCATAATTACGTTCAGTAGGAGAAAATTTTCGAGAGAAAAAGGCACAAGGGTTACTTTTAGAGGTCTCTGGATCTTTTTGGACAAAACGGCACCTGCCCCAATTTCAGAGGCATCAACCTCCACCTGAAATGGCAGAGAAACATCAGGCTGCCGTAGAACAGGGGCAGAAGTGAATCTCTGCTTAAGTTCCTGAAACGCAGAGACTGCCTCAGGAGGCCAATTCACCACATCAGAACCCTTTCTGGTCAAATCAGTTAATGGTTTAACAATAACCGAGAAATTACCAATAAATTTACGATAAAAATTGGCAAAACCCAAAAATCTCTGAAGAGCCTTTAATGAAGTAGGTTGGACCCAATCACAGATGGCCTGAACCTTGACCGGGTCCATTTCAATAACAGATGGGGACAAAATGAATCCCAGAAATGAGATCCTCTGTACGCCAAAAAGACACTTTGATCCCTTCACATACAGAGCATTATCCCTCAAAATCTGGAATACAGTTCGAACATGTTTCACATGAGAGTCCCAGTCATTAGAAAAAATCAAGATATCATCCAAATAAACAATCAGAAATTTATCCACAAAATCCCTGAAAATGTCATTCATGAAGGACTGGAAGACGGAAGGAGCATTAGTGAGCCCAAAGGGCATAACTAGGTACTCAAAATGCCCTTCAGGGGTATTGAATGCCGTCTTCCATTCATCCCCGTGCTTAATGCGAATAAGGTTATACGCCCCCCTGAGGTCAAGCTTGGTAAACCCAAGTAGCGTTTTTCACCCTGGAAAACAGGTCAGAAATCATGGGTAACGGGTATTGATATTTCACAGTAATATTGTTCAAAAGACGATAATCAATACACGGCCTTAATGAACCATCTTTTTTGGCCACAAAGAAAAAACCGGCACCTAAGGGTGAAGAGGATGGTCTGATATGACCCTTCTCCAATGATTCCTTGATATAAGACTGCATAGCGTCATGTTCAGGTACAGACAAGTTAAAAAGGCGACCTTTAGGGAATTTACTACCCGGCACTAATTCAATAGCGCAGTCATAGCTCCTATGGGGAGGCAAGGATGCAGATTTACTTTCGCTAAACACATCAGAAAAATCAAACAAAAAGTCAGGAACATCCTGAGCCTGGGGGAGGCAGAAAAAACAGGAGTGTTGGTATTAACACATTGGCAGCCCCAACTGGTTACAGACACAGATTTCCAATCCAAAACAGGATTATGAGACTGTAACCAAGGGAAACCCAGCACGATAATGTCATGCAGATTATATAGAACCAAAAATTTGCAGCACTCCTGGTGATCAGGTTCAACCCTCATTATCACCTGAGTAGAAAACTGGGGTTTATTCTCAGCCAAAGGGGTAGAATCGATCCCCAGTAGGGGAATAGACTTCTGTAGGGTATCAAGGGAAACCCACAACGTTTAGCAAAATCATAATCCATCAGGTTAATAGCTGCTCCAGAATCAACGAAAGCCTGAGCAGAAAATGAGGACAGAGAGCATATCAGAGTGACAGTTAATAAAAACTTAGTCTGAACACTACCCAAGACAACTGAGCGTGCAAAACGTCTTCCCCGCTTAGGGCAGACTGAAATAGCATGAGAGGCATCACCACAGTAGAAACATAACCCATTGCGCTTTCGAAACTCATGACGCTGTGCCCCAGACACCACTCTATCACACTGCATGGGTTCAGAAGCTGGCTCACAAGGCAACACCACTCCACGCATACTTCTCCGCTCACGCAAACGTCTGTCAATTTGAATCGCTAATGACATAGAATCATTGAGACCAGAGGGGACAGGGAATCCCACCATAACATCCTTTACATTATCTGACAGACCCTTCCGGAAAAGGGCCACCAAAGCGTCGTCATTCCATTGGTCAGGACTGCCCACCTACGGAATCTCTGACAGTATAACTCCGCGTCATCAAGCCCCTGATTTAATGCCAACAAGGCTTTTTCAGCTTGTCAGTGACATTAGGCTCATCGTACAATAACCCCAAGCCTGAAAAAACGCATCAACATCACTCAAAACAGGATCCCCAGGTATCAGGGAAAAAGCCCAATCCTGAGGATCGCCGCGCAGGAGAGAGATGATAATTTGAACCTGCTGCGCTGCGTTCCCTGAGGACTTAGATTTTAAGGCAAAAACAATTTACAATTATTTTTGAAATTCTGAAACTTAGCTCGATCCCCTAGAAAACAAATCTGGCATGGGAATCCTAGGTTCCACAACAGGCAACCTAGCAAGATATGCAGCAATACTCTGAACCTCAGTGGCAAGCTGATCCACACGGCCAGACAACTGTGCAAACTCCATTGGGAGAAAAGATCCTCCCCAGCACCCAGAGATACAGAGGGAAAAAAAAAAAAAAATTGCAACAAACAGAAAAATATCTCTGACAACTCTGACAACCTTTTTTCTTTCACAATATTTTTCCCTTCTGTGAGTACCATACAATTTTCAATTTTTTAGGCCGGTGATACTGTTATGTTTGGTAGCTGAGGAGAGCAGGTCAAAAAGGCAATACACCAGAGCAGTTGGAATCTATGAGATTGCAGTTACCCTGACTAACCACAACAACTAGAGGCAGCCGTGGAGCGTTCCTACGTTGGTCCTAGACGCCTCGTCACAGCCTGAGAAACTAACTACACCTAAAGACAGAAACAGGAAAGCTATCTGCCCCGGAGCAGAACCCCAAAGATAATAGCAAGCCCCCAAACATGTAATGGCGGTTAGACAAGAGGAAATACTGACACAGAAAGAAAATAGTATGAGCAAACGCTGGGGCCCAAACTATCTAAATAGAAAAGGATAGGAAGGGTACTTACTGCAATCCCAGAAAACCCTGAAAAGCACCAACTCTACTAATTTCAAAATCATCCTGAGATCACACGACCTCTACCACCTAAATTAGTTCTCTGGTGTAACAAAATCAAAACAGCAGCCACTGAAAAAACTGGAAAAAGCAAAAGTACAAAACTCAGTGGCTGAACTAAACTGAGAGGGCAAAAGCCCCCGGAGGGGACCCTGAAGGCCCCCACAGAAGTGCAGGACAAAATGCAAAAATATAGCACAAACACAAAAGAAGCAAAAGTCTTATCTGTAAGCAGGAGATGCAGACACGACACAGCAGGCTACAAGGGAAACTGGAATGAAGGATTCAGACCAGAACAATTGATCACCGGCAACCCTGATGGGAAAATGACTCCCTTATATAAGACCAGTCAGTAACACCTGATTCCCAGTCCTCACAATCTTCACTAGCACCGCTTGTAACCACCAGAGGGAGCCTCTGCTCAGAACTCATCTCAAACCCATTCACAACAGTACTCTGCCCATACTCCAGCATCACTGAGGTGCAGATGTAGGGGGACTCTGCCCGTACTCCAGCATCACTGAGGTGCAGATGTAGGGGGACTCTGCCCGTACTCCAGCATCCCTGAGGTGCAGATGTAGGGGGACTCTACCCGTACTCCAGCATCACTGAGGTGCAGATGTAGGGGGACTCTGCCAATACTCCAGCATCGCTGAAGTGTAGATGTAGGGGTACTCTGCCCGTACTCCAGCATCCCTGAGGTGCAGATGTAGGGGTACTCTGCCCGTACTCCAGCATCACTGAGGTGCAGATGTAGGGGGACTCTGCCTGTACTCCAGCATCACTGAGGTGCAGATGTAGGGGGACTCTGTCCGTACTCCAGCATAGCTGAAGTGCAGATGTAGGGGAACTCTGTCCGTACTCCAGCATCACTGAGGTGCAGATGTAGGGGGGGAATCTGTCTGTACTCCAGCATCACTGAGGTGCAGATGTGAGAGGACTCTGCCCATACTCAGCATCACTGAGGTGCAGATGTGAGGGGGAACCTGTCTGTAATCCAGCATCACTGAGGTGTTGATGTGGGGGGACTCTGCCCATACTCCAGCATCGCCGAGGTGTGGGGACTCTGTCCATACTCCAGCATCATTGTGGTCCAGATGTAGGGGGACTCTGTCCATACTCCAGCATCGCTGAGGTGAAGATGTAGTGGACTCTGTCCGTACTCCAGCATCGCTGAAGTGCAGATGTAGGGGAACTCTGTCCGTACTCCAGCATCGCTGAAGTGCAGATGTAGGGGGACTCTGCCCATACTCAGCATTGCTGAGGTGCAGATGTAGTGGACTCTGTCCGTACTCCAGCAACGCTGAAGTGCAGATGTAGGGGAACTCTGTCCGTACTCCAGCATCACTGAGGTGCAGATGTAGGGGGACTCTGCCCGTACTCCAGCATCACTGAGGTGCAGATGTAGGAGTACTCTGCCCGTACTCCAGCATCACTGAGGTGCAGATGTAGGGGGACTCTGCCCGTACTCCAGCATCACTGAGGTGCAGATGTAGGGGGACTCTGCCCGTACTCCAGCATCCCTGAGGTGCAGATGTAGGGGGACTCTACCCGTACTCCAGCATCACTGAGTGCAGATGTAGGGACTGCCCGTACTCCAGCATCACTGAGGTGCAGATGTAGGGACTCTGCCCGTACTCCAGCATCACTGAGGTGCAGATGTAGGGGGACTCTGCCCGTACTCCAGCATCACTGAGGTGCAGATGTAGGGGGACTCTGCCCGTACTCCAGCATCCTGAGTGCAGATGTAGGGGACTCTGCCGTACTCCAGCATCACTGAGGTGCAGATGTAGGGGGAATCTGCTGTACTCCAGCATCACTGAGGTGCAGATGTAGGGACTCTGCCCATACTCCAGCATCACTGAGGTGCAGATGTAGGGGGACTCTGCCTGTACTCCAGCATCACTGAGGTGTGATGTAGGGGGACTCTGCCCATACTCCAGCATCGCCGAGTGTGGGGACTCTGCCTACTCCAGCATCATGGTCAGATGTAGGGGGACTCTGCCATACTCCAGCATCGCTGAGGTGAGATGTAGGGGACTCTGTCCGTACTCCAGCATCCTGAGGTGCAGATGTAGGGGACTCTGTCCGTACTCCAGCATCCTGAGTGCAGATGTAGGGGACTCTGCCCTACTCCAGCATCCTGAGGTGCAGATGTAGGGGACTCTGCCGTACTCCAGCACCTGAGTGCAGATGTAGGGGACTCTGCCCGTACTCCAGCATCACTGAGGTGCAGATGTAGGGGGACTCTGCCCGTACTCCAGCATCACTGAGGTGCAGATGTAGGGGACTCTGCCCGTACTCCAGCATCACTGAGGTGCAGATGTAGGGGGACTCTGCCCTACTCCAGCATCCTGAGGTGCAGATGTAGGGGACTCTGCCCGTACTCCAGCATCCCTGAGGTGCAGATGTAGGGGACTCTAGCCCGTACTCCAGCATCACTGAGTGCAGATGTAGGGACTCTGCCCGTACTCCAGCATCCTGAGGTGCAGATGTAGGGGACTCTGCCCGTACTCCAGCATCACTGAGGTGCAGATGTAGGGGACTCTGCCCGTACTCCAGCATCCCTGAGGTGCAGATGTAGGGGTACTCTGCCCGTACTCCAGCATCACTGAGGTGCAGATGTAGGGGGACTCTGCCTGTACTCCAGCATCCACTGAGGTGCAGATGTAGGGGTACTCTGCCCGTACTCCAGCATCATGAGGTGCAGATGTAGGGGTACTCTGCCCGTACTCCAGCATCCTTGAGATGCAGATGTAGGGGGACTCTGCCCGTATTCCAGCATCAATGAGGTGCAGATGTAGGGGGACTCTGCTCGTACTCCAGCATCCTGAGGTGCAGATGTAGGGGTACTCTGCCCGTACTCCAGCATCCTTGAGATGCAGATGTAGGGGACTCTGCCCGTATTCCAGCATCAATGAGGTGCAGATGTAGGGGGACTCTGCCCGTACTCCAGCATCAATGAGATGCAGATGTAGGGGACTCTGCCCGTATTCCAGCATCAATGAGTGCAGATGTAGGGGGACTCTGCTCGTACTTCCAGCATCAATGAGGTGCAGATGTAGGGGGACTCTGCCGTACTCCAGCATCCTGAGGTGCAGATGTAGGGGACTCTGCCCGTACTCCAGCATCATGAGTGCAGATGTAGGGGGACTCTGCCCGTACTCCAGCATCAATGAGGTGCAGATGTAGGGGGACTCTGCTCGTACTCCAGCAGTCACTGAGTGCAGATGTAGGGGGACTCTGCCCGTATCCAGCATCATGAGGTGCAGATGTAGGGGGACTCTGCCTACTCCAGCATCCCTGAGTGCGATGTATGTGGACCTCCTCGTATTCCACATCACTGGGTCAGATGTACTCTCCCGTACTCCAGCATCACTGATAAGTGCGATGTAGGGGGACATGCCGTATCCAGCACCGCGAGGTCATGTAGGGATTTCCCTGATCACATTATACTGGTATAATGTTCATACACTGTATATCATGTCCTATCTGGTAAATGCTTCATCCTGTATAATGTTCCTCTTACTGATATATTGTCCAGTGGTATATGTATCCCAATCTGGGATAATAATTATTATTAATACATTTATATAGGCGCCATTTATTTCCATGGCGCTTTACTTGTGAAAAGGGGAAATATAGACAAGTACAATAAACATGTGTAAGACAAGGGACAACAAGTACAGAAGGAGAGAGGACCTGCCCGCGAGGGCTCACAGTCTACAGGGATGGGTGAGGATACACTAGGAGAGGGTAGAGCTGGTCGTGCGGTGGTTCAGTAGACTGAGGATCATTGCAGGTTGTAGGCTTGTCGGAACAGGTGGGGCTTCAGGTTCTTCTTGAAGGTTTCCGTTCTTGGTGAGAGTCTGATGTGTTGTGGCAGAGAGTTCCAGAGTATGGGGGAGGCACGGGAGAAGTCTTTTATGCGGTTGTGGGCAGAAGAGATGAGGGGGGAGTAGAGAAGGAGATCTTGAGAGGATTGAAGGTTGCATGTGGGTAGTTACCGGGAGACCATGTCACAGATGTATGGAGGAGACAGGTTGTGGATGGCTTTGTATGTCATGGTTAGGGCTTTGCACTGGAGCCTCTGGGCAATAGGAAGCCAGTGAAGGGCCTGGCATAGGGGGGAGGCTGGGGAATAGCGGGGAGACAGGTGGATTAGTCGGGCAGCAGAATGTAGGATGGATTGGAGTGGTGCCAGAGTGCTAGAGGGGAGGCCAGACAGTAGGAGGTTGCAGTAATCGAGGCGGGAGATGATAAGGGCATGCACTAGTGTTTTTGTGGTTTCATGGTTGAGGAATGCACGGATCTGGGAAATATTTTTGAGTTTGAGGTGGCAGGAGGAGGCAAGGGCTTGGATATGTGGTTTGAAAGAGAGGACAGAGTCTAGGATCACCCCAAGGCACCGAGTGTGCAGGACTGGGGAAAGCTAGCAGCCATTGACATTGATGGATAGGTCTGGTGGAGGGGTAAAGTGAGATGGGGGGAAGATGATGAATTCTCTTTTGTCCATGTTCAGTGTCATGATCCGTTCCAGGGTTTTAGTCCTGTCTGCCCTTGGTCCGGGCAGATCATGTCAAGGGTTAACTTTGCTCTGCCTCATTCTGGGTTCAGGTTGGCTATTTAGCTCTCACACATCCTGCTAGCGGTGTGAGCTATACTGCTACCTTCGGCTTGTGAACCTGACTGGTAACCCTTGATTTGTCCTGCTGTTATCCCTGACTTGTCCCGTGTCTGTTGTTCCCCTCTGTCTGCCCTGTTCCCTGCATTTCCCTGTTTGTCTGTTTGATTCTCTGGTTTTTGACTCGGCTTGTATTCGGACTCGCTTCTGCTTTCAGTCTTTGTCTTATCTGCTTCTGACCGTTGATGACCTCCTGGCTTCCTCCTGACCACGTGTATTGCTTATTCCTTTTGTCCTGCTGCCTCCGTACGGTTTTTGACTTGGCTTGCCTGACCACGCTCCCGCCACTTGGTGGCGCCTGTGTTTCTGCTCTGTAGAGGGCTTGCTGAGACCTCTGATACTTCAGGTGACTGATTATTCCTGACTCAGTCTTGGACGTTTTTGCTGCCACCTGGTGGTGGTTTTGGCTTCTGCAGTGCAGGCCTACTCTGGAAGTGTGTAATCCCTTCTCCCCTCTGTAACCTACAGGTGGAGCACACACCAGCCTGCATTACAGCTGCACGACATTCAGTTTAGAAAGCGAGCAGAAAAGAAAGATGAAATAGCAGACAGACATTGTGGGATTTTGGTCAGTAGGGAGGTGAGGTCAGGTCCAGATAGGTAGATCTGCGTGTCATCAGCGCAGATTCTGGTTTGGCTATTATCCTAGGTCATGTGACAAGGCTCGTTAAAGGGTTAACATTGACTTGTAGGATTGCTACTTTCCAATAGGTGACACTAGAGTTCTAGCTCTCTTCCTCTCTGAAGAGACAATTTGCATAATCGGCATAGAGGTGATACTGCAAACTGTGGGATTCTATGAGCTGTCCCAGGCCGAAGGTGTAGATGGAGAAGAGTAGGGGTCCTAGGACTGAGACTTCAGGAACACCGACAGAGAGGGGGCGAGGTGAGGAGGTGGTGTGTGAGAGGGAGACACTGAATGTTAGGTATGATGAGATCCATGATAGGGCCAAGTCTGTGATGCCAAGAGATGAGAGAATCTGTAGCAGGAGGGAATGGTCCACGGAAGGCAGAAGACAGGTCCAGGAGAAGGAGGACAGAGTAGTGTCGCTTGCTCTTGGCGGTTAGCAGGTCGTTAGTAACTTTAGTTAGGGCAGTTTCAGTTGAGTGATGCGGTCGGAAGCCGGATTGTATCCGGTCAAAGAGGGAGCAGGAGGAGAGGTGGGAGGACAGTTCAAGATATACATGCTGTTCCAGTAGTTTTGAGGCATAAGGGAGAAGAGATATCGGGCGATCGTTAGACACAGAGGAAGGGTCGAGGGAGGGCTTTCTGAAGATGGGTGTGATTGAGGCATGTTTGAAGGATGAGGGGAAGACACCATTTGTAAGTGAATGGTTGAAGAGGTGTGTTATAGTTGGGATGAAGACTGTGGCAAAGTTAGGGATGAAGTGGGAGTCAAGCGCGCAAGTGGTGAGGTGTGATCTTGACAGGAGGGTGGAGAGCTGATCTTCTGTCATGGTGGTGAAGATGGTTTTGGAAGAACAGGGCTAAGAGGGGCATTGGGAGCTGCGGGCCAAAGCTTTCTCTGATCTTATCGATCTTCTGCTTAAGGAAGGAGGCAAAGTCTTCAGCAGAAATGAGAGGAGAGGGAGGAGGTGCTGTGGGACGGAGTAGAGAATTGAAAGTGTTGAAGAGCTGTTTAGGGTTGTGAGACAGGGAGGATATGAGAGATGCGAAGTAAGCTTGTTTTGCGGCAGAGAGCATGGACTTGAAGCTGGCAAGGGACTGCTTGTATGCGTTGAGGTGCTCGGTAGAATGGGTTCTCTTCCATCTCTGCTCAGCGGCCCTGGAAACCCGTCTCAATTCTTTGGTCAGGCCGGTCAGCCAGGGCTGCCTGTTGATCGTATGAGTTTTGCTCTGCGTAAAGGGGCAGCTGAATCAAGTTTGGCTATTATTGTGGTGCTATAAAAAGTGGCAGCACAGTGACATTTTGGCAGAATTTGTAATCCATGATTAGGACTCCTTTGAGTTGAAACGTGTCAGATTTTTTACCATCCACTGGGGTATCCACTACCTGTAACATGCTCTTTTAATGAAAAGAAATAAAGGAATATTTTTTATAACTACCTTCTTTCCTGAGATCGCTGGAGACTACTGTGTGTTTGGACTTGAACCCGCCAGGCCAGGGCGGCTCCATGCGAATCCTGCTATCCGGAGGACGCAAAGGGGTGAGCTGAAACATTTTGTTCACATTCTGGTATAATGTCCCTATTCTGGTATAATGTTCCCATTCTGGTATATTCGTGTGGATCTGCAGCAGCGAATATCTCTACAAGCCTGATTTTGCCTCCATATGGTGAGTACAATTTGATAATTTTAATCATCTACATCCCGGAAAAGACCCTATTGCTTTATTTTCTCCAGCAGCACTTATTGGATTCCACTGGCAGTACTTTTTTTAGGAAGTCTCCC
Organism: Oophaga sylvatica; assembly: GCA_033576555.1. Taxonomy (NCBI): domain Eukaryota; kingdom Metazoa; phylum Chordata; class Amphibia; order Anura; family Dendrobatidae; genus Oophaga; species Oophaga sylvatica. The sequence continues at coordinate 45,220,182 of JARQOD010000010.1, read as the reverse complement.
ATTCTAGTATATTGTCACCCATTCTGGTATACTGTCTCCTATCTTGGTATAATACACCATCCGGAAATAATGTCCCCATCCTAGTTTAATGCCCCCATCCTGGTTTAATGCCCCCCATCCTAGTAAAATGGCCTCCATCCCGGTTTAATGCCCCCCATCCTGGTATAATGCCCTCCATCCTAGTTTAATGCCCCCATCCTGGTAGAATGCCCCCCATCCTGGTTTAATGCCCCCCATCCTAGTATAATGGCGTCCATCCAGGTTTAATGCCCCCCATCCTGGTATAATGCCCTCCATCCTAGTTTAATGCCCGCATCCTGGTATAATGCCCCCTATCCTGGTATAATGTCCCCCATCCTGGTTTAATGCCCCCCATCCTAGTATAATGGCCTTCATCCAGGTTTAATGCCCCACATTGTGGTATAATGCCCCCCATCCTGGTATAATGCCTTCCATCCTGGTTTAATGTCCCCAATCCTGGTATAACGCCCTTCCTGGTATAATGTTCCCATTCTGTTATATTGTCACCCATTTTGGTATATTGTCCCTATCCTTGTTTAGTGTCTCTTTTCTTGGTATAATACTCCATCCTGGTATAATACTCCATCCTAGTTTAATGCCCCCATCCTGGTTTAATGACCCCCATCCTAGTATAATGGCCTCCATCCAGGTTTAATGCCCCCCATCCTGGTATAATCCCCCCCATCCCGGTATAATTCCCCCCATCCTGGTATAATGCCCTCCAACCTGGTATAATGCCTTCCATCCTGGTTTATTGTCCCCCATCCTGGTATAACGCCCTTCCTGGTATAATGTTCCCATTCTGTTATATTGTCACCCATTTTGGTATATTGTCCCTATCCTGGTTTAGTGTCTCTTATCTTGGTATAATACTCCATCCTGGTATAATACTCCATCCTGGTATAATGTCCCCATCCTGGTATATTTTCCCCATCCTGGTATATTGTCCCCCATCCTGGAATAATGTCCTCCATCCTGGTATATTGTCCCTCATACTCGTATAATGCCCCCCATCCTGGTATAATGTTCCCATCCTGAAATATTGTCCCCTATCCTGATATAATGCCCTCCATCCTGGGTAAATGCCCTCCATTCTGGTATAACGCCCCACATCCTGGAATAATGTCCCCATTCTTGGTATAATGTCCCCCATCCTGGAATAATGTCCTCCTTCCCGGGCTTTTTCCGATTTTCCCAAGCCTATTTTAAAAAGAAACAAACGATTCTACTCGCCTTCCCCCGCTCCCACACTGTGCGGTGTCCTCTTCTGCAGTCAGCCCATGAGCCGGCCGGTGACTTCAGTGTGTCGGTGTGACATCACTACCATGTGTCGGCATCACTGGCAATCTGACGTCAGTCTCTGATTGGCCGGCGGCATGTATTGCAGTGCAGGGGGCCAGCATGTATCAGTGCCACAATACATTCCATCTAAATGTGCTCCCAGAGATGCACATCCAGGTAAAATTGGCATTGGCGGCTCCTCCCGCATGGGCCAGATCGCCGTTGCACCCTGTATGAGGGCCCCTGATCTCAGCTGGAGTTTCGTCCTCGCCCTTCTCTGCAGAGGTCATGGGATTATTTTCCTCCTGTTATGAAAATCATCAGGAGCCGAAAAATCAGAAGAAAGACACTTTATTGAGCAGTATTACTACGAGCTGGGGGGCCGACACTGAGCGCTCAGCCATCCCCAGACAGAGAACGCAATTTCTGCCGGAGGGTCTTCGTCCAGAATTCATACTTCTCTGCTTTCAGTTTGTGAGCGGCGCGGGGGTTCACATTAATCTGGAGGTAGCCCTCCTCCTGGTCATATCGCGGCCAGTGCACCAGGCCCGGCCCGTTGGGGTCTCTGCAGAGGATGAGAAATGGCGCAAGTCACCAACCATCTAATAAACCGTGGGCTTCAGTCACTGAGCTGAGATCTCTGCTGGAGACGGGCTAAAACCCCGTCCTGAGCTGTCACCACACAGCTGAGGGTTTGTTACAGTGTATCACTCTGGAGACCCTTCTGTCCTATGCACAGACTGCGCTCTACAATGTGGCAGCATTTTGCGTCACTTTAGAGAGACTGAAGCTCGGGGGTCCGCTCCAGCATCAGGGTCTCGGCAGAATTCTGCGGAAACTGTTTGAAATGTTTCATAATGTTGGCACAACTTGAATTCTTGCCTCCAATTTTATGACTTTTGCGGCTTTCCCTCCGGTCTCGGAGGATCCGACAACTTTTTGAAAAGGCGTTGAGCGTCATTGTGAGGAGCGGCTGAGCACGTCACCAAATTCAATGTAATGTGTGGAGGTGACAGAAGTGACCGCGGCCGTAAACCCAAGTCCCCGACTGCTAAAAGACGCGACAAATCTGGTAGGAGCAGCGCTAATCGTCAGGAACACGGTGTGTCTCCCGCCAGAGAACTCTGCACAGATTGCGCCCAGACACCTGTCGGATCCTGCACCGCACCCCGACCTCTGATAGCTTACCCATTCCGAGCAAAGGTTGCCCAATATTTCATCACTGATTTACTCAAAGTCTTCTCCTCCTCCGTGTCCGGACCTAAGAAATCAGAAGCAGTGAAAAGTGTGAAGGCCAAGAGTCACTAACAACCAGCAGAATAGTGAGTGCAGCTCTGGAGTATAATACATGATGTAACTCAGGATCAGTAATGTAATGTATGTACACAGTGACTGCACCAGCAGAATAGTGAGTGCAGCTCTGGAGTATAATACAGGATGTAACTCAGGATCAGTAATGTATGTACACAGTGACTGCACCAGCAGAATAGTGAGTGCAGCTCTGGAGTATAATACAGGATGTAACTCAGGATCAGTAATGTAATGTATGTACACAGTGACTGCACCAGCAGAATAGTGAGTGCAGCTCTGGAGTATAATACAGGATGTAACTCAGGATCAGTAATGTAATGTATGTACACAGTGACTGCACCAGCAGAATAGTGAGTGCAGCTCTGGAGTATAATGCAGGATGTATCTCAGGATCAGTAATGTAATGTATGTACACAGTGACTGCACCAGCAGAATAGTGAGTGCAGCTCTGGAGTATAATACAGGATGTAACTCAGGATCAGTAATGTAATGTATGTACACAGTGACTGCACCAGCAGAATAGTGAGTGCAGCTCTGGAGTATAATACAGGATGTAACTCAGGATCAGTAATGTATGTACACAGTGACTGCACCAGCAGAATAGTGAGTGCAGCTCTGGAGTATAATACAGGATGTAACTCAGGATCAGTAATGTAATGTATGTACACAGTGACTCCACCAGCAGAATAGTGAGGGCAGCTCTGGAGTATAATACCGGATGTAACTCAGGATCAGTAATGTATGTACACAGTGACTGCACCAGCAGAATAGTGAGTGCAGCTCTGGGGTATAATACAGGATGTAACTCAGGATCAGTAATGTAATGTATGTACACAGTGACTCCACCAGCAGAATAGTGAGGGCAGCTCTGGAGTATAATACAGGATGTAACTCAGGATCAGTAATGTATGTACACAGTGACTGCACCAGCAGAATAGTGAGTGCAGCTCTGGGTATAATACAGGATGTAACTCAGGATCAGTAATGTAATGTATGTACACAGTGACTGCACCAGCAGAATAGTGAGTGCAGCTCTGGGGTATAATACAGGATGTAACTCGGGATCAGTAATGTAATGAATGTACACAGTGACTGCACCAGCAGAATAGTGAGTGCAGCTCTGGAGTATAATACAGGAGGTAACTCAGGATCAGTAATGTAATGTATGTACACAGTGACTGCACCAGCAGAATAGTGAGTGCAGCTCTGGAGTATAATACAGGATGTAACTCAGGATCAGTAATGTATGTACACAGTGACTGCACCAGCAGAATAGTGAGTGCAGCTCTGGAGTATAATACAGGAGGTAACCCAGGATCAGTAATGTAATGTATGTACACAGTGACTGCACCAGCAGAATAGTGAGTGCAGCTCTGGAGTATAATTCAGGATGTAACTCAGGATCAGTAATGTAATGTGTGTACACAGTGACTGCACCAGCAGAATAGTGAGTGCAGCTCTGGAGTATAATACAGGATGTAACTCAGGATCAGTAATGTAATGTATGTACACAGTGACTGCACCAGCAGAATAGTGAGTGCAGCTCTGGAGTATAATACAGGATGTAACTCAGGATCAGTAATGTATGTACACAGTGACTGAACCAGCAGAATAGTGAGTGCAGCTCTGGAGTATAATACAGGAGGTAACTCAGGATCAGTAGTGTAATGTATGTACACAGTGACTGCACCAGCAGAATAGTGAGTGCAGCTCTGGAGTATAATACAGGATTTAACTCAGGATCAGTAGTGTAATGTATGTACACAGTGACTGCACCAGCAGAATAGTGAGTGCAGCTCTGGAGTATAATACAGGATGTAACTCAGGATCAGTAATGTAATGTGTGTACACAGTGACTGCACCAGCAGAATAGTGAGTGCAGCTCTGGAGTATAATACAGGAGGTAACTCAGGATCAGTAATGTAATGTATGAACACAGTGACTGCACCAGCAGAATAGTGAGTGCAGCTCTGGAGTATAATACAGGAGGTAACTCAGGATCAGTAGTGTAATGTATGTTCACAGTGACTGCACCAGCAGAATAGTGAGTGCAGCTCTGGAGTATAATACAGGATGTAACTCAGGATCAGTAATGTAATGTATGTACACAGTGACTGCACCAGCAGAATAGTGAGTGCAGCTCTGGAGTATAATACAGGATGTAACTCAGGATCAGTAGTGTAATGTATGTACACAGTGACTGCACCAGCAGAATAGTGAGTGCAGCTCTGGAGTATAATACAGGAGGTAACTCAGGATCAGTAATGTAATGTATGTACACAGTGACTGCACCAGCAGAATAGTGAGTGCAGCTCTGGAGTATAATACAGGAGGTAACTCAGGATCAGTAGTGTAATGTATGTACACAGTGACTGCACCAGCAGAATAGTGAGTGCAGCTCTGGAGTATAATACAGGATTTAACTCAGGATCAGTAGTGTAATGAAATGTACACAGTGACTGCACCAGCAGAATAGTGAGTGCAGCTCTGGAGTATAATACAGGATGTAACTCAGGATCAGTAATGTAATGTATGTACACAGTGACTGCACCAGCAGAATAGTGAGTGCAGCTCTGGAGTATAATACAGGATGTAACTCAGGATCAGTAATGTAATGTATGTACACAGTGACTGCACCAGCAGAATAGTGAGTGCAGCTCTGGGTATAATACAGGATGTAACTCAGGATCAGTAATGTAATGTATGTACACAGTGACTGCACCAGCAGAATAGTGAGTGCAGCTCTGGAGTATAATACAGGATGTAACTCAGGATCAGTAATGTAATGTATGTACACAGTGACTGCACCAGCAGAATAGTGAGTGCAGCTCTGGGGTATAATACAGGATGTAACTCAGGATCAGTAATGTAATGTATGTACACAGTGACTGCACCAGCAGAATAGTGAGTGCAGCTCTGGAGTATAATACAGGATGTAACTCAGGATCAGTAATGTAATGTATGTACACAGTGACTGCACCAGCAGAATAGTGAGTGCAGCTCTGGAGTATAATACAGGATTAACTCAGGATCAGTAATGTAATGTATGTACACAGTGACTGCACCAGCAGAATAGTGAGTGCAGCTCTGGAGTATAATACAGGATGTAACTCAGGATCAGTAATGTAATGTTGTACACAGTGACTGCACCAGCAGAATAGTGAGTGCAGCTCTGGAGTATAATACAGGATGTAACTCAGGATCAGTAATGTAATGTATGTACACAGTGACTGCACCAGCAGAATAGTGAGTGCAGCTCTGGAGTATAATACAGGATGTAACTCAGGATCAGTAATGTAATGTATGTACACAGTGACTGCACCAGCAGAATAGTGAGTGCAGCTCTGGAGTATAATACAGGATGTAACTCAGGATCAGTAATGTAATGTATGTACACAGTGACTGCACTAGCAGAATAGTGAGTGCAGCTCTGGGAGTATAATACAGGATGTAACTCAGGATCAGTAATGTATGTATCACAGTGACTGCACCAGCAGAATAGTGAGTGCAGCTCTGGACCATCCCACAGGAAGGGGCGGAGCTTGCCATGCGGTCTGATGTGGTGCCTGCGTGTGCTGCTCGGGAAGGGAGGTGAAGTTTTTCCATCCAGGACTTTTTGTCTGCCACCTTCCCGAGAAAGAAGGCTAATCTTGGGACTGGCCTCCGGGGCAGGGCCCCCGGCTCCCACCTCCCGGTCCAAGCCGGCGGGGGTGGGAGGACTCCCAATCCGGCTAGGGTCACAAGATCTGGCCAAGGATCCAGCATGAAGACCCGCAGTACCCCCGAGGCTATGGCCGCGGCGGCTCCTTCCCCCGGAGGTAGGCCGAGTACGAGCAGGGGTGCTGCAGCGGGGCCCCTAAAGTGGGGCACCAAGATGGCGAAAGAGACCACCGTGGTCTATGGTTCCCGTGTCCATGCGCACCTTTGTGAGTATGAGGACGCCTCTAGGAAGCTAAGATCCCTCTGGGGGGAGTTGAGGGTAGCTAAGGAGAGGTCCAACAGGGCCTCCGGCAATAAGAAGGCCGAGCTATCCGCCGCGGTCAGAAAGATCCAGAGATCCATAGAAGACCTGGAAGCCGGAGGTGCGAGATCCTGGCCGGCAGCGGGCCCTTTCGCGAAAAATTGGAGAATGACGATCGGTTCAGAGCCATGGCCGGAGGGGCTCCAGAGGGGTCACGGAGCCCCGGCCAGGCGGTGGAGGAGGAGGAAGAGGAATGCGAGGAGGAGGTCGTGCCCTACCCACCGCCTGGTGGCCTGGTAAGAGATCTCCAGGCGTCGCACAGCGGGATAGCCCCCGAGCAAGTGGCTCTCCCGCCAGATTCTGGCTCTTCAGAGGGCAGCGAGTGCGAGGGGGAGGATGAGGATGGTGGTAGTAGCAGCAGTGAGGGGGGCTGCCTCGTCATGCAGCAGATCCGGCAGATCGAGTCCCCGGTCCGGTTTAACCAGCTGCGGTTCGGGGATGAGATCTGCGATGACGAGGCAACCAGGAGGGGGATGAAGAGAAAAGCTAAGAAGAAAGAAAAAAAAACATCTTTTGTCCAGAAGTTTGTGTATGTCCCCCTCTCTGGGGCCCCCCGGTCCCGCTGTGCGGCACCCGCTACCCACCCCGGCTCGGGCTCTGTTGTGGGTCCGCAGCAAGGGAGCGGGGAGATTACAGGCCATGACACGCAGGGCGCCGCCTCTGTTTGTGGTAATGGAGGGGGTAGTGACGTGTCTGATATGGAGCATGGTGTGGAGGGCGGCCCAGTGGTGGGCAGGAGAGTGGTAGCTGGGACCGCATCTCCGGCGGTGAGCGCTGTGGTGTCTGGGTCCCCCACTTACGGATCCATTACTGGATCGCTTCTGGGGACCCAGGCACCCAGTAAAGTGAAGGGGGCGGGGCCTGCGGCTCCGGCAGAGCCGGCTCATAAGAAACAACTGGTGCGGTCAGCTCCCCTGGCGGGGTCTGCGGTAAAGTCTGGGCTGGGGGCCCCGCCGCCGGTTAATGCTAAGGGGGAGTGGCCTAGCCTGGGGCCGGCCGCCGGAGTCGCTGTGCCCAAGCTGTTTGTGGCCCAGGGTGTGGTGGTTGGGGGTGCTGTGCCCCGGGGGACTGGTACAGCCGGGGGGGCCCCTGGGGGTGGTCCCGGCTCCGGGTCGGCTCCGGGGGTCCCGCTGCGGCCGGTCTCGGGGGGGTGGCCTCCTCAGCACCCGCCACCCATGTGGGTGCAGCTTCTGACCTCTGTGCTGTGAAGCTGGAGGCTGGGGGCGTGGCTTCCCAGCAAAAGGAAAAAAAAAATGGTAAAGATCAGCAATGGAGCAGAAACTGCAGCAGACAGCAGCAAGGGCGCATGCCTGGCCGGGTCCCCTGAGTCTGGGGGCTTACCTGCAGTGGGGGCGCCGGCGACGAGCCGGGATGGAGCTGGAGGCAGGACTGCTCCTGGCTTGGTCTCTGCCACTGAGAGAGAAGGCAGCTCTGTGCAGGCTGTGGAGGAAGTGCTGCTGAAGCCCAATGGCAGCCCAGGTCTTAAAGGGCCAGCAGCACTGTGTGTGCCGAACCCCCCGGCAGGGAAGATGCCACCAGCAGGTGGCGGTAGCAGCAGAGAAGCAAACATTCATGTAAATACCCAAAAAGTGAGGCAAAATAATATTGACCCCAGTGTGCATGTGAGTGAGAGTGGGGTGACTGATGAAGTGGATGAGGAGGGTGTGTGTATGGAAGTGTCAGTGGTTGAGGATGCGGGTGGCAGTGCGTCTAAAGTGGCAAGTGTGAATGGGGTGGTAAGTGTGAATGGGGTGTCTGAGGGTACTGGAAGGAGGGGGGAGGGGCCAGTCCATCTGCCCCCCCAGCCGCCGGTCCTCTGAGTTATTCGGGGGTGGTGGCTGGAGCCTCAGGGTCTGGTCAGGGAGTTTCCTCGCCTCTGGACCTCAGGGATGGCGTCTTGCGGCGCTGTTTCCTGGAGGCCCTCAAAAAGGGAGAACGGACGATCAATGTAGAGGGTAGAGAGGTGGACTTGGCCTTTTGGCTGGATAGATACGGCCTGGCTGCCTTCCAAGATAAAAGGGAGGGGGAAACGGTTTGGTCCCTCCCGACAGCCCGGCAGGGGGTGGCCAGGCGGAATGTGGTCCGTCTTCGGTGGAGGGGCAGTGAAGCGTGCCCGCCAAGAGCGAGGGTTGTGGAGCTCCTTCTGAAGATGGACTTCAGGGTGACGTACATCTTTGCCCTGATTCATCCGTTTGGCACCTCCTTCTTCTATGTCAGTTTTGTTCGGCCAGAGGGCCTAGAGCTTTTCTGGTCAAATTTCGAACTGGCAAAGGGGGAGCCCGGCTGGCGAGACTTTTCCGTTCAGGCGGTGTCTCGCCAAAATAGTGTAAAGAGGGTGACCGTTCTGACAAGTAACGAGTCACTCTCTGGGGTCGACATCATGACGTGGCTTTCCCGTTATGGGGAAGTCACGGACGTCCCTAAGAAAAATAGGGACGAGTTTGGCATTTGGTCAGGGGGCTGGACCTTCATGGTAAAGTTGAAGGTTTCAGGAGGTACGGTCACCCACATCCCCTCCTCAGCATTTCTGGGGAGGGACAGAATCCAGATCTTCTACCAGGGGCAACCGAAGGTCTGCCACAGGTGCGGTGATCCCCGCCACTTCAGCGCAGGCTGCAAGGTGCAGAAGTGTGCCTTGTGTGGCGGGGTAGGTCATCTTGCCGCAGCCTGTGGTGACATTAGGTGTCACCTGTGTGGTGACCTAGGTCACCCGTATAGCCGCTGCCCCCGCTCCTTTTCCGGCACCATCTCTGGCCCAGCGGGGGGAAGCCATGGGGGGATCCCCGGTGGTGCAACTTCCGCTGGGGCTGGGGGTGGAGGCGTGAGGGGAGCTGAGGGGTCAGTGAGGAAAGGCGAGGCTGGTACATCTGCCCACCAGTGGCAACAGGTGAGGCACCGTAAGGGCAGGGGGCAGGATAAGCCTCAGGCAACTGGGGTGATGACTGTCCCCACCCTGGAGGCGGCAGCCGAAGCCTCTGAGGCCCTGGGGGAGAAGGCGGTGAGCGAGGAGATCCGGAGGATGGAGAGGGAGGTGGCTGCTTCTGATAACTCTTCCCAGTATGAAAGTGTGGATGAAGAGGTGGTGGAGCAGCCTAAAAAAACGGGTGACAATCGTACCGGTAAGAGGCGGAAGAAGAACAAGGCTAAAAAATCTAATGCCCCCCCCTGACCGCTAGGGTGCCCACGGAAGGGCTCACCGGCTCCCCTCTGATCCCCCTCTCCAATCGGTTCCAAGCCCTCGATGACTCTGCTGTGTCGGAGGTCGGGGGTGAGGGGCCGGATGCAACATCTGGGGTGCCTTCAGGGAGTGGCGAGGTCCGTCCTCCAGGGGATTCACACTCCTCTGGCGGGGGGACTACCTCGGGGTCCAGGGGCGAGGAATCTAGTGCTGGGAAGGAGGTGTCCACTGCTGCTAAGGAGGATATGGACACCTCGGTGTCTTTAAAGAGGAGGGGTGAGTCGGGTTCCTCCTCAGAGGGGGAGAGGAAATCTGGGGGTACGGTTAAAAAACAGGCCGTCTAACTCAATCACCCATGATGGCGGAACCTACCCCGTTGACTCTGGCGTCGATTAATGTCGCCAGCATAAAGTCGGATACGGCTAGATTTACGGCCTTTGATTTTTTCACCCGGGTTGAGGCTGATGTTTTATTTTTGCAGGAGACCAGACTAACGGACCTGGGGTCCATCCACAAAGCAAAGAGGGAATGGAGGAGTGGGCCCTCATACTGGTCTCTTGCGGCCGAGCCGATTATAGCGGGGTAGCGGTCCTTTTTAAGACCGCGGAGGTGGAATGCAGACGGGTGATCGAGGTAGAAATGGGGAGATGTTTGGTCCTTGACGTCTTCATGAGGGACAGGAGCTTCGGCTCATCAATATCTATGGCCCGCAATCTAAGTGGGACCGTAAATGTCTCTTCCTGAGGATCAAGCCCTATCTTTTTACGAGCCGGCAGGTGGTCTTCGGTGGGGATTTTAATGCTATAACCAGACTCCGTGATAGGGGAGGCACCGGAGACCGGCTGACTTATGATAGCGTAGCCTTGAATAGCATAGTAAGCGAAGCTCGCCTGGTGGATGTCCACATCCGGCACACCCCAGGTCACGAGGGTTTCACCTTTTATAGGGGAAGCAGTAGGTCTAGGATAGATAGGTTTTTTTTTAAAGGAGGAAGCCGTCTCTTCTGCAGTGTCCGCTGTTGAGGTGGAGTTCTCCGATCACTGTTTAATTTTCTTTACTTTGAATGTTACAGAGACTCCCCGGATGGGGAGAGGCCTATGGAAGCTGAATTCGTCCCTTCTGGAAGAAGCGGAAGTAAGACAGTCCTTTGAGGAATTTCTTCAGAGCCAGGTACCTCTCTTGGGTCTTTGTAGCAGTAAGTCTGAGTGGTGGGAGATCTTCAAAAGAAGGGTCGCAAGGTTCTTCCGTCAGCTCTCGAGCCTCAGGGGCCTGAACAGGTACCGCCTGTATCGGCAGCTGGGGAGGAAACTCGAGCAGCTCGTCTCGACTGGAGGGGACCGAGAGGAAATCTCCAGGGTGAAGACCTTGCTCAAGGGGTGCCAGTACGATAGGCACACATCCTTGGTTTTTGAGAGGGATTTCGGGAGGTACCGCTCGCCCGACCCTTACAGAAACTGCAGGTTGTCAGTGAATTGTAAGATGGTGACAGGACTGATCGACAGTACGGGGTCCCTGAACAGATCCAAATCAGGGATCCTGGAGGTGGTCAGATCCTTCTACTCGCATCTCTTGGGGAGAGGGATCCTGATCGGGATGAGATGTCGGCTTTCCTGGCTGAAACCATCCCTGAGCCAGGGGATGACCCCTCTCTTCATGTTTTGGCAGAAGCAATCAGGGAAGAGGAAGTGAGACGGGCGATTGATGGGCTACGGCCCAAAAAGTCGCCCGGTCCGGATGGCTTAACATCCGAGTTCTACAAGACTTTTCGGGACTCTTTGGTCCCCCTCTTGACTGAGGTGTTTAATGAGTGCCTCTCCTCGGACACTCTGCCCAGTTCAATGAGGAAGTCAGCCCTGATTATCCTGTCAAAGGGTAAAGACTCGTCCCGTATTGAGAATTGGCGTCCCATAGCGCTTCTCAATACGGACCGAAAGGTTCTGGCAAAGGTGCTTTTTAATCGGTTGGTGAAGTTTGCACCCCGGCTCCTTTCGGGGGCCCAGCACTGCTCTGTTCCAGGCCGCAGTACATTTAGTGCTGTGCTCGGTGTCCGAGAGGCAGTGGAGCAGGGCAGGGCAGGTCACTGGAAGGGGTACTTGCTGTCCTTAGACCAGGCAAAGGCCTTTGACCGGGTTAACCATGAGTACCTCTGGTCCGTCCTTCTGAGGTACGGTCTGCCTGGGAGGTTTGTTGATTGGTTGAGAGTTTTATACAATGGGGCAGAGACTTTTCCGCTAGTGAACGGTTGGGTCGGACACCCTTTTGAGGTGAGGTCTGGTGTCCGCCAGGGCTGTCCTCTGAGCCCACTGTTATACGTGTTCGCGATCGACCCCCTTTTAAGGAGGGTGGAGCGCGGACCGTTGTGGGAGTCGGGATGGACCGGGCGGTGCCGGAGGCCGCCTTGAGGGTAGTGGCGTACGCTGACGACGTTTCCCTTTTTGTATCCTCGAGAGAGGAGGCGGATTGGGTGATGTCTGAGGTTGAACGCTACTCGGTGGCATCCGGGTCCATGATCAACCGGGACAAGTGTGAGAGTCTCTGGCTGGGAGGGGGAGATCCAAGTTTTGATCTCCCGGACACCCTTCCAGGGCCTCAGGCCACAGCAAAAATATTAGGCATCAGTTTCGGCCCGGGGACTATCCCCAGCAAAACTGGGAGGGCAGACTTAAGATTGCCGCCCAGAAGGTGGATCAGTGGAAGGGTTGGTCCTTGACCCTAAGGGAAAGGGTTAGTCTTGCCAAGGGCTATTTGCTTCCTTTGCTAATATATCTGGGCAGCGTCTGCATCTTGCCAGAGCCTCTTTGGACACGGGTCTACAGCCTGTTTTTCCAATTATTATGGGGAAATAGGCTGAACCTAATCAAGAGAGAGGTCACGTACCGCACGAGGAGACTAGGAGGGTTGGGTATGGTCAACCCAGTGGTGTTTCTAGTAAACACCTTTCTTAAGGCAAACATCGCCAACCTCTGGTCAGAGAGGGCTCCTCCGTGGGTATTCTCCTGTAGGGGGTGGTTTCGGCCTTTCTTCCAGGAATGGGAGACAGGTGGGCAGGTGAAGGACCTTCGTACACCTCATGGGCATCTTCCGGCTTACGTTACCCCGGTTCTGAAGGTGATCCGTCGGTGGGGTCTGGGAGTGTGGGAGATCAGGATCATGTCGAGAAGGTTTCTTGACAATAGGGTCCTGTTGACCCACTTTCAGAAGCCCCTGGCGCTCAGGGATTGCCCAAGCCGGGATCTGGAGGTGGGGCTCGGGTTATTGAACTCTAAGCGGATCCCCTTGAAGTTTTGGGACTTGGCTTGGCGCTGCTTCCATGGGAAGCTGTATGTGAGGGACAACCTGAAGTGCAGGAGCTCTGATGACCGGGATTGTCCCCGCGAGGAGTGTGGTGGCATGCTTGAAAGCATGGAGCACTTCCTGCTTCGGTGTCCCTTTAATACAGAGGTCTACAGCAGGGTGGGTGCTTCCATTGGCTGGCCCAGGCTGGCAAGCCTCTCCTATGCGGAGTGGGCTATGGGGCATTCAGGTCCTTGGTGGCCGAGATCGGGGCACTGTTTTCTTAGTTAGTTTAGTAACTAGGTTCTGCACGTGGAATGCACGGTGTCTAGTGTCTACTCAGCGGAAAGTCCTCCCAGGGAAGAGGTGATTAGGAACATCCTGGGTGACCTGGCAAAGTGCGCTCCTGGAGTTTGAGAGGCTGGGTGCAGGGAGGGCCTCTCTCCTATGGAGGGGTTTCTCCTTTAATGTGCCCTAGGGAGAGTTAGGTTCTGTGTGCCTGTGATAGGGCTGTTAGTATTTTTTATCCTTTTATCTTTATTTTGTAGGGTCAGATAGATGTGTAGGGACAGGGAGGGACAGATAGGACAGTCTTTAGGGACAGGTAGTTAGTATTAGGTTGGTAGTGAGGGTCAGTGAGGGACAGGTAGGGGCAGGTAGGGAGAGGTTGGTAGGGCTATAGGGACAGGATTTTCTCTTTTGTGTTGTTAGGGAGGGTCAGGGTGATGTGCGGTAGATTAGGGTGAGAGCCTCTATGGTCTCCAGTTCCTGGTGGTGGGCTGTAACCCTCACGTATAGATTTTTGTTTTGGAATTGGTAACCTGGGTATAGGGCTTGCAAGCATTGAACTTGGGCCTGTTCTTTGGTCATGGTTAAGGTGTGTAGTGGTTATTATTGATAGGTGTTATTATTGATATATGTTATTATAAGGTTGTGTATATATACTGTATATATATGTTGTATGTGTACTATAATGCTTGTAGGGGGATTTAGTTTAGGTGGGGTGGGGGGTTTCTTGGGGGGAGGGGGGATGGGTTTTGGAGAATGGACGTCCGGCGGGATGCCAAGAAGATTTGCTGTGTAAGAAAGGCCACAAACTTTCGTGGGACCTGGTGTGATAGGCCACAAACTTTCGTGGGACCTTTGGGGAATGTGGTGGTTTAGTTTAGGAAAAATAATAATAAAAAAAAAAAAATTAAAAAAAAATAATAAATTAAAATATATGTATATACGAGGTATAGTATGTGTGTATATATATGTATATGAAGATTGTATCATTAATTTTGGCCAGGTGGCCTATTTACTTTCTTTAGGGCAGTTGGCTGAATTTTGTTTTTTTTTTCTAGAGGTGAATGCATGGGTATGAGTGTATGAGGGAAAAAAAAAAAGGATATAGGTTGAGGTCTCTTCCCTTGCCGGGGGTGTTAATGAAATGGAGGAAAGTTTTGTTTCTATATATCTGTTGGACATTGGACTTTTGGGATTTATGGATAATGTTTTTGTATTGAGTTGTCTGTAGTTTTGTCTATGGTTCCTGTAAGTTTAGTTTTGTATTTTTTTATAATAAAAGAGATACAGGATGTAACTCAGGATCAGTAATGTAATGTATGTACACAGTGACTGCCCAGCAGAATAGTGAGTGCAGCTCTGGAGTATAATACAGGATGTAACTCAGGATCAGTAATGTAATGTATGTACACAGTGACTGCACCAGCAGAATAGTGAGTGCAGCTCTGGAGTATAATACAGGATGTAACTCAGGATCAGTAATGTAATGTATGTACACAGTGACTGCACCAGCAGAATAGTGAGTGCAGCTCTGGAGTATAATACAGGATGTAACTCAGGATCAGTAATGTAATGTATGTACACAGTGACTGCACCAGCAGAATAGTGAGTGCAGCTCTGGAGTATAATACAGGATGTAACTCAGGATCAGTAATGTAATGTATGTACACAGTGACTGCACCAGCAGAATAGTGAGTGCAGCTCTGGAGTATAATACAGGATGTAACTCAGGATCAGTAATGTAATGTATGTACACAGTGACTGCACCAGCAGAATAGTGAGTGCAGCTCTGGAGTATAATACAGGATGTAACTCAGGATCAGTAATGTAATGTATGTACACAGTGACTGCACCAGCAGAATAGTGAGTGCAGCTCTGGAGTATAATACAGGATGTAACTCAGGATCAGTAATGTAATGTATGTACACAGTGACTGCACCAGCAGAATAGTGAGTGCAGCTCTGGAGTATAATACAGGAGGTAACTCAGGATCAGTAATGTAATGTATGTACACAGTGACTGCACCAGCAGAATAGTGAGTGCAGCTCTGGAGTATAATACAGGATGTAACTCAGGATCAGTAATGTAATGTATGTACACAGTGACTGCACCAGCAGAATAGTGAGTGCAGCTCTGGAGTATAATGCAGGATGTAACTCAGGATCAGTAATGTAATGTATGTACACAGTGACTGCACCAGCAGAATAGTGAGTGCAGCTCTGGAGTATAATACAGGATGTAACTCAGGATCAGTAATGTAATGTATGTACACAGTGACTGCACCAGCAGAATAGTGAGTGCAGCTCTGGAGTATAATACATGATGTAACTCAGGATCAGTAATGTAATGTATGTACACAGTGACTGCACCAGCAGAATAGTGAGTGCAGCTCTGGAGTATAATACATGATGTAACTCAGGATCAGTAATGTAATGTATGTACACAGTGACTACACCAGCAGAATAGTGAGTGCAGCTCTGGAGTATAATGCAGGATGTATCTCAGGATCAGTAATGTAATGTATGTACACAGTGACTGCACCAGCAGAATAGTGAGTGCAGCTCTGGAGTATAATACGGGATGTAACTCAGGATTAGTAATGTAATGTATGTACACAGTGACTGCACCAGCAGAATAGTGAGTGCAGCTCTGGAGTATAATGCAGGATGTAACTCAGGATCAGTAATGTAATGAATGTACAGAGGGACTGCACCAGCAGAATAGTGAGTGCAGCTCTGGAGTATAATGCAGGATGTATCTCAGGATCAGTAATGTAATGTATGTACACAGTGACTGCACCAGCAGAATAGTGAGTGCAGCTCTGGAGTATAATACGGGATGTAACTCAGGATTAGTAATGTAATGTATGTACACAGTGACTGCACCAGCAGAATAGTGAGTGCAGCTCTGGAGTATAATGCAGGATGTAACTCAGGATCAGTAATGTAATGAATGTACAGAGGGACTGCACCAGCAGAATAGTGAGTGCAGCTCTGGAGTATAATACGGGATGTAACTCAGGATCAGTAATGTAATGTATGTACACAGTGACTGCACCAGCAGAATAGTGAGTGCAGCTCTGGAGTATAATGCAGGATGTATCTCAGGATCAGTAATGTAATGTATGTACACAGTGACTGCACCAGCAGAATAGTGAGTGCAGCTCTGGAGTATAATACGGGATGTAACTCAGGATTAGTAATGTAATGTATGTACACAGTGACTGCACCAGCAGAATAGTGAGTGCAGCTCTGGAGTATAATGCAGGATGTAACTCAGGATCAGTAATGTAATGAATGTACAGAGGGACTGCACCAGCAGAATAGTGAGTGCAGCTCTGGAGTATAATACGGGATGTAACTCAGGATCAGTAATGTAATGTATGTACACAGTGACTGCAACAGCAGAATAGTGAGTGCAGCTCTGGAGCATAATACATGATGTAACTCAGGCTCAGTAATGTAATGTATGTACACAGTGACTGCACCAGCAGAATAGTGAGTGCAGCTCTGGAGTATAATACGGGATGTAACTCAGGATCAGTAATGTAATGCATGTACATGTAACGCTGGTATTGTCTGTACTTTGTTTTCCAGCGTTACTTTGCATGTTTTTTGCATTAACCCTTTGCTCCTTTCCCCCTAACCAGCTGGGATACTGTTGTCTGTTACCTATATGGATGCTGCTCAGTTCCCGGCTCTGCTGCGTACCCGTACTTGCGTGAGTGGCTCCGCTGCTTTGCATGACCGCCCGCATGTGCGGTTCCTGACTTGCTGTGAAAGCCGTCCGTAGCTTGCAAAGTCCTCTGCAGTGGTGCATGACTTACTGCGTGGTTGGCAGCAGCCATTGTTGGGTTCCCTCTGTGTTGTGCTGTCTGGCTCTGCATAGGGGGCGCGGCCCACACCTGTCCTGCTTTTATGTGGATTGGGTGTTTACTAGAATTACTGCTCCAGCCTATCGCTGTGAAGCAGCTCATATATAAAGTTCCCCAGCCCTAGTGGGCGTTGCCAGAGCTTCGCATTGAATCCACACTGAATCCCTGAACCTAGCCGTATGTGGTTGTGTGTTCAGCTCCTGCTCTGAAGTTGATCAGCTCTGGAGAGCTGATTCCCTGTTCCTGCTGTGTCTTGTTCCCTGATCCTGGCTCAAACCCGGTACCTGAATGTCTGAATTGTGTCTTGTGTTTCCGCCTATGCTGGGGGCTGATTACCCAGATCGCCGTTCCTGGAGGCTGTATATCCAGGCCTGTTCCTGCTGTGTCTAATTACCTGAACCCCTGATCTTAGATCGCATCCTGTACCTGACTTTCTGAACTGTGTCCTCTGTGTTATGTTCCTGAAATCCTGCTGTGTCCAGAACCCTGTGCCAGTGACTGTGAATCCTTGCTATATAACCTGAGTTCATCTTGGAAGGAGGAGTCCGGTGTGTGCTGAGTTTCTGTTACTCTGTGCTCAGCCTCTGTGCAATCCCCGGCCAGCTCCCGTTGAGCCTGGCGGGGCTTGCACCAGACCGCTGGGGTTCCTTTTCAGGTCGCTGCCAGATGTCCGGTTCCTATGCCTGATGACCATGGCCTGATGTCCGATGTCCGACGACCACTTCCAGATGTCCGGATCCTATCCTTCTTGCCTGATGTCCGGATCCTGCCGATCATTGCCAGATGTCCGGAGCCTGCTGATCGGTGCCAGATGTCCGGAGTCCGAGGCCTGTGTTCCAGTCCGTGTTCCTGTGATTCAATCCATGTTCCTGTCCGTGTTCCTGACTCCCTGAGACCCAGTCCGTGTTCCTGTCTGTGTTACTGACTCTCTGAGATCCAATCCGTGTTCCTGTTGTTCCTGTGCAGTCTAACTCTGTTTCAGCCATCAGCTCCTGATTCCAGTTACCTGTCTGTTACCTGTCGGCTTGCCTGTCTGCCATCCGTCTGCAGTTCCTTCCAGAGGTTCGGACGTCATCTGCAGAGATCCCCGGCTCTTGCCTGCTCACCTAGGAGCGATCATCTGCCATCCGACTGCAGCTCCATCCGGAAGTTCGGACATCATCTGCAGAGATCCCCGCTCTTGCCTGCTCACCTGGGAGCGATCATCTGCCATCCGACTGCAGCCTACCTGGAGGCTCCACCATATCAGGTCGTATATACCTGCCTGTCTAGAGACTGCCTGGTCACTTACTGTGACAACCTGCCTGTCTAGAGACTGCCTGGTCACTTGCCGTGACAACCTGCCTGTCCCAGAGACTGCCTGGTCACTTGCCGTGACAACCTGCCTATCCCAGAGACTGCCCTGGTCACTTTCCGTGACAACCTGCCTGTCCCAGAGACTGCCTGGTCACTTGCCGTGACAACCTGCCTGCCCTGGTCACTTGCCGTGACAACCTGCCTGCCTGGTCACTTGCCGTGACAACCTGCCTGCCCTGGTCACTTGCCGTGACAACCTGCCTGTCCCAGAGATTGCCCTGGTCACTAGCCGTGACAACCTGCCTGTCCCAGAGACTGCCTGGTCACTTGCCGTGACAACCTGCCTGCCCTGGTCACTTGCCGTGACAACCTGCCTGCCCTGGTCACTTGCCGTGACAACCTGCCTGCCTGGTCACTTGCCGTGACAACCTGCCTGCCTGGTCACTTGCCGTGACAACCTGCCTGCCCTGGTCACTTGCCGTGACAACCTGCCTGTCCCAGAGATTGCCCTGGTCACTAGCCGTGACAACCTGCCTGTCCCAGAGACTGCCTGGTCACTTGCTGTGACAACCTGCCTGTCCCAGAGACTGCCTTGGTCACTTGCCGTGACAACCTGCCTGTCCTGCCGGTTCCTCCTTGGTCTACCCTGTGATGACGTCTGTCCTGGGTCGGTGTCTGATGTTCTCCTGCTGAGCCTGTGCTACGCCTGAGGCCTGAGAGAGAGGCCGTCCTAGTATGCCCGTGCCAGATGACCCTGGACTTCATCAACCCGTGATGACCCCGCCATCATCTGACGTTCGTCCTGGGCCGGTGTCTGATGTTCTCCTGCTGAGCCTGTGCTACGCCCGAGGCCTGAGAGTGAGGCCATACTAGTATGCCCGTGCCAGATGATCCTGGACTTCATCAACCCGTGATGACCCCGCCATCGTCTGAAGTCTGTCTGAAGTCGGTGTCTGATGTTCTCCTGCTGAGCCTGTGCTACGCCTAAGGCCTGAGAGAGAGGCCGTCCAAGTATGCCCGTGCCAGATAACCCTGGACTGCATCTACCCGTGATGTCCTCCAGCACTCGTCTGTGATCCTGAGTCGTGTACCCTTCTCTGATGTGCGGAATCGGGAGCCCGGTCTTATGTTCTGTTTTATGTACTGTGTTTCTTTAAGTAAACTTTATGTTTCTTCTTACCTGAAGTTGTGCGGTGTTGTCTAGTCCTGCAGGTCGCCACCTTGCCCACATGCTCAGCTGCCACGAATCCCGGTCGCTGCCCTTCCCTAGTCCGGGCAGGCCCGGGTCTCCCTCCGTGGTCCAGTGGGTCCACATTCTCATCATCTGGGACCCATGCCTCACGTCGTCGTGGACTGGCGGCGTGGGAGCATTGGCTAGCTAGGCAAGCTATGCCATGTCCCGGCGCCCCACAGCCGTGGGAAGCGCTACAGTACACAGTGACTGCACCAGCAGAATAGTGAGTGCAGCTCTGGAGTATAATGCAGGATGTATCTCAGGATCAGTAATGTAATGTATGTACACAGTGACTGCACCAGCAGAATAGTGAGTGCAGCTCTGGAGTATAATACGGGATGTAACTCAGGATTAGTAATGTAATGTATGTACACAGTGACTGCACCAGCAGAATAGTGAGTGCAGCTCTGGAGTATAATGCAGGATGTAACTCAGGATCAGTAATGTAATGAATGTACAGAGGGACTGCACCAGCAGAATAGTGAGTGCAGCTCTGGAGTATAATACGGGATGTAACTCAGGATCAGTAATGTAATGTATGTACACAGTGACTGCAACAGCAGAATAGTGAGTGCAGCTCTGGAGCATAATACATGATGTAACTCAGGCTCAGTAATGTAATGTATGTACACAGTGACTGCACCAGCAGAATAGTGAGTGCAGCTCTGGAGTATAATACATGATGTAACTCAGGATCAGTAATGTAACGTATGTACACAGTGACTGCACCAGCAGAATAGTGAGTGCAGCTCTGGAGTATAATACAGGATGTAACTCAGGATCAGTAATGTAATGTATGTACAGAGTGACTGCACCAGCAGAATAGTGAGTGCAGCTCTGGAGTATAATACAGGATGTAACTCAGGATCAGTAATGTAATGTATGTACACAGTGACTGCACCAGCAGAATAGTGAGTGCAGCTCTGGAGTATAATACATGATGTAACTCAGGATCAGTAATGTAATGTATGTACACAGTGACTGCACCAGCAGAATAGTAAGTGCAGCTCTGGAGTATAATACATGATGTAACTCAGGATCAGTAATGTAATGTATGTACACAGTGACTGCACCAGCAGAATAGTGAGTGCAGCTCTGGGGTATAATACAGGATGTAACTCAGGATCAGTAATGTATGTACACATTGACTGCATCAGCAGAATAGTGAGTGCAGCTCTGCAGTATAATACAGGATGTACTGTAACTCAGGATCAGTAATGTATGTACACAGTGACTGCACCAGCAGAATAGTGAGTGCAGCTCTGGGTTATAATACAGGATGTCACTCAGGATCAGTAATGTAATGTATGTACACAGTGACTGCACCAGCAGAATAGTGAGTGCTGCTCATTGTGGTAATTGTGGGTGCGGTCGACACTGATCCTGCTGTGTGCTCCTGACCTCCAGAGAACCACCACCTCTCCACCCAGGGACCTGCTCTCTCCTACCCAGGGAGGAGTGGGTTTCCTGGGATGAGTGAAGGAGCCAAGTCCCAGGCTTCTGTTTCCCGGGCCAGGCTGGCGGAGAGCAGGAGAAACCAGCAACCGGCCTGCACATCACTGGACTCGGGGGTGAGACGCTCCACCAGGAGTCGCAGCAATGTGGCTCCTACTCCCCCCAAGTCTGCAGAGACCAAGAGAAGCCGCAAGTCTTCCAAAATGGAGGAGAAGCCTGCTAGCAGCGTGCAAGATGGTGGTCCTTCCGGAGGAAAGCTGAGCGCTCATGGAGGTGAGGCCGACCTCGCTGAAGAAGGTTGGGGGCTGCAGAGACCCCGGGAGTCTGTGTCCACCTATGCCTCCGGGGTCATGAGCCACCTCCGTGAGTATAAAGATTCGAGTAAGACCCTGAAGAAACGCTGCACAAGCGCCAAAGCTGCAGGTTCCTCCAAGCCGAGGAAGAATCAGCTCCAAGTGGAGGTAAAAAGACTAAAGCTTGAAATTAATAAGCTGGAGGTGAGGAAAGCCTTCATAAGAGTGAAGTGGTCCTTTTAAGGAAAATCTGATGAATAAAGACAGATTTAGAGAAATGGCTGATAACAGAGAGCAAAGGCAGATGGAGCTGCAGCCTGAGAGCCAGGTGGATGACCAGCAGAAAGCCCCACCTGGCGGCCTGCAATGTCACCCGCAGGCCACGTGCAGCGAGCTCCCTGCAGGACAGGCAACATTGTCATCTGGTCGCATTTCTGCTGGCTCTGGGGAGGACAGTGACAACAGCGGCTAGGGAGGGGCGCTAATGGCGGAAATCAAGCTCCTGGAGTCCCAAGTGTGCCTTCAGAATGTTCATCTTGGTGACGATTTACCAGAGGAGGCACCTGGGGGCCAGAAGAAAAAGGCAAAGAAGACCAAGCCAATGCTCCAGGAAGCGGTAAGCTAGGTATATGCCCCCCTCCATGTACCCCCTGAGTCAGCTGCAAGGTCAGCTCGCTGTATAAGCCCCGTTGCCCAGCCCGGGTTCTGCTGTGGATCCGGTGCAAAGCCGCAGGGAGAGTACAGAACACGGTAGTGAGGTGCAGAGCTCCGTCTCTGCTTGTAGTAGCAGGGACGTAGCAGGAGGTGCATCAGCCAAGAGGCTGGACAATGAGGGCGGCCCAGCGGCAGGCCTACAGTCAGGCCACAATGCTGTGATGTGCTCCTCAGTGGGAGGGGGGAGCGTCCAGTGTCGGGGGTAGCTCTTGTAGCCTTCGCACCCCTGAATACTATTGCCGCCGATCACTTAGTTGAGAAGCGGTGGCAGTGTGAGGTGGTTACCGGGGCTGGGCGTTCTGGTCCTCCCAAAGTCCTATTCTGTGTTGGAGCCACTGGTCAACAAGATCCTGATATAAAAGATCAGTGGCGCCTTATAGCGGCGAAAGATCAGCGGCGCCTGGTATCAATAGTAAAGCAACGGAAAATATCAACTGATGATGCGGAGGGCACACGTAAGTCTAGGGGTGAGGTCGCCTCCAGTTCTGTGGAGGAGACTGAGCCCCTTGTGACTGATGATGCGGAGGTCAAAATGTCACCCCCTGTTGTCACTGGTCCAGCAGGAGTGAATGTGGTGGGGGGTATGAATGAGGAAAATTCTTTCTCTAGTGGTGTGGCTGCTGGTTTGGTGGAGGGTGAGGGGGTTATGGAGGTGGGTAATAGTGATACTGTTGGTGTTGATGTGGTCACTGGTCCGGTTTCCCCCCGGTGGTGGCAGAACACATCAGGAGTTGTGCCACTGTCACCTCCGGGGGAAATAGGGCATCCTCCTCGGCTCTGGGGACGGCATGTTGCAGCGGTGTCTCCTAGAGGATCTAAAGAAGTGTGAGAGATCACCAATGGTAGAGGGTCGAGAGGTTGATCTATCCTTCTGGATAAAGAGGCTTGGCCTTGGGGCCTTCCGAGAGCAAAAAGGGGGGGGATGCAGTGTGGTCCCTCCCAACAGCCGGGCTGGGTAGTGTGCGTAGGAATGTGGTCCGTCTTCGGTGGAGGGGCAGTGATACGTGTCCTCCAAGGTCTAAGGTTGTGGAGCTCCTGCTGAAGGTGGGCTTCAAGGCAATTGACATCTATGCCTTGATACATCCCTATTCCACGCCTGAGTTTGATGTCAGCTTTGCTCGGCCAGAGGGGCTTGAGCTCTTCTGGTCGATTTATGAGTTGGCAAAAAATGAGCCCGGCTGGCGAGACTTTGACTTTCAGGCGGTTGTCTCGCCAAAACCAAGTCAAGAAAGTGACCGTGATGACTTGTAACGAGTCGCTTTCTTGTTATGACATCATGACGTGGCTTGGCCGATATGAAGAGATGGTGGAGATGCCAAAGAAGAACCGTGACAAGTTTGGTTTCTGGTCAGGGGCCTGGACGTTTATGGTAAAACTTAAGTGTTCAGGTGGTACGGTTGCCCACATTCCATAATCTGTCTTCCTGGGTAGGGATCGTATCCAGGTCTTCTACCAGGGGCAACCGAAGCTCTGTCACAGGTGCGGCGACCCCACACTCTTCAGTGCAAACTGCACTTTGCAGAAATGGGATATCGACCATCTTGTGTGGAGATTAGGTGCCTCCTGTGTGGTGACTTAGGTCACCCATTCAGCCGTTGTCCTCGCTCCTTTGCTAATGCAGTCGTGACCCCGGTGGGAGAAAGCGTGAGGCTGATTCTGCTGGGGAAGGGACTAGCAGAGGTGAGAGAGCTGAGGGGCCAAGGAGGAAAAGCAATAAAAAGACACCTGCCCAGCTGAGGCGTCTAGACAAGCGCAGACAGGA
>JARQOD010000010.1:45165327-45196081 GCA_033576555.1 Oophaga sylvatica | reverse complement strand
TTCAGCTGACATTACAGATGCTATTTCTGTATGGTAAAGTGTCATCTCCATATATAGAGACCACGTGATCTAAGGGACGTATATATATAATGACTACACGAAGGGAGGGGCTCTCTCGCTCGCTCGCTCCCTCTACAGACACATGTGACAAGGACTGATGAATGAACAGCCAGCTGCTATGTAACCACGTGTTACTTCCTTAGACCAGACTGCTGACAGAGACAGATGTCATTTTACCATTCAGGACACCAAGGAAGAAGTGTATAAGTTTTGCTATGGACAAATGACAATCTCTTCGTAACTATTTCACTCATTTTATGTTTTTTGAAATGATGTTTTTTTGATGGACAGTCCAATAAACCACTACATTTTTTTTATAAGTAACATTGTGATATTTTCCTCATAGTATCGCATCTGGTAACAAGTCCTGGAAAAATATATGAAATTAAGCATTTTTAACATTTTGGAGAGCCAGCCAGTCACACTTGATTTTTAGAGTGTGAATTTCTGAAAACTTGCAAGGGGAGGAGGAATAGAAGCAAAAGAACGTCAGATCTGCAAGTTGTCAGGAAATCCACTACGATATTTCAGGATCAGAAAAGAACCTATGAATGAGGACTAAGAGTTGCCAGACGTACTACAGGAATCAGACGTGCTGAGACAAGAGGCCATTGTTCAAGAAAGGAGCTACAAGCTGAGATATTTCAAGGTAAGAAACATGGATGTGATTACTTCTTTTTCTAAGCAAAGTAGACTGAAATTTATGTCTGTAGATCAGTCTAATTTAGAAGTTTTATGGCTCAGCTTATATGCAGAATGTGAAAAGGAAAATCTAAAGCTAGAATCTAAGATGGTGTCCTTTAATAGAGAAAGAGAGAAATTAAAAAACATTTACAGTTAGTTCACGTATTTCACAAGTTTGTATTAGAGAAATCTAAAAGATGTAAAATGTGTCAGATGATACAGTGATCCAGATGACGTAATGAGAAATTGAGCAGATGTGGCATGTGTCTGTAATGGTACTCAGGTACCTTGTCGATGACGTAAAAAGATGGTGAATGTAGGGAGACTTGAGATGATGTAGGAGAACATGGGAGAGACTTGAGACTGATGAGGACATAGAGGAGATGAGAACATGTGGGAGGGAAATAGGGAGACTTGAATGATGTAGAGGAACTAGAGGAATCAAACTGATTAGGGGAAATGGGGGACTGAGAACTGATGTGGAGGACATGGGGGACTTGAGATGATGTAAGGGAAATGGAGGAGACTGAGAATGATGTAGGAGGAACATGGAAGACTGAGATAGTAGGGGGAACTGGAGAGATCGAACTGATGTGGAGACTGGAAGACGGATATGTAGAGCATGAGCTGGATGATGTAACAGAACTTGACTGATGTAACGCTAAATATTAAGAATAGAAGACTCAAATGTTATGCACGAGGGACTGCAATCCACCAATACATTCAGAGCCATCCAAATTAAAGTTAGGAAAAATTTGTTAAAACTATGCAAAATCATTCCTGCATACGATAACAAAATCCATGTATGCAGAAATTCTGAAATCTTCGAAAGCTTTATTGAAAGCTTGATTTAAGTAATGCGAGAAAAATCAATTATTTAAATTGTGGCTTCCTGCAACCTTTTCCAGACGCTTAACATTAAAATTGTCTTGTGATAACGACTTATATGGAGATCTAGATGATAAAGACAGACTGAAAATTCTGATTTTCTGTGCATTAAATGAAAATTGTCCAGATATTGATATTCTTCAAAATTAAGGATTGGTCAGCAAGAATGTACTTTTACATTCATGTCCATATTAGAAAGGTTGTACAAAACTCTAATTACCAATGTCAAAACACAATCAATGATAAAGTATTTTGTGGACAAATTTGGATTCCTAAATTCAGTATCTCGTGTTATTGCGTCACAAAAAGATACTTTATTTGAATGTGCGCAATTCCTTGATTTTGCTAGAAAACATGAGAATCGTGATAGGAAAATAAATCAAACAGACAGAGTAAGATCTTTTCAAAAGCCAGTGTCAAAATCTCCTAAAGTGAGTCATCTCCCGGAATCAAATCTATGACATACGGAGGAAATTACATATTGTTATAAACCCTATAAAAAAATCAAAGAGTCCGCTTTGCAAAAAGAGTTAAAAATTCAAAGTTCAGACCTCTCTGTAAAGAGACAAATGGCGGACATTGAAAGACAGGAACAGGTGATTTCTCAAAATGACTTATCTAAGTCTTCAATTTACAGCTCATTATCGGAGCTGCTCAAACAATCATTAAAAAAAGGAATCATAAAAAGAGCTTTTCAGAACATTTTTGACAAAGAAATAAGATTTGGTTTAGGAATTGACTGAAAATGAAATTATATGTTGTGTAAAAGTATTATACAATATATTATTCAGTTATTTGTAATTATTTTATAATATAATTCTGTAGTTCTACAGTTTTTGTAGATATATATATATATTCATACAGTATATATACTATATTTGTATAAGTAGAGATTGTATAACTGTACAGTCATGGCCAAAAGTTTTGAGAATGACACAAATATTAATTTTTACAAAGTCTACTGCTTCACTTTTTCTAATGGCAATTTGCATATACTCCAGAATGTTATAAAGAGTGATCAGCTTAACAGCAATTACTTGCAAAGTCAATATTTGGCTAGAAAATGAACTTTATCCCCCAAAACACATTTCAACATCATTGCAGCCCTGCCTTAAAAGGACCAGCTAACCTCTTTTCAGTGATTGCTCCATTAACACAGGTGTGGGTGTTGATGAGGACATGGCTGGAGATCAATCTGTCATGATTAAGTAAGAATGACACCACTGGACACTTTAAAAGGAGGCTGGTGCTTGGCATCATTGTTTCTCTTCTGTTAACCATGGTTCTCTCTAAAGAAACACGTGCAGTCATCATTGCAATGCACAATAATGGCCTAACAGGGAAGAGTATCGCAGCGAGAAAGATTGCACCTCAGTCAACAATCTATCACATCATCAAGAACTTCAAGGAGAGAGGTTCCATTGTTGCCAAAAAGGCTCCAGGGCGCCCAAGAAAGACCAGCAAGCACCAGGACCGTCTCTTAAAAGTGTTTCAGCTGCGGGATCGGGCTACCAGCAGTGCAGAGCTTGCTCAGGAATGGCAGCAGGCAGGTGTGAGTGCATCTGCACGCACTGTGAGGCGGAGACTCTTGGAGCAAGGCCTGGTCTCAAGGAGGGCAGCAAAGAAGCCACTTCTCTCCAGAAAAAACATCATGGACAGACTGATATTGTAAGGTTCTTTGTCTCTGTTGACATGTTCCTTGAAACTCAGTTTTCCATCGGCCATTTTGCTTTCTGTCTTTCTGCAGCTCTTGCCCTCAGTTAATATGGAGTTTCCAGTTTTCATGTTCCCGCCCTGATTCTTCCCTCTTGCTTCTTAAGCAGCCTCAGCTGAACAATCAGTGCTCCTGAATCAAGCCTCAGTCAGTCTGTGACCTGACTCCTGGAAACCTTGGACTTGTACTCCAGCTATTCCCTACTGAGGAACCTTGGAACACTTTTGGACTCTGGAAACCTGCTGTTTGGTGAATCCATGTTTGCAGAGGAATTACGGTACAGAGAAGAGATCCTGAACCTGCTTTGGAGATTTATTGTAGTGCTTGAAGTTACTCTGGCCTGCTGTGTCTCCTGTCGCTGTTCCTGCAAACTGTGTGAACTTTTCAGCATGCTTGTATGAAGTAATACAAGGCATTTCATTTCAACCTATGTCTCCTGTGTTTTCCTCGCACCCAAGCACAAGACGCTATAGGAACTGTACACCATACATTACAGATATTCTGCAAAAGGTACAGGCAGTGGACTGCTGAAGACTGGGGTAAAGTTATTTTCTCTGATGAATCCCCTTTTCGATTGTTTGGGACATCAGGAAAACGCCTCATTCGGAGAAGACAAGGTGAGCGCTACCACCAGTCTTGTCTCATGCCAACTGTTAAGCATCCTGAAACCATTCATGTGTGGGGTTGCTTCTCAGCCAAGGGAATCGGCTCTCTCACAGTCTTGCCTAAAAACACAGCCATGAATAAAGAATGTCCTCCAAGAGCAACTTCTCCCAACCCTCCAAGAGCAGTTTGGCGATCAACAATGCCTTTTCCAGCATGATGGAGCACCTTGCCATAAAGCAAAGGTGATAACTAAATGGCTCAGGGAACAAAAGACGGATTTTGGTAAGACCTTACCTGTAAAATCCTTTTCAGCGAAGGAAGGAAGGGAGACACAGTCATTACAAGTGGGTGGGCAGAGCCCACACAGGATAGAACACCTCAGATTAAAAAGAGTGTTGACCGGCCCCTCCAGCTTGGGCTCCTCCTACTCCAGCTCTCCAGTCCGTACACAAGCTAAGGAAGAGCAAATATCACCAGCGGAGCAACATAACCCCTTCTGAAAAAGCTTCAGAGAAAAAAAACAAAAGACAGGTTATGCATATAACAGAAAAAAACACACAGTCCCAGGTACTACTCACTGAACCTGACCACTGCGATGAGCTGGCAATGCTGGAAACAGAGCCTTAGTGTGCCGACCTCAGCCCAGATAATCGCTATCAGAGAAGGGTCACGCCGCATCTGAAAACACAACACACTTCTGCCATGGGAGGGAGCTGTGTCTCCCTTCCTTCCTTTGCTGAAAAGGATTTTACAGGTAAGGTCTTACCAAAATCCATCTTTCAGCAGCAGATGGAAGGAAGGGAGACACAGTCATTACTAGTGGGACGTCCCAAAGCAGTCCAAAAATTAAGGGTGGGCAAAAAACCAACAGATGCAGATTCCCAACAACTTAAATAAATGCGCAACTAGCGCTAAATACAAGTTCACAAGAACTTTAAACTACAGCCGCCTGCAGGACCCTACGTCCCAAGGCCGCATCAGCGGAAGCACTAACGTCCACCTTATAAAATTTTGTAAACGTGTGGACAGAGCGCCAGGTCGCCGCCCAGCAGAGCTGAGCTGCCGAGGCTCCTTGATGAAAGGCCCACGATGAACCCACAGCCCTCGTGGAGTGAGCTCGAATCTTAATCGGGCAAGGTTCGCCCTTAAGTCGGTAAGCTTCTAAAATGGCCGACCGAATCCAACGAGCTATAGAGTCCTTGGAAGCTCGTTGACCACGCCGACGACCTGCTGGAATCACAAACAGAGAATCCGACTTCCGAAAACTTTGAGTAATAGACAAATAGAACTTCAAAGCCCGCACTAAATCCAATGTGTGCAAGGCCCGTTCCTTCGCATTCCTCGGCTCCGGACAGAGCGAGGGCAACACAATATCCTGGTTAACATGAAATTGTGACACCACCTTAGGTAGAAAGTCGCCCCGTGTGCGAAGCACTACGCGATCCGGGAAAAATTCCAGAAAAGGAGGCGAGCAAGAAAGAGCCGCCAACTCAGAAACCCTTCTCAAAGAAGTGACCGCCACTAGGAAGGCAACCTTCCAAGAGAGCAAATAAAGGCTAACAGAGTCCATAGGCTCAAAAGGCCCATGTTGGAGCGCCTCCAAAACAAGATTGAGCCGCCAAGGAGACACAAGCGCCTTCCGCGGCGGAAACTGACGGGTTACTCCGCGAAAAAAGGAACGTACGTCCCTACGCGAGGCGATAGCCTTCCGAAACAGCAAGGACAGAGCAGAAACCTGACCCTTCAGAGTGCTAACTGCCAAACCCTTGTCCAGCCCGTACTGCAAAAAAACCAACAAATTGGGGATGGAAAAAATCCTCGGGTTCCTTGAAGAACCCGAACACCACGAAAAGAAGGCCTCCCAAGTCTTGTGATAAATCCTAGTAGTAGCCGGACCTCTGGCAGCTCGCAGAGTGGCAATGACTTCGGCTGAAAAACCTTGACGGCTCAAGATTTCGGTCTCAAGAGCCACGCCGTCAAACGCAGAGACTTCAGGTCCGGATGACGAACGGGCCCTTGGGTTAACAGGTCCGGGCGAAGAGGGAGTGGAAGTGGAGGCGCTGCCAGAAGCGACACCAGCGTCGAGAACCACGTCCTCCTTGGCCAATCCGGGGCTACCAACATAGCCGAGACTCCAGTCTGATCCGACGCAACACCAGAGGAAGTAAGGATATCGGCGGGAACACATAGATTAGCTCGAATTGGTCCCACGAAGCCACCAGAGCATCCACCGCAACAGCCTTCGAGTCCTTGTACCTGGACATGAATGTCGGTAACTTGGCATTGAACCTGGATGCCATCAAATCCACTTGGGGAGTTCCCCAACGGGAGCACAGCAGTGCAAAAATTTCCGGATGAAGACTCCATTCTCCGGGATCCATCTTTTCGCGACTGAGAAAGTCCGCCGTGATATTCTGAACTCCCGGAATGTGAATCGTAGAGATGGCTGGCACCCTGGCCTCGGCCCATACCAGGATCCGAGACACCTCCATCATGAGTCTGAAGCTCCTTGTCCCACCTTGATGGTTGATATACGCGACCGCCGTCGCGTTGTCTGTCTGCACTCGGACTGGTAGACCACTTAAAGGGACCGTCCAGTGTTGGAGGCAAAGGAAAATTGCCCTCAATTCCAGGATGTTGATCGGCAGGACAGACTCTTCCGACGACCATACTCCCTGAATCCAGAGATCGTTCCAGACCCCCCCCAGCCCGTCAGGCTGGCATCGGTGGTTATGACCGACCACCTCGGAGGGAGGAAGGACTTCCCCAGGGATAACGCTTCCGGACGTAACCACCATCCTAGGGACTCTCGCACCCTGTGGGAGATGATGACACTGCCATCCAGCGAAGCCTGCGATCGATCCCAACGGTTCAAAATGAGCATTTGGAGAGCCCTGGAATGAAATTGGGCAAACGGAAGTGCCTCCATCGACGCCACCATCAACCACAGAAGGCGCATACACCTTCGAAGGGACATTGCTGTCGAAGACTTCATAACCTGTGCATGTCGAAGAAGAGTTGCTTGCTTGTCTGGAGGCAGAGACACCACTGCTCGTACCGTGTCGAAATGCATCCCCAAGAACAGGATTGACTGCGACGGTTCCAGAGACGACTTCTCCCAATTGACCAGCCACCCGAAGTCCTCCAGGAGCTGAAGGGAAAGATTGCGAGCCGTCATGAAGTAGCCTGCCGACACAACCCGTGTCACCCAGGCGTCCGAAACGCAGGAAGCCCAAGTCGATTCGAATTGGAGCAGGCGACCCCCCACTCGAGAGCCCTCGAGTGAGACCCTGGCGTCAGTCCGCCTTAGCGGGCTTTTTGTCAGCTTCCCGCTTGTCTTGACGGAAGCCCTGTTTCCAGGGAGTGCGGGATTCCTGAGAGGTCTTTTTTCCTGAAAAAGATGGACCACCCGATCCCCAAGAGGGCTGACCGAACCGTCCCCTGGACCGAAAGGACCGCCGACTACTACCGGCACTAGGC
The DNA here is from genome assembly GCA_033576555.1 of Oophaga sylvatica. Taxonomy (NCBI): domain Eukaryota; kingdom Metazoa; phylum Chordata; class Amphibia; order Anura; family Dendrobatidae; genus Oophaga; species Oophaga sylvatica. The sequence continues at coordinate 45,188,649 of JARQOD010000010.1, read as the reverse complement.
CTGCCAGACGCAGAAGTCACAGCTCTTCGCTGCGGTAAAGCCGTTTCTTTTGCCTTTGCCTTGACAATCAGCTCCGTGAGGTCAGATCCAAATAGCTGACCACCCTTGTAAGCTAAAGATAGCAAACCTTGCTTGGAAACCGCGTCCCCGGTCCACTGTCTAAGCCACAGTGCTCTTCTGACTGTGACCGCCGAGGATTGCGCCCTGGACAGCAGCGACGCAGTATCCAAACCTGCATCACTGCCGTATCGGGCTGCATCCTCCAACAACTTGAACAGCCCATCTACCTCGGATAGCGGGGATCCATCTTGCCACGCCGTCCGTAGACGGTCTAACCAGCTCAGGGAAGCTTTACAAGCACACATGGAACCTAGTACTGCTCTGAATCCATGACCCGCGGCCTCGTAGATGAATTTCGCCGCCATCTCCGTTTTTCTGTCCAGCGGATCCTGCAGACTCGCCTTCCCTTTAACAGGAAGTAACGAGGATTTGCTAAGCTGGGATAAAGGGACATCCACTTCAGTAGAAGGAATCCAATTATCAATCAACTCCGTCGTACACGGATACAGTGTCTCAAAAAACCGTGTCCCCTGAAAATGTTTATCTGGACACAGGCGTTCCTTCTCCACTGCCCCATTAAGCTCATCCAGAGATGGTAACGCTGATCGCGACCTATGCGACTCCTGAAACATCCGAGCCGATTTACCAGGACGTCTAGTTACCTCCTCCGGTAACTGCAACGCCTCCCTCATGGCTCCAATAAAAGCCTCTGTACAGCCCAAAAGAGAGACAGAGTGTCCCTGCCGATCCTCCTTATCTGTCACGCGGTCTTATGATATGTGTACGATGTCAGTAAACTATTCTTAAAAGAACAACACTCTATACAACATATAGATTAGCAACATCAGCATGTAAATATAGAATAGATTTACCTGACACGATATCCGTTGAACTCAGGGTTAATCTTGAGGACTTGATACACTGTCACAGGAAAGAGGAGGACCGGGGGTCTAACCTGACCCTAAACTGGGGTCCTAACTAATCCCTCACCTTGGAGGTACTGATAATGGTTCAGAGGTCCAAGTCTCCAGCCTAACCCTGTCTCCTATCAGTCCCTGAACCCTGTAATCAGTCCTAAGAAGGATACTGATTACCACCAAAGGAATACGGGCTGATCTCTGCTAAATACACAGATTAGACATATTAGACAGACTGGAGAAAACACAGACTTGCATACACACTCAAACACAGAAGGAACATAAATGATCTGGGATATTAAACTCTAAGCAAGGTGAGCTTAAAACAACTAAGGAGCTCTTTAACTTAAGTCTATACAGATACAATCCTATCTGTGGTCTGCATGAAGAATTTCACTGGCAACTCCCAACACAGACAACCAGAGATTTAAAGGAAACCAATCAACAAATAATTAATTGCAGCCGGGAGAAACTGCACCCAGTCCCAGAACTGAGCACAGACAGAATTAACTCCCTAACTGCCAAACACAAAGAAACAGCAACTCAGCTGTGAGAAGTCAGAATGTGCAACCGCGACGATCTTCGTGGCAATGCACACATGACAGTACCCCCCCTTCTACGAGGGGCCTCCGGACCCTCAGGGCCAGGTTTGCCCGGGTGAGTTCTGTGGAAGGTCCGCACCAAACGATCTGCGTTAATGTCAGACGCAGGAACCCACGTCCTCTCCTCTGGACCATACCCCTTCCAATGCACCAAGTACTGAAGGGACCGGCGATTCAGACGTGAGTCAATGATCTTTGACACTTGAAACTCCAAGTTACCATTGACCACCACTGGAGGAGGAGGTAGAGGTGATGGTATGACTGGTGCCACGTACCTCTTAAGTAATGACTTGTGGAACACATTGTGGATTTTAAACGTAGGAGGGAGGTCCAGACGAAATGCCACAGGATTAATTATGGAACTGATCCTGTACGGCCCGATGAATCTGGGGCCCAGCTTCCAGGAGGGAACTTTAAGTTTTATATTCCTGGTAGACAACCATACCAGATCGTTCACATTAAGATCTGGACCAGAAACTCTCCTCCTATCAGCCATACGTTATAACGGTTCCCCATAGCACTCAGATTATTCAATACACCTCTCCACACTGAAGCAAGTGACGACGAGAAACGCTCCTCCTCAGGAACCCCAGAAGGGACCCCCCCATTGAATGTACAAAACTGGGGATGAAAACCATATGCCCCAAAAAACGGGACTTACCAGTGGACTCGCTCCGCCTGTTGTTAAGAGCGAACTCTGCCAGAGGCAAGAAAGAAGACCAGTCCTCCTGGTTCTCTGAGACAAAACACCGAAGATAAGTCTCTAGGCTTTGATTCAGACGCTCTGTCTGACCATTGGTCTGCGGATGAAAAGCCGAGGAAAATGACAATTGCATCCCCCGACGTAAACAAAATGCCCTCCAAAACTTGGACACAAACTGAGACCCCCTATCTGACACCACATCAGAAGGCAACCCATGAAGTCTCACAATCTCCCCAATGAACACCTGCGCCAGAGTTTTAGCATTAGGGAGGGCAGGAAGAGCAATGAAATGTGCCATCTTACTGAACCTGTCAACAACCACCAGTATGACAGTCTTCCCTGACGACTGAGGAAGGTCCGTGATGAAGTCCATAGACAAATGAGTCCATGGACGCTCCGGAAGTTTCAAGGGTAAGAGGGTCCCAGACGGACGGGTATGAGGGGTCTTAGAGCGAGCACAAACCCCACAGGACGCGACAAAAGTTAAAACATCTTTATTAACGTTAGGCCACCAAAACCGCGAGAAAGGAGATCTAAAGTAGCCTTACTCCCTGGATGTCCTGCTAAAGCAGAATTATGATGTGCCTCAATAACCTTTTGTCTCAACTGATTTGGGACAAACAGTCTCCCTGGAGGTCCTGCAGGGGCGTCCCCCTGAGCCTCTAACACCTCCTCCTCAAGCTCAGAACATACAGCCGACACTACCACCCCCCTCCTGAAGGATAGGAATCGGGTCATCCATTTTCCCGCCCCTGGGAAACTGCGAGACAAGGCATCCGCCTTAACATTCTTAGATCCAGGGCGATAAGTGACAACAAAATTAAACCTGGTAAAAAACAACGACCATCGAGCTTGTCTGGAATTCAGACGCTTAGCAGATTCCAAATACAGCAGGTTCTTGTGATCAGTAATGACGGTGACCGGGTGGACTGCCCCCTCCAAAAAGTGACGCCATTCTTCAAAAGCCAACTTAATGGCCAAAAGTTCCCTATTGCCGATATCATAATTCCTTTCGGCGGACGACAATTTTTTAGAAAAGAAAGCGCACGGATGCCATTTACCAGGGGACGGACCCTGGACAATATTGCACCCACCCCTACGTCAGACGCGTCCACCTCCACAACGAACGGCTGTGATGCATCTGGTTGGATGAGAACGGGTGCCGAAGCAAAACATTTTTTCAAAGAGGAAAAAGCTTGGCAAGCTTTGTCCGACCATTTAGAAAAATCCGTCCCTTTTCTTGTCATGTCAGTGAGAGGTTTGACAACAGATGAGAAATTACAAATAAATTTCCGGTAGTAGTTAGCAAACCCCAGAAAACGCTGCAGAGCCTTAAGATCCTCTGGCTGATCCCATTCAAGCACTGCTCTCACCTTTTCAGGGTCCATACGGAAACCGGAGGCTGACACCAAGAAACCCAAAAACTGAAGTTCCTGTACGGCGAATACACACTTTTCCAGTTTGGCGTATAGTTTATTGTCTCGCAAGATCTGCAACACCTGTCTCACATGCTCCTGGTGAGACACAAGATCTGGTGAGTAAATTAAAATGTCATCCAAATATACGACCACAAACAGCCCCACCAGATGACGAAAAATGTCATTAACAAAATGTTGGAACACTGCTGGTCAGTAGTCAGACCAAAAGGCATGACAAGGTTCTCATAATGTCCCTCCGGCGTGTTAAACGCCGTTTTCCACTCATCCCCCTCTTTTATCCTAATCAGATTATACGCCCCCCTGAGATCCAATTTAGAGAACCATTTGGCGCCAACAATTTGATTGAAGAGATCAGGAATCAGAGGGAGTGGATACGGATCTCGAACAGTAATCCGATTAAGTTCGCGGAAATCCAAGCAAGGGCGTAGGCCTCCATCTTTTTCTTCACAAAGAAGAACCCCGCGGCCACTGGGGAAGATGAAGGTCTAATATGCCCTTTGGCCAGACTCTCCGAAATATAATCTTTCATAGCCTGCCTCTCAGGACCAGAAAGGTTATATAACCTAGCTTTAGGTAACTTAGCATCAGGAAGTAAATTAATAGAGCAGTCATACACGCGATGAGGAGGCAACTCCTGACACCCCTCCTCAGAGAACACATCCCCAAAGTCCTCCAAAAAAGGAGGCAAAGTACTAGGCACGACCGCACTGATGACTGTGTTCATGCAGTTACTTTTGCAAAACTCCCCCCATTGGCTTATATCTCTGGACTGCCAATTAATCACAGGGTTATGTTTAACCAACCAAGGAAGTCCCAACACAATAGGAGTAGGTAGACCCTCCAACACATAACAAGATAATAGTTCCCTATGTATTGCCCCTACCCGAAGGTCAATGTTATGAACCTCATGAACAAAGCTACCTTGGCCGAGAGGCCTGGCGTCAATGGAGAATATAGGGATCGGTTTGACCAATACACTCAGATGCATACCTTGAGCCTGAGCAAACTGAGCGTCAACCAGATTAGCCCCGGACCCACTATCAAGAAGAACAGAAAATCTCTCCACTCTCGTACCAACCACCACCTCCACTGGTACAAGGAACTGAGAAGAACTAGCGGACGAAATACATACTCCCAGGTTGTCGTCCACCACACAACCTGGGATTAACAGTTTTCCGGCGACTTTTTGCTCAACAAGGCACGGGATGGACATCCCCCAACAAAATGTCCCTCTTTCCCGCAGAAGAAACACCTTCTAGTCCTGCGGCGTACCGCCAATCCCCTCCTACGAAATGATGTCCCTCCAACTGCATAGGCTCCTCCGAACAGACAAGGGGAACCTCAACATAAGGGACTTTAGTAGTAGGTGGAGTAACAACAGGGGGCGGAGTTACCTCGCACCTCTCCCGGAGCCGTCTATCAGTACGAATAGCTAGGGCCATAGCAGCCTCCAGTGATGGAGGAGAATCATACTGAGCCAAAACGTCCTTTAATTTGTCAGAAAGCCCATGACAAAACTGGCTTCTAAGAGCTGGGTCATTCCACTGAGTATCTGTGGCCCATCTACGGAACTCAGAAGCAAATTCCTCCGCCGGACGATCTCCCTGCTGTATCTTACGTAATTTTGTCTCAGCAAGAGAGACCCGATCTGGGTCATCATATACCAAACCCAGGGCAGTAAAAAATCGATCTACTGACTGTAGAGCCGGGGATCCCGGAGGAAGGGAGAAGGCCCAGGATTGAGGGTCCCCTTGTAGGAGCGAGATAACAATTCCCACTCTCTGCTCTTCACTCCCTGATGATCGAGGCCGAAGCCGAAAATACAATTTACATGCTTCCCTGAAGGTAAAAAATTTGTCTCGCCCACCAGTGAACCTGTCCGGGAGAGCTACTTTAGGTTCAAATCTGGTTTGCTCCGAGGGAGACAAAACTTTGGACTTAATGTCCGTCAGCTCCATGGATAATCCCTGCAACTGCAGAGCCAGCTGGGCTACTGGATCCATGGCAACTGGGAATAATTTTACTGGCCAGTGAAAATGTCACGCGGTCTTATGATATGTGTACGATGTCAGTAAACTATTCTTAAAAGAACAACACTCTATACAACATATAGATTAGCAACATCAGCATGTAAATATAGAATAGATTTACCTGACACGATATCCGTTGAACTCAGGGTTAATCTTGAGGACTTGATACACTGTCACAGGAAAGAGGAGGACCGGGGTCTAACCTGACCCTAAACTGGGGTCCTAACTAATCCCTCACCTTGGAGGTACTGATAATGGTTCAGAGGTCCAAGTCTCCAGCCTAACCCTGTCTCCTATCAGTCCCTGAACCCTGTAATCAGTCCTAAGAAGGATACTGATTACCACCAAAGGAATACGGGCTGATCTCTGCTAAATACACAGATTAGACATATTAGACAGACTGGAGAAAACACAGACTTGCATACACACTCAAACACAGAAGGAACATAAATGATCTGGGATATTAAACTCTAAGCAAGGTGAGCTTAAAACAACTAAGGAGCTCTTTAACTTAAGTCTATACAGATACAATCCTATCTGTGGTCTGCATGAAGAATTTCACTGGCAACTCCCAACACAGACAACCAGAGATTTAAAGGAAACCAATCAACAAATAATTAATTGCAGCCGGGAGAAACTGCACCCAGTCCCAGAACTGAGCACAGACAGAATTAACTCCCTAACTGCCAAACACAAAGAAACAGCAACTCAGCTGTGAGAAGTCAGAATGTGCAACCGCGACGATCTTCGTGGCAATGCACACATGACATTATCCGAATCGGACATCTCCCCATCCGAGCTTGAAGGGGAACCCTCCATACCAGAGATCTCCGAGTCGCTACGCGGAAAGGATGGCACCGGCCTGTGGCGCTTCCTGCCATGAGAGGATCTAGCTGACACCCAATAACCTAGAAGGTCAGACAGGCCATCAATAGAACGAGTGAGGGCCTCCATTTTGACATCACTTAAACCTCCGACCGCTGCGCTTGACGCCGTCGAGGTCTGTGTGTCAGATACGCGAGACTGATCCTGTAGCGGATCTGGGAGACGGTCCGCACCTCCTGGACCCTGATCTGACATGCCCTCACACAGTATATGGCAGGTTAAACCTGTCAGTAACTAGAACAGTGTGGTTCCTTAAGGAAACTAGAAAAGAAAAGCTGAAGGGTTAAAGCTCTTAAAGAAAGAGCTACCCCAGCTGTCCCCCAATTAAGGGTTAACCGCCTATTAGTAGCGCCGTCGAGGTCTGTCAAGGGGTTAATGTCGCAGACTCCCCACAACCTCTTTAAATGAAAAGGTTGTGCGAGCCCCAGACAAAAAAAGGCCTCTTATATGAGGCCACAGCTGCAGGACAGCGCAGTCTGCCACCTAATTGTGCCCCAGAAAGGTGCCCTGTGCTGTGGGGTGAGGGAGTTAAGCTCCTGCCCTGACAGGCAGGAGCGACTCACCCAGCTGGCCGCGGTGCAGTGTTCCTTCGGTCTGACGGGAGGAGAGGAGAGAGAGGAGCCCGAGGAGTCTGCCACCTTCAGTAATGGCCGCAGCGCTGGGAACGAGGGAAGCCGGAAGAGGAGAGGCAGGAGAAAATCGCGCGCTCAGAGCGCTTCCTGCCCGCGAAAGACCAGGAAAGCGCGAAGCCACGCCCCCCGATGGCTTCAAAAAAAGCGCGCGCGACTCCTCCGCTCTCCGTCTCCTGCCCCGCTCCCATGTCCTGCAGGCATCCACCTGCGGACAAAAAAACACATCACCACCTGAATACATGTAGCAACGGCTGCCGCAGCAGCCGCTGAAGCACTCAAACACATTAAAAATGTTGAGTACTCACCCAGCTGAGCGCCACAGGGACCCCCAGGGATTTGTGGCGCTATGCCCATCGCTTCCCCCCAGGGCGGGGAACGCAGTGACCCCAGAAGCGCGGTTTGCGTCCCCGCCAGGGAAGCAACCCTCATCCCCCGGGGCCGGCAGGGTTCTGCAGGGACCACCTTAAAGGGTTATACAGATCCGCCAAGGGAGGGGTGGAGGTCCAGCAGCACTGAGACCCCTGAGACTTCAAAACCACGGGGGTCCAAGTCTCTGTCCGATAAAAAAAAAAAAATCTTCTGAGGAGCTGCTCCAGCAGCGACTATACTCTGTGACCTCAAATTTTAGACTGGAGAGCTGGAGGAGGAGCCCAAGCTGGAGGGGCCGGTCAACACTCTTTATAATCTGAGGTGTTCTATCCTGTGTGGGCTCCGCCTACCCACTAGTAATGACTGTGTCTCCCTTCCTTCCATCTGCTGCTGAAACATAGAGATTTTGGGTCCATGGCCTGGAAACTCCCCAGATCTTAATCCCATTGAGAACTTGTGGTCAATCATCAAGAGACGGGTGGACAAACAAAAACCTAAAAATTCTGACAAAATGAAAGCATTGATTGTGCAAGAATGGACTGCTATCAGTCAGGATTTGCTCCAGAAGTTGATTGAGAGCATGCAGGGAGAATTGCAGAGGTCCTGAAGAAGAAGGTCAACACTGCAAATATTGACTTGCTGCATTAACTCATTCTAACTGTCAATATAAGCTTTTATTACTCATATGTTTACAATTATTATATTTCTGTCTGTGATAAAAACATCTGTCAAACACACATAAAAACCAGAGGGCAGCAGATCATGTGAAAATATATATTTGTGTCATTCTCAAAACTTTTGGCCATGACTGTATATCTATATCTATAGTGATATCATTAAAATAAATTTCAGTAATATTTAGAATTACATTAAAGCCAATACATATATGTATAAGACATTGCAATTGTTTTGTTTTTGTATATGATATTTAACCTTATCTCTTATTTATCCTTAGAGTTTTCACTTCAAAGTAGGACTTAATTGGGAAAAAATTCTCTTACATGGATTTATGTCTTTATTTACACAGGAATTTATAATAACTGCATGATTTTATATATTTAACACTTAAAAGGAAATAATATATAACTAACTGAATCTAAATTTAGTTTTTGTGTGTTGCTAACATTTTGAAGTTATTTATTTGCATGGCAATATGTTCTTACTGCATGACAGTCACACATGTGACATTTAAACTGTTCTAATAATAAGGCGATTACCATATACCCCTATTTCAGTGTTTGTTGTAACTTAAAGCGTTTGTAGCCTCAGTGAGCTCAGCCTTTGCAAGTCAAAGAATTTTTTTTAGGCCTTAGTTATAGGTTTCAGTTACAAATCCTTGCAACAAGTAAAGCTGCAACCCAATTTTTTTTTTGCATTCTTCTATATATAAATGGTTCACAAAGTTTGTTATGTGTATTTGGGGAATATTCAAAGAAATATTAAGATATTAAATTTAGTAGTTTACAATGCGCATTGATAATTAGGATACAATTATTTGGGTTAATATACATGTATTCCTACCTTTTTGTATGTGGAATCTGTGGTGTGAACTTATCCGTGTCACAGTCTGAGTGACAGATGACAGATGCGTGTATGAGCAGCTGCTAAGAGAAAATGTACATGTGATGTATGAAAGAAGTATCATAATTATGGTATGCGAGAAAACAACAACTTGTTTTTATGAGAAATAATACAAATCAGTTCAATTATTAGAATATTAAGATACATAATGAAATATTATCTACTCAACAGATATTCCTTTAGTAATTATTTTTTTTAGTTAATAGTAGATAAGTGGAATCACACATCAAAATGGTTTATCAAGAAAATCTACATTTAGATTATTATTTTTTCCTTTACCCAAAAGATAATTTTATGATATTCAATGTTATTTTTATTTTTCCTGGTTACATAGATGGTACACATCTTCAGACAAATATATGGTATAAAGCTAAAATAGAGTTACATAAATAATTTATAAAACAATTATTTTTTTCATTTTGGTTTTGATAAATGAATTATTTCATAAAAGAATATTTTTTTCTGGTAATAAGGGGGAAATGTGTTTTGATCCTGAATACATCATCACATTTCATCAATACGTCTTCTTCACACATTGTAAACACTATAGAAAGGTACAATGGTAGAACTACTAGAGATAATAACATTAAGTATTATAAAGAGTCATTTCTTTACACTAAGAAGGGGATTACATGCAAAGTTGCATAATTATGAATATTTTGGTAACACAAGGTCATGACAAATATGAAATCATCCAGATAATGGAAATATTAACCCCTTACTGCCATCGGACGTACTATCCCGTCCATGGTACCTGGGCCCGTATGACCATGGACGGGATAGTACGTCTCGTACGATAGGACGCGCTCCCAGGGGGAGCGCAGCCGATCACGGCCGGGTGTCAGCTGATTATCACAGCTGACACCCATGACTGTGTGTCAGGAGCGGTCACGGACCGCTCCCGGCACATTAACCCCTTGCACACCGCGATCAAACATGATCGCGGTATACTGGGGGCACAGGGGAGGATCGCGCAGGGTGGGGGCTCCCTGCGCGCCCCCCTGAGACCCTCAGAGCAGCGCGATGTGATCGCGCTGTTCTGAGGGCTTCCTCCCTCCCAGGACCTGGATCCAAGAGAGGCGCCGGGGTCCTGGAGGGAGGCGGCTTCCTCAGTGCCTGCTGAGAGCAGGCACTGAGAAGCCTGCTGCACTGCCTGAGCGATCGCTGGTGTGACAGTGTGCTGTGCACACTGTCACACCAGCGATCTGACAAAATACAGTGATGTCCCACCCTGGGACAAAGTAAAAAAGTTAAAAAAATAAAAATAAACATGTTTAAAAAAAAAATCCAAAATAAATAAAAAAAAATATATATATTCCCCAATAAATTCACTTCTTCCTGTAAATAAAAAAAAAAACAAAGCAATAAAAGTACACATATTTGGTATCGCCGCGTCCGTAACGACCCCCCCTATAAAACTGTCCCACTAGTTAACCCCTTTAGTGAACCCCTTAAAAAAAAAAAAAAAAAAACGAAGCAAAAAATCAATGCTTTATCATCATACCGCCGAACAAAAAGTGGAATAACACGCGATCAAAATGACGGATATAAATAAACATGGTACCGCTGAAAACGTCATCTTGTCCCGCAAAAAACGAGCCATCATACAGCATCATCAGCGAAAAAATAAAAAAGTTATAGCTCGCAGAATAAAGCGATGCAAAAATAATTATTTTTTATATAAAATTGTTTTTATTCTATAAAAGCGCCAAAACATGAAAAAATGATATAAATGAGGTATCGCCATAATCGTACTGACCCGAAGAATAAAACTGCTTTATCAATTTTACCACACGTGGAACGGTATAAACGCCTCCCCAAAAGAAATTCATGAATTGCTGATTTTTGTTCATTCTAACCTCCCAAAAATCGAAATAAAAAGCGATCAAAAAACGTCACGTGCTCAAAAATGGTACCAATAAAAACGTCAACTCGTCCCGCAAAAAATAAGACCTCACATGACTCTGTGGGCCAAAATATGCAAAAATTATAGCTCCCAAAATGTGGCGATGCAAAAACTATTTTTGCAATAAAAAGCGTCTTTTAGCGTGACAGCTGCCAATCATAAAAACCCGCTATAAATAGTAAATCAAACCCCCCTTTATCACCCCCTTAGTTAGGGAAAAATAATAAAATTAAAAAAATGTATTTATTTCCATTTTCCCATTAGGGTTAGGGTTAGGGTTGGCGCTAAAGTTAGGATTAGGGTTGGCGCTAAAGTTAGGATTAGGGTTAGGGTTGGGATTAGGGGTGTGTTAGGGTTAGGTTTGTGGTTAGGGTTGGGACTAGGGTTAGGGGTGTGTTGGGGTTAGAGTTGGAGTTAGAATTGGGGGGTTTCCGCTGTTTAGGCACATCAGGGGCTCTCCAAATGTGACATGGCGTCTGATCTCAATTCCAGCCAATTCTGCGTTGAAAAAGTCAAACGGTGCTTCTTCACTTCTGAGCTCTGCCATGCGTCCAAACAATAGTTTATCCCCACATATGGGGTATCAGCGTACTCTGGACCCCAAGAGTTATTGTGCAATTTGTCCTATTTCTTCTGTTACCCTTGGCAAAATAAAAAACTGGGGGCGAAAATATCATTTTTGTACAAAAAAAATTATTTTTTTTTTTTACGGCTGTACATTATAAACTTCTGTGAAGCACTTGGGGCTTTATAGCGCTCACCACACATCTAGATAAGTTCCTTGTGGGGTCTATTTTCCAAAATGGGGTCACTTGTTGGGGATTTCCACTGTTTAGGCGCATCAGGGGCTCTCCAAATGCGACATGACGCCCCCAGACCATTCCATCAAAGTCTGCAATCCAAAACGTCACTACTTCCCTTCCGAGTCCCAACGTGTACCCATACAGTAGTTTTCTCCCACATATTGGATATCAGCGTACTCAGGACAAATTGGACAACAACTTTTGGGGTCCAATTTCTCCTGTTACCCTTGTAAAAATAAAATATTGGGGCAAAAAAATCATTTTTGCAAAAAAAAAAGGATTTTTTATTTTTACGGCTGTGCGTTATAAACTTCTGTGAAGCACTTCGGGGTTCAAAGTGCTCACCACACATCTAGACAAGTTCCTTGTGGGGTCTATTTTCCAAAATGGGGTCACTTGTGGGGGGTTTCCACTGTTTAGGCGCATCAGGGGCTCTCCAAATGCGACATGACGCCCCCAGACCATTCCATCAAAGTCTGCAATCCAAAACGTCACTACTTCCCTTCCGAGCCCTGACGTGCGCCCATACAGTAGTTTTCTCCCACATATTGGGTATCAGCGTACTCAGGACAAATTGGACAACAACTTTTGGGTTCCAATTTCTTCTGTTACCCTTGTGAAAATAAAATATTAGGGGCGAAAAAATATTTTTGTAAAAAAAAAAAAGGATTTTTTATTTTACGGCTGTACGTTATAAACTTTAGTGAAACACCTGGGGGTTAAAAGTTCTCACCACACATCTAGATAAGTTCCTTGAGGGGTCTAGTTTCCAAAATGGCGTCATTTATGGGGGTTTCCACTGTTTAGGCAGATCAGGAGCTCTCCAAACACGACATGGCGTCCAGCCAATTCTGCGTTGAAAAAGTCAGACGGCGCTCCTTCCCTTCCAAACTCTGCCATGCACCCAAACAGTGGTTTACCCCCACATATGGGGTATCAGCGCACTCAGGACATATTGCACAATAACTTTTGGAGTCTTGTTACCCTTGGAAAAATAAAAATTGGGGTGAAAAGATAATTTTTGTGGAAAAAATATGATTTTTAAATTTTACGGCTCTACATTATAAACTTGTGTGAAGCACTTGGGGGTTCAAATTGCTCACCAAAGATCTAGAAAAGTTCCTTAGGGGGTCTAGTTTCCCAAATGGGGTCATTTGTGGGGGGTTTCCACTGTTTAGGCACATCAGGGGCTCTCCAAATGCAACATGGCATCCAATCTCAATTCCAGCCAATTTTGGTTGGAAAAAGTCAAATGGTGCTCCTTCCATTCCGAGCTCTGCCGTGAGCCCAAACAGTGGTTCCCCCCCATATGGGGTATCAGCGTACTCAGGACAAATTGGACAACAACTTACGTGGTCCAATTTCTCCTGTTACCCTTGGGAAAATAAAAAATTAGTGACTAAAAGATAATTTTTGTGGGAAAAAAATAGGATTTTTTATTTTCATGCCCGGGCATTATAAACTTGTGTGAAGCACTTGGGGGTTCAAAGTGCTCACCAAAGATCTAGATAAGTTCCTTAGGGGGTCTAGTTTCCAAAATGGGGTCACTTGTGGGGGGTTTCCACTGTTTAGGCTCATCTGGGGCACTGCAAACGGAACATGACCCCCATCAACGTCTGCATTCCAAAACGTTACTACTTCCTTTCCAAGCCCTGCCGTGCGCCCAAACAGTTTCCCCCCCCCACATATGGGGTATCAGCGTACTCAGGACAAATTGGACAACAACTTTTGGGGTCCAATTTCCTTGGGAAAATTCAAAAATTTGGGACTAAAAAATCATTTTTGTGGAAAATTGTTTTTTTTTTTTTTTTTTCACACCCAGGCATTATAAGCTTTTGTGAAACACTTGGGGGTTTCAAAGTGCTCACAACAGATCTAGATAAGTACCTTAGGGGGTCTAGTTTCCAAAATGGTGTCACTTGTGGGGGTTTCCACTGTTTAGGCGCATCAGGGGCTCTCCAAACACGACATGGCGTCCAATCTCAATTCCAGCCAATTTTAGTTTGAAAAAGTCAAACGGCGCTCCTTCCCTTACGAGCTCTGCCGTGTGCCCAAACAGTGGTTTTCCCCCACATATTGGGTATTGGCGTACTCAGGAGAAATTGCACAACAACCTTATCTGTCCATTTTCTCCTTTTACCCTTGTCAAAATAAAAAAAAAGTTTGTAAAAGATCATTTTTGTGGCTAAAAAGTTAAATATTAATTTTTTCCTTCCACGTTGGTTTAGTTCCTGTGAAGCACCTGCAGGGTTAATAAACTTCTTGAATGTGGTTTTGAGTACCTTGAGGGGTGCAGTTTTTAGAATGGTGTCACTTTTGGGTATTTTCTGCCATATAGACCCCTCAAAGTGACTTCAAATGAGAGGTGGTCCCTAAAAAAAATGGCTTTGTAAATTTTGTTGTAAAAATGAGAAATCGCTGGTCAACTTTTAACCCTTATAACTTCCTAACAAAAAAAAATTTTGGTTCCAAAATTGTGCTGATGTAAAGTAGACATGTGAGAAATGTTATTTCTTAACTATTTTGTGTGACATATTTCTCTGTTTTAAGGGAATAAAAATTCAAAGTTTGAAAATTGCAAAATTTTAAATTTTTTTGCCATATTTGCGTTTTTTCAAAAATAAACGCAAGTTATATCAAAGAAATTTTACTTCTAACGTGAAGTACAATATGTCACGAGAAAACAATCTCAGAATCGCGAAGATCCGTTGAAGCGTTCCGGAGTTATAACCTCTAAAGAGACAGTGGTCAGAATTGTAAAAATTGGCCTGGTCATTAACGTGCAAACCACCCTTGGGGGTGAAGGGGTTAAGGGTATGTGTTATTGAGAACATAATACTCAGCATTTGTCATAAATATATAAAGGCCTTATTTTTACTGTTATTCTTATTTTTATTCTTATTTTTGTTTTTATTCTTATTTTTAATTTTTATTCTTCATTTATCTCTATTTTTGATTCTTAATTTTTATTTTTATCTCAATCAATCAAGAAACATCAATATTTAATAAAGTAATGTCTAGTATGAGAATATTGCTTCATTAAATATAGTGAAGATATCGTTCCATGAAAAGAAAATGTTTTAATTCTGAGTAAATACAATAATTCTTTCATTCATTCCTTCACTGATATTCACATTTTGGTTCATGGCTATACATTCTTACCTATTATTGGTCTAATAAATATATTCCATTAATAAAGTTTTAGTAATAAAGATGGAAACACTTGTTACATGAAAAACACACTGACTCCTATGGGTTGAAAAGGTAATTACACCTATGACATAAAAATGTTCTATCTCATGAAGAATATGGTTAATAATGCATTATCATTTATGATTGTTTCACATACAAACATGAATTCCATATTACTATTCTGATAATAATTCTATGGATATTACTGATTGCTATGGTACGCTGTGATATTATAGGTTAGGAAAATTACCAGATTTGGTATAGAATAGGGAATGAAGACTTCAAGCAAGATATTGGAATTACATTAATAAAGACTTTTCATATTTCTAAATTCAAGTAATTTTAAAAAGTTGCAAGAAGAAAAAGCCGAAGTTCCAGAAGGTAAAAGGCTATATGATGTCTGAGTAATAATAGACTGTGTCAATCACAATTCATTTCACCGCTGACAGCCACAACTGCTGTATCCACCACTGACAACAACTGCAGTATCCACCACTGACAGCCACAACTGCAGTATCCACCACTGACAGCAACTGCAGTATCCACCACTGACAGCAACTGCAGTATCCACCACTGACAGCAACTGCAGTATTCACCACTGACAGCCACAACTGCAATATTCACCACTGACAACAACTGCAGTATCCACCACTGACAGCCACAACTGCAGTATCCACCACTGACAACAACTGCAGTATCCACCACTGACAACCACAACTGCAGTATCCACCACTGACAGCCACGATCGCAGTATCCACCACTGACAACAACTGCAGTATCCACCACTGACAACAACTGCAGTATCCACCACTGACAGCCACAACTGCAGTATTCACCACTGACAACAACTGCAGTATCCACCACTGACAACCACAACTGCAGTATTCACCACCGACAACAACTGCAGTATCCACCACTGACAACCACAACTGCAGTATTCACCACTGACAACAACTGCAGTATCCACCACTGACAACCACAACTGCAGTATTCACCACTGACAGCCACGATCGCAGTATCCACCACTGACAACAACTGCAGTATCCACCACTGACAACAACTGCAGTATCCACCACTGACAACCACAACTGCAGTATCCACCACTGACAGCCACAACTGCAGTATCCACAACTGACAACCACAACTGCAGTATCCACCACTGACAGCCACGATCGCAGTATCCACCACTGACAACCACAACTGCAGTATCCACCACTGACAACCACAACTGCAGTATCCACCACTGACAACCACAACTGCAGTATCCACCACTGACAACCACAACTGCGGTATCCACCACTGACAACCACAACTGCAGTATTCACCACTGACAGCCACAACTGCAGTATCCACCACTGACAACCACAACTGCAGTATCCACCACTGACAACCACAACTGCAGTATTCACCACTGACAGCCACCACTGACAACCACAACTGCAGTATTCACCACTGACAGCCACAACTGCAGTATCCACCACTAACAACCACAACTGCAGTATTCACCACTGACAGCCACAACTGCAGTATCCACCACTGACAACCACAACTGCAGTATCCACCACTGACAACCACAACTCCAGTATCCACCACTGACAACCACAACTGCAGTATCCACCACTGACAGCCACAACTGCAGTATTCACCACTGACAGCCACAACTGCAGTATCCACCACTGACAACCACAACTGCAGTATTCACCACTGACAGCCACAACTGCAGTATCCACCACTGACAACCACGACTGCAGTATCCACCACTGACAGCCACGACTGCAGTATCCACCACTGACAACCACAACTGCAGTATTCACCACTGACAGCCACAACTGCAGTATCCACCACTGACAACCACAACTGCAGTATCCACCACTGACAACCACAACTCCAGTATCCACCACTGACAACCACAACTGCAGTATCCACCACTGACAGCCACAACTGCAGTATCCACCACTGACAACCACAACTGCAGTATCCACCACTAACAACCACAACTGCAGTATTCACCACTGACAGCCACAACTGCAGTATCCACCACTGACAACCACAACTGCAGTATCCACCACTGACAACCACAACTGCAGTATCCACCACTGACAGCCACAACTGCAGTATTCACCACTGACAGCCAGAACTGCAGTATCCACCACTGACAACCACAACTGCAGTATCCACCACTGACAACCACAACTGCAGTATTCACCACTGACAGCCACAACTGCAGTATCCACCACTGACAACAACTGCAGTATCCACCACTGCAGTATCCACCACTGACAGCCACGATCGCAGTATCCACCACTAACAGCCACGATCGCAGTATCTAAACTGACAGACACAATGGCAGAGGACGATGATCCTATGATGCTGATATGAACTGTGTTATCACGCTTTTATCACGCTCCAGTGGTTTCCTGTCACCTATGAAGCTTCAATGAAAGCTGGTGAACAATAAGGTAATTGTCAGGAAGCTACAACCCTGACATGAGTCCTGTGCATTAGGACTAAGGACTGGTTATGGTGCAATCTTTAGCAAGGAAGAGTCATTTTAACCCTTGCTTTGCTGACCAAAGACGTCACACCTGTTCCAAGACCAGTGCGGATGGCATGGAGGATTCCAGAAATATTCAAGGCGAGCCAATGTAAGTCCAGGTCTTTAAAGGTGACACTGCTCAGATATTAAAGCTTCATTTCATCAATGGACTTTGTTTTCTTATCAACATTTGAATTTATGGACTTTGATGGACACATGACACACGGTCTCCACAATATCTACATGTTATTTCAAAGGAATTATCATATAAAGACTGTGTTTTAAAAGAACCAAGAACAAGACGTCAACATGAAGACCAGATGACATCAGATGATGATGACTGGACCCGAGATGCTTCAATTTAGGTTTAGGAAAGTATAATATATATATTTTATATGAATATTGGTCACGGTGTTGTGAATGGGTTTGAGATGAGTTCTGAGCAGAGGCTCCCTCTGGTGGTTACAAGCGGTGCTAGTGAGGATTGGGAATCAGGTGTTACTGATTTGTCTTATTTAAGGGAATCATTTTCCCATCAGGGTTGCCGGTGATCAATTGTTCTGGTCTGAATCCTTCTTTCCAGTTTCCCTTGTAGCCTGCTGTGTCGTGTCTGCATCTCCTGCTATCAGATAAGACAATTTCTTATTTTGTGTTTTTGCTATATTTTTGCATTTTGTCCTGCACTTCTGTGGGGGCCTTCTGGGTCCCCTCCGGGGGCTTTTTGCCCTCTCAGTTTTAGTCCAGCCACTGTGTTTTGTACTTTTGCTTTTTGCAGTTTTTTCAGTGGCTGCTGTTTTTGTTACACCAGAGAACTAATTTAGGTGGTAGAGGTCGTGTGATCTCAGGTGATTTTGAAATTAGTATGTTGGTGTTTTTCAGGGTTTTCTGGGATTGCAGTAAGTACCCTTCCTGTCCTTTTCTATTTATAGTTTGGGCCCCAGCGTTTGCTCATACTATTTTCTTTCTGTGTCAGTATTTCCTCTTGTCTAACCGCCATTATATGTTTGGGGGCTTTCTATTATCTTTGGGGTTCTGCTCCGGGGCAGATAGCTTTCCTATTTCTATCTTTAGGTGTAGTTAGTTTCTCAGGCTGTGACGAGGCGTCTAGGACCATCGTAGGAACGCTCCACGGCTGCCTCTAGTTGTTGTGGTTAGTCAGGGTACTGCAATCTCATAGATTCCAACTGCTCTGGTGTATTGCCTTTTTACCTGCACTCCTCAGCTACCGTAACATAACAGTATCACCGGCCATAAAAATTGTATGGTACTCACAGAAGGAAAAAAAAAAATATTTTGAAGGAAGAAAAGTTGTCAGAGATATTTTTCTGTTTGTTGCATTTTTTTTTTTTCCTCTGTATCTCTGGGTGCTGGGGAGGATCTTTTCTCCCAATGGAGTTTGCACAGTTGTCTGGCCGTGTGGATCAGCTTGCCACTGAGGTTCAGAGTATTGCTGCATATCTTGCTAGGTTGCCTGTTGTGGAACCTAGGATCCCCATGCCAGATTTGTTTTCAGGGGATCGAGCTAAGTTTCAGAATTTCAAAAATAATTGTAAATTGTTTTTTGCCTTAAAATCTAAGTCCTCAGGAAACGCAGCGCAGCAGGTTCAAATTGTCATCTCTCTCCTGCGCGGCGATCCTCAGGATTGGGCTTTTTCCCTGACACCTGGGGATCCTGTTTTGAGTGATGTTGATGTATTTTTTCAGGCTTTGGGGTTATTGTACGATGAGCCTAATGTCACTGATCAAGCTGAAAAAGCCTTGTTGGCATTAAATCAGGGGCTTGATGACGCTGAGTTATACTGTCAGAGATTCCGTAGGTGGGCAGTCCTGACCAAATGGAATGACGACGCTTTGGCGGCCCTTTTCCGGAAGGGTCTGTCGGATAATGTAAAGGATGTTATGGTGGGATTCCCTGTCCCCTCTGGTCTCAATGATTCTATGTCATTAGCGATTCAAATTGACAGACGTTTGCGTGAGCGGAGAAGTATGCGTGGAGTGGTGTTGCCTTGTGAGCCAGCTGCTGAGCCCATGCAGTGTGATGGAGTGGTGTCTGGGGCACAGCGTCATGAGTTTCGAAAGCGCAATGGGTTATGTTTCTACTGTGGTGATGCCTCTCATGCTATTTCAGTCTGCCCTAAGCGGGGAAGACGTTTTGCACGCTCAGTTGTCTTGGGTAGTGTTCAGACTAAGTTTTTATTAACTGTCACTCTGATATGCTCTCTGTCCTCATTTTCTGCCCAGGCTTTCGTTGATTCTGGAGCAGCTATTAACCTGATGGATTATGATTTTGCTAAACGTTGTGGATTTCCCTTGATACCCCTACAGAAGTCTATTCCCCTACTGGGGATCGATTCTACCCCTTTGGCTGAGAATAAACCCCAGTTTTCTACTCAGGTGATAATGAGGGTTGAACCTGATCACCAGGAGTGCTGCAAATTTTTGGTTCTATATAATCTGCATGACATTATCGTGCTGGGTTTCCCTTGGTTACAGTCTCATAATCCTGTTTTGGATTGGAAATCTGTGTCTGTAACCAGTTGGGGCTGCCAATGTGTTAATACCAACACTCCTGTTTTTTCTGCCTCCCCCCAGGCTGAGGATGTTCCTGACTTTTTGTTTGATTTTTCTGATGTGTTTAGCGAAAGTAAATCTGCATCCTTACCTCCCCATAGGAGCTATGACTGCGCTATTGAATTAGTGCCAGGTAGTAAATTCCCTAAGGGTCGCCTTTTTAACTTGTCTGTACCTGAACATGACGCTATGCGGTCTTATATCAAGGAATCATTGGAGAAGGGTCATATCAGACCATCCTCTTCACCCTTAGGTGCCGGTTTTTTCTTTGTGGCCAAAAAAGATGGTTCATTAAGGCCGTGTATTGATTATCGTCTCTTGAACAATATTACTGTGAAATATCAATACCCGTTACCCTTGATTTCTGACCTGTTTTCCAGGGTGAAAAACGCTACTTGGTTTACCAAGCTTGACCTCAGGGGGGCGTATAACCTTATTCGCATTAAGCACGGGGATGAATGGAAGACGGCATTTAACACACCCTGAAGGGCATTTTGAGTACCTTGTGATGCCCTTTGGGCTCACTAATGCTCCTTCCGTCTTCCAGTCCTTCATGAATGACATTTTCAGGGATTTTGTGGTTTCCTTTCTTCCTGGCACTAAGAATGTTAAGGCGGATGCCCTCTCGAGGAGTTTCCTTGCGGACTCTCCTGAGCTATCTGATCCCTCTGTTATTTTGAAGGAGGGTGTAGTTCTTTCCGCCATCTCGCCTAATTTGAGACTTGCTCTGGAGGGGTGTCAGGAGGATAGGCCCGAGCGCTGCCCTGTTGGAAAATTGTTTGTCCCGGACCAATGGAAAAAGAGTGTGATGTCTGAGATTCATTGTTCCGCATTGGCTGGGCATCCCGGAATTTTTGGTACCAGAGACTTGGTTAGTCGGTCCTTTTGGTGGCCTACCTTGTCTCGCGATGTCAGGGAATTTGTGCAGTCCTGCGGGACTTGCTCTCGCTCCAAGCCTTGCTCTCGCTCTAGTGGTTTGTTGATGCCATTGCCTGTGCCCAAGAGACCATGGACCCATATCTCTATGGATTTCATTTCCGATCTTCCTGTTTCTCAGAGAATGACCACCATCTGGGTAATTTGTGATAGGTTTTCCAAAATTATACATCTTGTGCCATTACCTAAGTTGCCTTCCTCCTCTGAATTGGTGCCGTTGTTCCTTCAGCACGTGGTTCGTTTGCACGGCATTCCTGAGAACATTGTGTCTGACAGAGGAGTCCAGTTTGTTTCCAGATTTTGGAGGACTTTTTGTTCTAAACTGGGTGTTCAATTGTCTTTCTCCTCGGCATTTCATCCTCAGACCAATGGTCAAACTGAGAGAACAAACCAGACATTGGAGACTTATCTAAGATGCTTTGTGTCTGCTGATCAGGATGACTGGGTCTCTTTTTTGCCTTTGGCTGAGTTTGCTCTTAATAATAGGGCTAGCTCTGCCACTTTGATGTCTCCGTTTTTCTGTAATTCTGGGTTTCACCCTCGATTTTCTTCAGGACAGACGGAGGCTTCTGTCTGTCCAGGTGTTGACTCTGTTGTTGAGCGTATGCAGCAGATTTGGGACCAGGTAGTGGAGAGGTTGTCCCTCTCTCAGGAGAAGGCCCAGCGGTTTGCTAACCGGCATAGGACTGATGGTCCTCGGTTTAAAGTGGGGGACTTGGTCTGGTTGTCCTCAAAGAATATTCCTATGAGAGTAGCATCTCCTAAATTTAAGCCTAGGTTCATTGGACTTTATAAGATCATGGAGATTATTAATCCTGTTTCTTTTCGTTTGCTTCTTCCAAGGACATTTAAGATCCATAACGTGTTCCACAAGTCCTTGTTGAAGAGGTTTGTTGAGCCAGTGGTTCCTGCTGCTGTGCCTCCTGACCCTGTTTTGGTTGAGGGCAATCTGGAGTATGTGGTTGAGAAAATATTGGATTCTCGTTTTTCTAGACGAAGACTCCAGTATTTGGTTAAATGGAGAGGTTATGGTCAGGAAGATAATTCTTGGGTGTTTGCTTCGGACATCCATGCTAGGAGACTTATCCGTGCGTATCATAGAACTCATCCTGACCGACCTGGTTGCTCAAATGAGGGTTCGGTGACCCCTCCTCAAGGGGGGGGTACTGTTGTGAATGGGTTTGAGATGAGTTCTGAGCAGAGGCTCCCTCTGGTGGTTACAAGCGGTGCTAGTGAGGATTGGGAATCAGGTGTTACTGATTGGTCTTATTTAAGGGAATCATTTTCCCATCAGGGTTGCCGGTGATCAATTGTTCTGGTCTGAATCCTTCTTTCCAGTTTCCCTTGTAGCCTGCTGTGTCGTGTCTGCATCTCCTGCTATCAGATAAGACAATTTCTTATTTTGTGTTTTTGCTATATTTTTGCATTTTGTCCTGCACTTCTGTGGGGGCCTTCTGGGTCCCCTCCGGGGCTTTTTGCCCTCTCAGTTTAGTCCAGCCACTGTGTTTTGTACTTTTGCTTTTTGCAGTTTTTTCAGTGGCTGCTGTTTTTGTTACACCAGAGAACTAATTTAGGTGGTAGAGGTCGTGTGATCTCAGGTGATTTTGAAATTAGTATGTTGGTGTTTTTCAGGGTTTTCTGGGATTGCAGTAAGTACCCTTCCTGTCCTTTTCTATTTAGATAGTTTGGGCCCCAGCGTTTGCTCATACTATTTTCTTTCTGTGTCAGTATTTCCTCTTGTCTAACCGCCATTATATGTTTGGGGGCTTTCTATTATCTTTGGGGTTCTGCTCCGGGGCAGATAGCTTTCCTATTTCTATCTTTAGGTGTAGTTAGTTTCTCAGGCTGTGACGAGGCGTCTAGGACCATCGTAGGAACGCTCCACGGCTGCCTCTAGTTGTGGTTAGTCAGGGTACTGCAATCTCATAGATTCCAACTGCTCTGGTGTATTGCCTTTTTTACCTGCACTCCTCAGCTACCGTAACATAACATCACGGCTTACCATAACATGAATTCACATAATTATGTTATTGAGTGCATATAACAATAATCTGATATTATTATTATGGAAATTAAATTATTTGCCAAAGAAAAAGACAAGAAGAAAGAAGATCTGATTATCCTAAAGATGAACTTCTCTACTTTGAGGGTTCCAATTAA
>JARQOD010000010.1:45112827-45160327 GCA_033576555.1 Oophaga sylvatica | reverse complement strand
TTAACCCGTTCATTCTGCCCATTACACTGTGGGTGAAATGCTGAAGAGAACGACAGATGGATCCCCAAACGAGTGGAAAACGTCTTCCAAAATTTGAAAATAGACTGCACGCCCCCCTGGTCAGAAACAATATCGCTAGGGATCACATGTAATTTTACAATCTCACTGATGAAAATTTGTGCTCAGGTCTTGGCTTTAGGTAAAGCAATAAAATGTGACATCGTACTGTATCTGTTCACCACCACCAGAATTACAGTATTCCCTGCTGACATGGGTAGATCAATGATAAAATCAACCGATAAATGAGTCAAAGGTCTATTGGGAATCTCCAATGGTTGAAGAACCCCCGACGGACGAGTATGAGAGGTCTTAGAATGCGCATAGACTGCAGGCGGCCACATACTCCCAGACATCCTGATATACCCCTGACGACCAAAAACACCGAGTTAGAAGATCAGTGGGGACTTTATTACCAGGGTGTCTGTCTGGCCAAGACCGAATCATGATATTCAATAAGAACTGTCAGATGGAGATTCACAGGCACAAAAAATTTACCTAATGGGCAGGCAGCAAAGGCATCCCCCTGAGCATCAACAACCTCTTTCTCAAGATCGGAGCATATAGAAGCCATAATCACCCCTTTTAGTAGTATAGGAACCGGTTCACAATTATCTCAACCCCCGGAAAAACAACGAGATTAGGCATTCACTCTAATGTTCTTGTTCTACGGCCTATATGTAACAAAAAAGTTAAACCTGATGAAGAACAATGCCCATTTTGCCTGTCGATGCGTTAGACGTTTTGCAAACTCTAGATATACAAGATTCTTATGATCGGTGATTACCATAACCGGATGAACGGCCTCTTTCAGAAAATGATCAGAAAATGATGCCACTGTTCAAAGGCACACTTGATTGCCAAGAGTTCCCTGTTACCAATGTCATAATTTCTCTCTTAAGTTGAGTTTTTTTTAGAAAACTACGCACATGGACGCTATTTACAGGAGACGTACCCTGCGACAATACAGCCCCCACCCCCACTTTAGATGCATCAACTTCTACAACAAAAGACTGAGTGACGTTAGGCTGTATGAGGATCGGCACAGATGCAAAATAGTCCTTCTATCTATTGAATGCCTCCATGGATGGACTGGACCACTTGGAAAAGTCTGTCCATTTCCTGGTCATATTAGTCAGAACTTTGGCCAATACTGAAAAGTTTTGGCTGAACATACGGTAGTAGTGGGCGAAACCCAAAAACCTTTCTAACATCTTCAAATTCTCAGGACGATCTCAATCTAGTAACACCTGGACGTTCGTCAGATCAATGTGAAAACCGGTGGATGATAGTGTTCTCCTCAACAGAAAACATACGTTTCTCTAGTTTAACAAATAATTTATTGTCTCTGAGTATCTGTAAGACCTGCCTGACATGTATGTGATGTGACTCAAGGCTAGGTGAATAAATTAATATGTCCTCATGATAGATTTCCACAAATCTACCCACCAAGTGGCTAAATATTTAATTTACAAAGACGGCGGGAGCATTAGTCAACTCAAATGGCATCACAAGGTTCTCGTAATGTCCCTCAGGTGATTTGAAAGCTGTTTTCCACTCATTCCCGTCTTTAATACAAATGAGATAATACGCCCCCCTGAGATCCAATTTAGAAAACCATTTTGCTCCTACAATCTGATTAAAGAGGTCCAAGGATGAGAGGGAGCGGTTACAGATCCCGGATCGTTATCAGATTGAGTTTGCGGAAATCTAGGCAGGGGGTAATCCCCCCGTCTATCTTCTTAACAACGAAAACCTTTGGAACAATGGGGGATGAGGATGGTCTGAGATGACCCTTTGCCAAACTTTCTGCGATATAGTCATTCATGGCCTGCCTTTCTGGAGCAGAGATAGTATACAGTCTGCTCTCGGGCATCTTGGCTCCTGGAACAAGATTAATGGCGCAGTCATAAGGACGATGGGGTGGAAGTTCTTTGCACCCCTGCTCCAAGAACACATCCCCAAAGTCAGACAGGTATTTTGGCACAGACTGGTTATCTACTTTAGCAAGCCGGGAACCCAAGCAGTGTCCTTGACAATACTCACTTCACTTTACCAGCTCCTGACTCTGCTAATCTACTACAGGATTGTGCAGAACGAGCCAAGGAAGTCCAAGAACCACAGGAGAGGGCAGACCCTCTAGCACGTAACAGTCTATTACCTCAGAGTGCATGGCCCATTCCTGAAGATGTAAACCTCGGAAGACTTGAGTAAAATACCCCTGTCAAAAGGGTGCAGAATCTATGGCGATTATGGGTATGGGTCTGGACAGAATGTGGATTGAGGCCCTGGACTTAGACGAATCTAGCGTTGATCAAGTTAAACCTCACCCCAATGTCCAGAAAAACAGACACATCTGCCTTATTTCACCTAGGTGAATTTCATCTGGCAGAAAAAATTGTGTCCTACCCATGGGAGTGATGAGTACACCCGGGTTTCTAACCTCCCTGCAACTCGGGCCTCTTAGTTTTCTGGCTGTTTATCGTGGCATCAGGAAGGACACATGCCCACAAAATGGCCCTTTTTACCACAGTAAAACACACTCCCCCTTTGCGCTGAAGAATAGACTGCTTTCCAGAAAGAGCTGCCCTACCCAACTGCATGGGTTCCTCCAATGACTCAGACCAGGTTTCCCTTGGTCCCGGACATTCCGCATATTGGGGTTTTTCTTTATATCTCTGGCGAAGACGGTGATCCCCCGGACAGCCAGAGACATGGCAGCCTCAAGGGAGACTGGAGTCTCATACAGGTCTAAGGCATCCTTCACCCTTACTGTGAAGCCCCTCACAGAACTGGCTGCGGAGTGCGGGGTCATTCCACTTAGTATCCATGGCCCACCTCTGATACTCAGAGCAATATTCCTCCACCGGCTGGTCTCCCTGCTGAAGTTGGCGCAGTGTGGACTCAGCTAAGGAGAGGCAGTCGAGGTCTTCGTATATAAGACCCAGCACCAGAAAAAATTCCTCTACCATCTGAAGCGACTGAGAATCAGACGGGAGAGAACACGCCCATGTTTGAGAGTCCCCCCACATCCATATCTCAGTGTTCCCGCACTCTGCAGCCGGATTCTTCAACCATTGCCCGGACCAGTCAAATCGGCGGAGCCGTTGGTGATGACAGGTGTTATGTGGGTGATAATGGTCAGCGCTGTGTATTACACCACAACCTTCTCCCTGGAGGGCAATGCCCGACCAGAAACTTAGGATAGAGGTCACAGCGTCCGGATCCAGGTCACAGCATCCGGATCCAGGTCACAGAGTCCGAATACAGGTCACAGCGTCCGGCTACAGGTCACAGCGTCCGGCTACAGGTCAAAGTGTCCGCATAGAGGTCACAGAGTCTGGCTATAGGTCACAGCATTCGCATAGAGGTCACAGCATCCGATACAGGTCACAGCGTTCAGATAGAGGTCACAGAGTCCGGCAACAGGTCACAGCATCCGCATAGAGGCCACAGCGTCCAGCAACAGGTCACAGCGTCCGCATAGAGGTCACAGCGTCCGGCTACAGGTCACAAAGATGCCAGTTCTCCTGAGGGATTTAACTCCTTCATTTCTGAGAACCGTCGCTGGTTCTTAAACCTCTCCAGGAAGGGACCTGCGCTTTTCTCGATCCCCTCCCGGAGGAGCACTAACCGGACCACCTCATCTCTGAGGGCTTTAAACATCTGGGAGGTCGCGGGTCTCTCCTTGTTGGAGGCTAGGGTATTCAGGACACGGGCCTACTGCAGCTCCTCCTTCAGCCGGGTTAGTGCTTTGCCAGCGTCCTCATACTCAAGCAAAATCGCGACCACTTGGGAAGAGAAGGAAGTCGTGGTCTCGCTGGAGCTCATCCCCCCAGGATGTTCCTGGGCTTTTCTTCATGGGGCCTGGGGTGCCCGTCTCTCTCTCTGAGCGGACGATGAGCCGTCTTGGGGTTGGAGTAGGTGGGATTGGTCTTTCTTACCCGTCCTGATCTCCTCACTCCCTCCTGGGCCGGTTGCTGCTGCTCCCTATCCCCCACCGGCAAAGACCGGGGAACAGAAGCCTGGGAAGCCATGCCGGCCTCCCAGGGAAGCCTGCCTCTCACTGGGGAGAAGAGAGGCAGACTCTGGTCCTCCTCCTGGAGCTCCTGAAACAGGTGCTGCTCCTAGCAAGGTGTGACTGTAGTCTTCTGTCCTACAGTCTGCTCCCCTGTATTGGCTGATAACAGGGAGTAATAGATTGTAGTCTCCTGTCCTACAGTCTCCCCCCAGTAATGGCTGATAACAGGGAGTAATAGATTGTAGTCTTCTGTCCTACAGTCTGCTCCCCTGTATTGGCTGATAACAGGGAGTAATAGATTGTAGGTCTTTTTTATTATTATAAAATACTTCACATGACATAACAAAATAAAACACAACAGAACAAACCACAAGAACAAAACTCCAATCAGAACAAGACACAAAGACATAAACCAGAAATGGAAACAATATTAAGGAAAATTCTTGACCTACAAAGTATGAAACAAAAAAAATAAAACAAATAAAATTAACTAAACAAGAAATTAAACTAACAAAGAAAACAAAATAACCAGAATTACACAAGTACCCCTTAAAATAATAAATATAGAATCATGTAAAACCCCCGGCCAGCTTCTTCACCCGTTCTGATCTCCTCACTCCCTCCTGGGCCGGTTGCTGCTGCTGCTCCCTGTTCCCCGCCGGCACAGACCGGGGAACAGAAGCCTGGGAAGCCATGCCGGCCTCCCAGGGAAGCCGGCCTCTCCCTGGGGAGAAGAGAGGCAGACTCTGGGCCTCCTCCTGGAAGAGCTGGAGCTCAGGAAACAGGTGCTGCTCCCAGCAGGGTGGGACTGATTGTGGGCACCTGTCCTACAGTCTCCTCCCCCAGTAATGGCTGATAACAGGGAGTAATAGATTGTAGGTCTTTTTTATTATTATAAAATACTTTACATGACATAACAAAATAAAACACAACAGAACAAACCACAAGAACAAAACTCCAATCAGAACAAGACACAAAGACATAAACCAGAAATGGAAACAATATTAAGGAAAATTCTTGACCTACAAAGTATGAAAAAGAAAAACTGAAATAAAATTAACTAAACAAGAAATAAAACTAACAAAGAAAACAAAATAACCAGAATTACACAAGTACCCCTTAAAATAATAAATATAGAAACATGTAAAACCCCCGGCCAGCTTCATTCATACTACTATATACAATTCCAACTACATCCACACCGTCCTATATACAATGTTATATACAATATATACAATATAAACAACACTAAACCTAATACTATACATGACACCAAAATAACAAACACCCACTGGTCCCACTGCCTTACCCTACATCCTCCCCTTTATACCACCACATTCACACAACAACAAAGCAAAATACAACACAATATACAAAAAATTTAATTTTTTTTTTTCCTTTTTTTTTTTTTTTTATATATATATATATTTTTTTTAATACTATATATATATATATAAACACACACCTACACATACTATCCCACCACCCCTGATCCAGCTCTGGTCACAAAGTTCAGGAATTCTCCGAGCTAGGATCAGGCCCCAAAGTTTTTCCCCAGGCGGGGCCTGGGCCAGGCCAGATCAGTCTCTTATCACCGCTGTTGAACCCCCAATCCCCCCACCCAACCTAACTAAGACCCCCTATTATACACAATATATACAATACACTATATGCAATATATACATAAACCAACATTACAGAACACAACTCACCACCCAAGGCTCAAGGTCGATGACTGCAAACCTCCTATTCAGGAGACAGATTCAAAACAAAAATCTAGGGTGCAAAGTCATCAGCCCACCACCAGGATATAGGAGCGCTACTGGACTAAGGCACCCCGAAGGAGAAACCCCTCCAGAGATGGGCCGCCCTCCGGGCACCCAGTCTTTCACACTCCAGAGAACGTACCTTCACCAGGGCACCTAGGATGCTGCTATAAACTTCATCTACACGGAGGATTTTACTCTGCGTCGAAACTAAAACTCGTGCGTTCCACGTGAAGTACCTGACCACTGCGCTGACTAGGAATAAAGTGGTTCGGTCCCTTCTCCCGAGGTCTCCGAACGCTCCATAGGCCCACTCGGCATAGGATAGAGTAGCCAGCCGCGGCCAACCAATGGAAGCTCCTACCCTGTTGTACACCTCTGTATTAAAGGGACAATGAAGCAGGAAGTGCTCCATGCTTTCCAGCATGGTAGCACAAGCCTCACGGGGGCAATTCCTGTCCTCGGAGCTCCTGTACTTCAGATTGTTCCTCACATACAACTTACCTTGGAAGCAGCGCCAAGTCAAGTCCCAGTACTTCTTGGGGATCCTGTTAGAATTTAACAAACTCAACCCAAACTCTAGATCCCGACTTGGGCAGTCCTTGAGGACCAATGGTCTCTGAAAATGCGAAAGCAAGACCCACATATCGAGGAGTTTCCTCGGGAGGGACCTCACCTCCCACATTCCCAGACCCCACCGGCGCATCATTTTCAGAACCGGGGTAACATAATCCGGGAGATGTCCGTGCGGCGTGCGAAGATCCTTCAATCTTCCCCCTGTCTCCCATTCCTGGAAGAAAGGCTGAAACCATCCCTTGCAGGAGAATACCCACGGAGGAGCCCTCTCTTTCCAGAGGTTTGCTATGTTGACCTTCAAAAAGGTGTTCACTAGGAACACCACGGGGTTCACCATATTCAACCCCCCTAGTCTCCTCGTGCGGTAAGTGACTTCTCGCTTGACTAGGTTCAGTCTATTCCCCCATAACATCTGGAAGAACAAACTGTAGACCCGAGTCCAGAGAGGCTCTGGCAAGACACAGACGCTGCCCAGGTAGATTAGCAAGGGGAGCAGGAAAGCTTTGCACAGGCCAACCCTTTCCCTCAGGGTCAAAGACCAACCCTTCCATTGGTCCACTCTTTGGGCGACACCTTTGATCCTGCCTTCCCAGTTTTTCGTGGGGTAATCACCCTGGCCAAATTCGATGCCTAGGACTTTGGCATGTTCTTGAGGTTCAGGGAGGGTGTCCAGAAGATCAAACCCGGGATCCCCGCCTCCCAGCCAGAGACTCTCACACTTGTCCTGGTTGACCTTTGACCCGGAAGCCTCCGAGTAGCTCTCCACTTCTGACATCACCACCATCGCCTCCTCGTGTGAAGAAACAAAGACGGTGACATCGTCCGCATAGGCCACCACCCTCAGGACAGCCTCCGGCGCCACCCCGCCCATCCTCACCCCCGCCAACGGTCCACAATCGACCCTTCTGAGGAAGGGATCGATCGCAAACGCGTAAAGCAAAGGGCTAAGAGGGCAGCCCTGGCGGACACCAGATCCTACCCCGAAAGGTTGTCCAATCCACCCATTTACCAGAGGGAAAGTCTCAGCCCCTTCGTACAAGGTCTTAAGCCAGTCCACAAACCCCCCAGGCAGACCATACCTCAAAAGAGTGGACCAGAGGTACTCGTGGTTGACCCGATCAAAGGCTTTTGCCTGATCCAGGGTCAGCAAGAACCCCTTCCAAAGGCCCGCCCTGCCTTGCTCCACGGCCTCTCGGACACCTAGAACAGCACTGATAGTGCTATGGCCAGGAACGCAACAGTGCTGAGCCTCCGAAAGGAGCCGCGGTGCAAACTTCACCAGCCTGTTGAAAAGTATCTTAGCCAAAACCTTCCTGTCCACATTGAGAAGTGCTATGGGACGCCAATTCTCAATGCGTGACGGATCCTTACCCTTTGACAAAATGATCAAAGCTGACCTCCTTAATGATCTCGGCAGAGTGCCCGAGGAAAGACACTCATTAAACACCTGAGTCAAGAGGGGACCAAGGAGTCCCTAAAGGTCTTAAAGAACTCAGATGTTAAGCCATCCGGACCTGGCGATTTTTTGGGCCTGAGCCCATCGATCACCAGTCTCACTTCCTCTTCTTTGATCGCTTCTGCCAAAACGTCCAGCGAGAGGTCAGCCCCTGGCTCAGGAACAGCTTCAGCCAGGAAAGCCGACATCCTGTCACGATCCAGTTCCCTCCTTCCCAAGAGGTGCGAGTAGTATGAACTGACGACCTCCAAGATCCCTGACCTGGACCTTCTCCGGGATCCCGTACTGTCTATCAGCCCAGTCACTACCTTACTATTCACTGACATCTTGCAGCTTCTGTAAGGGTCGGGCGAATGGTACTTCCCGTAGTTCCTCTCAAAAACCAAAGATGTGTGCCTATCGTACTGACACCTCTTCAGCAAGGACTTCACACAGGAGATCTCCTCGCGGCTACCTCCAGTTGAGACAAGATGCTCGAGTTTCCTCCTCAGGCTCTGATACAGGCGATCCCTGTTCAGGCTTCTGAGGTTCGAGAGTTGCCGGAAGAATCTCGACACCCGATGTTTGAACATCTCCCACCTCTCTGACTTAGTGTTACTTAGGCCCAGCAGCGGTACCTGGCTCTGAAGAAATTCCTCAAAGGACCGTCTTACAGCTTCTTCCTCAAGGAGTGACGAATTCAGCTTCCAATAACCTCTTCCCATCCTTGGAGTCTCTGTAACGTTCAGAGAAAACATAATCAAACAGTGATCGGAGAACTCCACCTCCACAACCGACATCGGCGAGGAGACGGCCTCCTCCTTTAAATAAAACCTGTCTATCCTAGACCTGCACTGACTACCTCTAAAAAAGGTGAAACCCGTGTGGCCTGTGTTGTGCCGGATGTGGACATCCACCAGGCGTGCCTCACTTACTATCCTGTTTAACGCGACGCAATCGTAAGCCAGCCGGTCTCCGGAACCTCCTCTATCACAGGGTCTCGTGACGTTGTTGAAATCCCCTCCAAAGACCACCTGCCGACTCGAAAATAAGAAAGGTTTGATCTTCATGAAGAGACATTTGCGGTCCCATTTGGATTGGGGACCGTAGATGTTGATGAGCCGAAGCTCCTGTCCCCTCATGGAGACATCTAGGATCAAGCATCTCCCCATTTCTAATTCGATTAATCGTCTGCATTCAACCGCTGCGGTCTTAAAAAGACCGCCACCCCGCTAGACGGCTCGGCCGCAAGAGACCAGTAGGAGGGCCCATGCCTCCACTCCCGCCTTGCTTTATGCACGCTTGATAGGTCAGTCAACCTGGTCTCCTGCAAAAACAAAATGTCGGCGTCAAGTTGGCCGAGAAAATGAAAGGCCGTGTACCTTGCCGCTTCTGACTTTATGCTGGCAACATTAATGGTTGCCAGCGTCAACGGGGTGGGTGCCGCCATCATGATTGATTGAATTAGATAGCCTTTTTCTTCCCACACCCAACAGGTTCACCTTCTTCCTCTGACAATGATGAGCTTTTTGTTCGTTTAAGACAGACAGACTCATCCATTCTCTCCTTACACTCACTCTGGCCCTTGTCTGGTGGTCCTGAGGTAGTCCCCCCTCAGAGGGCCTTTTATTTGCTCCCCGAGAAGAAGACCCAGCAACCTCCTGAGCCCCAACAACCTTGTCCGCAACCTCCAGCCCCGGGTCCCCGTCCTCCCCCTCTGGAGGGGAGTCCTGGAGGGCCCGGAACCGGTTGGAGAGATCCACCAGAGGGGGGGCGGCTGAACCTTCCAATGGCACCTGGACCAGGGTTAAAGAGCCAGAGGGGCCGCACTCCAGGGAGGAGGCCCGAGACCCGGACCCCCTCTTACCCTTAGTTGTTTTTCTATTACCCTTTTTCCTTTGTTGTGACCACTCCCCCTCTTCCTCATCCAGACTGTCACCGGATGAAGGTTCCTGGGAAGACATGGCGTCCACCTGCTCCTCCCTTTCAAGTCTCTTGACTTCCTCGCTCAGTTCGCTGTCTTTAGGATCCTCAGCTGCAAGTGAAGTACCCGGGTCAGAGTTCAGGGTCATTACTCCCTGCCTCCTGTTACCATGACGCTGCTCCTGCCGCCTGATGTTGGATGGCGGCAGCTTGCTCCTCACCGGTTCCCTGCCTCCTCCGCCTCTACTGGTCCCTTCACCGGCAAGATTAGTCCCAGCTTTCGCCTGTCCCGCACCTGCCGCTTTCAGGACCGCATTGGCGAAGGAACGCGGACAGCGACTGAAAGGGTGACCGAGGTCACCACACAAGTTACACCTAATCCTGCCACAGGTAGCGGCGAGATGGCCGAGGTCCCCACACAGTGCGCATTTCTGGGTGGTACACTGCGCACTAAAGTGTGTGGGACTGCCGCACCTGTGACAGACCTTAGGCTGCCCCTGGTAGAAAATCAAGATCCTGTCCCTCCCCAAAAAAGTTGAGGAAGGGATATGGGTAACAGTGTTTCCTGAAACCTTCAATTTCACTATGAAGGTCCAGGCCCCTGACCAGATACCATGGTCGTCGCGGGTCTTCTCTGGAATGCCGACGATGTCGCCATATCGACCAATCCAGGTTGAGATGTCTATACAGGAAAGTGACTCGTTACTGGTCAAAACGGTCACCTTCCTGACTGAGTTCTGGCGGGATATCGCGACAGGACATAAACTCTGCCATTCGGGGCAACCCCGAGTCAGCTCATGGCGAGACCAGAAAAGCTCAAGGCCCTCCGGTCTCACGAAGCTGACATCGAAGTAGGAGGTCCCATAGGGGTGGATCAAGGCGAAGATGTCATATGCCGCGAAGCCCATCTCCAGCAGGAGCTCAGCCACCTTCGACCGATCGGGACAGGCATCCTTGCTTACCCAGTGGAGACGGGCCACGTTCCTACGGTTACTCCTCTGCCCCGGTGTCGGCAGAGACCAGACAGTCTCTGCCCCTCTATCTCGGAAGGCGGAAAGACCGTGTCTCTCTATCCAGAAAGACAGATCAACCTCCCTCCCCTCTACAGTGATGGAGCTCTCCCCTTTCTTCAGGGCGTCCAGGAAGAGCTGTTGCAAGTCACCTTCCCCAGGGCCACCAGACAAGGGCGCACTACTACCCCCAGCAGTGACAGCTCCTGAATAGCTTGGGGCTGAAGCCCCTGCCACCGCTGGGGGGGCAGCGGGACCACTACCTACTTCCCCTCCACCAACACTAGTGCTGCTCTCCTCGTTCACTCCACCAATACTCCCATCATTCACTCCACCACAACTCCCATCATTTACGGCACCACAACTCCCATCATTCACTCCACCACAACTCCCATCATTTGCTGCACAGCTCCTTTCACTCCCCTTACCATTACCACTAACCTCTCCACCATTTGTTCCACCGTTCTCTGCACCTTCCACAGTCACATCCATTCCTTCCTCCCTTGTAACTGGAGTCTCTGCACTCACACCTGCTGGACCGGGGGAGGGGTGCAGCACCACAGCCGCTTTAATTGGAACAGTGCTGCTGACTTTTGGACCACTGTGCCCCTTATTGTCAGCAGCCTGCCTTGAAGCCCCAGACTTTGGGGCCTTATTGTCTTTTTTTGCCGCTGGGGCACACTGCCCCCTGTCACCGCAGTGCGCCCAGTATTCTTGGCAGTTTGGGTCTTCTGTTGTTGATTTTCCCCAGGAACATTTCTTACACATGCATCCCCTGCCGCGCGCCTCCTCTCCTCGGTTGGGGCGCACTGCGCCCCTGTCACAACAGTGCGCCCCCCTTTTGCCGTAACACGCTCCTCGGCCCCGCCCCGGCGTCTGCCAGCTTAGCCGCAGTGAGCGGGGATGGAGTCTGTCCACACCGTCCCCCTTTCGCAACGGTGTGGACATCCCCCCCACCCTCCTCGGCCCCGGTGATAACCGGCTTAGCCACAGAGGGCAGGGAGGGAAACTCCTCAGGGTCCCTTATGTCCGGCGCCGTGAGTACCTCCACAGCCTCGCCCCCTGCACTGTTCCCCGCACAGACGGCAGCATCACCGGACGTCCTCCTCCTCTCCCCACCTTGTCTATGCCCCGGACCCACTGCAGAGCCGTGCCTTTAGATTTGGTGGGGTTTACACAGGAGGTGGTAGCTGTAATATCAGACATCGGTACATATTGGTAACTCACCACCTCCCGTGCAGTCTCCTTCGCCTTCTTCCGCTTTTTCTTTGTTTCCTCCGCTGGCTCCTCTTCACCGAATGAGAACCTGGTCAGGTCCACCGGAGACTCCAGAGTTCTGATCTCCCTCAGTAAACCGCATTCCTCCTCTTCCTCTGCTGACACTCCGGCTTGTGGTGCCGGAGTCCCTTGCCGAGTCGGGAGGCCGCTTCCCTGTTGGCTTCGCTCCCGACTCATTCCAGCACCAGAGACTCCAGCCACGACTTCGTCGTCCTCCTCCTCCTCGCTTAGGACGCCGGCTGGCGGCTCTCCTGAGGTATTTAACCCCTTCATTTCTGAGAACCGCCGCTGGTTGTTAAACCTCTCCAGGAAGGGACCTGCGCTTTTCTCAATCCCCTCCCGGAGGAGCACTAACCGAACCACCTCATCTCTGATGGTTTTAAACCTCTGGGAGGTCACGGGTCTCTCCTTGTTGGAGGCACGGGTGTTTAGGATCCGTGCCTCCCGCAGATCCTCCTTCAGCCGGGTTAGTGCTTTGCCGGCGTCCTCATACTCACGTAACATGGCGACCACGCGGGAGGAGAAGGATTTCGTGGACTCGCCGGAGGTCATCTCCCCCAGGATCTTCCTGGGCTCGTCTTCCTGGGGCCTGGGGTGCCCCTGTCTCCCTCTCTGGGCGGACGATGAGCCGTCTCAGGGTTGGAGTAGGTGGGATTGGTCTTCCTCACCCGTTCAGATCTCCTCACTCCCTCCTGGGCCGGTTGCTGCTGCTGCTGCTCCCTGTTCCCCGCCGGCACAGACCGGGGAACAGAAGCCTGGGAAGCCATGCCGGCCTCCCAGGGAAGCCTGCCTCTCCCTGGGGAGAAGAGAGGCAGACTCTGGGCCTCCTCCTGGAAGAGCTGGAGCTCAGGAAACAGGTGCTGCTCCCAGCAGGGTGTGACTGATTGTAGTCTCCTGTCCTACAGTCTCCTCCCCAGTAACGGCTGATAACAGGGAGTAATAGATTGTAGTCTCCTGTCCTACAGTCTCCTCCCCAGTAATGGCTGATAACAGGGAGTAATAGATTGTAGTCTCCTGTCCTACAGTCTCCCCCCAGTAATGGCTGATAACAGGGAGTAATAGATTGTAGTCTCCTGTCCTACAGTCTCCCCCCAGTAATGGCTGATAACAGGGAGTAATAGATTGTAGTGTGACGTCTGTTCCCACATTGTGGTATTACGGTAGTCTCCTCCCGCTGTGGCGGTACAGGTGGGGTAGACTACGGTGCGTCATTTGTGTTAGATTTGGTCCATCATCTGTAACTACTACTCCTAGCTGGTGATTGCCCCTGCGCTGAGTGTCCGCGGGGCTCGTAGAAGAGAATCTCTGCGTCACTCCAGATCTGAGGCGACTGGTTGTAATTGGTTAGATGTGTGGGGGTCCTGGGATGAGGGGCACCAGGGTCCGCCATTCAGGATCACCTATAACCAACACCCCAGAGAGACGATACATGAGCGATGGCTGGAGTCCGACCATTGGGGCCTCACTGACCCTCCTGTGTGGATGGAGCAGGAGTACAGTAGTGTGCGGACCCCTGCTCCTCACACAGGAGGCTGTGGGACCCTCGTTCTCGGTGGTCTTGTGCGATAGCTGTTTATGGGACCACCATGGTCACCGTCATTCTTCATCTCCTATGGATTCATTATAAGGAGCCGCTCATTCTGTATATGAGACGATGGCGGGAGTGGTGTCACCCGGAGTAGTCAGACACTGATGTGGGGGGCTGCAACTCGGCTCCTGACTATCCCTTCTGTATCAGGTGGGCAGCAGGGTGGGTGGCACACAGGACAGGCCCGTGGGCAGTACAACTACTCTCACCAGCTCCTGGGATCACGTCCCATTACTTGTGGGGTGAGTGCAGAAACGCAGGGTCCGGGGGGACATCACCCACATCACAGACAAGACAGCAGGCAAGTAACACATCAGTCATTTAATGAAGAGTCCATCCAGCAGTAATCATTCCTCACAGATCAGTGATCACCAGATGTTGTGCAACCACAACTCCCAGCATGCCCTGCAGATTCAGACCACAGCTAGAGACCTGGATGTGGAGCGGTGCTGGCAGCCGGACATTGCTGTATTAGATCAGGAGGGTGGTCACAGCTCGTTCACCCACGACCCCCATTATTATTCATCTATGTGCCTGTTCCAGCGTTTACACTCCGGAGCTGCGCTCACTATTCTGCTCCTCGCATTCTCTGCTATTCTGTCCGCAGTTTGTTGCTTTGTGTTCTGGGAGGCGGGATGGTTACACCAGGTGTGAACAGGTACCTGTAGAACCAGTTACTCCCCCCCCCCCACATTACAGGAGCTGCAGCAGGTTGTTGGGGAGTTCTGTCAGTAAACCTTATGACTGTTTCCAATGACAATGGACTGGCCTCAGTCCGTGGTGTGGATTGATTCTGCATACAACCTGTATAATGGGGCTCAGATGGTGCGGTGTCACCTCTGTGGGGCACAGGGTCAGGGATCTCGGTTTGTCGGCCTAAATATTGTTAGGAGTGTGTGTGACCATAGGTCAATGTGTCTTGTAAGCTCTGCAGTAAATGACTGTGGCAGCGTTTACAGCTCGCTGTGCTGTTGCTGCTGCGTGCCTCCTGCATATTCTTGGGGAGCACGCGGGTCCAGAACTCATACTTTTCGGCCTTCAGCTGTTTTGCTGCTTTCTGCTTCAGGTTTATCTCCATGTAATCTTCATCCTCGTCGTACTGTGGCCAGTGCACCAGGCCCGGATCATTGGGGTCACTGGAGACAAAATGGAGAAAGCGTAAAGATGCATCCACGTCTGCGCAGTACAGTGGCGGGATATACATGTGGTATGGAGGGGGCAGGAAATGTGGGGGCTGAAGCCGAGCAAGCCCCCAATCTCTTCCCTTCACCCAGCATATGTCTTACCCGGTGCGGGCAAAGTTGGCCCAGTATCTCATAACTGCTTTGCTCAGAACCTTCTCTTCTTCTGTGGCGCCTCCTGGGCGAAAAATAGAAGAATTACATCACAACACGCAGTAAATGTTCCTGCACAGGACCAGAAAAAATAATTTATCACAAGAACATCTAACATGTAGGGAAAAGAAACCAAGTTTGATAATGAAAAAAACAAATTCTGTGCCACAAAGGATAATGATGGAGGCAGGATGTGGTCCTGCATTATGTTACTGAAATATACAAAGTCTTCCCTAAAACAGGACAACATCTGCTCCATGCAGACGTCTAACACCTCTATATAATACTGGGGTCCTGCGTGTGTGCACTGCCCCAGTCGCAAACACTAATGCCCCCATACATAGATATGTGATCAGTGTGCTGATATCAAGCTGGACGGTCCCTCTCCCAGATGACAAGCTGGACAGTCCCATTCCTCCACACCAAGCTGGATGGTCCGTCTCCCCGATGACAAACTGGACGGTACCTCTCCTCTATGACAAGCTGGACAGCCTGTCTCCCCAATGCCAAGCTGGAAAGTCCCTCTCCTCCATGACAAGCTGGATGGTCCCTCTCCCCGATTACAAGCAGGATGGTCTCTCTCATCCATAACAAGCTGGATGGTCTGTCTCCCCAATGACAAGCTGGATGGTCCCTCTCCCCGATTACAAGCAGGATGGTCTCTCTCATCCATAACAAGCTGGATGGTCTGTCTCCCCAATGCCAAGCTGGAAGGTCCCTCTTCTCCATGACAAGCTGGACGGTCTCTCTCCCCAATGACAAGCTGGATGGTCCCTCTCCCCGATGACAAGTTGGACTGTACCTCTCCCTTATGACAAGCTGAACACTGCCTCTCCTCTGTCACAGATGTGGTTTGTAGAACCACTGTGCCATGGACTGTGGAGATCCTGGAGAGGCGTGACTAAGCGAACACCTGACTGTTGACTAGAGTCTCTGATGGTGAGGTTAGACTTGGCTCCTGATGAACGCCAGGTGCCACTCCAGGACAGACCAATGGATGCGCAGCAGCTGGATCCAGAGGACAGACTGGTGGGAACAGCTGGCAGAGTTTGTATTAGAATGCAGCACAGTTCGAATCAGATTGCAGCAGACAGAGTTCACATCAGAGTGCAGCAGAGCTCGCACCAGAATGCAGCAGACTGAGTTTGCACTGGAGTACAGCAGACAGAGTTTGCATCAGAGTGCAGCAGGCAGTGTTTGTACTGGAGTGCAGAAGACAGAGTTTGAATCAGAGTGCAGCAGGCAGTGTTTATATCAGAGTGCAGCAGGAAGGATTCGTACCAGAGTACAGCAGGCAGGGTTTGCACCAGAGTGCAGCAGGCAGGATATGCACCAGAGCGCAGCAGGCAGGGTTTGCACCAGAGTGCAGCAGGCAGGATTTGCAAGTGCAGCAGTGACAGGTATGCAACCTTACACAACTTAGACTGCAAAACAGGAAGGTTGCTCAGGCACCTCCCCAGTGGAGAGGAAGCAGTATATACATAATGCCTCACAAGCATTGGCTGGGGAGGAAATAGTAAGTGCACGCGCTGGACCTTTAACAGGGCACTAGCGCAAGCCCTAAGGACACAGCTGGAAGTGCTGCTGGGAGCATGTGGTGCACGAGGAAGAGAGGAACCGACCGCAGCGCGGGTGTTATGAACTGCTACAAGCACTAAGGAAAGATGGGAACTCTGTCCCTACAATAAAACTGAGCTTGATCCCTACGATGTAACGGGGAACCTGATCCTGCGACCAGACCCGCTAAAGTCCTCAGCTAGTCTGAACGAAGACCTATAGTTGTGAGGAAGGAATCCCTACAAGATCTAGGGACTGGGAGAAAAGGTGGACACCTCCTAACAGAAATTGTAGCAGGGAAAATTAAACAGAAAACAAATTACTACGAGATCCTAAGATTAAGCAAAACTGACAGAGTAAGGCACCTAAGCACCCGGCTAGCTTAAGAGTAGATAATACAATGAAGTCCAACAAAGCCAGAAGGGCGGAGCCAGACTAAATAGGGAAAAAAGGTCATGTGACAGCAAACTGAAACAAAATCTAACAAGAGGGTTCTAACAGTACCCTCCCTTCTAAGAGGATCCTCCGGATCCCCTAGGACTTAGGCTTATCCGGAAACCTCTTGTGAAACGCTCTGACAAGTCTAGACGCAGAAACATCATCCGCCCTCACCCATGAGTTATCCTCGGGTCCATAACCCTTCCAAGCGACGAGGTACTGTAAACTCCCTCTATACCGTCTAGAATTTAGGATGCGGGAAATCTCATATTGCCCATCCTCCACCACCAGGGGAACAGTGGCCGAGACGTCTCCATCTGAGACCTCAGCTTTTTTCAAGAGAGAAACATGAAAACACCGGATTAATCTTCCAGGAGGTGGGAAGCTCCAACTTAACAGCAGATTGGTTAATAACCTGAAGCACCTTAAAGGGCCCTACAAACTTGGGACCCAATTTCTTAGACGGAATCCTCAAGCGCAGATTCTTAGAGGACAACCAAACCATGTCACCAATAGCAAACAAAACCTCTTGTCGTTTTCTATCAAAATACACTTTGGATCTTTTGTTAGCCTCCTGAAGATTACCACGCACATCAGTCCAAACTCTCTCCAAAACACCAGAAAAATTCTCCTCTTCAGGTACAGCCGATCCCAACTTGGAAAATAACCCAAAAGAGGGATGTCTCCCAGTACAACAAAAAAAAGGCGAACAACCAGCAGAAGCGGATGTATGGTTGTTAAGAGCAAACTCAGCAAGTGGCAGAAACTCAGACCACCCTCTTGATTATCAGTCACAAAACAACGCAAGAACTGCTCAACATCCTGGTTTTTCCTTTCTGTCTGGCCATTAGACTCAGGATGATATCCGGATTAAAACGACAAATGAACTCCCAACCTGTCACAAAAGGCGCGCCAAAAACGAGCCACAAACTGAGGTCCCCTATCAGAAACAATGTCAGTAGGAACACCATGTAGTCTGACTATTTCCTTGACAAAGGCCTTAGCGAGAGTCTTAGCGCAGGGCAATCTGATGAAAGGAACCAAGTGACACATCTTGCTAAAACGGTCCACGACCACCCAGATGACAGTGAAACCCTCAGAGGGGGGAAGGTCAGTAATAAAGTCCATAGCCAAATGTGTCCAAGGTGCACTAGGGACCTCCAGAGGGCAAAGCAACCCCGCAGCAGGAGTATGAGAAGACTTAGATCTAGCACACACAGTGCATTGACGCACCCACTTAATGACTTCCTTCTGCCATCCAGGCCACCAAAAACTGCGACCCACAAGTCTCTTGGTCTCAGAGATTCCAGGATGACCTGCCAACCGAGAGTCATGACATTCATCAAACAAATCTCTCCTCAGGGTACCAGGCACAAACAACCTCCCATGCGGCGTGTTAGATGGGGCATTCTCCTGTGCTTTAAGAATCTCATCTTCCAACACGGAGTCCAAAACAGCAATAACAACCCCCTCTTGCAAAATGTTTTCCTCCTCCTCCTCAGTACCCACCATAGGAGAAAAGCTGCGAGACAAAGCATCAGCTTTAACATTTTTAGTACCTGGGATGTAAGTAACGGTAAAATTAAACCGTGAGAAGAACAGTGCCCACCTAGCCTGACGGGCATTCAAGCGTTTGGCAGCATCAAGGTAGATCAGATTTTTATGATCGGTGAAGACTTGAATGGGAAATTCCGCTCCCTCCAAAAAATGACGCCAGTGTTCAAATGCGAGTTTAATTGCCAACAATTCCCGATTACCGATATCATAATTTAGTTCAGACTCAGAAAATTTTTTGAAAAAAAAGCACAGGGATGTACTCCATCCGTCTTTTCCTGAGACAACACCGCCCCGACCCCACAGAAGAAGCATCAACCTCAACCAAAAATGGTTTAGTCACATCAGGCTGCGTAAGGATGGGAGCAGAGCTGAACCTCTCCTTTAGCAACACAAAAGCCTCAATGGCCTCAGTAGTCCACTGAACCGCATCAGCACCTTTCCTGGTGAGATCGGTCAGAGGTTTGGCAATCACAGAAAATTTTTTATGAATTTTCTATAATAATTGGCGAACCCCAAAAACCTCTGTATTGATTTCACACCAATAGGTCTAGGCCATTCCTGCACAGCTTGCACTTTCACCGGGTCCATCTCAAAACCTTCACTGGAGACAATGTAGCCCAAAAAACTAAGTCTCTGTACAGCGAACTCACATTTTTCTAGTATGGCAAAAAGTGAATTATCACTCAGTAACTGTAATACTTCACGCACACTCCTCCAATGAGACTCCAAATCCGGTGAATAAATCAAAATGTCATCCAAATACACAACCACACTTCTGCCGATCAAAGGTCTAAGGATGTCATTAATAAGATTCTGAAAAAATGCCGGAGCACTGGAAAGTCCAAAAGGCATGACCAGATTCTCAAAATGACCCAGTGGAGTGTTAAACGCAGTCTTCCATTCATCCCCTCCTTCATGCGCAACAAATTGTATGCCCCTCGAAGATCAATTTTCGAGAACCACTTGGCCCCCACTAACTGATTAAACAAATCAGGAATCAATGGCAGTGGGTAAGGATTGCGTACAGTAATCTTATTAATTTCACGAAAGTCTAGACAAGGCCGTAAACCGCCGTCCTTTTTTTTAACAAAAAAAAATCCAACCGCCACAGGAGATTTGAAAGGCCTAATGTGACCGGCGGCCAAGCTTGTCTGTATGTATTCCTCCAAAGCCTTTCTCTCAGGAATAGTCAAATTAAATAAACGACTTTTAGGAAGAGTCGCTCCAGGGACAAATTCAATCGCACAATCATAGTCTCTATGAGGAGGCAATACCTGCGATTCATTATCAGAAAAAAATTTCCAAAAATCCTGAATAGGTACAGGTAACTCCCCCTTAACTACAGCAGCAATACGCCCGTTACAACACTTGTCATAACACTTAGGACTCCAGGACTTAATTTCATTGGTAGACCAATCCAGTACCGGATTGTGCAATTTTAACCAGGGTAACCCCAAAATCACCGGTGAGGG
Organism: Oophaga sylvatica; assembly: GCA_033576555.1. Lineage (NCBI taxonomy): Eukaryota > Metazoa > Chordata > Amphibia > Anura > Dendrobatidae > Oophaga > Oophaga sylvatica. The sequence continues at coordinate 45,140,315 of JARQOD010000010.1, read as the reverse complement.
CAAATTATTCAAAACCACCAAATCCAAATTCTCTTGATGAACACCATTAATAGTAAGAGTAAATTCACAGATATGGTGAGTAACATTTTTCAAGGGAGAGCCATCCACAGACACCACATTAATAGGAGAAGACAGAAGTTTGGGTTTTAATTTTAGTTTTTCCAAAAATTTCCCATCAATCACATTGAGAGTTGAACCACAATCCACAAATACCCGAAACTCCATTAATTCCTCCTCAACAGCAGTGGTAGCAGAAAGAAAGACACCTTTATTGTTTAAACAAGCTATGCGGGCAAAACTGACCTCATTTTTTTTCTCTCTTTATTCATTCGAAGCGCACAGTTCTTAATGAAATGCTCAGATTTACCACAGTAGAAACACAAACCTTGAGCAAATCTGCGTTCTTTTTCCGAGAGTGAGGTGCCATTGCTCCAATTTCCATCGGCTCTGCAATGTCAGTACATTCCTTCTCCAAACCTGGAGCTGACAAAGCAGACTGAAGGTACTGCCACACTAAGCTATCCCGCTAGCGATCTCGTTAGCGTTGCATACTAATGAGATCGCTAGCGGGATTGTTTCTATATCGCTAAATGCGGCCACATTTAGCGATATAGTTAACGACGCTATCGCCGTTAGCGATCTTCTTAACGACTTTAGCGGTACAAAAGTACCGCTAAATCGCTAAGAAAAGGTGCCACACAGCGATTAGATACTTACCCAGCGGGAGCGCCGACGAGAAAATAGGGTCCGGAACGATTCCAGCGACGAGCGAGATCACAGCAGGAAGCTCGTCGCTGGAAGCTGCCGCACTGAACAACATCGCTAACGGGATCGCTAAATAGTGACGTTTTTTAGTGATCCCGTTAGCGATATTGTTTAGTGTGGCATACCCTTTACTCTCATTAACCCTTGCACGCAGTCTCCTATCCACCCGTATGGCCAATTGCATAGCCTCTTGCAAGTTACCAGGTATAGGATAAGCAATCAGCAAATCTTTAACCCTTTCACTTAATCCTGCAAGAAATAAACTTTTCAAAGCTGAATCGTTCCAGCCCACCTGAGTGGACCATCTACAGAAGTGAGTACAATATTTTTCCACATTACCTGATCCCTGTCTCAAACTCTGTCTCAGCTGATGAAACACGATCTGGATCGTCATACAACAACCCCAAAGCAGAAAAAAAACCATCCACTGATCTAAAGCATGGATCACTAGGCTGCAGAGAAAAGGCCCAGTCCTGAGGTTCTTTGCGCAAAAGTGACATTATGAACCCTATGCGCTGTGATTCATCACCAGAGGATCTGGGTCTCAAACGGAAATACAACAAGCAAGCATTTTTAAAAGAAAAAAAATCTTGTTGTTCACCAAAAAATAAATCAGGCAAACGTACCTTTGGCTCCACGAAATGTGCTCCAGAACAACTACTCACGTGTTGCTGGATTTCAGCCACCTCCAGAGAGAGACCCTGCAGGCGTTCTGCCAAATCCCGAACCGACACCATGATGAAAACAGAAAATCTTTCCTTAGAGATTTTTTTTTTTTTTTATTTCTTGGCTGGACTTACTGTTATGAACTGCTACAAGCACTAAGGAAAGATGGGAACTCTGTTCCTACAATAAAACTGAGCTTGATCCCTACGATGTAACGGGGAACCTGATCCTGCGACCAGACCCGCTAAAGTCCTCAGCTAGTCTGAACGAAGACCTATAGTTGCGAGGGAGGAATCCCTACAAGATCTAGGGACTGGGAGAAAAGGTGGACACCTCCTAACAGAAAGTGTAGCAGGGAATATAAAACAGAAAACAAATACTAAGAGATCCTAAGATCAAGCAAAACTGACAGAGTAAGGCACCTAAGCACCCGGCTAGCTTAAGAGTAGATAATACAATGAAGTCCAGCAAAGCCAGAAGGGTGGAGCCAGACTAAATAGGTAAAAAGGTCATGTGACAGCAAACTGAAACAAAATCTAACAAAAGGGTTCTAACAGCGGGTGAGTGAAATGACACGCCGAAGACGCTGCCTGTCAGAGCAGGGATCTGGCGTGATGCTAACATCATCCATGAAAAGCTGGACAGTCCCTCTCCTCCATAACAAACTGAATGGTCTGTCTCCCCAATGACAAGCCGGACGGTCCCTTTCCCCAATTTGTCATTGGATGATCTTTCTCCTCCATAACAAGCTAGATGGCTGTCTTCCTAATGAAATTGGACGGTCCTTCTCCTCCATAACAAGATGGACAGTCCCTCTCCCTAGTGACATGTTGGATGGTCCCCTCCTCCATAACAAACTGGGCGGTCCCCTATCATCAATAATAAGCTGGGTCCTCCATGGTCTCCATAGCGCTTTTCACATTCTGATTCCTCTGACCTCAGAGCAGTTTTCCTTTTTGACTCCGTCCATTATAAATGATCTGTGGCCCCAAAAAGATGGCAACGTTGCTAAATTGTGCGGCTTCTCTACATACTGGAGCTGTCACTTGTATTTGTTGCTTGCACAGCGATCTGTGATCATAAACGATGATTTATGGATGTTTTCCTGAGCACATGCAGTGATTTGCACAACCGAATCCTGTTTGTATTTAAACCAGTGCGGCCTGAGGGCCCGGAGACCACGAGCCCCCAATAGTGACCGTCCACCTTGTCCCTTGTGCAGATCAGATGAATTTCTGTGATGTGTTGTAGGTGGTGGATAATCAAAATCTGTAACTTTACATACAGTAACATTTTTCTGAAATTGTTCAACCATTTTAAGACGCAGTTCACACATCAGTCACCTCCAATCGTCTTTACTTCTGAGAGACTCTGCCTCTCACATGCTTTTTATGAAGTCATGGGACTTAGTTTTCCAACCTTTTGTTTCCCTTGTCCCAACTTTTTTCAAATTTGTCACTGCCAACGATTTTGAAATAAAAAAATGAACCTAATTAAATAGAAAAATATTGAAAATTCCACTTCTGATCTGTGTGATAAAATATTGCGAAAAGAGATTTCCAGATCAGCACATTCTTGTTTTTTATACATTTTACCCGGCGTCCCAGCTCTATAGTACTCTGCGCACCAGCACCAAATCACAGAAGTGTCTCCTGCAGAACAGAAAGTTATTGGTGTCCCAAAAATGGAGGAAAACAAGAGAAATGGAAGAATGACACCAACGCAAGGCTGTGGAGTCGGTAAGCCAAACCTCCAACTCCGACTCCTCAATCTCCACGACTCCGACGCCCTCATACATGGCTCATGTGTAAGTGATAAATTTACTGTAGTAAAATGGTGACATCCGGCTTTTAATCATTATTATGATACAATAATCAGCCATTTAGATAGAACATACAATATATTTATTGGAAAACAACTTTAGAGCAAAAAACCTTTTGCATATTTACAGTTTATTATACACTCTGCAGTAAGTGGAAAAACAGTTTTCAACAAAAACGTCCTGGATAACATTTGTGCAGTGTATGAATTTGTTCTGAGAAATAGTATCGCCTCCATCAGATCCTCCTTCATAGATGACCCCAAATCTGAGCTATTTAAGGCCGGAGAACAACCTCTCTGCAGTGACTTGTGCTGGTGACAGCAGTGACCACATGGGAACATCTCTGACAAGTTCAGGGTATAGAGGAATTGCCTCGTGCAGTCAGTTCTGATGAACGATTGAACTCTTCTACTTCTTTGAGAGCAAGTGAAAGATGTTGCTGAAATCTGGTCAATCTGTTTTCTATGGGAGTGGAATTTTTTTCTCTGCAGCAACGCTTTGCCTGCTCCATGTCGTCCAAATACTTGTGGAAATCAAACTCCTCATCTGATGAGGATGAAGGAACGGCAGCAGCACTGGCAGGACCCGAGTCCTCTTGCTCTTGACCGTCCTATAGCCACTCATCCTAACTGCTACCTCAATCACAGCTTCTTTTCCTTTAGTAAGCTGTTGATCATCCAGCAATATACGATGACTCGGGTCCACATAAACAGCTGCCAGAAGAATGTTATTTTCTAATCAGTGTCTCTCTCCTTTTCATTGAAGCAGCAATGCCGTCGGCGATTAATCCTCCTCTTTGGGACAGAAAACAACAAGTTCTTCCACTCCTTTATAAAAAAATGCCAGGAGTTACATCCTCAGCTTGTAACTTTTTAGTCACTGTAAATGGGTGATGAAGCAGTCCCTTCTATTCAGCCACCGGTGTCCATTGACCTTCATGCAGTGTTACTGAGGGTCGGCCATATCTACAAGGAAGGGATTCAGCTCAAGCAATCACTCAATCATTAAATAGGTGCTGCCCCACCGAGTGGCTGGATCCACAGTTGCCCCTTTTACAGCACGTCTCTTCAAGATGGAATCAATTTTAGGGGTTCTGGCAGCAATAGCCAATTTCCTCACTTTGCTAATCAGAGTTCCAGCATGTCCCTCTTGCAGACTATCTCTTATTGCCAACTGCAGCGTGTGCACAACACAGAGCATGTGATGAATAGGAAAGAGGTGCAAAGCAGCTTCAACAAGATCATTTAATTGTAAAGAATCATTTTGCTGTTCTTCTGTAGTAATATCTGTTTGTTCCTCCGTTATGGGAACAGGACTGTGGCCTTCCATCTCCAACATACTGATTGTGAAATGTTCTTCTAGCTGCTGTTCACCTTCATTTTTCTCATTCATCAGTTTAATTGAACTTATCATGTTTGAAGCATTATCAGTTACAATTGCAAGAACCAGTTCTTTTGTGAGTTCATAATCTTGGAGAACTTTTTCCACTAAGGTCTGGAGAAACTGGCTGCTGTGATGAGCTTTAGTATCTTTTACTGCCAGCGTCTTAGTAACAATTTTTTTGTTGTCGCAAACATATCAAATGTTGATAGCAAAATTGTTCACTCTGTGGCGTGTGCAGGCATCCATTTTAAGAAACACAAAGCGTCCCTTGAGAGTTTTTTTAAGATCTTCCTTTTGGTTAAGGGCTTCTTAAATCACTAATTTTCTAATAGTTTTTCTTTCCAGAAAAACACCAAGTTTGTGGGTGAACTTAACAGCTGTAAAAGCTGGTCGTGCAAATAATGATAATGGTACACTGTCCTTCACAACAAGCTTGATGAGCTGTCTTTTAAACACATCTGCTGTCATTGTTACAGTAACTGTGTCACTTACAAAATATCTTGTAACTGATGTCTGAGACGCTCTTTCCTTCTCCTTTGCCTGGAGGGAAGTGCTGGTCTATGGTTTCTTGGTGCTGCTGTGATCTTTTTTAATCACAGATTTGTAAACTTCTGGGTGGCAGCGTTGTAATTGTTTTTTTTAGATTGGAAGCTCTTGACGGAGCATTATTATCACTGCCTGAGTATGCACTGATTTTGGCATCACAGCATTTGTTTTCATCTGGGTCACTTATACACTGACACACAAAATTTGTTTATCTTGAGTCACTGTGAAATGCTCAAATACAGCTGACTTCATAAGATGCTTCTTATACCTTTTGTAATTATGTAAATTCACTCTCAAAATAATGTTGTTCTGTAAAAAAAAATAAGGTATATTGTAATTCTTATAAGAATAGGGAATCCTGCACTGTATAATTTAGGATATAAATAAAACAATCTTTGCATAAATCAATAGGACAGATGATAAGTATAAAGTTTGTAAAATATGTTGTTAGCTTTACGCTGAACTTTCAATGTCAGGCTTGTCTCATGGTACAGCTCACTAAATGCTTCACATCATATTTCTTCACAGTCTATGAAGAGGGGATGAGGGAGGGAGCATCTTTGTGCTGAATCATATTCCAGAAACACAAACACAAAAATATATATGTCCTCTTCGATCCTGTTACTGTATTTCCGAATTTGAGATGTTAGAAAACAGTTTTTCCCCTTATATTCTATGTATAGTGTATATAAGTCATCAGAGCAGCTAATTTCTCCAAACATGAGCTAAGCGGAAAAACAAACTAAAACATCAAGCATACAGATACAACATATACTGGACCATTGATTTATGCACAGTTTATTGAAAGTTTAGATATGCTTTAAGAAGTACTTACCTTAATCCTGCTTTCCTATTCACTCCAGAAATTCTGAGATGAATGCAGGCATTCCTTCCCTGTGTGTTTGTTATTTTTTCCCCTTATCTGTAGAGGAGGAGCTTCACTACTTATCATGAACATAAACTGCAGCACAGATTCATCTCAGATAAAAGTCTAGACCATAGATCAGGAATAAGACAGACATTTATAGGACATTTCATAACTTTCCCAAATTCTTATGAAAAAAAAATGTTCCCCACAAACTGCTTTGAACTACTGCACCGAATTTATTATATATTTTAGCAGTCGGACCATTTTATACCGACTCCAACTCCACGACTCACCAGCCCTGTTCCAACGGTAACATGGAAGAGTTGTCTCAGAAGAGAAAGTAGCATCTGCTTGGCTACGATGTGTGACTGATCTATAAATGCCCCATATATCATCAATCATCATCCAGTGTGTATTACTTCAGACAAAGGGGGTCACCTGCTATAAACAGAACGTCGCCCTTCAAGAAAGGACCTCCTATCACAAAGAATAGCTCGTCCCCGTGATCGGCTTTCACAAAGTCCGGCCTGGAGTCCTCAAAGAGCGATGGACTGTGCTGGAACTCGTAGAAGTAGGTGGGATGGCCAGAATCTGGAATAAAAGATGGTGTGGGGTTCAGAACAAGAAGCTACGTTCTGCAGAAACCCCAAAACACTATAAACAGGAGGTGACCATGGTCCCCGTCCTTTCACCCTATGTATGTGGTACACAACATAATGTGAGGGGGTTAGTCTCCATCTCGTGCATCGTACCTCGGTGGTACTTGGCCGTTCGTAGTGCTGGGATCACAAAGATAAGGTCTCCAACCAGATCTATCAGGCAGTTCCGGACTTCAGTAGGATCAGTCTCATCTCCAATGTATTCGTCTAGCAGGAAGCTGGAGGCGCTGCTGAATGGACCCTGAAATATATCAATATCACCAGAATTACACCACAAGTGGAGAGATCACAGAAGACCAGAAGATTCAAAGCCTGTAGTAGAAGATGACGGCTGCCAGCCTCTGCTCCTGGTGGGATCACAGACAAATGAGCAGTATCTGGTACAATCTGCAGGATGTGGATGTCAGGACATGTTGGGCATGTAAGGACCTGCAAGATCAGGTTTGCACAGAAGAACTTGTGGATGGTTCGTCATCTCGGGGTGGGCACCTTGTCATGGCTTTCTGTGGCTACCACCCTGTTTTATGAAGACTGTGGGGTATAATCATGCAGGTTGCCATCTAAGTGCCCCATAATCCACCCTCAGCCATTGGCATCTCCTGCCAGCAGTGCTCATACCAGAATGGGGTAGTTCTTCAGCATTTCTTCTGCCTCCTCTCTCTCCATTCCTTCTGGAAACCCTGAGATATTCATCACCTGAGGATAGAAGGAGAAAGATCAATGGTGTAAAGATCATCAGAATGATCTCAGCATTTCCTCTTCTATCTGGCTTACCGACGGGATGATCCATCCAAATTCCTGGTTGTTGACTCCAATCATAAAAGGAACGCTGTTCACTTCTTTATTGGCCATAATCTGCTCGGCATCTTTAGGGAAGAATACCCCATCGACACTAGCAGGAAGAGCCATCACTTTCTGCAGGTGGAGGAAAAAAGTGGAGGGTGAACCCCAACTACGTCCCCTCAAGACCCCCAAACCATTACAGAGAAATGATAAAATGGGCCATCAAAAGCAGTCATTAATAAGAGGGCGGTGATTTCAAGGTTCAAGAACAGGAGGTGTGGTGGTGGCCACTAGAACAAAGGACAGGAGGTGTGGTGGTGGAGGCCACTGGAGCAGAGGGACAGGAGGTGTGGTGGTGATGGCCACTGGGGCAGAAAACAGGAGGAGTGGTGGTGGACACTAGGGCAGAGGACAAGAGGTGTGGTTGTGGAGGCCAATGGGGCAGAGGACAGGAGGTATGGTGGTGGTGGTCACTGGGGCAGAAAACAGGAGGTGTGATGGTGGTTGCTAGGGCAGAGGATAGGAGGTGTGGTGGTGGTGGCCAATGGGGCAGAGGACGGGAGGTGTGGTGGTGGTGGCCATTGGGGCAGAGGACAGGAGGTATGGTAGTGGTGGCCACTGGGTCAGAAGACAAGAGGTGTGGTGGTGGTGGCCACTGGGGCAGAAAACAGGAAGCGAGGTGGTGGCCTCTGGGGCAGAGGACAGGAGGTGTGGTGGTGGTGGTGGCCAATGGGGCAGAGGACAGGAGGTGTGGTGGTGGTGGCCACTGGGGCAGAAGACAGGAGGTGTGGTGGTGGTGGCCACTGGGGCAGAGGACAGGACGTGTGGTGGTGGCCACTGGGGCAGAGGACAGGATGTGTGGTGGTGGTGGCCACTGGGGCAGAAGACAGGAGGTGTGGTGGTGGTGGCCACTGGGGCAGAGGACAGGACGTGTGGTGGTGGACACTAGGGCAGAGGACAAGAGGTGTGGTTGTGGAGGCCAATGGGGCAGAGGACAGGAGGTATGGTGGTGGTGGTCACTGGGGCAGAAAACAGGAGGTGTGATGGTGGATGCTAGGGCAGAGGATAGGAGGTGTGGTGGTGGTGGCCAATGGGGCAGAGGTCAGGAGGTGTGGTGGTGGTGGCCACTGGGGCAGAGGACAGGAGGTATGGTGGTGGTGGCCACTGGGTCAGAAGACAAGAGGTGTGGTGGTGGTGGCCACTGGGGCAGAAAACAGGAAGCGAGGTGGTGGCCTCTGGGGCAGAGGACAGGAGGTGTGGTGGTGGCCAATGGGGCAGAGGACAGGAGGTGTGGTGGTGGTGGCCACTGGGGCAGAAGACAGGAGGTGTGGTGGTGGTGGCCACTGGGGCAGAGGACAGGACGTGTGGTGGTGGCCACTGGGGCAGAGGACAGGAGGTGTGGTTGTGGTGGCCACTGGGGCAGAGGACAGGAGGTGTGGTGGTGGTGGCCACTGGGGCAGAAGAAAGGAGGTGTGGTGGTGGTGGCCACTGGGGCAGAGGACAGGACGTGTGGTGGTGGCCACTGGGGCAGAGGACAGGAGGTGTGGTTGTGGGGCCACTGGGGCAGAGGACAGGAGGTGTGGTGGTGGTGGCCACTGGGGCAGAAGACAGGAGGTGTGGTGGTGGTGGCCACTGGGGCAGAGGACAGGACGTGTGGTGGTGGACACTAGGGCAGAGGACAAGAGGTGTGGTTGTGGAGGCAATGGGCAGGACAGGAGTATGGTGGTGGTGTCATGGGGCAGAAAGCAGGAGGTGTGATGGTGGATGCTAGGGCAGAGGATAGGAGGTGTGGTGGTGGTGGCCCAAATAGGGCAGAGGACAGGAGGTGTGGTGGTGGCCACTGGGGCAGAGGACAGGAGGTTGGTGGTGGTGGCCAATGGGTCAGAAGACAGAGGTGTGGTGGTGGTGGCCACTGGGGCAGAAAACAGGAAGCGAGGTGTGGCTCTGGGCAGAGACAGGGGTGTGGTGGTGGCCAATGGGGCAGAGGACAGGAGGTGTGGTGGTGGTGGCCACTGGGGCAGAAGACAGGAGGTGTGATGTGTGGTGGCCACTGGGGCAGAGGACAGGACGTGTGGTGGTGGCCTGGGCAAAGGACAGGAGGTGTGGTTGTGGTGGCCACTGGGGCAGAGGAAAGGAGGTGTGGTGGTGGTGGCCACTGGGCAGAGGAAAGGAGTGTGGTGTGGTGGCACTGGAGCAGAGAAAGAGGTTGGTGGTGGTGGCCACTGGGGTAGGGGACAGGAGGTGTGGTGGTGGCCACTGGGGCAGAGGACAGGAGGTGTGGTGGTGGGAGCCACTGGGGCAGAGGACAGGAGGTGTGGTGGTGGAGGCCACTGGGGCAGAGGAAAGGAGTGTGGTGGTGGTGGCCACTGGAGCAGAGGAAAAGAGGTGTGGTGGTGGTGGCCACTGGGGTAGGGGACAGGAGGTGTGGTGGTGGCCACTGGGGCAGAGGACAGGAGGTGTGGTGGTGGGAGCCACTGGGGCAGAGGACAGGAGGTGTGGTGGTGGAGGCCACTGGGGCAGAAGACAGGAGGTGCGGTGGCCACTGGGGCAAAGGACAGGAGGTGTGGTGGTGGAGGCCACTGGGGCAGAGGACAGGAGGTGTGGTGGTGGTGGTGGCCACTGGGGCAGAGGTCAGGAGGTATGGTGGTGGTCGCCACTGGGGCAGAGGACAGGAGGTGTGGTGGTGGAGGCTACTGTGTGTAAGGTTCTATGTATATATTCCTGAAACTCAGTTTGTTCGTCAGCCATTTTACTTTCTGTCTTGCTGCAGCTATCTTGCCCTCAGTCAAAATGGAGTTTCCAGCTTGCATGTTCCCGCCCTGATTCTCTCCTTTGCTTCTTAAGCAGCCACAGCTGAGCAATCAGTGCTTCAGAATCTAGCCTGCAGTGAACCTGTGACTTGACTCCTGTAAGCCTTGGACCTTGTACTCCAGCTATTCCTACTGAGGAACTCTGAAGCACTTGTGGACTCTGAACCCTGCTCTTTGAAAGACCCAGTTTGCATGGACTTACGGTAACAGAGAAGAAGATCCTGAATCTGTATTGGAGAGTGATTGCTGAGCTTGGATTACTCTGGCCTGCTGTGTCTCCTGTTTCTGTGTCTGCAAACTGTGTGACTATTTCTGCCAACTTGTATGAAGTAATACAGGACTTTTCTATATCAAACCTGTGACTCCTGTGTTTTCATCGCACCCAAGCACAAGACGCTATATGAACTGTACTACATACATTACAAGATTCTGAAGCCAAAACGTTAGTGTCTGCTGGGTCTGGAAGGCTGTGTCTGCTGTACTGTGGATATCAGACGTCCGGTTGTACTTTCTGTGATGACAGTGGTTGTGACTTCTCACAACCATTCCAGGTGAGCAATTCCCTTAAGTTTTTTCTTTTTGCAGTGTTACCACAGGTAAACACTATTGTTTTTTTTTTTCCTTTCTTTTCTCTTTTTTGTCTGCTGTAACTCTGGATATCAGATGTCTGGTTGAAACTTTCTGTGATGATAGTGGTTGTGACTTCTCACAACCATTCCAGGTGAGCAGTTCCCTTAATTTTTTTTTCTCTCTGCAGTGTTGCCACAGGTGAACACTATTGTTTTTTTTCTCTCCTCTTCTTCCAGTAATCCTGTCTTAAAAGATCTGGAAAATGGAGGCCCGCATAAAGGAACTTTGCGGAGTGACTGATAATATCCTTGCAGATTTGCAGAATATAAAGACCCGTTTTACAAATCTACAGGACCTCAATAATCACAATTTGCAAGTGGTTGGACAGACTACCCAGGATTTGCGAGCCAGGATTGAGGTTCTAGAGGGGCGAGTCCAGGCTCCTGCCGTAGCCCCGAGTGCTGGGATTCCCAAGTTGCCCCCTTTTCGTTTTGGCGGTGAACGTGAGAAATTCAGGGATTTATTAATCAATGCAATCTTTTTTTTTCTGCACATGCTTCACAATTTCCCACTGAACGATCTAAGGTGCTTACTATAATTATGTTGCTTACCAACAAGGCTTTAATGTGGGCAAACCCTCTGATTGAGACTGAGGATGATTGTTTGAATCACCTTGATGATTTTATTTCAGCCATGGGGCAGGTGTTTGATGACCCCAATCGAGGTGCAACAGCTGAAGCAGCCATGTTAGCTTTGCGCCAAGGTAAGCACTCGGTAGCTGAATATGCCTTGGATTTCAGGAGATGGGCCCTTGATACCACCTGGGACAGTTCCGCCAAAAAAATCTATTTTTCGAAAGGGGTTATCTCCACTGATTAAGGATGAACTTGCTCGTGCCGACCCTCCCACTGCGTTAGGTGACTTTATTAACTACTGCATCCGTATTGATACTCGTCTGACTGAACGCAGGCAAGAGAGATGGTTCGAAAGCAATCGTACTAACCTTTTCCTACCTTCCTCTCCAGCTAAGGAACCTTTGAGTAGGATTACACGGGAACCTGAACCGAACCCATGCAGGTAGACTCTTTACAACGACGGGTTAGTGATGCACGCAAGGAACATCGTTTTAAGGAGAATCTATGTTTCTATTGTGGTAAGTCAGGGCACTTCATTATAAACTGCCCCAGCCGTTCTCGTAAGACTACTGCAGCACTCATTCATTGTGAGTGTTGCAGAGGGGATCTGTCAGGTCCGAGCCTCAGGCTCCAGAGAGATCTGCAGCAACAGATCTTGATTTCTCGGACTTAAACTCCGTTACCTCTGAGGACGTTGACTGTGTAAACGCTGCCATTTTTCAAGTTTCCTCAGCGGTGTCCCAGCTGAGTTGTAAGAAAAACAATTCTCATTGCTTTCTTTCCATCAAACTCTGGGTTGACTCAGCTTGGGTGTCTAGCTCTGCTATGATCGACTCAGGGGCAAGTGGAAATTTTATGGATGTCTCCTTTGCTCTGAAACGGGAATACGTTCAGTGAAGAAGGCTACTCCAGTACAGATGGAAACTGTGGATGGCTCCCTGCTGACCTCTGGACCAGTGGATCAGGAAACAGAGCCTTTGAGGGTTCTTATGGTAAAGATCATCAAGAGAAACTGTCCTTTATGCTTATCTCTTCTCCCCACTTTCCCATTATTCTAGGGCTACCATGGCTGCAGGCTCAGAATCCTACCATTAACTGGGAGACCAAGGAATTACACTTTCCAGAGAAACAGATGAGTCCAAAAGTTTCAGCTTGCTCTGTTCCTAAAGGAATCATGTCAGTCCCTGAACTACCAGCTGTATACCAGGACTATGTGGATTTATGTGACAAGAAGAACGCTGACCAGCTTCCTCCTCACCGTCCATATGATTGTCCAATTGAATTATTGCCTGGAGCAGAGATACCTTTTGGTAAGATCTACCCCCTGGCGGGGCCCGAGCTAAAGGCTTTAAAGGATTACATAGATGAAAATCTAGCCAAGGGCTTCATACGCCCCTCTTCATCTCCTGCAGGTGCACCCATCTTCTTTGTAAAGAAGAAAGATGGATCTCTGAGACCATGCGTAGACTATAGGGAACTCAATAAGGTTACTATTAGAAACCGTTATCCATTGCCTTTAATCCCTGAGTTATTGGAGAGAGTGCGACATGCCAAAATTTTTTCTAAACTAGATCTTCGTGGGGCCTATAACTTAGTCCGTATTAGACCTGGGGATGAATGGAAGACTGCATTCAGGTCACGCTATGGACACTTTGAATATCTAGTTATGCCTTTTGGTCTGAGTACCGCCCCAGCCACTTTCCAACACTTGGTGAATGACATCTTCAGGGATCTCCTAGATACATTCGTGGTAATTTATTTGGATGATATTCTAATTTTTTCTAACTCCACAGAGGAACATCATGGACATGTGAGAATGGTCTTGGAACGTCTAAGACAAAATCATCTTTACATCAAACTTGAAAAGTGTGAATTCCATAGGACCGAAATTCAATTTCTGGGTATGTACTGTCTACACAAGGAATTAGTATGGATGGAAGCAAAACCCAAGCCATCAAGGATTGGCCAAGTCCTAGAAATGTGAAGGAGGTACAGCGCTTCATCGGGTTTGCCAACTTCTATAGACGTTTCATTAGAAATTTCTCTGAGGTAGTGTCACCTATCACTCAACTTACCCGGAAAGAGTCTAGGTTTTCCTGGACTCCCCAAGCCCAGGAAGCATTTTCCCGTCTAAAAGATAAATTTACCACTGCACCTATCCTAGTACATCCCAACCCCGAGCTTGCCTTCATAATAGAGGTGGATGCTTCAGACTGTGCCGTTGGAGCTATACTCTCTCAGAGAACAGGTGAGAAGAATGTCTTGCATCCCTGTGCCTTCTTTTCCCAGCAGTTGTCTTCGGCTGAGAGGAACTACGATGTGGGCAATAGAGAGTTGTTGGCCATTATTGCCGCCTTCAAAGAATGGAGACACCTTCTTCAGGGAGCTGCACAGCAAATAGTCGTCCTGACAGACCATCGTAACCTTGAGTTTATCAGGTCGGCTAAGTGCCTGACTCCTCGCCAGGCTCGCTGGAATCTTTTCTTAAACCAATTTAATTTTATCATCTCTTATAGACCAGGATCGCGCAATGGAAAGGCTGATGCACTCTCTAGGATTTACTCAGCAGAGACACGTCCAATTACTCCTCCTAAGACTATTCTTCCTGACTCTAGATTCCTAGGAGTAATTCATAATCAAGACCTACTTAAGGACATCAAGGAAGCATACCATGCGGATTCCTTTTTGGCACAACCCCCAAGGGACGTAAGTCTTGTCTTTAAGAATGGTGTGTGGATTCAGGGACAACGTCTGTATATTCCTGAAACAGTCAGATTAAGAGTATTGCAACTCATTCACGATTCCAAGATAGCTGGGCATAGAGGAATTCTAAAGACACAGGAATTTCTTTTCTCGTTTCTTTTGGTGGCCCACTTGCAGGAAGGATGTTTTGAATTATGTCACTTCATGTGAGGTCTGTGCAAGATGCAAAACACCTCGCTCCTCACCAACTGGTCTGTTACAGCCTCTTCCCACCCCGTCCCGCCCGTGGGGATCCATTTCTATGGACTTCATTGTGGAGTTACCAACCTCTCAGGGGAAGAACACCATTCTAGTGGTGGTTGACCGTCTAACAAAGGCAGCTCATTTTATCCCTTGTGTCGGCTTACCCACTGCAAAACAGACATCAGATTTGATGATTAAAGATGTGTTTCGCTTACATGGAGTACCGGATGAGGTTATTTCGGATCGAGGGGTGCAATTCACTTCTAGGTTTTGGCAAAATTTCTGTGCAGCATTGGACATTAAAGTAAACCTTTCTTCTGCTTTTCATCCCCAGACTAATGGACAGACCGAACGAACCAATCAAACCCTGGAGCAGTATCTCCGCTGCTTTAACTGCCACCTACAGGATGATTGGGTGGATCTACTTCCATTAGCTGAGTTCTCGTATAACAACTCTCAGAGTGCCTCCACTAAACAGTCTCCTTTTTACTCTAATCTAGGTTATCATCCTAACATTCTACCACGATTTCCCATAGAAACGCCTTTACCAGCAGTGGCTGAAAGAATCACGTCTTTACAGAAGAATATGGATCTTCTAAAGGAAAATCTGGAATCGGCTCAAGAAAGGTACAAGAAAGCAGCAGATAAATTTCGTAAACCTGCACCAGCTTTCAAGGTAGGAGACTTGGTCTGGCTGTCAACCAGAAATCTTAAGTTAAGGATTCCATCGTCTAAGTTGGGACATAAGTACATTGGACCCTATAAAATCAGTAAAATTATAAGTGCCGTTGCTTGTCGTCTTCAACTGCCCAGAACTATGAGAATCCACCCTGTCTTTCATGTATCCCTACTAAAGGCTGCGACACCCAATACGTTTCCTGGACGTTCCTCTCCTTGCCCTGACCCAGTGCTAGTCGATGGTCAGGAAGAATTTGTGGTGGAAAGGATTTTAGATTCCAGGTTGTATAGAAATCAGTTACAATATCTGATTAAATGGCAGGGCTACCCAGTGGAGGACAACTCATGGGAACCGGTCAATAACGTTAATGCTCCTCGCTTGCTCCGTCAGTTTCATCAGAGGTACCCACACAAGCCTGGTCTGAGGTCATCCGGAGGTTGTCCTTAAGGGGGGAGTAATGTAAGGTTCTATGTATATATTCCTGAAACTCAGTTTGTTCGTCAGCCATTTTACTTTCTGTCTTGCTGCAGCTATCTTGCCCTCAGTCAAAATGGAGTTTCCAGCTTGCATGTTCCCGCCCTGATTCTCTCCTTTGCTTCTTAAGCAGCCACAGCTGAGCAATCAGTGCTTCAGAATCTAGCCTGCAGTGAACCTGTGACTTGACTCCTGTAAGCCTTGGACCTTGTACTCCAGCTATTCCTACTGAGGAACTCTGAAGCACTTGTGGACTCTGAACCCTGCTCTTTGAAAGACCCACGTTTGCATGGACTTACGGTAACAGAGAAGAAGATCCTGAATCTGTATTGGAGAGTGATTGCTGAGCTTGGATTACTCTGGCCTGCTGTGTCTCCTGTTTCTGTGTCTGCAAACTGTGTGACTATTTCTGCCAACTTGTATGAAGTAATACAGGACTTTTCTATATCAAACCTGTGACTCCTGTGTTTTCATCGCACCCAAGCACAAGACGCTATATGAACTGTACTACATACATTACACTGTGGCAGATAACAGAAGGTGTGGTGGTGGGGGTCACTGGGGCAGAGGACAGGAGGTGTGGTGGTGGGGGCCACTGGGGCAGAGGACAGAAGGTATGGTGGTGGTGGCCACTGGGGCAGAAGACAGGAGGTGTGGTGGTGGCCACTGGGGCAGAAGCCAGGAGGTGTGGTGGTGAAGGCTACTGTGGCAGAGGACAGAAGGTGTGGTGGTGGGGGCCACTGGGGCAGAGGACAGGAGGTGTGGTGGTGGGGGCCACTGGGGCAGAGGACAGATGGTATGGTGGTGGTGGCCACTGGGGCTGAACACAAGAACACAGGAGGTGTGGTGGTGGTGGCCACTGGGGCAGAGGACAGGAGGTGTGGTGGTGGATGTCACTGGGGCAGAGGACAGGAGGTGTGCTGGTGGTGCCACTGGGGCAGAGGACAGGAGGTATGGTGGTGGAGGCTACTGTGGCAGAGGACAGAAGGTGTGGTGGTGGGGGCCACTGGGCAGAGGACAGGAGGTGTGGTGGTGGGGGCCACTGGGGCAGAGGACAGATGGTATGGTGGTGGTGGCCACTGGGGCAGAACACAAGAACACAGGAGGTGTGGTGGTGGCCACTGGCGCAGAGGACAGGAGGTGTAGTGGTGGAGGTCACTGGGGCAGAGGACAGGAGGTGTGCTGGTGGAGGCCACTGGGGCAGAGGACAGGAGGTATGGTGGTGGAGGCTACTGTGGCAGAGGATAGACAGTGTGGTGGTGGGGGCCACTGGGGCAGAGAACAGGAGGTGTGGTGGTGGGGCCCCTGGGGCAGAGGACAGGAGGTGTGGTGGTGGTGGTGATGGCCACTGGGGCAGAGGACAGGAGGTGTGGTGGTGGGGGCCACTGGGGCAGAGGACAGGAGGTGTGGTGGTGTGGGGCAACTGGGGCAGAGGACAGGAGGTGTGGTGGCGGGGGCCACTTTGGCAGAGGACAGGAGGTGTGGTGGTGGGGGCCACTGGGGCAGAGGACAGGAGGTGTGGTGGTGGAGGCCACTGGGGAAGAGAACAGGAGGTGTGGTGGTGGGGGCAACTGGGGCAGAGGACAGGAGGTGTGGTGGTGGGGGCCACTGGGGCAGAGGACAGGAGGTGTGATGGTGGTGGCCACTAGGGCACAGGAGATGTGGTGGTGGTGGCCACTGGGGCAGAGGACAGGAGGTGTAGTGGTGGTGATGGCCACTGGGGCGGAGGACAGGAGGTGTGGTGGTGGGAGCCACTTGGGGCAGAGGACAGGAGGTGTGGTGGTGGGAGCCACTGGGGCAGAGGACAGGAGGTGTGGTGGTGGTGGTGGCCACTGGGGCGGAGGACAGGAGGTGTGGTGGTGGGAGCCACTTGGGGCAGAGGACAGGAGGTGTGGTGGTGGTGGCCACTGGGGCAGAGGACAGGAGGTGTGGTGGTGGGAGCCACTGGGGCAGAGGACAGGAGGTGTGGTGGTGGTGGCCACTGGGGCAGAGGACAGGAGATGCAGTGGTTGTGGCCACATCCAGAGCTGCATTCACAATTCTGCACAGCTTTCTGCCAGTAGGAAATCAATGTGATGTAGATACAACTGGTGAATATTCCCTGGCTCACTTGGGTCAGGTGTGGCAAGGAATCAGGGTGCTGAACCCTATGACTGCACTGACAGTACCATAGAGACAACCAGAGACAGGATTTCTTCTTCAGATTTCGCCTTCAGACAGTCCACCAGCGCATCCAATCCACAGCCCGAAATATTGGCCACGATCTGCAGAACAGAGAAAATCCGATACAAGCAAAGCGTCAGTGTTTGCCCCATACCTGCACCGTAGCTCGACTCTTGTGTCACACATCCGACAGGCTCTTACGGGGGGCCTCGGCTGCTGCAGAAATGTAGGCTCCCCAGGCAACTGATGTGGCCTCAGCCACATGGCCCACAACTCCCGGCTACTCCCTTATAAGTATGGACCCACGGCACCATCTAGTGGCCAGCAGCAATACTAAAGCACTCAGCTGCGAAAGATCACACTGAGACAGTGCAGAATAGTGCAGGGAGGATTTGTGAGCGGGAGAAGATGAAGAGATTAACAACAATATAGCAAAGTTTTGATAACAGTGATGGACCCTGAGAGTAAAGGGTATGCCACACTAAACGAGATCGCTAACGAGATCGCTAACGAGATCGCTAAAACGTCACTATTAAGCGATCTCGTTAGCGACCTCGTGTGTGGCATGTAGCAACGATGTGGCCCCTGCTGTGATGTCGTTGATCGTTCACTAGCGTTCTGGACCGTTTTTTGATCGTTGGCGTCCCGCTGGTGAGCCTATATCGCTGTGTTTGGCACCTTTTGCGAACGACGAGCGACCTCGTTTGTGACGCCTGAGTTTTTAGCGTCACGGAGTGGATCGCAATATCTGTAAGTTTGCGTCACAGAGAGGATCGCAGAAGTTGCAAAGCAGGCTAGCAGGACGCAGAGAGCAGGAGCAATGCTGGAAATTCCTATGAATCAGAAGCGCTCAGTACATGCTAATGACAGATCCTAACGACCGCCAAAGTCGTTAAAGAGATCGCTGACCGCTGATGAGTCGTTTATGAGATCTCCTGTTTGGCAGCTGCTAGCGACCTAAAAGAGATCTCACTAACGATCTCGTTAGCTTGCGTCGTTATCGAGATCGCTAACGAGATCGCTAAGTGTGGCAGTACCTTAAGGGCCTGATAACACAACCGCGCCCGATAGGCAGTCACTTAATGATCTGCTCAGCGGCCGACACAAATTCTGCAATCATCGTTATCCACAGCAAACCGCCTGATTACACTGAATGGCGTATGAGCGATTCAGTCAAACCTGCCAGACTGGCGCTGTGGTCATTGGTTGGATGATTGGTGGCACATTTACTCAAGGCGCTGGGTCATCAGACACACAGTGCAGCATTTTATGGCCTAATTCATACTTACATTACTGTAAAACGCACTTTCCTCTTTAGTCTGGGCCACCAAACCTGGCATTATGGCTACACCACTCTCAGCAATAGCTCTGTGGAATAAGCCTTTGGCCAGTGGAGACGCCACCTGAATATAAGAAATACACAGAAGGGGGCAGGTTCATTAAGGGTTAAACGACAGGCCCTTACCTTCACCTATAGAACAACCGCCCAATCAGAGCCTCAGTAATGAGCAAAATATCAGCATCATAACTGCTCACCAGTGCAGAGACGCTGATTCCCCCCGCAGACTCCCCAAATATAGTCACAGAGTCGGGGTCCCCTCCGAAATCTGCAATGTTCTCCTGAACCCATTGGAGAGCTTCAACCTGATCCAAGAAGCCGTAGTTCCCAGGAGCACGGTCATCTCCAGTGCTGTGACAAGGATAGATAGCTGTTAATAAAATGAGGTGACCTTAACCCAGTGCCTCCCTGCAGAGCATTGTGCAAAAAGATGACAATGGTCCAGTCCATATAACACCAGGTATAGCCGCCTGGCAGCACACAGCATGGTCATTTCATGTCTTAACTCTAGGCAGTAAAGTCACTGACATCACAGACATTACCTAAGGAAGCCGAGGAGCCCCAGCCGGTACTGGATGGAAACAACTACAACGTTTTCATGGGCACCCAGTGCAGAACCTTCAAACATCATGGCTCCCCCCATCGTCAGGCCTCCACCATGTATGAACACCATGACCTGGGCAATGAGTAGAAGCTGTTCATTAATAGGGAATGCAGGTCAGAGTGAATTAGATTTTCTCACTGTGTCTCCAATTAGAATCATAAGGGACCGCCATGGGCACGGCCTCAGTGCACACAAAAGTGGGAGCTATAAAGTCTGCATCTACACACAGCAGCATGTATATATAAATGTTAGTTACACAATACAAGCTTGTCTCTTACCGGCAGCTTCACCTCCTTCACTCGATCAGCAGGTGTGAACACGTTTAGGTACAGACAGCCCTCCGACACTGGAGGTACAGCAGATTTGACTTTCACTTTCTCCAGTAACTGCTCCATCACGTGACGATCCTGCAGACATCTGTAATAAATATATATATATATATATATATATATATATATATAGTGTCTATATACACACTGCCCAAAAAATAAAATCCCACATCCTAGATATCACTGAAAGAAACATTCCAGTTGCAAATCTTTATTTTTAACATAGTAGAATGCATAGAGAACAATAAAACATAAAAATGATCAATGTAAATCACAATTAATATCCCATGGAAGTCTGGATTTGGAATTATACTAAAAAAGTGGGAAATCAAATTACAGGCTGATACAACTTAAGTGGAAATGCCTCAACTCAAGGAAATGATGCTCAGTAGTGTGTGTGGCTTCCACGTGCCTGTATGACCTCCCTACAATGCCTGGGCATGCTCCTGATGATTCGGTCAATGTTCTCCTGAGGGATCTCCTCTCAGACCTGGATTAAAGCATCAGTCAACTCCTGGACAGTCTGTGGTGCAATGTAGCGTTGGTGGATGGAACGAGACATGATGTCCCAGATGTGCCCGGTACCTAATGGCAGTCAGGGTACCTCTGGCTAGCACACGGAGGGCTGTGCTGTCCTCCAAAGACATGTCTCCCCACACCATTAGTGACGCACTGCCAAACCTGTCATGCTGGAGGATGTTGCAGGGAGCATCATGTTGTCCAGGGCGCCTTCACACTCTGTCACATGTGCTCAGTAAGACTTGGCACACAGATGAGAACTAGATAATTTAAATGTGGTCCAAAATGGTGCAACTCCACAAAATTCAGTACAAATTATGTAAACGTTTTGCTCGTACAACAGCGACCTTCATCAGTGTACCTACTGCTTTAATGTTGGTATGTGCATCCAGTGTAGACCAATGTAATCAGTTGGTGTATCTGGACTAATGGTGGATACCATGTCCTTGAGATACCACACATCCCACGATACACCAACCGATTACATTGGTCTACACCGGATGCACCACTTTATGACTCCAGCGCTTTCGAGCCCCAGGACATTACCGGACCAATATTTTCTAATATCCTGCACATACCAACATTAAAGCAGCCAGTACACTGATGAAGATCGCTGTTGTACGACCGAAACACTTACATCATTTGTACTGAATTTTGTGGAGTTGCACCATTTTGGACCACATTTACATTGTCTAGTTCTCATCCGTTTGTGTGCCAAGTCTTATTCAGCTAAGAACAAAGGTTTGGGACCCTACTTGTGCACCACTAAAGGTAGTGCCACGTTATAAATTCTCACTAATGTGCTCAGTGTGAACCTGCTCTCATCAGAGTGCACCAATGTCGAATCTGTCAATCTTTGTGTTCTCTGTCAAATGCTAATTGCCCTGCATGGTGTTAGACTGTAAGCACAACACCCACTTGTGGATGTCAGGTCCTCATTCCACCCTCATGGAACTGTTTCTGACAGTTTAAGCAGACACATGGATGTCAGTGGCCTGCTGGAAGTCATTTTGCAGGGCTCTGGCAATGCTCCTCTTTGTACGAAGGAGGAGGTAGAGGTCCTGCTGCTGGGTTGTTCCCCTCCACGTCTCCTGGTGTACTGGCCTGTCTCCTAGTACCTGCTCCATGCTCTGGACACTGTGCTGACAAACACCGCTACCCTTCTTTCCACAGGTCACATTGGTATGCCATCCTGGATGAGCTGCATTACCTGAGCAACTTTTGGGGGTTGTAGACACCGCCTCTTGCTACAGTACCTCTAGGGGTGAGAGCAGTTAGAAAATGGAAAAGTGACCAAAACAACAGCCAAAAAGGATGAGAACAAAGAAATGGTCTGTGGTCACCCCCTCCAGAACCGCTCCTTTATAGGGGTATATTGCTAATTGCCGATCATTTCTACCTGTCTGTTCCATGTGCACAGCAGCAGGAGAAACTGATTCACAATCAGTGTTGCTTCATAACTGGACAGGTTGATGTCACAGAAGTGTGACCGCTTGGGAGTTAGATTATGCTGATTAAGTGTTCCCTGTATTTTCTTGCACAGTATATATATATATATATATATATATATATATATATATATATATATATATATATATATAATAGTATGAATGTGAGTTCGGAGTTCTGCTACAACAGCATCTGAGTGCACTTACATTGGGGCATGATCTGAGGCCCCCCGCACGGAGCTCCAGGGCTCGGGGGGTTCTGGGGATGCAAATCTTAATGGACCAACAGGAGGTTTAGCGAAGGGGACTCCATAGAAGGCGTGAACAGTTCTGTCTGTTCCCTTTGCAGACATCGTCTTCCCTGCAGTTTACCATATTGCGTCTCCACCTGAGGGGGATCGTCTTCCTGTCCTAAAGCCACAAAAAAGCAGATTATTGGATGCAGAAAACTGCAGGGGACATCATGCCTGTACTCATGTCTCAGCCAGAGCTGCACTCACATCATCCCTGTACTCCGGTCACAGCCAGAGCTGCACTCACAGGTGTGCAGGACCCTCAGCCCTTCATCAGACAGCTCCGATTTCTGAGGACTGTGTTATTGTGGCCTGTACGTGAAGATCTGATAGGATCGGTCATATTCACACCCGGATCTGTCCAATTATGTGATGGAGGAATAACCAACAGTCCCCGAGCTTTATAAGAGCTCAGACGAGCAGTAAGGTGCGGTGCAGGCTGCAAGGTCTGAACACGTCCCAGCGCTCCTCACTTGTCACTTCCAGCAGGTGCAAGGTTATTATGTGTGGGGTCAGATGACTCACAGGCCACCGCTCCTTCATGCAGTGCACAATACAGGCGATCATGTTACCGCCGCACCTGTAACACAGATCTCAGGGCAGATACTCTCACCTGGACATCATGGGGAAGGGGCCGTAACTGCTCATTCTCCACCCTGGACACAATGTATCCAAGCTGTTAATAAGCCAAACACCTGGGTAATCTGCAGCACATGTAGATGAAGACCCCCAGGTATCACATAGGAGGGGATCATCACTGCTCTGAAGGGACCAAAAAGCACGACTATAGCAAGACCGATCATCAGACGAGACCACCAACATCACAAGGGACCGGCGGACAAGAGCAAACAATCACATGCTGATTACTGAAAATATCAACAACCTTTGTAACGATCCCATGAGATACCGCAATGTCAGCAGCCTGTTATCTGTGGCCCCAGGGACACTGCCGCACCTTTACTATACAGCAGCAACATAGACTGAGCGCTGTACAACCAAGAAGCCAATAATCCATGACAATACTGAGCCCCCACTAATAACCATAAGAGCTTACACTCCACAGGAGAGAGAGGACCCCACTGATCATAAGAGCTTACACTCTACAGGAGAGAGAGAGGACCCCGCTGACCATAAGAGCTTACACTGTACAGGAGAGAGAGGACCCCACTGACCATAAGAGCTTACACTGTACAGGAGAGAGAGGACCCCACTGATCATAAGAGCTTACACTGTACAGGAGAGAGAGGACCCCACTAACCATAAGAGCTTACACTCTACAGGAGAGAGAGAGGACCCCACTGACCATAAGAGCTTACACTCTACAGGAGAGAGAGAGGACCCCACTGATCATAAGAGCTTACACTCTACAGGAGAGAGAGAGGACCCCACTGACCATAAGAGCTTACACTGTACAGGAGAGAGAGGACCCCACTAACCATAAGAGCTTACACTCTACAGGAGAGAGAGAGGACCCCACTGACCATAAGAGCTTACACTCTACAGGAGAGAGAGGACCCCACTGACCATAAGAGCTTACACTCTACAGGAGAGAGAGAAGACCTCACTGACCATAAGAGCTTACACTCTACAGGAGAGAGAGGACCCCACTGATCATAAGAGCTTACACTCTACAGGGAGAGAGAGAGAGAGGACCCCACTGACCATAAGAGCTTACACTCTACAGGATAGAAAGGACCCCACTGACCATAAGAGCTTACACTCTACAGGAGAGAGAGGACCCCACTGATCATAAGAGCTTACACTCTACAGGAGAGAGAGAGAGAGAGGACCCCACTGACCATAAGAGCTTACACTCTACAGGATAGAAAGGACCCCACTGACCATAAGAGCTTACACTCTACAGGAGAGAGAGGAACCCACTGATCATAAGAGCTTACACTCTACAGGATAGAAAGGACCCCACTGATCATAAGAGCTTACACTCTACAGGAGAGAGAGAGGACCCCACTGACCATAAGAGCTTACACTGTACAGGAGAGAGAGGACCCCACTGACCACAAGAGCTTACACTCTACAGGAGAGAGAGGACCCCACTAACCATAAGAGCTTACACTCTACAGGGAGAGAGAGGACCCCACTGACCATAAGAGCTTACACTCTACAGGAGAGAGAGGACCTCACTGACCATAAGAGCTTACACTCTACAGGAGAGAGAGGACCCCACTGACCATAAGAGCTTACACTCTACAGGAGAGAGAGAGGACCCCACTGATCATAAGAGCTTACACTCTACAGGAGAGAGAGGACCCCACTGACCATAAGAGCTTACACTCTACAGGAGAGAGAGGACCCGACTGACCATAAGAGCTTACACTCTACAGGAGAGAGAGAAGACCTCACTGACCATAAGAGCTTACACTCTACAGGAGAGAGAGGACCCCACTGATCATAAGAGCTTACACTCTACAGGAGAGAGAGAGAGAGAGAGGACCCCACTGACCATAAGAGCTTACACTCTACAGGATAGAAAGGACCCCACTGACCATAAGAGCTTACACTCTACAGGAGAGAGAGGAACCCACTGATCATAAGAGCTTACACTCTACAGGATAGAAAGGACCCACTGATCATAAGAGCTTACACTCTACAGGAGAGAGAGAGGACCCACTGACCATAAGAGCTTACACTGTACAGGAGAGAGAGGACCCCACTAACCATAAGAGCTTACACTCTACAGGAGAGGGGAGGACCCCACTGACCATAAGAGCTTACACTCTACAGGAGAGAGAGGACCCGACTGACCATAAGAGCTTACACTCTACAGGAGAGAGAGAACCCCACTGACCATAAGAGCTTACACTCTACAGGAGAGAGAGGACCCCGCTGACCATAAGAGCTTACACTCTACAGGAGAGAGAGAGGACCTCACTGACCATAAGAGCTTACACTCTACAGGAGAGAGAGGACCCCACTGATCATAAGAGCTTACACTCTACAGGAGAGAGAGAGAGAGAGGACCCCACTGACCATAAGAGCTTACACTCTACAGGATAGAAAGGACCCCACTGACCATAAGAGCTTACACTCTACAGGAGAGAGAGGACCCCACTGATCATAAGAGCTTACACTCTACAGGAGAGAGAGAGAGAGAGGACCCCACTGACCATAAGAGCTTACACTCTACAGGATAGAAAGGACCCCACTGACCATAAGAGCTTACACTCTACAGGAGAGAGAGGAACCCACTGATCATAAGAGCTTACACTCTACAGGATAGAAAGGACCCCACTGATCATAAGAGCTTACACTCTACAGGAGAGAGAGAGGACCCCACTGACCATAAGAGCTTACACTGTACAGGAGAGAGAGGACCCCACTGACCACAAGAGCTTACACTCTACAGGAGAGAGAGGACCCCACTAACCATAAGAGCTTACACTCTACAGGAGAGAGAGAGGACCCACTGACCATAAGAGCTTACACTCTACAGGAGAGAGAGGACCTGACTGACCATAAGAGCTTACACTCTACAGGAGAGAGAGGACCCCACTGACCATAAGAGCTTACACTCTACAGGAGAGAGAGAGGACCCCACTGACCATAAGAGCTTACACTCTACAGGAGAGAGAGAGGACACCACTGATCATAAGAGCTTACACTCTACAGGAGAGAGAGGACCCCACTGACCATAAGAGCTTACACTCTACAGGAGAGAGAGAGGACCCCGCTGACCATAAGAGCTTACACTCTACAGGAGAGAAAGAGGACCCCACTGACCATAAGAGCTTACACTCTACAGAAGAGAGAGGACTCCACTGACCATAAGAGATTACACTCTACAGGAGAGAGGAGCCCACTGATCATAAGAGCTTACACTCTACAGGAGAGAGAGGACCCCACTGACCATAAGAGCTTACACTCTACAGGAGAGAGAGGATCCCACTGACCATAAGAGCTTACACTCTACAGGAGAGAGAGAGCGGACCCCACCGACCATAAGAGCTTACACTCTACAGGAGAGATGACCCCACTGACCATAAGAGCTTACACTCTACAGGAGAGAGAGAGGACCCCACTGACCATAAGAGCTTACACTCTACAGGAGAGATGACCCCACTGACCATAAGAGCTTACACTCTACAGGAGAGAGAGAGGACCCCACTGACCATAAGAGCTTACACTCTACAGGAGAGAGAGAGGACCCCACTGACCATAAGAGCTTACACTCTACAGGAGAGAGGACCCCACCGATCATAAGAGCTTACACTCTACAGGAGAGAGAGGACCCTGCTGACCATAAGAGCTTACACTCTACAGGAGAGAGAGGACCCCACTGACCATAAGAGCTTACACTCTACAGGAGAGAGAGAGGACCCCACTGACCATAAGAGCTTACACTCTACAGGAGAGAGAGAGAGGACCCCACTGACCATAAGAGCTTACACTCTACAGGAGAGAGAGGACCCCACTGACCATAAGAGCTTACACTCTACAGGAGAGAGAGAGAGGACCCCACTGACCATAAGAGCTTACACTCTACAGGAGAAAGAGGACCCCACTGACCATAAGAGCTTACACTCTACAGGAGAGAGAGGACCCCACTGACCATAAGAGCTTACACTCTACAGGAGAGAGAGGACCCCACTGACCATAAGAGCTTACACTCTACAGGAGAGAGAGGACCCCACTGACCATAAGAGCTTACACTCTACAGGAGAAAGAGAGAGGACCCCACTGACCATAAGAGCTTACACTCTACAGGAGAGAGAGGACCCCACTGATCATAAGAGCTTACACTCTACAGGAGAGAGAGGACCCCACTGACCATAAGAGCTTACACTCTACAGGAGAGAGAGAGGACCCCACTGACCATAAGAGCTTACACTCTACAGGAGAGAGAGAGAGGACCCCACTGACCATAAGAGCTTACACTCTACAGGAGAGAGAGGACCCCACTGACCATAAGAGCTTACACTCTACAGGAGAGAGAGAGAGGACCCCACTGACCATAAGAGCTTACACTCTACAGGAGAAAGAGGACCCCACTGACCATAAGAGCTTACACTCTACAGGAGAGAGAGGACCCCACTGACCATAAGAGCTTACACTCTACAGGAGAGAGAGGACCCCACTGACCATAAGAGCTTACACTCTACAGGAGAGAGAGGACCCCACTGACCATAAGAGCTTACACTCTACAGGAGAAAGAGAGAGGACCCCACTGAC
>JARQOD010000010.1:45097827-45110327 GCA_033576555.1 Oophaga sylvatica | reverse complement strand
TGACATCTACTGCTGCCTGTGCTTATGTTAAAGGTGTGAGTAGGACGACAGGCAAGTGGAAAAAGGGAAAGAGAGAGTGACTGAGGAGAAATAGCAACGATAGCTTACCTCCACTCTGCACCACCGGACACCAGGTCCGAGCTTGCTAGTACCTTCACGGCTAGTGGGAAAAACCGGAGACCCTGCTGGACTTCAGGTCACAGAGGGGCCCAACAGTGCTGATACGTAACCGGGGTCAGGAAGAACAGGAGTCTAGCAGGACGCTGCAGATAGAGACTTAGTTCTGTCCAAAAGAAGGCTCTACCACAATGTCAGCCGGGCGTAGCTGTTTCACACGGAGTTAGGCTTTGTTTCATGCAAGTCAGAAACTCACACATATAAAGACGTAAGGAGGCCCTACACCTACTCAGTGATTACTGGACGTGCATCCTCCACCCTGAGCAGCTTCCCGGGACATGCCTGCAAATACACCAGTAAAGGTACAGAAAGAGACTGTCTTGTGTGTGTCTGCCTCATTGCCCTGCCCCCGCACCGCCATACACCTCGAGGGATCAGTCTCACCTGTGGGAGACTTAACACCTTGCTGCCCAGTAAAAACCCCTCAGAGGATTCACCCTGCAGCGCTGGTCACCCTGACCAGGAACCACAGGTGGCGTCACGAACATTCTACAATCCCCTGTAAATATCCCCTTTAGTGAGTGCCCAGGGCAACGGACCGAGCTGCGCTACCCGTGACATCCCCCAGTGAAGTGAACGGGCTCGGTGCCGAGTACCCCAAAGCCCTGCTACGTGCGACTCAAACGCATCCGGTACCGGATCCGTTTTTTTAAAAACACGCCGGATCGCGCCTGATTCAAAAAGCCTGAAGTGTGAAAGCAGCCTTAAACACATTTGGGAGACGCCTCGCTATTCTCATCAGGAGAGCTTTTAACGAGCAATATGGGATGGGAAATATACAGGAAAAAGTATGCAGCTATGAATCCTTGTGAGAACCTGATATTAGAAGTGGAAAGGAAGAACAAAAACAACAAACTGAATGAAAAAAGAGGAGCAAGAGAAACAGACTACAAACTACAATGTGTCCATAGAAATGACAGAGCGTGGGAAACCAACAAGGAGAACTGGAGCTGCTGACAGTGTGACGTAGTCACTGGGAAAGTGCTGGAGGGGAGATATGTGTCACTGTGCTTAATAGCGTCAGTGATGTAAACCCAGAATATTTTCCTCCAGCACACTAGGTGCTGTGAGGATTATTTTACATAATGGGCTGGTTTTTATGTGGACATCCAGTCCTAGACCCCAAAAAGTCGCTAAGGGGTTGTCAAAGGACACGGGGAGAGACTTGCTTTGCTGGAGATGTCGCTGTCCAGGACATATACTGTGAAGCGCTGCGGAATATGTTGGCGCTATATAAATAAAGATTAATATTATTTATTATTATAGCCGCTCGTTGCACCTGGTCCTCCGAGGAGATGGACTGCAGCCTAGGGAGGCACTGCTCCTACTATGCGTATTCCACTGTAGTGAGAACTATCAGCCCGGTGAGGGGCCACAGTCCTGTCCCGTGTCAATAAATGGGGCGCTGGTGTCGGGACTCTTAGACTCAGGGAGTTTGGTAACACTAAAAAGGGCCACACTCTCCCACCAGTTGTGTTCCAGGGTAACATGTGAGTGTCCGCTGTATCCACGGGGACACCAAGGACTACCCCATTGCCAGAGTGTCCATTAAAGTCCCATGAGGTTGAGGTGGTCGAAGGTTTGCTGCACCCAGTGATAATCGGGAGGAACGCAGACAGGAGCCAGCTCAACCCTGATGAAACCCCATCGCAGTCGGAGGTTCATGAGTTCCCCTTGTGTGTCCTTTCTGGTGGCGAAGACGAGATGTTGACCAGTAAGGCCGAAATTCCTGAGCTGGAGGTTTCTGGTGGGAATTTTGCAGGATTTAACTTTAAGAAATGCACTTGAAAATGTGACTTTGATAAATGGGGTGGTCCAAGAGCCAGGGGCCGGCACCAGGTTTCCCGTACTTTGCAGTCTATGAGGAATTGCTATATCGGGTCACTAAACAGCGAGGGGAAGTATTAGAGTAGCTGTTAGTCCCGGGACCCTAAAGACGTATGGCCCATTCTCATGTCTTGCGGGGCATCTATGCATAGATGAAACCCAATAGCAAGTACAAAGGTTCTATTGGCCTGGGCGTCACAGAGACATTGTAAATTTCTGCCGGTCCTGCCCTACTTGTCAGCTAACTGCTCCCATATCCCACTTCCGCAGTCCTTTAGTTCCGTTACACATAATCAAAGTCCCATTTGACCGGACTGCCATGGATCTGGTCGGACCCTTAGTTAAGTCCGCCAGATGTCATCAATACATCCTGGTGGTAATGGACTGACCCAGAGGCGGTACCACTGAGAAACTCAGACACCTGGAGTATAGCACGGGACCTAGTCCATATTTTCTCCCAGACGGGCCTTCCAAAGGAGATCCTGACAGATCAAGGGACACCGTTCATGTCCAAGATAATGAGGGAGTTGTGCAAGACCCTCCAAATTACCCAACTTAGGACGTCAGTGTATTATCCGCAGACAGATGGCCTGGTGGAGAGGTTCAATAAGACCCTGAAATCCGTGTTGAATAAGTTCGTGGAGAAGGATGGCCGAGATTGGGATTGCCTCCTGCGATACCCACTGTTCTCCATTAGAGAAGTCCCACAGGCCTCTCGGGGGTTCTCGCCGTTCAAGCATTTATATGGATAGCACCCTCGGTGTCTTCTGGACATTGCAAAGGATACCTGGGAAGCGCAGGTAACACCCCACCAAAGCATTATTGAACATGTGGCCCAGATGCAGGACAGGATCACTAGGGTGATGCCGATTGTGAGGTAGAGTCTACTCCAAGCACAAAAGGCCCAGGCAAGAGTCTACAATCGGTCGGCAAGACTGAGACAGTTTAGCCCTGGAGACTGGGTGTTGGTGTTGATTCCCACCATTGAAAGTAAATTCCTAGCCAAGTTACAAGGGCCATACATGGTGGTCAAAAAGTTGAGTGACATCAACTACAAGGTCCACCAACCAGGAAGAAGAAAACCGTAACAGGTGTACATTAACTTGCTGAAACTGTGGTGAGAGAGGGATCGGCAGAAGCAACGTGCCTGGTCGAGGATGTCACAGTGGCAGAGACACTGTCACGGGCCCAGAAACAACAGTTACGTGAGCTGCCTCAGCGAACTGAGACCTGTTTTCAGCGTGACCAGGTTGTATGAAGGTGGTGGAGCACGGATCCTGACTGAACCACATGTGAGGGTGAACCAAAGGCCGTGTCAGATTCCTGAAACTCACCGCAATGTGATCGCCAAGGAGGTGAAGATAATGTTGAGCCTGGGGGTCATCGAGCAGTCAAAGAGCGGCTGGTCCAGCCCTATTGTCCTTGTGCCAAAGCCAGATGGAGAGTG
Organism: Oophaga sylvatica; assembly: GCA_033576555.1. Lineage (NCBI taxonomy): Eukaryota > Metazoa > Chordata > Amphibia > Anura > Dendrobatidae > Oophaga > Oophaga sylvatica. The sequence goes on along the minus strand of JARQOD010000010.1, from coordinate 45,106,876 downwards.
GTGCTTCGGTAATGATTACAGGAAGCTTAATGAGGTGTCCTAGTTCGACACATATCCGATGCCCCGGGTTGATGAGCTTATTTAGAGGCTAGGGTCAGCCAGATACATCACCACCCTGGACCTAACAAAGGGGTACTGGCAAATTCTCCTGTTTCCAAGTGCCAAGGAGAAGACAGCTTTCTCTACACCTGATGGGTGCTTCCATTATACCAGAATACTGTTCAGTCTGCAAGATCCCCAGGTACCTTCCATCGGGCTACGGTCCTCATCCTAGCCTCTCACAAGGAGTATGCCGTCACTTATTTCGACTACATCGTGATCTTCAGCCCGGATTGGGGAAGTCACCTGCAGCAGGTCCAGGCCGTACTGGATGCAATGAGGAAGGCAGGGTTTACCATAAACCCAAAGAAGTGCACCCTCGGGAAAGAAGAGGCAAAGCACTTGAAGAGGCAAAACACTTGGGCTAGATAAAGCCACAAATAGATAAAGTGGAGGCAATCCAAAAGTGGCCACAGCCAGTCTCCAAAAAGCAGGTTAGGGAGTTTCTGGGAATTATGGGATATTATTGGACAATTTATGTCGAATTTCACCATGATAGTGGCCCCCTGACAGATCTTCTCAAGGGCACAAAGTCAACGATGCTCAATTGGTCCTCTGAAGCTGACATGGCATTCAAGGAGTTGAAGATCTTCCTGTACAGACAGCCAATCTTGGTCGCACCAGACTTCACTAAGGAGTTTGTGCTCCAGACGGACACCTCAGAGGTCGGTTTAGGAGCTGTGCTGTCCCAGGTAATAGATTGCGATGAACACCAAGTCCTATATCTGAGTAGGAAATTCTCCTCCTGTGAGAAGAACTATGCCATTGTGGAGAAAGAGTGCTTGGCCATCAAGAGGAAAAATGCCCGGGTAACTAGGTGGTTTCTGGCGCTCCAGGACTTTACTTTTCATGTGGAGCACAGGCCAGGGAAGTTGCATTGGAATGCAGATGCCCTGTCCAGAGTTCCTTGCCTAGCCAGTGAAGGTGCCAAAACCACCGGCTTTGGGCAGAGGGGGGATATGTGACAAAGTAACTGGGAAAGTGCTGGAGGGAAGATATGTTTCACTATGCCTAATGGCCTCAGTGATATAAAACCCAGAGTATTTTCCTGTTTAAGCTAAGTTGCATAATGGGCTGGTTTTTATGTGGACATCCATAGAGTGGGTGGGAGGATGTCTTCAATAGCAGAGCCGGCACCACCGTGTGCTGACAGAACCTGTGTGATGTCACAGTCATGTGATCAGTAACATGATAAAGGAGTCACATGGTCTGGGGCTTAAGTAGCTGGCTTCCAAAGGCACCACGTTGTAAAAAAGACATTGAAAAACTGGAGCAAGTTCAGAGAAGAGCTACCAGGATGGTGAGGAGACTGCAAAGTATGTCCTACAAGGAATATTATAGAAAAAACAACAAAAATAGATAAAACAGATTCCTCTAGTGTGAGGGACACAGGAACAATAAATCCAGTATATAAGGTAAATACACAGTATGCACCGGGCACAGAATATCTGTGATATATTAGAAAGTGCAGTACTGCTAGCAGCAAAACTATCTCCTCAAGATTAAAAAATACAAGTAACACTCCAGTATGTATTGATTCCCAAATGTTATCCACACAGCAAGATTTTTTTTAATATAAAGTGCATTTGTGCAAGAAATAATTTTGAAAATGTTCCCAAGTGGGCATTTAGTTGTGGAGTACAATCGGGAACCAGTGTGAGTAGTCAAATAAATAGCTGCCTGTTTGCATTGGTGCACTATATTAAGTATATATCTCCTGTTGTAGGGACCAGGATAACAGGCCTTATATAATCCAAATCTTAGTGGATAGACAGATAAGTTCGGCATATGATTGTCCTCTTTGTTCCTCAAGTGAATCTGTGTGGAGGAAACCACATACGTTCTTGTGGGTGACTGAACCGACAGCCAACCTCATCCAGATACAATGGGGTGCCAAAAGAAAAACATAGGTTCAAGGTCCGGCATCAAGGAGGAAGCAATAATAGATAATCTTTGACTCTTAAGAGTTACTGACTAGGTGATTATTACAACCCACAGCCACTGATCTTCACACAACCATTTATCTGATGATCAAGAACTTCAAAAATGTTACGGAATCAGTTCAGCTTCTCATCCATGGAGGGATCACTCACAATGTGTGGAGGCTTCTCATCCATGGAGGGGGTCACTCATAATGTGCGGGGGCTTCTCATCCATGGAGGGGTCACTCACAATGTGCGGGGCTTCTCATCCATGGAGGGGTCACTCACAATGTGTGGGGGCTATTCCTCATACCATTGAGGGATCACTCACAATGTGTGGGGCTTCTCATCCATGGAGGGGTCACTCAAATGTGGGGGGCTTCTCATCCATGGAGGGGTCACTCAAATGTGGGGGCTTCTCATCCATGAAGGGGATCACTACCATGTGCGGGGGCTTCTCATCCATGGAGGGGTCACTCACAAGTGTGGGGGCTTCTCATCCATAAAGGGGATCACTCACAATGTGGGGGGCTTCTCATCCATGAGGGGTCACTCACATTGTGTGGGGCTTCTCATCCATGGAGGGGTCACTCACAATGTGTGGGGCTTCTCATCCATGGAGGGATCACTCACAATGTGTGGAGGCTTCTCATCCTTGGAGGGGATCACTCACAATGTGTGGGGGCTTCTCATCCATGGAGGGGATCACTCACTAATGTGGGGGCTTCTCGTCCATGGAGGGGATCACTCACAATGTGGGGGGCTTCTCATCCATGGAGGGGATCACTCACAATGTGTGGGGCTTCTCATCCATGAGGGGATCACTCACATGTGGGGGGCTTCTCATCCATGTAAGGGACCACTCACAATGTGTGGGGCTTCTCATCCATAGGAGGGGATCACTCACAATGTGGGGGGCTTCTCATCCATGTAGGGATCACTCACAATGTGTGGAGGCTTCTCATCCATGGAGGGGATCACTCACAATGTGTGGAGGCTTCTCATCCTGGAGGGGATCACTCACAATGTGTGGAGGCTTCTCGTCCTTGGAGGGGATCACTCACAATGTGTGGGGCTTCTCATCCATGGAGGGGATCACTCACAATGTGTGGAGGCTTCTCATCCATGGAGGGGATCACTCACAATGTGTGGGGGCTTCTCATCCATGGAGGGGATCACTCACAATGTGTGGGGGCTTCTCATCCATGGAGGGGATCACTCAAATGTGGGGGGCTTCTCATCCATGGAGGGGATCACTCACAATGTGGGGGCTTCTCATCCATGGAGGGGATCACTCACAATGTGTGGGGGCTTCTCATCCATGAAGGGATCACTCACAATGTGTGGGGCTTCTCATCCATTGGAGGGGATCACTCACAATGTGGGGGGCTTCTCATCCATGGAGGGGTCACTCACAATGTGTGGGGCTTCTCGTCCATGTAAGGGGATCACTCACAATGTGTGGAGGCTTCTCATCCATGGAGGGGATCAGTCACAATTTTGGGGGCTTCTCATCCATGGAGGGGTCACTCACTAATGTGCGGGGCTTCTCATCCTATGGAGGGATCACTCACAATGTGCGGGGGCTTTTGATCCATGGAGGGGATCACTCTCAATGTTGGGGTCTTCTCATCTATGAGGGGATACTACCATGTGCGGGGGCTTCTCATCCATAGAGGGGGTCACTACAATGTTGGGGACTTCTCATCCATAGGGGGATCACACAAATGTGCGGGGCTTCTCATCAATGGAAGGGATACTCACAACTCCCAATTGATGTGAAAAGGTTTTCCCCATGCAGGATCACTCACAATGTGTGGAGGCTTCTCATCCATGGAGGGGATCACTCACAATGTGTGGAGGCTTCTCATCCTTGGAGGGGATCACTCACAATGTGTGGGGGCTTCTCATCCATGGAGGGATCACTCACAATGTGTGGAGGCTTCTCGTCCATGGAGGGGATCACTCACAATGTGTGGGGGCTTCTCATCCAGGAGGGGATCACTCACAATGTGTGGAGGCTTCTCGTCCATGGAGGGGATCACTCACAATGTGTGGGGGCTTCTCATCCATGGAGGGGATCACTCACAATGTGTGGAGGCTTCTCGTCCATGGAGGGGATCACTCACAATGTGTGGGGGCTTCTCATCCATGTAAGGGACCACTCACAATGTGTGGAGGCTTCTCATCCTTGGAGGGGATCACTCACAATGTGTGGGGGCTTCTCATCCATGGAGGGGATCACTCACAATGTGTGGAGGCTTCTCGTCCATGGAGGGATCACTCACAATGTGTGGGGGCTTCTCATCCATGGAGGGGATCAGTCACAATGTGCGGGGGCTTCTCATCCATGGAGGGGATCACTCACAATGTGCGGGGACTTGTCATCTATGGAGGTGATCACTCACAATGTGTGGGGGCTTCTGATCCATGGAGGGGGTCACTCTCAATGTCTGGGGTCTTCTCTTCTATGGAGGGGGTGACTCACAATGTGCGGGGGCTTCTCATCCATATAGGGGGTCACTAACAATGTTTGGAGACTTCTTATCCATAGTGGGGGTCACGAAAAATGTGCGAGGGCTTCTCATCAATGGAGGGGGATACTCACAACTTCTCCCATTATTCAGGACAATCTGCTGATAATGATTTTTGTCCCCATGACCAGGTCAAAATGAGAACTAAGCGTCTTGGTGAATAAAATGCTAACATTTTGGGTTCATGGACAGGAGACTCACAAATCTCATCCCGTTGCTGTCAAGCCTCAAAACGTAACAAATAAAACCCAGAATCTTGTAATAACTCCGAGCTCTGATGATACAAGAGAAGGACAGAAGTCTAAAGAATAAGGGGCAGGAGTGTGAGGAATAAGGGGCAGGAGCGTGGGGAATAAGGTGCAGGAGTGTGGACAATAAGGGGCAGGAGTGTGGAGAATAAGGGGCAGGAGTGTGAAAATAAGGGGCAGTAGTGTGGAGGATAAGGGGCAGGAGTGTGGGGAATAAGGGGCAGGAGTGTGGAGAATAAGGGGCAGGAGTCTGGATGATAAGGGGCAGAAGTGTGGCGAATAAGGGCAGGAGTGTGGAGAATAAGGGGCAGGAGCGTGGAGAATAAGGGGCAGGACTGTGGAGAATAAGGGGCAGGAGTGTGGCGCATAAGGGGCAGGAGTGTGGAGAATAAGGGGCAGGACTGTGGAGAAAAAGGGGCAGGAGAGTGGAGAATAAGGGGCAGGAGAGTGGAGAATAAGGGCAGGAGCGTGGGGAATAAGGGGCAGGAGCGTGGGGAATAAGGGGCAGGAGTGCGGAGAATAAGGGGCAGGAGTGCTGAGAATAAGGGCAGGAGTGTGGAGAATAAGGGGCAGGAGTGTGGGGAATAAAGGGCAGGAGTGTGGCGAATAAGGGGCAGGAGCGTGGAGAATAAGGGGCAGGAGTCTGGAGAATAAGGGGCAGAAGCGTGGAGAATAAGGGGCAGGAGCGTGGAGAATAAGGGGCAGGAGTGTGGAGAGTAAGGGGCAGGAGTGTGGAGAATAAGGGGCAGGAGCGTGGACAATAAGGGCAGGAGCGTGGGGAATAAGGGGCAGGAGGGTAAGGGTCAGGAGCTTGGAGAAAAAGTGGCAGGAGTGTGGAGAATAAGGAGCAGGAGTGTGGAGAATAAGGGGCAGGAGTGTGAGGAATAAGGGGCAGGAGTGTGGAGAATAAGGGGCAGGAGTGTGGAGAATAAGGAGCAGGTGTGTGGAGAATAAGGGGCAGGAGCGTGGAGAATAAGGGGCAGGAGTCTGGAGAATAAGGGGCAGAGCGTGAGAGAATAAGGCAGGAGCGTGGAGAATAAGGGGCAGGAGTGTGGAGAATAAGGGGCAGGAGCGTGGGGAATAAGGGGCAGGAGGGTAAGGGGCAGAGGTGGAGAAAAAGTGGCAGGAGTGTGGGAATAAGGGGCAGGAGTGTGGGAATAAGGGGCAGGAGTGTGGAGAATAAGGAGCAGGGTGGAGGAATTAAGGGGCAGGAGGTGGAAATAAGGGGCAGGAGCGTGGGGAATAAGGGGCAGGAGTGTGGGGAATAAGGGGCAGGAGTGTGGGGAATAAGGGGCAGGAGTGTGGGAATAAGGGAGGAGTGGGAATAAGGGCAGGAGTGTGGGATAAGGGCAGAGTGTGGGAATAAGGGGCAGGAGTGTGGGGAATAAGGGGCAGGAGTGTGGAGAATAAGGGCAGGAGTGTGGGAATAAGGGCAGGAGTGTGGGGGAATAAGGGGCAGGAGTGTGGGAATAAGGGGCAGGAGTGTGGAGAATAAGGGCAGATGTGGATAGGCAGATGTGGGAATAAGGGGCAGGAGTGTGGGGAATAAGGGGCAGGAGTGTGGGAATAAGGGCAGGAGTGTGGGAATAAGGGGCAGGAGTGTGGAGAATAAGGAGCAGGAGTGTGGGGAATAAGGGGCAGGAGTGTGGGAATAAGGGGCAGGAGTGTGGGGAATAAGGGGCAGGAGTGTGGAGAATAAGGGCAGGAGTGTGGGGAATAAGGGGCAGGAGTGTGGGGAATAAGGGGCAGGAGTGTGGGGAATAAGGGCAGGAGTGTGGAGAATAAGGGCAGGAGTGTGGAGAATAAGGGGCAGGAGTGTGGGAATAAGGGGCAGGAGTGTGGATAAGGCAGTGGGGAATAAGGGGCAGGAGTGTGGGGAATAAGGGGCAGGAGTGTGGGGAATAAGGGGCAGGAGTGTGGGGAATAAGGGGCAGGAGTGTGGGAGAATAAGGGGCAGGAGTGTGGGAATAAGGGCAGGAGTGTGGGGAATAAGGGGCAGGAGTGGTGGGGAGAATAAGGGGCAGGAGTGTGGGAATAAGGGGCAGGAGTGTGGGAATAAGGGGCAGGAGTGTGGGGAATAAGGGGCAGGAGTGTGGAGAATAAGGGCAGGAGTGTGGGGGAATAAGGGGCAGGAGTGTGGGAATAAGGGGCAGGAGTGTGGAGAATAAGGGGCAGGAGTGTGGGGAATAAGGGGCAGGAGTGTGGGAATAAGGGGCAGGAGTGTGGGGAATAAGGGGCAGGAGTGTGGGAATAAGGGCAGGAGTGTGGGAATAAGGGGCAGGAGTGTGGGGAATAAGGGGCAGGAGTGTGGGGAATAAGGGCAGGATGTGGGGAATAGGGGCAGGAGTGTGGGAATAAGGGGCAGGAGTGTGGAGAATAAGGGGCAGGAGTGTGGGGAATAAGGGGCAGGAGTGTGGGGAATAAGGGGCAGGAGTGTGGGGAATAAGGGGCAGGAGTGTGGGAATAAGGGGCAGGAGTGTGGAGAATAAGGGGCAGGAGTGTGGGAATAAGGGGCAGGAGTGTGGGGAATAAGGGCAGGAGTGGTGGGGAATAAGGGCAGGAGTGTGGAGAATAAGGGCAGGAGTGTGGAGAATAAGGGAGGGGAAGGAGAGTGTGGGGAATAAGGGGCAGGAGTGTGGGAATAAGGGGCAGGAGTGTGGAATAAGGGGCAGGAGTGTGGGAATAAGGGGCAGGAGTGTGGGAATAAGGGCAGGAGTGGGGGAATAAGGGGCAGGAGTGTGGAGAATAAGGGGCAGGAGTGGGGGAATAAGGGCAGGAGTGTGGGGAATAAGGGCAGGAGTGTGGGAATAAGGGGCAGGAGTGTGGGAATAAGGGCAGGAGTGTGGGAATAAGGGCAGGAGTGTGGAGAATAAGGGGCAGGAGTGTGGGGAATAAGGGGCAGGAGTGTGGGGAATAAGGGGCAGGAGTGTGGGGAATAAGGGGCAGGAGTGTGGGGAATAAGGGGCAGGAGTGTGGAGAAAAGGGGCAGGAGTGTGGGGAATAAGGGGCAGGAGTGTGGGGAATAAGGGGCAGGAGTTTTTGGGGAATTAAGGGGCAGGAGTGTGGGAATAAGGGCAGGATGTGGGAATAAGGGGCAGGGGTGTGGGGAATAAGGGCAGGAGTGTGGGAATAAGGGCAGGGGTGGGAATAAGGGGCGGGGGTGTGGGGAAAAAAGGGCAGGAGTGTGGAAAAATAAGGGCGGGTGTGGGGAAAAGGGCAGGAGTGTGGAGAATAAAGGGGCAGGGAGTGGGTTTGGGGAATAAGGGGAGGATGTGGGGAATAAGGGCAGAGTGTGGGGAAATAAGGGGGAGAGTGGGGGAATAAGGGGGGGGTGTGGGAATAAAGGGGAGGAGTGTGGAAATAAGGGGGAGAGTGGGAAATAGGGGGAGGAGTGTGGGGAATAAGGGGGAGGAGTTGGGGGGAAAAAGGGGGGGAGTTTGGGGGGGTAAGGGGAGGAGTGTGGGGTAAGGGGGGAGTTGGGAATAAGGGGCAGGAGTGTGGGGAATAAGGGGCGGGTGTGGGAAAAGGCAGGGTTGGGAGAATTAAGGGCAGGGTGTGGGGAAAAAGGGAGGAGTGTGGGAAAAAGGGGGAGGAGTGTGGGGGAAAAAGGGGGGGAGTGTGGGGAAAAGGGGCAGGAGTGGGGAATAAGGGCAGGGGTTTTTTTGGGGAATAAGGGGCAGGAGTTGGGGGGAAAAAGGGGCGGGTGTGGGGAATAAGGGCAGGGTGTGGGGGAAAAAGGGGGGATGGGGGAATAAGGGCGGGTGGGGAATAGGGCGGAGTGTGGGAATAAGGGGGCAGGAGGTGGGGGAATAAGGGCAGGGTTGGGGAATAAGGGGGAGGAGTGTGGGGGAAAAGGAGCAAAAGGGTGTGGGATAAGGGGAAAGGGTGTGGGGAATAAGGGGGAGGATGTGGGGGAAAAGGGGCAGGAGTGTGGGAAAGGGGGAGGATGTGGGGAATAAAGGGGAGGGGTGTGGAGAATAAGGGGAGGAGTTGGGGAAAAGGGGCAGGAGTGTGGGAATAAGGGCAGGAGTGTGGGAAAAAGGGCAGGGGTGTGGGGAATAAGGGGGAGGAGTGTGGGAATAAGGGGGAGGAGTGTGGGGAATAAGGGGAGGGTGTGGGGAAAAAGGGGCAGGAGTTGGAGATAGGGCAGGAGGTGGGGAATAAAGGGCAGGAGTTGGGGAAAAGGGGCAGGAAAAATTTGGGGGAAAAAGGGGCAGGGTGTGGGGGAATTTAAGGGGAGGGTGTG
>JARQOD010000010.1:45052665-45097727 GCA_033576555.1 Oophaga sylvatica | reverse complement strand
GTGGGACTCTGCATGGCCTGCCTACAGTTGGACACCCCATGTGGGATACTCATGGCCTGGCTTAGTGGTCGGGCCACATGTTAGGATCTGCGGCCTGTGTGCGGTGGTCGACCCCCAATGGAGACACTGCATGGTTGCGCTACAGTGGTCGTACCCCCAGTGTAGGATACGCATGGTGGCTACAGTGGCATTGCCCCAGTGTGAGGACCTGCATGGCCTTGTGTCGGTGGTCTTACACCCCAGTGGAGGACACTCATGGTTGCGTTCTCGGTGGGCCCACAAATTGCCCGTTGTCTGTAAATATCTTACTGGTGAGGTACCCTTCACGCTTCGGTCTTTGTTTATGTCCTTATGGTTTTGGCGTTTTCTTAATTCTCTGAAAACATTAAAAAACTTTTCTGTGTTCATTGCAAACAGGGGAGTGTGGGGCGGCGTCACCGAGCCGGTCCGGGCAGTCAAACTCCTCCTTGTACCGTTGGCCTTATATCTGCTGCCACCAAGCCGGTGGAATACTTTTGACCCGCCTTGGCATTGTCCGGTCACCGCAGCTCCTCATCACCACCTTCAGCTGCTGGATTCTCCTTCTGTGTCTGTAAACCCCTTGGGAGGCCACTCAGAATTTGTATCCCTTCTTCAGGCGAGGCATGCTGCTTATTGGAGCGGCCTGGTCCAAGTCCATAGAGGTTTGGGCAATGTCCAGGACCGACCCGGCTCCATCACCTACAAGGAATCACCCGCAAGGGACAGTAAGGAAGTGACGGCAATGAAACCACTCAGAAATCATATGGAAAGGGGGAGGAGAACATGGTCACTGGTTCGGATGTGCCAGCAGCTCCGACAACCCAACCTCCGGACATCCTCTGCCGCCCGGCCACGTTCCCCAGGACCTCTGCTTGTATCCATGGCCGCAAAAGGTACAATTGATAGACTGCCCCGGAGTCCCCTCCTCAACTCCCCCCTAAGACCACCCAACCCGCACAAGGAGAAGGTAAATATCCCCCCACTGCGGCCTGGTCGCCCCGACACGTCACACGACGATGACCCTCTATACCCGGGATATTACTCCCCGTTTGACTGGGAAAAATCCTCACTGACTCTCATGGGGACTGCAATGAACCATATTGGAGGGCACCCAACTTTCCAACTACGAAGGCTTCCAGGGAAATGTGTTACGGGAAAAACTCGCAATTTTAGGAGACGATGTAAAGAAGAAAGGGCTTTTCTATGACATTCTGCAACAATGTCAAAATCAGATCCTACAATACTTTTACCCAAAGCCTGAAAAACCCTCCTGATTCCCTGATCCATCTTTGTAAACCAAATATCACCTGCACTGATGTCACGACAGGAGAGAGATTAGTACAGAATTCACTCTGCTGGACCCACTTGTGAGAAGATTGGTCAGGATACACAACGCCACTCTTCCCTCACTCACTAACATTATGCGGTCTCACTGGTTGTCAAGGGTTCCGACTTCTCCCTCTGTCCTGTGCTCACAGAGCCCGCTGTTATACCCCGGCCCAGGTCCTCCCTGCGCCCCATCCCCAATTACCCTCTTTGTATCATTCCCATCAGTGAGACAGATGGAGAGAAGCGAGTGATGCAAATTTATAACGAAAAGCCAAAACTGCAACTTCTGGTTATTTTCGAATTTCATTTAGAGGAAAACTTAAAATTTGTTAAAAAATCTCACGCCCTGCGATACGTCACCCACATACATCCCGGCTACTCAACCCAGAATTACATACGTCACCCGGCGTCATCGCATACTTCAACCCAGCATTGTCATTCGGCTATCACCCTTTACGGCAACTTCCCCCCAAACATACGTCACCAGCATATTCATCGGCATAACGTCCCCAGCATACGTCATCCACCCAAAGTCCCGGATACGTCACCGCATACATGTTTCCCCATCATCATCCAGCATCGTCCCCGGCATACGCATCTGGCTACACATTCAGCATACGTAATGGACATATCATCTGTATAGTCACCTGACATAAGTATCCTCTGAGTCCAGCTGTGACCCCTCATACTCATTCAGCTACACATCTGACATATTTCCCGACTACGTCTTCCCGCGGCATACATCATCCGCAAGCGTCACCCGGATACGTCATCCGGCAATACGTCATCTGTCATACTCATTCAGCATGCCACAAGGCATGCTTCATCCAGCATGCGTCACCCGGGATACGTCATCCGCATACTCATCTGGCATGCATCACCCGGGATACTCATCTGGCAGACGTCGCCCGCATACATTATTCAGCATACGTCACTCGGCATACATCATTTGGCATATGTCAACCGGCATAACGCCATCTCGCATATGTCATCCAGCATACGCCATCTCACATCGTTATCCAGCACACGTCATCCCGCATATGTCATCCAGCTTACATTATCCAGCACACGCCATTCCATATACGCCATCCCGCATATGTCATCCAGCATACGCCATCCCGCTTTATCCAGCATACGCCATCCGCTTATATCCAGCATACGCCAACCCGCACATGCCATCAGTGCATATGTCATCAGCATACGCCTTCTGCATGCGTCATCCAGCACACGCCATCCAGCATACATCATCCAGCACACGCCATCCAGCATATGTCAATCCAGCACCCGCCATCCCGCATACTTCATCCAGCATACACCATCCCGCTTATAATGTTATCCAGCATACGCCATCCCGCATACGTCATCCAGCATACACCATCCCGCATTCGTCATCCTGCATATGTTATCCAGCATGGCCATCCCGCATACGTCATCTCACATACGTCATCCAGCATACACTATCCTGCATACATCCCACATACGTCATCCAGCATACACCATCCTGCATACGTTATCCAGCATACGCCATCCCGCTTATATCCAACATACGCACTCCCGCATAATCATCCAGCACAAGCCATCCCGCATACGTCACCCTGTATATGTCATCCAGCACACGCCATCCCACTTTATTCCAGCATACTCCATTCCGTTATGAATACAGCATACGCCATCCCGCAACGTCATCCAGCATACGCCATCCCTCTTATTTCCAGCATACGCCATCCCGCTTATATCCAGCATATGCCATCCCACATACGTCATCCTGCATACGCCTTCCCGCTTGTTATCCACATATGTCTCCACACCGCCATCCCCGCTTAAATCCAGCATAACGCCATCCCGCATACATAATCCTGCAAACGTTATCCAGCACACTACATCCCGCATGCGTCATCCGCATATGCCATCCTCCATACGTTATCCAGCATTCACCACCTGCATACATCATTTATAACACTTCATAATATTCTCTGGCATATCTTATCATTAATATGTGCTCATCATTTCACATTTATTTCAGCATTTTAGTTTGATGTTGAATTTTTTTTATATTAATTCCTTCCTTTTTGCACACAATAATATCTCCACCCCAATCTTTCATTTCTATACACATCACACATTTAGTTTTTCATTAGAAACTTCCACCCTTTCCAGTACTTATATAATCTGCATTCTTTGGTTATTTTTCCATTGTTTACGTAATGCAGCGCCTTCTCACCCCTCGGATGCCTAGATAAGTGGCCCCAGGAACCAAGGCACATGTGTCGTTCTCCGTGATGGACCATGGCCGGCTTCGTCCCATGGCCACGTCCCATCTAAGAGGAGTGACGTTGGCGGCGTTGAACCGTTCGAACAAGGGCTTTCCTTCCACTTTCCGCACTTCCCTGAATGCATTTGAGCACACGTGACCTGCTCATACCTCTGAATACGTACCACCGATTGGCCTCTCACACTTTTTAACCGTGATACCCCTCCCAACACACGCTTCCTGACGAAGGACGAAACGTGCATTGGGGCGGCGGGGATGCCGCACACTACTGCTTTATTTCATGTAGTGCTGCCTTTTAACATAGTAACATAGTTAGAAGGCCGAAAAAAAGTTCAGTGTTATGTTACGGTAGCTGAGGTGTCAGGTAAAAAAGGAAATACACCAAGCAGTTGGAATCTATGAGATTGCATACCCTGACTAACCACCGCAACTAGAGCAGCCGTGGAGCGTTCCTACGTTGGTCCTAGACGCCTCGTCACAGCCTGAGAAACTAACTACACCTAAAGATAGAAATAGGAAAGCTATCTGCCCCGGAGCAGAACCCCAAAGATAATAGAAAGCCCCAAACATGTAATGGCGGTTAGACAAGAGGAAATACTGACACAGAAAAAAATAGTATGTGCAAACGCTGGGGCCCAAACTATCTAAATAGAAAAGGACAGGAAGGGTACTTACTGCAATCTCAGAAAACCCTGAAAAAACACCAACTCTACTAATTTCAAAAATCACCTGAGATCACACGACCTCTACCACCTAAATTAGTTCTCTGGTGTAAAAAAAAAAATCAAAACAGCAGCCAACTGAAAAAAAACTGGAAAAAGCAAAAGTACAAAACACAGTGGCTGGACTAAACTGAGAGGGCAAAAGCCCCCGGGGGGACCCTGAAGGCCCCCACAGAAGTGCAGGACAAAATGCAAAAATATAGCAAAAACACAAAATAAGAAATTGTCTTATCTGATAGCAGGAGATGCAGACACGACACAGCAGGCTACAAGGGAAACTGGAAAGAGGATTCAGACCAGAACAATTGATACACGGCAACCCTGATGGGAAAATTGACTCCCTTATATAAGACCAATCAGCAACACCCGATTCCAGTCCTCACAAATCCTCACTAGTACCGCTTGTAACCACCAGAGGAGCCTCTGCTCAGAATCATCTCAAACCCATTCACAACAGTACCCCCCCCTTGAGGAGGGGTCACCGACCCTCATTTGAGCAACCAGGGTGCACGCGTCTTATGATATGTGTACGATGTCAGTAAACTATTCTTAAAAGAACAACACTCTATATCAACATATAAGATTACAACATCAGCATGTAAATATAGAATGATTTACCTGACACGATATCCGTTGAAACTCAGGGTTAATCTTGAGGACTTGATACACTGTCACAGGAAAGAGGAGGACCGGGGGTCTAACCTGACCCTAAACTGGGTCCTACTAAAATCCCTCACCTTGGAGGTACTGATAATGGTTCAGAGGTCCAAGTCTCCAGCCTAACCCTGTCTCCATCAGTCCCTGAACCTGTATCAGTCCTAAGAAGGATTCTGATTACCACCAAAGGGATATGGGCTGATCTCTGCTAAATACACAGATAGACATATAAGACGACTGGAGAAAACACAGACTTGCATACACACTCAAACACAGAAGAACATAAATGATCTGGGATATTAAACTCTAAGCAAGGTGAGCTTAAAACAACTAAGGAGCTCTTTAACTTAAGTCTATACAGATACAATCCTATCTGTGGTCTGCATGAAGAATTTCACTGGCAACTCCCAACACAGACAACCAGAGATTTAAAGGAAACCAATCAACAAATAATTAATTGCAGCCGGGAGAAAACTGCACCCGGGTCCAGAACTGAGCACAGACAGAATTAACTCCTAACTGCCAAACACAAAGAAACAGCAACTCAGCTGTGAGAATCAGAATGTGCAACCGCGACGATCTTCGTGGCGATGCACACATGACAGTACCCCCCCCTTCTACGAGGGGCCTCCGGACCCTCAGGGCCAGGTTTGCCCGGGTGAGTTCTGTGGAAGGTCCGCACCAAACGATCTGCGTTAAGTCAGACGCAGGAACCCACGTCCTCTCCTCTGGACCATACCCCTTCCAATGCACCAATTACTGAAGGGACCGGCGATTCAGACGTGAGTCAATGATCTTTGACACTTGAAACTCCAAGTTACCATTGACCACCACTGGAGGAGGAAGGTAGAGGTGATGGTATGACTGGTGCCACGTACCTCTTAAGTAATGACTTGTGGAACACATTATGAATTTTAAACGTAGGAGGGAGGTCCAGACGAAATGCCACAGGATTAATTATGGAACTGATCCTGTACGGCCCGATGAATCTGGGGCCCAGTTTTCCAGGAGGGAACTTTAAGTTTTTATATTCCTGGTAGACAACCATACCAGATCGTTCACATTAAGATCTGAACCAGAAACTCTCCTCCTATCAGCCATACGTTTATAACGGTTCCCCATAGCACTCAGATTATTCAATACACCTCTCCACACTGAAGCAAGTGACGACGAGAAACGCTCCTCCTCAGGAACCCCAGAAGGGCCCCCCCCATTGAATGTACAAAACTGGGGATGAAAACCATATGCCCCAAAAAACGGGG
The DNA here is from genome assembly GCA_033576555.1 of Oophaga sylvatica. Taxonomy (NCBI): domain Eukaryota; kingdom Metazoa; phylum Chordata; class Amphibia; order Anura; family Dendrobatidae; genus Oophaga; species Oophaga sylvatica. The sequence continues at coordinate 45,091,464 of JARQOD010000010.1, read as the reverse complement.
ACTTACCAGTGGACTCGCTCCGCCTGTTGTTAAGAGCGAACTCTGCCAGAGGCAAGAAAGAAGACCAGTCCTCCGGGTTCTCTGAGACAAAAACACACCGAAGATAAGTCTCTAGGCTTTGATTCAGACGCTCTGTCTGACCATTGGTCTGCGGATGAAAAGCCGAGGAAAATGACAATTGCATCCCCCGACGTAAACAAAATGCCCTCCAAAACTTGGCACACAAATGAACCCCTATCTGACACCACATCAGAAGGCAACCCATGAAGTCTCACAATCTCCCCAATGAACACCTGCGCCAGAGTTTTAGCATTAGGGAGGGCAGGAAGAGCAATGAAATGTGCCATCTTACTGAACCTGTCAACAACCACCAGTATGACAGTCTTCCCTGACGACTGAGGAAGGGCCGTGATGAAGTCCATAGACAAATGAGTCCATGGATGCTCCGGAAGTTTCAAGGGTAAGAGGGTCCCAGACGGACGGGTATGAGGGGTCTTAGAGCGAGCACAAACCCCACAGGACGCGACAAAAGTTAAAACATCTTTATTAACGTTAGGCCACCAAAACCGGCGAGAAAGGAGATCTAAAGTAGCCTTACTCCTGGATGTCCTGCTAAAGCAGAATTATGATGTGCCTCAATAACCTTTTGTCTCAACTGATTTGGGACAAACAGTCTCCCTGGAGGTCCTGCAGGGGCGTCCCCCTGAGCCTCTAACACCTCCTCCTCAAGCTCAGAACATACAGCCGACACTACCACCCCTCCTGAAGGATAGGATCGGGTCATCCATTTTTTCCCCGGGCCCCCGGGAAACTGCGAGACAAGGCATCCGCCTTAACATTCTTAGATCCAGGGCGATAAGTGACAACAAAATTAAACCTGGTTAAAAACAACGACCATCGAGCTTGTCTGGAATTCAGACGCTTAGCAGATTCCAAATACAGCAGGTTCTTGTGATCAGTAATGACGGTGGACCGGGGGACTGCCCCCTCCCAAAAAGTGACGCCATTCTTCAAAAGCCAACTTAATGGCCAAAAGTTCCTATTGCCGATATCATAATTCCTTTCGGCGGACGACAATTTTTAGAAAAGAAAGCGCACGGATGCCATTTACCAGGGGACGGACCCTGGGACAATATTGCACCCACCCTACGTCAGACGCGTCCACCTCCACAACGAACGGCTGTGATGCATTGGTTGGATGAGAACGGGTGCCGAAGCAAAACATTTTTTCAAAGAGGAAAAAGCTTGGCAAGCTTTGTCCGACCATTTAGAAAAATCCGTCCCTTTTCTTTGTCATGTCATGAGAGGTTTACAACAGATGAGAAATTACAAATAAATTTCCGGTAGTATTAGCAACCCCAGAAAACGCTGCAGAGCCTTAAGATCCTCTGGCTGATCCCATTCAAGCACTGCTCTCACCTTTCAGGGTCCATACGGAAACCGGAGGCTGACACCAAGAAACCCAAAAACTGAAGTTCCTGTACGGCGAATACACACTTTTCCAGTTTGGCGTATAGTTTATTGTCTCGCAAGATCTGCAACACCTGTCTCACATGCTCCTGGTTAGACACAAGATCTGGTGAGTAAATTAAAATGTCATCCAAATATACGACCACAAACAGCCCCACCAGATGACGAAAAATGTCATTAACAAAATGTTGAATACTGCTGGTGCAGTAGTCAGACCAAAAGGCATGACAAGGTTCTCATAATGTCCCTCCGGCGTGTTAAACGCCGTTTTCCACTCATCCCCCTCTTTTTTTCCTAATCAGATTATACGCCCCCCCTGAGATCCAATTTAGAGAACCATTTGGCGCCAACAATTTGATTGAAGAGATCAGGAATCAGAGGGAGTGGATACGGATCTCGAACAGTAATCCGATTAAGTTCGCGGAAATCCAAGCAAGGGCGTAGGCCTCCATCTTTTTTTCTTCACAAAGAAGAACCCCGCGGCCACTGGGGAAGATGAAGGTCTAATATGCCCTTTGGCCAGACTTTCCGAAATATAATCTTTCATAGCCTGCCTCTCAGGACCAGAAAGGTTATATAACCTAGCTTTAGGTAACTTAGCATCAGGAAGTAAATTAATAGAGCAGTCATACACGCGATGGGGGAGGCAACTCCTGACACCCTCCTCAGAGAACACATCCCCAAAGTCCTCCAAAAAAGGAGGCAAAGTACTAGGCACGACCGCACTGATGACTGTGTTCATGCAGTTACTTTTGCAAAACTCCCCCCATTGGCTTATATCTCTGGACTGCCAATTAATCACAGGGTTATGTTTAACCAACCAAGGAAGTCCAACACAATAGGAGTAGGTAGACCCCCCAACACATAACAAGATAATAGTTCCTATGTATTGCCCCTACCCGAAGGTCAATGTTATGAACCTCATAACAAAGCTACCTTGGCCGAGAGGCCTGGCGTCAATGGAGAATATAGGGATCGGTTTTGACCAATACACTCAGATGCTTTACCTTGAGCCTGAGCAAACTGAGCGTCAACCAGATTAGCCCCGGACCCCTATCAAGAAGAACAGAAAATCTCTCCACTCTCGTACCAACCACCACCTCCACTGGTACAAAGGAACTGAGAAAAAACTAGCGGACGAAATACATTACTCCCAGGTTGTCGCCACCACACAACCTGGGATTAACAGTTTTCCGCGACTTTTTGCTCAACAAGGCACGGGATGGACATCCCCCAACAAAATGTCCCTCTTTCCCGCAGAAGAAACACCTTCTAGTCCTGCGGCGTTACCGCCATCCCCCTCCTACGAAATGATGTCCTCCCAACTGCATAGGCTCCTCCGAACAGACAAGGGGAACCTCAACATAAGGGACTTTAGTAGTAGGTGGAGTAACACAGGGGGCGGAGTTTACCTCGCACCTTCCCGGAGCCGTCTATCAGTACGGATAGCTAGGGCCATAGCAGCCTCCAGTGATGGAGGAGAATCATACTGAGCCAAAACGTCCTTTAATTTGTCAGAAAGCCCATGTCATGTGTGCATCGCCCGAAGATCGTCGCGGTTGCACAGTCTGACTTCTCACAGCTGAGTCGCTGTTTCTTTGTGTTTGGCAGTTAGGGAGTTAATTCTGTCTGTGCTCAGTTCTGGGACTGGGTGCAGTTTTCTCCCGGCTTGCAATTAATTATTTGTTGATTGGTTTCCTTTAAATCTCTGGTTGTCTGTGTTGGGAGTTGCCAGTGAAATTCTTCATGCAGACCACAGATAGGATTGTATCTGTATAGACTTAAGTTAAAGAGCTCCTTAGTTGTATTAAGCTCACCTTGCTTAGAGTTTAATATCCCAGATCATTTATGTTCTTTCTGTGTTTGAGTGTGTATGCAAGTCTGTGTTTTCTCCAGTCTGTCTTTTATGTCTAATCTGTGTATTTAGCAGAGATCAGGCCATATCCCTCTGGTGTTAATCAGAATCCTTCTTAGGACTGATTTTCAGGGTTCAGGGACTGATAGGAGACAGGGTTAGGCTGGAGACTTGGACCTCTGAACCATTATCAGTACCTCCAAGGTGAGGGATTAGTTAGGACCCCAGTTTAGGGTCAGGTTAGACCCCTGGTCCTCCTCTTTCCTGTGACAGTGTATCAAGTCCTCAAGATTAACCCTGAGTTCTACGGATATCGTGTCAGGTAAATCTATTCATTATTTACATGCTGATGTTGCTAATCTATATGTATGTATAGAGTGTGGTTCTTTTAAGAATAGTTTACTGACATCGTACACATATCATAAGACCGCGTGACATTTTCACTGGCCTATAAATTTTTCCCAGTTGCCATGGATCCAGTAGCCCAGCTGGCTCTGCAGTTGCAGGGATTATCCATGGAGCTGACGGACATTAAGTCCAAAGTTTTGTCTCCCTCGGAGCAAACCAGATTTGAACCTAAGTAGCTCTCCCGGACAGGTTCACTGGTGGGCGAGACAAATTTTTTACCTTCAGGGAAGCATGTAAATTGTTTTTCGGCTTCGGCCTCGATCATCAGGGAGTGAAGAGCAGAGAGTGGGAATTGTTATCTCGCTCCTACAAGGGGACCCTCAATCCTGGGCTTCTCCCTTCCTCCGGGATCACCGGCTCTACAGTCAGTAGATCGATTTTTTACTGCCCTGGGTTTGGTATATGATGACCCAGATCGGGTCTCTCTTGCTGAGACAAATTACGTAAGATACAGCAGGGAGATCGTCCGGCGGAGGAATTTGCTTCTGAGTTCCGTAGATGGGCCACAGATAACTCAGTGGAATGACCCAGCTCTTAGGACCAGTTTTGTCATGGGCTTTCTGACAAATTAAAGGACGTTTGGCTCAGTATGATTCTCCTCCATCACTGGAGGCTGCTATGGCCCTAGCTATCCGTACTGATAGACGGCTCCGGGAGAGGTGCGAGGTAACTCCGCCCCCTGTTGTTACTCCACCTACTACTAAAGTCCCTTATGTTGAGGTTCCCCTTGTCTGTTCGGAGGAGCCTATGCAGTTGGGAGGGACATCATTTCGTAGGAGGGGATTGCTGTACGCCGCAGGACTAGAAGGTGTTTCTTCTGCGGGAAAGAGGGACATTTTGTTGGGGGATGTCCATCCCGTGCCTTGTTGAGCAAAAAGTCGCCGGAAAACTGTTAATCCCAGGTTGTGTGGTGGACGACAACCTGGGAGTATGTATTTCGTCCGCTAGTTCTTCTCAGTTCCTTGTACCAGTGGAGGTGGTGGTTGGTACGAGAGTGGAGAGATTTTCTGTTCTTCTTGATAGTGGGGTCCGGGGCTAATCTGGTTGACGCTCAGTTTGCTCAGCTCAAGGTATGCATCTGAGTGTATTGGTCAAACGATCCCTATATTCTCCATTGACGCCAGGCTCTCGGCCAAGGTAGCTTTGTTCATGAGGTTCATAACATTGACCTTCGGGTAGGGGCAATACATAGGGAACTATTATCTTGTTATGTGTTGGGGGTCTACCTACTCCTATTGTGTTGGGGACTTCCTTGGTTGGTTAAACATAACCCTGTGATTAATTGGCAGTCCAGAGATATAAGCCAATGGGGGGAGTTTTGCAAAAGTAACTGATGAACACAGTCATCAGTGCGGTCGTGCCTAGTACTTTGCCTCCTTTTTTGGAGGACTTTGGGGATGTGTTCTCTGAGGAGGGGTGTCAGGAGTTGCCTCCTCATCGCGTATATGACTGCTCTATTAATTTACTTCCTGATGCTAAGTTACCTAAAGCTAGGTTATATAACCTTTCTGGTCCTGAGAGGCAGGCTATGAAAGATTATATTTCGAAAGTCTGGCCAAAGGGCATATTAGACCTTCATCTTCCCCAGTGGCCGCGGGGTTCTTCTTTGTGAAGAAAAAAGATGGAGGCCTACGCCCTTGCTTGGATTTCCGCGAACTTAATCGGATTACTGTTCGAGATCCGTATCCACTCCCTCTGATTCCTGATCTCTTCAATCAAATTGTTGGCGCCAAATGGTTCTCTAAATTGGATCTCAGGGGGGCGTATAATCTGATTAGGATAAAAGAGGGGGATGAGTGGAAAACGGCGTTTAACACGCCGGAGGGACATTATGAGAACCTTGTCATGCCTTTTGGTCTGACTACTGCACCAGCAGTATTCCAACATTTTGTTAATGACATTTTCGTCATCTGGTGGGGCTTTTTTGTGGTCGTATATTTGGATGACATTTTAATTTACTCACCAGATCTTGTGTCTCACCAGGAGCATGTGAGACAGGTGTTGCAGATCTTGCGAGACAATAAACTATACGCCAAACTGGAAAAGTGTGTATTCGCCGTACAGGAACTTCAGTTTTTGGGTTTCTTGGTGTCAGCCTCCGTTTCCGTATGGACCCTGAAAAGGTGAGAGCAGTGCTTGAATGGGATCAGCCAGAGGATCTTAAGGCTCTGCAGCGTTTTCTGGGGTTTGCTAACTACTACCGGAAATTTATTTGTAATTTCTCATCTGTTGTCAAACCTCTCACTGACATGACAAGAAAAGGGACGGATTTTTCTAAATGGTCGGACAAAGCTTGCCAAGCTTTTTCCTCTTTGAAAAAATGTTTTGCTTCGGCACCCGTTCTCATCCAACCAGATGCATCACAGCCGTTCGTTGTGGAGGTGGACGCGTCTGACGTAGGGTGGGTGCAATATTGTCCCAGGGTCCGTCCCCTGGTAAATGGCATCCGTGCGCTTTCTTTTCTAAAAAATTGTCGTCCGCCGAAAGGAATTATGATATCGGCAATAGGGAACTTTTGGCCATTAAGTTGGCTTTTGAAGAATGGCGTCACTTTTTGGAGGGGCAGTCCACCCGGTCACCGTCATTACTGATCACAAGAACCTGCTGTATTTGGAATCTGCTAAGCGTCTGAATTCCAGACAAGCTCGATGGTCGTTGTTTTTTACCAGGTTTAATTTTGTTGTCACTTATCGCCCTGGATCTAAGAATGTTAAGGCGGATGCCTTGTCTCGCAGTTTCCCAGGGGCCGGGAAAATGGATGACCCGATTCCTATCCTTCAGGAGGGGGTGGTAGTGTCGGCTGTATGTTCTGAGCTTGAGGAGGAGGTGTTAGAGGCTCAGGGGACGCCCCTGCAGGACCTCCAGGGAGACTGTTTGTCCCAAATCAGTTGAGACAAAAGGTTATTGAGGCACATCATAATTCTGCTTTAGCAGGACATCCAGGGAGTAAGCTACTTTAGATCTCCTTTCTCGCCGGTTTTGGTGGCCTAACGTTAATAAAGATGTTTTAACTTTTGTCGCGTCCTGTGGGGTTTGTGCTCGTTCTAAGACCCTCATACCCGTCCGTCTGGGACCCTCTTACCCTTGAAACTTCCGGAGCGTCCATGGACTCATTTGTCTATGGACTTCATCACGGACCCCTTTCCCCAGTCGTCAGGGAAGACTGTCATACTGGTGGTTGTTGACAGTTCAGTAAGATGGCACATTTCATTGCTCTTCCTGCCCTCCCTAATGCTAAAACTCTGGCGCAGGTGTTCATTGGGGAGATTGTGAGACTTCAGGGGTTGCCTTCTGATGTGGTGTCAGATAGGGGTCTCAGTTTGTGTCCAAGTTTTGGAGGGCATTTTGTTTACGTCGGGGGATGCAATTGTCATTTTCCTCGGCTTTTCATCCGCAGACCAATGGTCAGACAGAGCGTCTGAATCAAAGCCTAGAGACTTATCTTCGGTGTTTTGTCTCAGAGAACCAGGAGGACTGGTCTTCTTTCTTGCCTCTGGCAGAGTTCGCTCTTAACAACAGGCGGAGCGAGTCCACTGGTAAGTCCCCGTTTTTTGGGGCATATGGTTTTCATCCCCAGTTTTGTACATTCAATGGGGGGGGCCCTTCTGGGGTTCCTGAGGAGGAGCGTTTCTCGTCGTCACTTGCTTCAGTGTGGAGAGGTGTATTGAATAATCTGAGTGCTATGGGGAACCGTTATAAACGTATGGCTGATAGGAGGAGAGTTTCTGGTCCAGATCTTAATGTGAACGATCTGGTATGGTTGTCTACCAGGAATATAAAACTTAAAGTTCCCTCCTGGAAGCTGGGCCCCAGATTCATCGGGCCGTACAGGATCAGTTCCATAATTAATCCTGTGGCATTTCGTCTGGACCTCCCTCCTACGTTTAAAATCCACAATGTGTTCCACAAGTCATTACTTAAGAGGTACGTGGCACCAGTTATACCATCACCTCTACCTCCTCCTCCAGTGGTGGTCAATGGTAACTTGGAGTTTCAAGTGTCAAAGATCATTGACTCACGTCTGAATCGCCGGTCCCTTCAGTACTTGGTGCATTGGAAGGGGTATGGTCCAGAGGAGAGGACGTGGGTTCCTGCGTCTGACATTAACGCAGATCGTTTGGTGCGGACCTTCCACAGAACTCACCCGGGCAAACCTGGCCCTGAGGGTCCGGAGGCCCTCGTAGAAGGGGGGGTACTGTCATGTGTGCATCGCCACGAAGATCGTCGCGGTTGCACAGTCTGACTTCTCACAGCTGAGTCGCTGTTTCTTTGTGTTTGGCAGTTAGGGAGTTAATTCTGTCTGTGCTCAGTTCTGGGACTGGGTGCAGTTTTCTCCCGGCTGCAATTAATTATTTGTTGATTGGTTTCCTTTAAATCTCTGGTTGTCTGTGTTGGGAGTTGCCAGTGAAATTCTTCATGCAGACCACAGATAGGATTGTATCTGTATAGACTTAAGTTAAAGAGCTCCTTAGTTGTATTTAAGCTCACCTTGCTTAGAGTTTAATATCCCAGATCATTTATGTTCTTTCTGTGTTTGAGTGTGTATGCAAGTCTGTGTTTTCTCCAGTCTGTCTTTTATGTCTAATCTGTGTATTTAGCAGAGATCAGGCCATATCCCTCTGGTGTTAATCAGAATCCTTCTTAGGACTGATTACAGGGTTCAGGGACTGATAGGAGACAGGGTTAGGCTGGAGACTTGGACCTCTGAACCATTATCAGTACCTCCAAGGTGAGGGATTAGTTAGGACCCCAGTTTAGGGTCAGGTTAGACCCCTGGTCCTCCTCTTTCCTGTGACAGTGTATCAAGTCCTCAAGATTAACCCTGAGTTCTACGGATATCGTGTCAGGTAAATCTATTCTATATTTACATGCTGATGTTGCTAATCTATATGTTGTATAGAGTGTGGTTCTTTTAAGAATAGTTTACTGACATCGTACACATATCATAAGACCGCGTGACAGCCCATGACAAAACTGGCTCCTAAGAGCTGGGTCATTCCACTGAGTATCTGTGGCCCATCTACGGAACTCAGAAGCAAATTCCTCCGCCGGACGATCTCCCTGCTGTATCTTACGTAATTTTGTCTCAGCAAGAGAGACCCGATCTGGGTCATCATATACCAAACCCAGGGCAGTAAAAAATCGATCTACTGACTGTAGAGCCGGGGATCCCGGAGGAAGGGAGAAGGCCCAGGATTGAGGGTCCCCTTGTAGGAGCGAGATAACAATTCCCACTCTCTGCTCTTCACTCCCTGATGATCGAGGCCGAAGCCGAAAATACAATTTACATGCTTCCCTGAAGGTAAAAAATTTGTCTCGCCCACCAGTGAACCTGTCCGGGAGAGCTACTTTAGGTTCAAATCTGGTTTGCTCCGAGGGAGACAAAACTTTGGACTTAATGTCCGTCAGCTCCATGGATAATCCCTGCAACTGCAGAGCCAGCTGGGCTACTGGATCCATGGCAACTGGGAATAATTTTATGGGCCAGTGAAAATGTCACGCGGTCTTATGATATGTGTACGATGTCAGTAAACTATTCTTAAAAGAACAACACTCTATACAACATATAGATTAGCAACATCAGCATGTAAATATAGAATAGATTTACCTGACACGATATCCGTTGAACTCAGGGTTAATCTTGAGGACTTGATACACTGTCACAGGAAAGAGGAGGACCGGGGGTCTAACCTGACCCTAAACTGGGGTCCTAACTAATCCCTCACCTTGGAGGTACTGATAATGGTTCAGAGGTCCAAGTCTCCAGCCTAACCCTGTCTCCTATCAGTCCCTGAACCCTGTAATCAGTCCTAAGAAGGATTCTGATTACCACCAAAGGGATATGGGCTGATCTCTGCTAAATACACAGATTAGACATATAAGACAGACTGGAGAAAACACAGACTTGCATACACACTCAAACACAGAAGGAACATAAATGATCTGGGATATTAAACTCTAAGCAAGGTGAGCTTAAAACAACTAAGGAGCTCTTTAACTTAAGTCTATACAGATACAATCCTATCTGTGGTCTGCATGAAGAATTTCACTGGCAACTCCCAACACAGACAACCAGAGATTTAAAGGAAACCAATCAACAAATAATTAATTGCAGCCGGGAGAAACTGCACCCAGTCCCAGAACTGAGCACAGACAGAATTAACTCCCTAACTGCCAAACACAAAGAAACAGCAACTCAGCTGTGAGAAGTCAGAATGTGCAACCGCGACGATCTTCGTGGCGATGCACACATGACACCAGGTCGGTTAGGATGAGTTCTATGATACGCACGGATAAGTCTCCTAACATGGATGTCCGAAGCAAACACCCAAGAATTGTCTTCCTGACCATAACCTCTCCATTTAACCAAATACTGGAGTCTTCGTCTAGAAAAACGAGAATCCAATATTTTCTCAACCACATACTCCAGATTGCCCTCAACCAAAACAGGGTCAGGAGGCACAGCAGCAGGAACCACTGGCTCAACAAACCTCTTCAACAAGGACTTGTGGAACACGTTATGGATCTTAAATGTCCCTGGAAGAAGCAAACGAAAAGAAACAGGATTAATAATCTCCATGATCTTATAAGGTCCAATGAACCTAGGCTTAAATTTAGGAGATGCTACTCTCATAGGAATATTCTTTGAGGACAACCAGACCAAGTCCCCCACTTTAAACCGAGGACCATCAGTCCTATGCCGGTTAGCAAACCGCTGGGCCTTCTCCTGAGAGAGGGACAACCTCTCCACTACCTGGTCCCAAATCTGCTGCATACGCTCCACAACAGAGTCAACACCTGGACAGACAGAAGCCTCCGTCTGTCCTGAAGAAAATCGAGGGTGAAACCCAGAATTACAGAAAAACGGAGACATCAAAGTGGCAGAGCTAGCCCTATTATTAAGAGCAAACTCAGCCAAAGGCAAAAAAGAGACCCAGTCATCCTGATCAGCAGACACAAAGCATCTTAGATAAGTCTCCAATGTCTGGTTTGTTCTCTCAGTTTGACCATTGGTCTGAGGATGAAATGCCGAGGAGAAAGACAATTGAACACCCAGTTTAGAACAAAAAGTCCTCCAAAATCTGGAAACAAACTGGACTCCTCTGTCAGACACAATGTTCTCAGGAATGCTGTGTAAACGAACCACGTGCTGAAGGAACAACGGCACCAATTCAGAGGAGGAAGGCAACTTAGGTAATGGCACAAGATGTATCATTTTGGAAAACCTATCACAAATTACCCAGATGGTGGTCATTCTCTGAGAAACAGGAAGATCGGAAATGAAATCCATAGAGATATGGGTCCATGGTCTCTTGGGCACAGGCAATGGCATCAACAAACCACTAGAGCGAGAGCAAGGCTTGGAGCGAGAGCAAGTCCCGCAGGACTGCACAAATTCCCTGACATCGCGAGACAAGGTAGACCACCAAAAGGACCGACTAACCAAGTCTCTGGTACCAAAAATTCCGGGATGCCCAGCCAATGCGGAACAATGAATCTCAGACATCACACTCTTTTTCCATTGGTCCGGGACAAACAATTTTCCAACAGGGCAGCGCTCGGGCCTATCCTCCTTACACCCCTCCAGAGCAAGTCTCAAATTGGGCGAGATGGCGGAAAGAACTACACCCTCCTTCAAAATTACAGAGGGATCAGATAGCTCAGGAGAGTCCGCAAGGAAACTCCTCGAGAGGGCATCCGCCTTAACATTCTTAGTGCCAGGAAGAAAGGAAACCACAAAATTAAAACGTGTGAAAAACAAGGCCCACCTGGCCTGTCTAGGATTGAGTCGCTTGGCAGATTCCAGATAGACCAGATTCTTATGGTCCGTAAGGACCACCACCTGATGTTTGGCTCCCTCCAGCCAATGTCTCCACTCTTCAAAAGCCCACTTCATGGCCAATAACTCCCGATTACCCACGTCATAATTACGTTCAGTAGGAGAAAATTTTCGAGAGAAAAAGGCACAAGGGTTACTTTTAGAGGTCTCTGGATCTTTTTGGGACAAAACGGCACCTGCCCCAATTTCAGAGGCATCAACCTCCACTTGAAATGGCAGAGAAACATCAGGCTGCCGTAGAACAGGAGCAGAAGTGAATCTCTGCTTAAGTTCCTGAAACGCAGAGACTGCCTCAGGGGGCCAATTCACCACATCAGAACCCTTTCTGGTCAAATCAGTTAATGGTTTAACAATAACCGAGAAATTACCAATAAATTTACGATAAAAATTGGCAAAACCCAAAAATCTCTGAAGAGCCTTTAATGAAGTAGGTTGGACCCAATCACAGATGGCCTGAACCTTGACCGGGTCCATTTCAATAACAGATGGGGACAAAATGAATCCCAGAAATGAGATCTTCTGTACGCCAAAAAGACACTTTGATCCCTTCACATACAGAGCATTCTCTCTCAAAATCTGGAACACAGTTCGAACATGTTTCACATGAGAGTCCCAGTCATTAGAAAAAATCAAGATATCATCCAAATAAACAATCAGAAACTTGTCCACAAAATCCCTGAAAATGTCATTCATGAAGGACTGGAAGACGGAAGGGGCATTAGTGAGCCCAAAGGGCATCACAAGGTACTCAAAATGCCCTTCAGGGGTGTTAAATGCCGTCTTCCATTCATCCCCGTGCTTAATGCGAATAAGGTTATACGCCCCCCTGAGGTCAAGCTTGGTAAACCAAGTAGCGTTTTTCACCCTGGAAAACAGGTCAGAAATCAAGGGTAACGGGTATTGATATTTCACAGTAATATTGTTCAAGAGACGATAATCAATACACGGCCTTAATGAACCATCTTTTTTGGCCACAAAGAAAAAACCGGCACCTAAGGGTGAAGAGGATGGTCTGATATGACCCTTCTCCAATGATTCCTTGATATAAGACCGCATAGCGTCATGTTCAGGTACAGACAAGTTAAAAAGGCGACCTTTAGGGAATTTACTACCTGGCACTAATTCAATAGCGCAGTCATAGCTCCTATGGGGAGGTAAGGATGCAGATTTACTTTCGCTAAACACATCAGAAAAATCAAACAAAAAGTCAGGAACATCCTCAGCCTGGGGGGAGGCAGAAAAAACAGGAGTGTTGGTATTAACACATTGGCAGCCCCAACTGGTTACAGACACAGATTTCCAATCCAAAACAGGATTATGAGACTGTAACCAAGGGAAACCCAGCACTATAATGTCATGCAGATTATACAGAACCAAAAATTTGCAGCACTCCTGGTGATCAGGTTCAACCCTCATTATCACCTGAGTAGAAAACTGGGGTTTATTCTCAGCCAAAGGGGTAGAATCGATCCCCAGTAAAGGAATAGACTTCTGTAGGGGTATCAAGGGAAACCCACAACGTTTAGCAAAATCATAATCCATCAGGTTAATAGCTGCTCCAGAATCAACGAAAGCCTGAGCAGAAAATGAGGACAGAGAGCATATCAGAGTGACAGTTAATAAAAACTTAGTCTGAACACTACCCAAGACAACTGAGCGTGCAAAACGTCTTCCCCGCTTAGGGCAGACTGAAATAGCATGAGAGGCATCACCACAGTAGAAACATAACCTATTGCGCTTACGAAACTCATGACGCTGTGCCCCAGACACCACTCTATCACACTGCATGGGCTCAGCAGCTGGCTCACAAGGCAACACCATTCCACGCATACTTCTCCGCTCACGCAAACGTCTGTCAATTTGAATCGCTAATGACATAGAATCATTGAGACCAGAGGGGACAGGGAATCCCACCATAACATCCTTTACATTATCCGACAGACCCTTCCGGAAAAGGGCCGCCAAAGCGTCGTCATTCCATTTGGTCAGGACTGCCCACCTACGGAATCTCTGACAGTATAACTCAGCGTCATCAAGCCCCTGATTTAATGCCAACAAGGCTTTTTCAGCTTGATCAGTGACATTAGGCTCATCGTACAATAACCCCAAAGCCTGAAAAAACGCATCAACATCACTCAAAACAGGATCCCCAGGTATCAGGGAAAAAGCCCAATCCTGAGGATCGCCGCGCAGGAGAGAGATGATAATTTGAACCTGCTGCGCTGCGTTTCCTGAGGACTTAGATTTTAAGGCAAGAAACAATTTACAATTATTTTTGAAATTCTGAAACTTAGCTCGATCCCCTAAAAACAAATCTGGCATGGGGATCCTAGGTTCCACAACAGGCAACCCAGCAAGATAGATAGCAATACTCCGAACCTCAGTGGCAAGCTGATCCACACGGCCAGACAACTGTGCAAACTCCATTGGGAGAAAAGATCCTCCCCAGCACCCAGAGATACAGAGGGAAAAAAAAAAAAATGCAACAAACAGAAAAATATCTCTGACAACTTTTCTTCCTTCAAAATATTTTTTTTCCCTTCTGTGAGTACCATACAATTTTTATGGCCGGTGATACTGTTATGTTACGGTAGCTGAGGAGTGCAGGTAAAAAAGGAAATACACCAGAGCAGTTGGAATCTATGAGATTGCAGTACCCTGACTAACCACCGCAACTAGAGGCAGCCGTGGAGCGTTCCTACGATGGTCCTAGACGCCTCGTCACAGCCTGAGAAACTAACTACACCTAAAGATAGAAATAGGAAAGCTATCTGCCCCGGAGCAGAACCCCAAAGATAATAGAAAGCCCCCAAACATGTAATGGCGGTTAGACAAGAGGAAATACTGACACAGAAAGAAAATAGTATGAGCAAACGCTGGGGCCCAAACTACCTAAATAGAAAAGGATAGGAAGGGTACTTACTGCAATCTCAGAAAACCCTGAAAAACACCAACTCTACTAATTTCAAAATCACCTGAGATCACACGACCTCTACCACCTAAATTAGTTCTCTGGTGTAAAAAAAAAAATCAAAACAGCAGCCACTGAAAAAAAACTGGAAAAAGCAAAAGTACAAAACACAGTGGCTGGACTAAACTGAGAGGGCAAAAGCCCCCGGAGGGGACCCTGAAGGCCCCCACAGAAGTGCAGGACAAAATGCAAAAATATAGCAAAAACACAAAATAAGAAATTGTCTTATCTGATAGCAGGAGATGCAGACACGACACAGCAGGCTACAAGGGAAACTGGAAAGAAGGATTCAGACCAGAACAATTGATCACCGGCAACCCTGATGGGAAAATGACTCCCTTATATAAGACCAATCAGCAACACCCGATTCCCAGTCCTCACAATCCTCACTAGTACCGCTTGTAACCACCAGAGGGAGCCTCTGCTCAGAACTCATCTCAAACCCATTCACAACAGTTCAGCCTATATTCAGTCAGAATAAATCCCCAGATCTACATCCTTCTAAAGAACCTAATAACTAAGATACAATATTGTTACGCTCCAGGAAGACATCCAGGCCTCTCTTGAACCTCTTGACTGAGTTTGCCATCACCACCTCCTCAGGCAAGAAACTCCAGATTCTCACTGCCCTAACAGTAAAGAATCCTCTTCTATGTTGGTGGAAAAACCTTCTTTCCTCCAGACTCAGAGAATGCCCCCTTGTGACTGTCACGAAAAGGGGGGTGACCTTTCGCTGCACACGGCTATCACATGCGCAGGGGGCTTATCTTAGTTATCCCACCATTGCTAACAATGTGATGAAAACAGCAAGCTAGTCTTGACCTACCAATTTACAGCAGGGGCTTGTTTTAGTTATCCCACTGCTGCCAACAATATGTCACGAACTGCCGGGATTTATTTATATCCCACTTTCTAGTTCCGCTTTGGAACTCGCAGCTCTCCGGCACCCCCCTTATCCTCAGATCAATCAGGGAACTGCACCTAGGATAATCAGTCGCCGGACAGGCCGCTTCAATGTGAACTGGCTATTAAGCACGCTGCAGCGACGGAATTATAACTAGTCCTAGCCGCAGCCAGGCAAGAGCTTATGACACCCGTTCCGTCACTGTCAGCGGTGTCCCGCTAGCCCTGAGCACGCTTCGCTGCCACCATCTCTGATTTCTCTATTAATATTTCTAAATTAATAAAGGGGATCTGAAGCCAACCCAAATTAGTAGCATAATTCAATTCAGGCACGTGCAAATTTGTTATAGAGCATAGAGACGAACTAGTAATTTTATATTTTACTCCAAAAAAAGGTAGGCAGTGTTTACAGAAGGTATAAAAAGATTTTACAATATGAGACAATTACTATATGTACAAAGCAATTAATAAAAAGAGGATTAAAACAGAAAACACTCACATGTGGCTTAGTTCATTCCAGGCTAACCATGCTGGCAGGGGAGCGGCGATACATCAAAATGCATGGAGGGTCTTGGTGCAACAGCTCCCAGGCAGCAACCGAGGGCCGGGCTGACTGACAGTAAGTTATACTTGTGGGCTGTGACATCACTAAAGGGTTGAGTTACCACCGCCCTCCCTTTTTCTCAGAGTTACAGATTTGCTAACAAAACTTATAATTATCATAACTTGGCTGGAGAACCTAGCAGAATAACGGCAGAACCGTCATTCATCATATCATGGACTTAGCTTCCTAGCGACACTAAACCCAGACTGTCTATTCCGCTCCGTTCGGGAGGAATTCATTTCTCGGATTCTGCTGGCGCTATACCTTAGAAAACGGCGCCGTAGTATCGCTTCCGAAGTGCCAGTCCCAGATATGTAATTTTCCCATTCCTCACATAACCGGTGTCGAGATATGGCTTTCTTTAATATCTCCCATACATTTAGGCCAGCACAGGGTAAAGACAAAGAACATTTCTGAGAGAGGAGGAAAAGGAAGGAGTGAGAGAGCTAGGGAGAATGGCCTGCGGATGGGGAAGGGAATTATTGTAACAGTGACCGTCACCTTCCTTGGTATAAACAGATCCTCGGAGAGATATTTGTATTGTCCCCTTATATACTTATACATGATGTAACAAATGGAAACGGAGACACGGATGTTGTAGTGTACATTCGTTTATTGAAATTTTCGTGGACACGGGACCAGTCTGGGGGGTCGTGACTATGCGAGCCCCAGACACCCGTAGTAAGGCCCCTCAAATAGGACTTGATTGGAATAGTCGGGGGACACAAGGTGCTACCTCCAGTTAGACCCCGGACACATGGAAGCTGACCCAACTGGACAGGTAGGCTGGAAGGAACCGCAGGGAGCGGGAAACTATGCAAATGGTGAACGGCCGGACCTGATAGCGGGCGGCAGCTGGTACGGAGAGGAGCAGGGGGTGCTGGCATTGTCCTAGTTGGCGAGGAAAGGCACGGCAGGCACACTGAGGAGACAAACCGGTATTAGCAAGATGCTGATAGAACACAGGTACACAAGTACGGGGAACCTGTGAAATAGCAACAGGAAACACTTGTTGCTCAGGCACCTCCCACAGGGCAGAGGTGCCTAAAATAGTACAAGACCCTCAGCCATTGGTTGAGACCCTCTCCAGAAAATAGCGCGCTGTCTGTTAGGGGTCGAGTTCCCGCTTCTGCACAAGGGGAATCTCGAACCATCCCTGATGCGGTCTCCCATCCGTCTCCGGCCACAGTGGACTCTACTCAGCAGAGACGTCGGTCCCAGCGTCTCGCCCAGTCTAACATTGTGCAGAGGATTACTGCTGCCTCTCCAGGTTCTACTATTGTAGCCAGTACTGGTCAGCGGCGAGCAGACGTCTTTAGGACTAAAGGGTATGCCACACTAAACAGCGTCGCTAACGAGATCGCTAAAATACGTCACTATTTAGCGATCTCGTTCGTGACGCTAACGTGTGTGGCATGTAGCAACGACGTGGCCCCTGCTGTGATCTCGCTGATCGTTCACTAGAGTTCTGGACCGTATTTAGATCGTTGGCGTCCCGCTGGTGAGCCTATATCGCTGTGTCTGGCACCTTTTGTGAGCGATGTGCGCTGTTTTTTACATCGCAATGACCGTTAAAGTCGTTAATGAGATCGCTAACCGCTTTTGAGTCGTTAACGAGATCACTAAGTGTGGCAGCTACTAGAGGCATTAAAACGATCACAAAACGATCTCATTAGCTTGCGTCGTTATTTAGATCGCTAACGAGATCACTAAGTGTGGCAGTACCTTAAGTCCTGCGTTGCCTCTTCTGAGCATGCCCAGGGTAAGAGCTCTCATTGGAGATCAGGGGTCACATGCTCAGGTACTGCAGCAGCTCCTATTGGTCTGCCAGGAAGGTCCTGAAACTACATGTGTTCTGGAACGGTTTCTCATTGGTCCTTTTCTGGCAGGTCCTGTAGTTTCTACTATAAAAGGGTTGCATGGCCCTGCGGCCATGCGCTAGTATCAATTGCATTATGTGCTTTGCGCCAGTGTGATCATGCGCGCATGTGGTTAGGGCTCGGCTGAAATAAGCCCCTAGAATACCGGCACCTCCGGTGAGGAGATTTGTATGCACGTGTTCAGGGCCTGGCTGAAATAAGCCCCTAGAATACCGGCTTCCCCGGTGAGGAGTTGCTTGTTTGCGTTGCTGAATGCATGATCACGGACTTCTATCCGCACAGCAGTTATCTGTGTGTCCCTGTGTTGTTAACAGGACACAGTCTCTATTTCTGCGTCTCTACCTCAGTGATTCTGTGATGTAACAGAGTTCGCTTATACTGACATATAGTGCTACAGCATCTATGTCTGCGACTCTGTGAAGTAACAGAGTTCGCTTATACCGCCATCTTACTAGCAGCAGGCTCTGCCTGCACGGTGGACCCCGGGCTGCGAACGCACCTATTATTTATATTTATTTTGTGCGTTCCGCCAGCCCTAACACTGTCTCTTTAAGAGACCGGGACTGCACGTGCGCGCCCTCAAAGCAGTGCCCGTGACGAGACCAAGAAGCAGCAGCAGAGGAAGGAAGCATGGGACCTGGGACGGAGGCTTCAGAGGCTCGGCGTCCCCGCTGAGGACCATGCAGGATCGCCGGACCAGAGGTAACAGAGGGGTCCCGGGGAGTGGGCTGAGCACAGGAAGTACAGCGGTGTCCGCGCAGGGGAAGGGGGCCGGAACTATGCAGGGAACCGGCGCTACACATGGTTATTAGATCGCCCCTCAGTCGTCTTTTTTTCTAGACTAAATAATCTTACTTTTGCTAATCTCTCTGGGTATTATAGTTCCCCCATCCCCTTTATTAATTTTGTTGCCCTCCTTTGTACTCGCTCTAGTTCCATTATATCCTTTCTGAGCACCGGTGCCCTAAACTGTACACAGTAGTCCATGTGCGGTGTAACCAGGGATTTGTACAGAGGCAGTATAATGCTCTCATCATGTATATCCAGACCTCTTTTAATGCACCCCATGATCCTGTTTGTCTTGGCAGCCGCTGCCTGGCACTGGCTGCTCCAGGTAAGTTAATCATTAACTAGGATCCCCAAGTCCTTCTCCATGTCAGATTTACCCAGTGGTTTCCCGTTCAGTGTGTAATGGTGATATTGAGTCCTTCTTCCCACGTGTATAACCTTTGATTTATCATTGGTAAACCCCATCTGCCACCGTTCAGCCCAAGTTTCTAACTAATCCAGATCCATCTGTAGCAGAATACTATCTTCTCTTGTACTGACTGCTTTACATAGTTTTGTATCATCTGGAAATATCGATATTTTACTGTGTAAACCTTCTACCAGATCATTAATAAATATGTTGAAGAGAATAGGTCCTAACACCGACCCCTGCGGTACCCCACTGGTCACAGCGCCCCCTGCGGTACCCCACTGGTCACAGCGACCCAGTTAGAGAATATACCATTTATAACCACCCTCTGCATTCTATCACTAAGCCAGTTACTTACCCATTTACACACATTTTCCCCCAGACCCAGCATTTTCATTTTGTGGACCAACCTCTTGTGTGGCTTGGTATCAAACACTTTGGAAAAATCAAGATATACCACGTCCAATGACTCACCTTTGTCCAGTCTATAGCTTACCTCTTCATAAAATAAAAACTGATTAACTGGTTTGACAGGAGCGATTCCTCATAAACCCATGCTGATATGGAGTTACACAGTTATTCTCATTGAGATAATCCAGAATAACGTCCCTCAGAAACCCTTCACATATTTTACCCACAATAGAGGTTAGACTTACTGGCCTATAATTTCCAGGGTCACCTTTAGAGCCTTTTTGAATATTGGTACCACATTTGCTATGCGCCAGTCCTGTGGAGCAGACCCCGTCGCTATAGAGTCCCTAAATATAAGAAATAATGGTTTGTCTATTACATTACTTAGTTCTCTTAGTACTCGTCGGTGTATGCCATCCGGACCCAGAGATTTATCTATTTTAATGTTATTTAGCCGGTTTCGCCCCTCTTCTTGGGTTAGATTGGTGACCCTTAATATAGGGTTTTCTTTGTCTCTCGGCATTTCACCTAGCATTTCATTTTCCACCATGAATACAATTTTACTTTGCATTAGAAGCCTATTAACTCTGCATGGAACAATATATCCCTCTATTAAGTGCTATGTATTTGGGCGCTATTTACACTGCAGCGTGCGGCACCTTTCCACTAGATTATACAACGTGTCCTCCCCTCTTGGTACGCAGTTACTTTGTGTTAAATAGTGTGATTTACTCACTGTAATCTTGTTCAAAATAAAATTAGATTTTTTTCTGGCATTATATACTGTAGCTCTGTGTTGTTGTTACAAATACTGATGTGAATACTGAGTGTGTGAACGTGGTCTAGGAGAACTCTCGGAGGGGCTTCATGGGTTCGGACGGAGTTCTCACCAGTTTTCGGCCAAGGTGTTGTACAGGGTTTCCTGTGTCCTTGCTCTTCATGCCTATGTGCTGCGGTGACCGGATCAGGAGGAAGCGATCCTCCTCCACTGCCTGGAAGTTCCACATCTAAGAAGTAGCTGAGTTCCCCAGTCTGTGAGTCACTGGAGGGTCGCAGGGCCACAGAAACCACTGCACCCAGGATAAGCCATCTGCGCTCTCATAATACCAGTCATTAACCCTCCAGTCACCGAATCTGGTCTGAAAGCTGGTGTGGCTGTAGTAGGAGGGTCTGGCGTCCTCATACACCATCATGAGGAGAGCCCCGATCTGTCATCCTTGTCCCATAAATTAATGTATCTGCTATCTACAGAATGTATGTGTGAATGGAGGTCCAACGCAGTGACCACTGCTGGTAGCAAATGAATGGAGCGCTACTGAGCATGTGCGACCACTGCTCCATTCACTGTCAATAGGAGTGGTGGTCGCACATGCTCAGTACACCTTGTGGAGAGATGATGGATCTTGTTTATGGGATCATGTAGTAAATGAGCTCATCAGTAAACGTGGACAGTCCCATGTGTGACCACTCGGGGGCATTAGATCTGTCCATAATGGGGGTGCCAGTGGTCACTGCGGATGCCACCTACATGTTCCAGATGCAGGTGAGGGCACAGTCACTGCCCGCTCTGAGTGCTCCCTCTTCTCCTTCAGGATCTTCTGCACTTTCTCTGCAGGACGTCACTCCGGAATTCAGATTTGTTTTGCAGATTGCGGATTTGAACCAATTTCCAAGTAATTTTCTTTGTAATCAATTAGTGGCCAGTGAACCAGACCCAGCCCATAGGGACACTGGCTTTATTGGCTTTAACATTAGCTTTATGGGATGTAGGGTTGATCACTGGAGGGGTGGGGCTGATTACTGGGGGTAGGGCTTATGATTAGAGGTGAGACTGATCACTGAAGGTGGGGCTTATGATTAGGGGTGGGACTGATCACTGAAGATGGGGCTGATCACTGGGGGTGGGCTGATCACAGTAAAGTAGACATGATGTAGGAGGAGTTGCGGCCGGTTTCCATGTTGGCCCTTCAGACACAGTCAGGCTGGTTGGCTTCTGTTTTCACACAGGATAGAACCATAGTCACACCTGAGACTGAACCCGCGGCGTATAATGACTGCCGAGCCTCGTTGCCCCCCCAGGGGCGCCTCGGTGTGAGAAGACCCCACTCTGTGCCAGACTCTCGTATGTCAGACCCCATGTAGCGATGTCTTACCCGCTGCGGTTTTGCCCAATATTTCATCACCTCCGCTGACTGCTAATCAGGGGTACTGGGCTGGGACTACCAGCGGCTCACAATAGAGGACATTACCCAAACATCAGCTGTCTCCATGGTGGATTTCACAGGGTCTGAAATCCGTCAGCGCTGACAGGCGATGCTGGAGCTCAGAGAGAAAGATGGAGGATCCCGAACCTGTGGGTAGAGCTGGACAGTAACCATCCAGTGTCGCCTCATAGTCCAGCCATCAGGGCAGTAAGGAGTTAAGAGATCCCTGTCATTCTGCAGGACGTCATTAGTGGCGGAATTTCCAGATCAGGGTGCGGCCCCCTGAGTGCGGACCCTAGGAGCTGATGGCAGCACATGAAAGGGTTAATGTCACCTTTTCTGCTTGGATAGAAGAGACATTAATTACAGTTCATGAGAATTAAGCCCAATAATCAATAATCCTCCTCCGCAAATACATTACTAAAGCGAGACATGGAAAGATGTGATCTCAGTTCCAAGCGAACGGATTCGTGGACCGTGTATGGGCTCCATCCGCCATACTGGGGACTCCTCCTGTCCCTACGGCTGTGTCTCTGACTGCACTGACTAGAAAGAGCCCCTGGTCGCTGCAGCCTGTCTCCACTGATGCGGTGCTGGGGTCTGACGTCGGTCCTGATCTCTCCCGTAAGGAGACTCCGGACGACGATTATTACAATACAAGCATTGTCAGAGCCATGTGGATTAAACCATGGTCAGGCGCCAAACAATCCTAATATCGTCCTGTTTGGTCTTCATCTTGAAAGTATCCTAAAACCAGATGTGATGACAAAGGTGCGACGTTCCTGCGCTCCCTGAGAGCTTAGGTTTAAGTTTTCCCACAATGATTTAAAGGGTCTTCTAGATTCCAACGCAATCCTCACATGGAAAACCAAAGAGGTTCAGGCCTAAAATGGGTCCAAGTTCTGCTTACATAGTCTCAAAGGATCCAAATCGTTCACACCATCCTCAGCAAACCCCCCGTAGGGGAAAGCTATGGAGATTCAAATCTCAATGGTGGGAGACTTGATGAGAGGGTGACCTCCAGCATCCGTCACACCTGCTTCCTAGAATTGATCTCCACTCCAAAAGACCGTTTTCTTCATAAACAGTCTGAAAGATTCAGTAGTTCTCCATTTAGATCAGGAGTTTTCAGATGAAAGTGCTCTGAAAGAAGTTCTCCCATTCAAAGACGGAAAGGGATATTGTCATGGTGAAGTAAAAACAGATAACGAGCAATCACCTGCGCTAGACAAACAAGAGATGCACCCAAAAGAATTACAGTATGATGATCTTACTTAGAGTATTTGCAATAGTATATAGTTCTTAGCAGTGTCATATGTTTCATCGCTGTTTTGATTTAAATTGTCATTGACACTGAACATTGGGTGTCTGTTTTCTCATCAGTATTATCACAATATAACTAAAAAATATTTTATCATTTTCCTTAGTGGCAGCCACTCCACTGGTTAATTGTTGGCCTCATCTACATACTATTGCAAATACTCTAAGATCATTGTACTGTAATTCTTTTGGGTGCATCCCTTGTTTGTCTAGCGCAGGTGATTCCTCGTTATCTGTTTTTTACTTCACCAGACCATTGCCCACAGGAACCACACAGAACCTGTTGCAATCACCAGCAGCTCGTTGCCCCCATCTTCCTTGATCCCGGTCTCTCTCAGTGGTAAGCGCCAGTGCTGAATCTATTATTATTCATTTTGGATATTGTCATGGGTTTACTGCGGTTCATAAGGGTCGATTCAAGAGATGAGGCAAGGTACGTGGCCCCGGCATCTTCACCTTCAGAAGTAACCCAGGGAACAGGGCGAGCTAGGGTGTCCCTAGCGTTAGGGATAGGGAAGGAGTCGTGACATTAGCTCTGACCGAAACCGTTTTTTGATCCATTATGGATCCTATCACTACTCTGACAGGGCAACTGCAGCAGCTCAGTCTGAAGGTGGCAGATCTATGCACAGTCGTTTTGCAGGACCCTAACAGATCAGGTTTGGGAACCGTGACTCCCAGGTAGTCCTTAGTGAAGCCCAAGATTGCTTTGCCTGACAGGTCCTCTAGGGGATGTGACAAGTTTGTTTTCAACTATGCCTTTAAACTGTACTTCAGGTTACGTCCTTGACCCTGGACCCCATATGTACCCATATGACCCCGTATTACCTGTATGTATTCATATGACCACCGTATGTATCCATATGACCCCGTATGTACCTATATGTATTCGTATGACCTCGTATGTATCCATTTGACCCTGTATGTACTTGTGTGACCCTGTCTGTATCCTTATGACCCTGTATGACCCCGTATGTACAGTACAGACCAAAAGTTTGGACACACCTTCTCATTTAAAGATTTTTCTGTATTTTCATGACTATGAAAATTGTACATTCACACTGAAGGCATCAAACCTATGAATTAACACATGTGGAATTATATCCTTAACAAAAAAGTGTGAAACAACTGAAAATATGTCTTATATTCTAGGTTCTTCAAAGTAGCCACCTTTTGCTTTGATTACTGCTTTGCACACTCTTGGCATTCTCTTGATGAGCATCAAGAGGTAGTCACCGGAAATGGTCTTCCAACAGACTTGAAGGAGTTCCCAGAGATACTTAGCACTTGTTGACCCTTTTGCCTTCACTCTGCAGTCCAGCTCACCCCAAACCATCTCGATTGGGTTCAGGTCTGGTGACTGTGGAGGCCAGGTCATCTGGCGTAGCACCCCATCACTCTCCTTCTTGGTCAAATAGCCCTTACACAGTCTGGAGGTGTTTGGGGTCATTGTCCTGTTGAAAAATAAATGATGGTCCAACAAAACGCAAACCGGATGGAATAGCATGCTGCTGCAAGATGCTGTGGTAGCCATGCTGGTTCAGTATGCCTTCAATTTTGAATAAATCCCCAACAGTGTCACCAGCAAAGCACCATCACACCTCCTCCATGCTTCACGGTGGGAACCAGCCATGTAGAGTCCATCCGTTCACCTTTTCTGCGTCACACAAAGACACGGTGGTTGGAACCAAAGATCTCAAATTTGGACTCATCAGACCAAAGCACAGATTTCCACTGTGTTCTTTAGCCCAAACAAGTCTCTTCTGCTTGTTGCCTGTCCTTAGCAGTGGTTTCCTAGCAGCTATTTTACCATGAAGGCTGCTGCACAAAGTCTCCTCTTAACAGTTGTTGAGATGTGTCTGCTGCTAGAACTCTGTGTGGCATTGACCTGGTCTCTAATCTGAGCTGCTGTAAACCTGCGATTTCTGAGGCTGGTGACTCGGATAAACTTATCCTCAGAAGCAGAGGTGACTCTTGGTCCTCCTTTCCTGGGGCGGTCCTCATGTGACCAGTTTCTTTGTAGCGCTTGATGTTTTTTGCAACTGCACTTGGGGACACTTTCAAAGTTTTCCCAATTTTTCAGACTGACTGAGCTTCATTTCTTAAAGTAATGATGGCCACTCGTTTTTCTTTACTTAGCTGCTTTTTTCTTGCCATAATACAAATTCTAACAGTCTATTCAGTAGGACTATCAGCTGTGTATCCACCAGACTTCTGCACAACACAACTGATGGTCCCAACCCCATTTATAAGGCCAGAAATCCCACTTATTAAACCTGACAGGGCACACCTGTGAGTGAAAACCATTCCCGGTGACTACCTCTTGAAGCTCATCAAGAGAATGCCAAGAGTGTGCAAAGCAGTAATCAAAGCAAAAGGTGAAGAACCTAGAATATAAGACATATTTTCAGTTGTTTCACACTTTTTTGTAAAGTATAATGTATAATTCCACATGTGTTAATTCAGTTTTGATGCCTTCAGTGTGATTTACAATTATCATAGCCATGAAAATACAGAAAAATCTTTAAATGAGAAGGTGTGTCCAATCTTTTGGTCTGTACTGTACCTGTATATATTCTTGTATTCAACCTCTCTCTCTCTTCCGGTATCTTTCCCTCCTCATTTAAGCATGCCATCATACATCCATTACTTAAAAAAACCATCCGTCGACCAAAACTGTGCTAACTATAGACCTGTCTCTAATCTTCCCTTCATCTCTAAACTCCTGGAACGCCTGGTCCACATCCGTCTTATCCGCTGTCTCTCAGATAACTCTCTTCTCGACCCTCTTCAATCTGGTTTCCGCTCTTTACACTCTACTGAAACTGCCCTCACTAAAGTCTCTAATGATCTACTCACTGCTAAATCTAATGGTCACTACTCCATGCTAATTCTCCTGGATCTCTCCGCAGCATTCGACACTGTGGACCATCAGCTCCTCCTCACTATGCTCCGCTCCATCAACCTCAAGGACACCGTTCTCTCCTGGTTCTCCTCCTATCTCTCTGACTGTTCCTTCACTGTATCTTTTGCTGGTTCCTCCTCCTCCTCTCATCTTCCCCTTACTGTTGGGGTTCCTCAAGGATCAGTCCTAGGCCCCCTCCTCTTCTCCTTGTATACTGCCCCTATTGGACAATCATAGATTTAGTTTCCAGTACCATCTCTATGCTGATGACACCCAATTATACACTTCTCGATATCACGCCTGCCTTTCTAGAAAACACCAGTGATTGTCTTACCGCTGTCTCTTACATCACATCCTCCCTCTGTCTGAAACTGAACCTGTCAAAAACGGAACTCCTCGTGTTTCCTCCATCTACTAACACTTACCTTTGCCATCTCCGTGTGGTTCCACCATTACTCCCCAGCAACATGCCCACTATCTTGGGGTATACTTGATTCCAAGCTTTCATTCACCCCCCACATCCAATCACTGTCTCGCTCTTGTTATCTCCACCTCAAAAACATCTCTAGAATTCGACCTTTTCTTACTTTTGACTCTGCAAAAACTCTTACTGTTTCTCTTATTCATTCTCGTCTGGACTATTGTAACTCTCTACTAATCGGTCTCCCTCTTACCAAACTCTCCCCTCTCCAATCCGTCCTGAATGCTGCCAGGATCATATTCCTCACCAATCGTTACACCGAATGCCTCTACCTTGTGCAGTCTTACCCTGGTTACCCATCCACTCCAGGATCCAGTACAAACTTATTACTCTCACCCACAAAACACTCCATGGCTCAGCACCACCCTACATCTCCTCCCTTGTCTCAGCCTACCACCCTACCCGTGCCCTCCGTTCTGCTAATGACCTGAGGTTAGCATCCTCAATAATCAGAACCTCCCACTCCCGTCTCCAAGACTTTTCACGTGCTGCGCCAATTCTTTGGAATGCACTACCCTGGTTAATATCGATTAATCCCCACAGTTTTAAGCGTGCCGTAAAAATACATTTGTTCAGACTGGCATACCGCCTCAACGCATTAACCTAACAATCCCTGTTAGCCTATTAAAAAAAAAATAAAAATTTCTACCATAATCAGGTACCTCGTATTATGTTCTCACCCGCTTTATGCATTTAATAGCCCTCTGTGTCTGTACTGTTATATACTTAGGCTGGTAACCGGTTCATGCAAAATTACATGAACCCCCGATTCTTACACTATGGCTGGTCCCAACAACGAAAGCAATTGTTACCATCCACCTTCCGTGTCTCCCCTTTTCCTCATAGATTGTAGCTTGGAGCAGGACCCTCATTCCTCTTGGTATCTGTTTTGATCTGTGCTCATTGTTATGCTGTAATGTCTATTGTCTGTACAAGTCCCCATTATAATGTAAGTGCTGCAGAATATGTTGGCGCTATAGAAATAAAATTATTATTATCTCTGAGTCACTTCACATCTGAGGCGACTGGTTGCAATTGGTTAGATGTGTGGGGGTCCTGGGATGAGGGGCACCAGGGTCCGCCATTCAGGACCACCTATAACCAACACCCCAGACAGACGATACATGAGCGATGGCTGGAGTCCGACCATTGGGGCCTCACTGACCCTCCTGTGTGGATGGAGCCGGAGTACAGTAGTGTGCGGACCCCTGCTCCTCACACAGGAGGCTGTGGGACCCTCGTTCTCGGTGGTCTTGTGCGATAGCTGTTTATGGGACCACCATGGTCACCGTCATTCTTCATCTCCTATGGATTCATTATAAGGAGCCGCTCATTCTGTATATGACACGATGGCGGGAGTGGTGTCACCCGGAGTAGTCAGACACTGATGTGGGGGGCTGCAACTCGGCTCCTGACTATCCCTTCTGTATCAGGTGGGCAGCAGGGTGATGGCGCACAGGACTGGCCGGCGGGCAGTACAACTACTACGGGGGGACATCACCCACATCACAGACAAGACAGCAGGCAAGTAACACATCAGTCATTTAATGAAGAGTCCATCCAGCAGTAATCATTCCTCACAGATCAGTGATCACCAGATGTTGTGCAACCACAACTCCCAGCATGCCCTGCAGATTCAGACCACAGCTAGAGACCTGGATGTGGAGCGGTGCTGGCAGCCGGACATTGCTGTATTAGATCAGGAGGGTGGTCACAGCTCGTTCACCCACGACCCCCATTATTATCCATCTATGTGCCTGTTCCAGAGTTACACTCCGGAGCTGCGCTCACTATTCTGCTCCTCGCATTCTCTGCTATTCTGTCCGCAGTTTGTTGCTTTGTGTTCTGGGAGGCGGGATGGTTACACCAGGTGTGAACAGATACCTGTAGAACCAGTTACTCCCCCTCCCCCACATTACAGGAGCTGCAGCAGGTTGTTGGGGAGTTCTGTCAGTAAACCTTATGACTGTTTCCAATGACAATGGACTGGCCTCAGTCCGTGGTGTGGATTGATTCTGCATACAACCTGTATAATGGGGCTCAGATGGTGCGGTGTCACCTCTGTGGGGCACAGGGTCAGGGATCTCGGTTTGTCGGCCTAAATATTGTTAGGAGTGTGTGTGACCATAGGTCAATGTGTCTTGTAAGCTCTGCAGTAAATGACTGTGGCAGCGTTTACAGCTCGCTGTGCTGTTGCTGCTGCGGTGCCTCCTGCATTTTCTTGGGGAGCACGCGGGTCCAGAACTCATACTTTTCGGCCTTCAGCTGTTTTGCTGCTTTCTGCTTCAGGTTTATCTCCATGTAATCTTCATCCTCGTCGTACTGTGGCCAGTGCACCAGGCCCGGATATTGGGGTCACTGGAGACAAAATGGAGAAAGCGTAAAGATGCATCCACGTCTGCGCAGTACAGTGGCGGGATATACATGTGGTATGGAGGGGGCAGGAAATGTGGGGGCTGAAGCCGAGCAAGCCCCCAATCTCTTCCCTTCACCCAGCATATGTCTTACCCGGTGCGGGCAAAGTTGGCCCAGTATCTCATAACTGCTTTGCTCAGAACCTTCTCTTCTTCTGTGGCGCCTCCTGGGGAAAAATAGAAGCAGAATTAAATCACAGCAGTCAGTAAATGTTCCTGCATGGGACCTGAAAAAAGAAGTTATTACTAGAACATCTAACATGTAGGGAAAGAAACCAAGTTTGATAATGAAAAAACAAATTCTGTGCCACAAAGTAAAATGATGGAGCAGGATGTGGTCCTGCATTATGTTACTGAAATATACAAAGTCTTCCCTAAAACAGGACAACATCTGCTCCATGCAGACGTCTAACACCTCTATATAATACTGGGGTCCTGCGTGTGTGCACTGCCCCAGTCGCAAACACTAATGCCCCCATACATGAGAGATGTGATCAGTGTGCTGATATCAAGCTGGACGGTCCTCTCCCAGATGACAAGCTGGACGGTCCTCTCCCAGATGACAAGCTGGACGGTTCCTCTCCCCACTGATAAACTTGATGGTCTTTCTCATCCATAACAAGCTGGATGGTCCCTTTCCCCCATGACAAATTGGACGGTCCCTCTACCTGCTGATGAGCTGGACAGTCCCTTTTCCCGATGACAAACTGGATGGTCCCTCCCTCTCCCCGCTGATAAGCTGGACGGTCTTTGTCGTCCATAACAAGCTGGATGGTCCCTCTCCTCGATGATAAACTGGACGGTCCCTCTCCCCAATGACAAGCTGGATGGTCCCTTTTCCCAATGACAAACTGGACGGTCCCTCTCCCCGCTGATAAGGTGGATGGTCTTTCTCCTCCATAACAAGCTGGACAGTCCCTCTTCCTGTTAACATGCTGGACGTTCCCTTATCATTAATAATAACCTTGATGTTTCCTGTCCTCCTGAATCTGCAGGACACGTCATCTGGGATCTCCATAGAGAATTTCACATTCTGGTTCCTACAACCTCAGAACAGTTTTCCTATTTGCCTCCGTTCATTATAAATGATCTGTGGCCCCAAGAAGATGGCAGTGCTTCTAAATTGTGCTGCTTCTCTACATAATGGAGCTGTCACTTGCATTTATGGATTGCACGGCAACCTGTGATCATAGACAATGATTTCTGGACGTTTTTCTGAGCACATTCAGTGATTTACATGACTGGATCCTGTCTGTATTTAATGCAGTGCGGCCTGAGGGCCCAGAGACCACGAGCCCCCAATATGCAGTAACATTGTTCCACCATATTAAGACGCAGTTCACACGAGTCACCTCTGATCGTCTTTACTTTTAAGAGACTTAACGAATTGTAGGCTGTGGGAGATAATTTGCATTTTCCTGGGAAATCTTTCTGGCGATTCCACAGAAATTCATTTTGTTCCACATGGAGAAGGAGATTCCCCATACAGTGCTGCAAAGTGTGCTCACACTCTTAAAGGGAATCTGTCACCCCATTTTAGCCATATCAGCTAAAGATATGACTGAATAGTGCGTCCCATAAGCAAGCTATCTGTAAGGTTCTGTATATCTGTTTCTGAAACTCAGTTTGTTCGTCGGCCATTTTGCTTTCTGTTTTGCTGCAGCTATCTTGCCCTCAGTTAAAATGGAGTTTTCCAGCTTGCATGTTCCCGCCCTGATTCTCTCCGTTTGCTTCTTAAACAGCCACACCTGAGCAATCAGTGCTTCAGAATCTGGCCTGCAGTGAACCTGTGTTCTGACTCCTGAAGCCTTGGACTTTGTACTCCAGCCATTTCTACTGAGAAACTCTGGAGCTCTTGTGGACTCTGAACTCTGCTCTTGAAAGCCTCACGGTTGCATGGACTTGCGGTAACATAGAAGAAGATCTGAATCTGTTGTGGAGAGTTATTGATGAACTTAGATTACTTTGGCCTGCTGTGTCTCCTGCTTCTGTGTTTGCAACCTGTGTGTTTATTTTTGCCAATTTGTATGAAGCAATACAAGACTTTCTTTTCCAACCTGTGTCTCAAGTATTTTCATCGCACCCAAGCACAAGACGCTATATGAACTGTATCACATACATTACAAGATTCTGAAGCCAAACGTTAGTGTCTGCTGGGTCTGGAAAGGCTTGTCTGCTGTACTGTGGATATCGGATGTCCGGTTGTACTTTCTGTGATAACAGTGGTTGTGACTTCTCACAACCATTCCAGGTGAGCAATTCCCTTAAGTTTTTTTTTTTTCTGCAGAGTTATCACAGGTAAACACTATTGTTTTTTTTTTTTTTTCTCTTCTCTTTTGTCTGCTGAAACTCTGGATATCAGATGTCTGGTTGAAAGCTTTCTGTGATGATGGTGGTTGTGACTTCTCACAACCATTCCAGGTGAGCAGTTCCCTTAAAGTTTTTTCTTTCTTCAGTGTTGCCACAGGTGAACACTATTGTTTTTTTTTCTCTCCTCTTCTTCCAGTATCCTGTCTTAAAAGATCTGGAAAATGGAGGCCCGCATAAAGGAACTTTGTGGAGTGACTGATAATATCCTTGCAGATTTGCAGAATATAAAGACCCGTCTTACAAATCTTCAGGACCTAAATAATCACAATTTGCAAGTGGTTGGACAAACTACTCAGGATTTGCGAGCCAGGATTGAGGTTCTAGAGGGGCGAGTCCAGGCTCCTGCCATAGCCCCAAGTGCTGGGATTCCCAAGTTGCCCCCTTTTCGTTTTGGTGGTGAACGTGAAAAATTCAGGGGATTTGTTAATCAATGTAATCTTTTTTTTTCTGCACATGCTTCACAATTTCCTACTGAACGATCTAAGGTGCTTACTATAATTATGTTGCTTACCAACAAGGCTTTGATATGGGCAAACCCTCTGATTGAGACTGAGGATGATTGTTTGAATCACCTTGATGACTTTATTTCAGCCATGGGGCAGGTGTTTGATGACCCCAATCGAGGTGCAACAGCTGAATCAGCTATGTTAGCTTTGCGCCAAGGTAAGCACTCAGTAGCTGAATATGCCTTGGATTTCAGGAGATGGGCCCTTGATACCACCTGGGACAATTCCGCCAAAAAATCTATTTTTCGAAAGGGGTTATCCCCACTAATTAAGGATGAACTTGCTCGTGCCGACCCTCCCACTGCGTTAGGTGACTTTATTAACTACTGCATTCGTATTGATACTCGTTTAACTGAACGCAGGCAAGAGAGATGGTTCGAAAGCAATCGTACTAATCTTTTCCTACCTTCCTCTCCAGCTAAGGAACCTTTGAATAGGATTACACGGGAACCTGAACCTGAACCCATGCAGGTAGACTCTTTACTACGACGGGTTAGTGATGCACGCAAGGAACATCGTTTTAAGGAGAATCTATGTTTTTACTGTGGTAAGTCAGGGCACTTTATTATTAACTGTCCCAGCCGTTCTCGCAAGACTACTGCAGCACTCATTCATTGTGAGTGTTGCGAGAGGGGATCTGTCAGGTCCGAGCCTCAGGCTCCAGAGATAGCTGCCGCAACAGATCTTGATTTCTCGGACTTAAACTCCGTTACCTCTGAGGACGTTGACTGTGTAAATGCTGCCATCTTTCAAGTTTCCTCAGCGGTGTCCCAGCTGAGTTGTAAGAAAAACAATTCTCACTGTTTTCTTTCCATCAAACTCTGGGTTGACTCAGCCTGGGTGTCTAGCTCTGCCATGATCGACTCAGGTGCAAGTGGAAATTTTATGGATGTCTCCTTTGCTCTAAAACAGGGAATACGTTCAGTGAAGAAGGCTGCTCCCGTACAGATGGAAACTGTGGATGGCTCCCTGCTGACCTCTGGACCAGTGGATCAGGAAACAGAGCCTTTAAAGGTTCTTATGGGTAAAGATCATCAAGAGAAACTGTCCTTTATGCTTATCTCTTCTCCTCACTTTCCCATTATTCTAGGGCTACCATGGCTGCAGGCTCAGAATCCTACCATTAACTGGGAGACCAAGGAATTACACTTCCCAGAGAAACAGATGAGTCAAAAAATTTCAGCTTGCTCTGTTCCTAAAGGAACCATGTCAGTCCCTGAATTACCAGCTGTATACCAGGACTATGTGGATTTATGTGACAAGAAGAACGCTGACCAGCTTCCTCCTCACCGTCCATATGATTGTCCAATTGAATTATTGCCTGGAGCAGAGATACCTTTTGGTAAGATCTACCCCCTGGCGGGGCCCGAGCTGAAGGCTTTAAAAGAGTACATAGACGAAAATCTAGCCAAGGGCTTCATACGCCCCTCTTCATCTCCTGCAGGGGCACCCATATTCTTTGTAAAGAAGAAAGATGGATCCCTGAGACCATGCGTAGACTATAGGGAACTTAATAAGGTTACTATTAGAAAACCGTTATCCATTGCCTTTAATCCCTGAGTTATTGGAGAGAGTGCGACATGCTAAAATTTTTTCTAAACTAGATCTTCGTGGGGCCTATAACTTAGTCCGTATTAGACCTGGGGATGAATGGAAGACTGCATTCAGGTCACGCTATGGACACTTTGAATATCTGGTTATGCCTTTTGGTCTGAGTACCGCCCCCAGCCACTTTCCAACACTTGGTGAATGACATCTTCAGGGATCTCCTAGATACATTCGTGGTAATTTATTTGGATGATATTTTAATTTTTTCTAACTCCACAGAGGAACATCATGGACATGTGAGAATGGTCTTGGAACGTCTAAGACAAAATCATCTTTACATCAAGCTTGAAAAGTGTGAATTCCATAAGACCGAAATTCAATTTCTGGGGTATGTACTGTCTACACAAGGAATTAGTATGGATGGAAGTAAAACCCAAGCCATCAATGATTGGCCAAGTCCTAGAAATGTGAAGGAGGTACAGCGCTTCATCGGGTTTGCAAACTTCTATAGACGTTTCATTAGAAATTTTCTGAGGTAGTATCACCTATCACCCAACTTACCCGGAAAGAGTCTAAGTTCTCCTGGACTCCCAAGCCCAGGAAGCATTTTCCCGTCTAAAAGATAAATTTACCACTGCACCTATTCTAGTACATCCCAACCCAGAGCTTGCCTTCATAATAGAGGTGGATGCTTCAGACTGTGCCGTGGGAGCTATACTCTCTCAGAGAACAGGTGAGAAGAATGTCTTGCATCCCTGTGCCTTCTTTTCCCAGCAGTTGTCTTCGGCTGAGAAGAACTACGATGTGGGCAATAGAGAGTTGTTGGCCATTATTGCCGCCTTCAAAGAATGGAGACATCTTCTGCAAGGAGCTGCACAGCAAATAGTCGTTCTGACAGATCATCGTAATCTTGAGTTTATCAGGTCGGCTAAGTGCCTGACTCCTCGCCAGGCTCGCTGGAATCTTTTCTTAAATCAATTTAATTTTATTATTTCTTATAGACCAGGATCGCGCAATGGAAAGGCTGATGCACTCTCTAGGATTTACTCAGCGGAGACACGTCCAATTACTCCTCCTAAGACTATTCTTCCTGACTCTAGATTCCTAGGAGTGATTCATCATCAAGATCTAATTAAAGACATCAAGGAAGCATACCATGCGGATTCTTTTTTGGCTCAACCCCCAAGGGACGTAAGTCTTGTCTTTAAGAATGGTGTGTGGATTCTGGGACAACGTCTGTATATACCTGAAACAGTCAGATTGAGAGTATTGCAATCATTCATGATTCCAAAATAGCCGGCATAGAGGAATTCTAAAGACACAGGAATTTCTTTCTCGTTTCTTTTGGTGGCCCACTTGTAGGAAGGATGTTTTGGATTATGTCACTTCGTGTGAGGTTTGTGCAAGATGCAAAACACCTCGCTCTTCACCAACTGGTCTGTTACAGCCTCTTCCCACCCCGTCCCGCCCGTGGGGATCCATTTCTATGGACTTCATTGTCGAATTACAACCTCTCAAGGGAAGAACACTATTCTAGTGGTGGTTGATCGTTTAACAAAGGCAGCTCATTTTATCCCTTGTGTCGGCTTACCCACTGCAAAACAGACATCAGATTTGATGATTAAAGATGTGTTTCGTTTACATGGAGTACCGGATGAGGTTATTTCGGATCGAGGGGTGCAATTCACTTCTAGGTTTTGGCAAAATTTCTGTGCAGCATTGGACATTAAAGTAAACCTTTCTTCTGCTTTTCATCCCCAGACTAATGGACAAACCGAACGAACCAATCAAACCCTGGAGCAGTATCTCCGCTGTTTTATCTGCCACCTACAGGATGATTGGGTGGATCTACTTCCATTGGCTGAGTTCTCTTACAACAACTCTCAGAGTGCCTCCACTAAACAGTCTCCTTTTTTCTCTAATTTAGGTTATCATCCTAATATTCTACCACGATTTCCCATAGAGACGCCTTTGCCAGCAGTGGCTGAAAGAGTCACGACTTTACAGAAGAATATGGATCTTCTAAAGGAGAATCTGGAATCGGCTCAGGAAAGGTACAAGAAGGCAGCAGATAAATTTCGTAAACCTGCACCAGTTTTTAAGGTAGGAGACCTGGTCTGGCTGTCAACCAGAAATCTTAAGTTAAGGATTCCATCATCTAAGTTGGGACATAAGTACATTGGACCCTATAAATCAGTAAGATTATAAGTGCCGTTGCTTGTCGTCTTCAATTGCCCAGAACTATGAGAATCCACCCTGTCTTTCATGTATCCCTACTAAAGGCTGCGACACCCCAATACGTTTCCTGGACGTTCCTCTCCTTGCCCTGACCCAGTGCTAGTCGATGGTCAGGAAGAATTTGTGGGGGAAAAGGGATTTTAGATTCCAGGTTGTATAGAAATCATTACAATTTGATCAAATGGCAGGGCTACCCAGTGGAGGACAACTCATGGGAGCCATCAATAATGTTAATGCTCCTCGCTTGCTCCGTCATTTCATCAGAGGTACCCACACAGCCTGGTCCTGAGGTCATCCGGAGGTTTCCCCTAAGGGGGAGTAATGTAAGGTTCTGTATATCTTTTTTCTGAAACTCAGTTTTGTTCGTCGGCCATTTTGCTTTCTGTTTTGCTGCAGCTATCTTGCCCTCAGTTAAAATGGAGTTTTCCACTTGCATGTTCCCGCCCTGATTTCTCGTTTGCTTCTAAACAGCCACACTGAGCAATCATGTGCTTCAGAATCTGGCCTGCAGTGAACCTGTTTCTGACTCCTGAAGCCTTGGACTTTGTACTCCAGCCATTTCTACTGAAAACTCTGGAGCTCTGTGGACTCTGAACTCTGCTCTTGAAAGCCTCACGGTTGCATGGACTTGCGGTAACAAAAGAAGAAGATTCTGAATCTGTTGTGGAGAGTTTTGATGAATTAGATTACTTTGGCCTGCTGTGTCTCCTGCTTCTGTTTTTTGCAACCTGTGTTTTATTTTTGCCAATTTGTATGAAGCAATACAAGACTTTCTTTTCCAACCTGTGTCTCAAGTATTTTCATCGCACCCAAGCACAAGACGCTATATGAACTGTATCCATACATTACACTATCGTTATGTAGCTTATATCCTGATACCCCCGTTTTGATAGCAAAATACTTGTAAAGTTCGTATTTTTGGCTGTCAATAAAGGGCGGTCCGGTCCCGATGGGCGGCGGTTATTCGCTTCCCCCACCCCGCTCCATTCTTGCCATTCGTACTTTTTTTTTTCCCCTGTCCTTTGGCTTGCCGTGCTTGCGCTGTGAAAAAGTCCCTCGCGCAGCGCATTGTGCTTTTCCCAACAGTGGGCAAGCATACAATCATTACTGGCGCAAGCACAGTAATTTCTGTCACTTTACTTGACCCGGAAGTTGCCCCAGTCATTGCGGTTTGCCGCTGATGACTTCCGGGCCAAGGAAAGTCAGGAAGACTGTCGCATGCGCAGTAAATGATTTCCTACTTTGCCCACTTTTGGGGTAAAGAACACTGCGCACGCGCAGGGGCCCTGTTTCACGCGCAATCGCGGAAACTTACGCTGTCTGTGATATTCACAAACAGCGTTTTGTGAAGAAGCGAGGAGCCGGGGGGTGGGGGGGAAGAATAACCGCCGCCCATCGGACCGGACCGCCCTGATTGACAGCCAAAAATACGAACTTTACTAAGGTATTTTGCTATCAAAACGGGGGTATCAGGATATAAGCTACATAACGATAGCTTGCTTATGGGACGCACTATTCAGTCATATCTTTAGCTGATATGGCTAAAATGGGTGACAATCCCCTTTTAAAAAAGGGGTAAATCATCATACAATGTTGCAAAAGATGTTGGTTATTCACAGTCAGCTGTGTCTAAAATCTGGGCCAAATACAAACAACATGGAGGTTGTTAAAGGCAAACATACTGGTAACCAAGGAAGACATCAAAGCGTCAAGACCGGAAACTTAAAAGCAATATGTCTCCAAAAAACAGGAAATGCAGAACAAACAAATGAGGAACGAATGGTTTTGTGAATGGGTTTGAGATGAGTTCTGAGCAGAGCCTCCCTCTGGTGGTTACAAGCGGTACTAGTGAGGATTGTGAAAGACTGGGAATCAGGTGTTACTGATTGGTCTTATTTAAGGGAATCATTTTTCCCATCAGGTTGCCATGATCAATTGTTCTGGTCTGAATCCTTCTTCCAGTTTCCCTTGTAGCCTGCTGTGTCGTGTCTGATCTCCTGCTATCAGATAAGACAATTTCTTATTTTGTGTTTTTGCTATATTTTTGCATTTTGTCCCTGCACTTCTGTGGGGCCTTCTGGGTCCCCTCCGGGGGCTTTTGCCCTCTCAGTTTTGGTTCAGCCACTGTGTTTGTACTTTTGCTTTTTCCAGTTTTTTCAGTGGCTGCTGTTTTTGTTACACCAGAAACTAATTTAGGTGGAGAGGTCTTGTGACTCAGGTGATTTTGAAATTAGTAGAGTTGGTGTTTTTCAGGGTTTTCTGGGATTGCAGTAAGTACCCTCCTGTCCTTTTCTATTTAGATAGTTTGGGCCCCAGCGTTTGCTCATACTATTTTCTTTTTCTGTGTCAGTATTTCCTCTTGTCTGACCCGCCATTACATGTTTGGGGGCTTCTATTATCTTTGGGGTTCTGCTCCGGGGCAGATAGCTTTCCTATTTCTTCTTTAGTGTAGTTAGTTTCTCAGGCTGTGACGAGGCGTCTAGGACCAACGTAGGAACGCTCCACGGCTGCCTCTAGTTGTGGTGGTTAGGTCAGGGGTACTGCAATCTCATAGATTCCAACTGCTCTGTTATTTCCTTTTTTGCCTGCATCCCAGCTACCGTAACTTTAAAAGTATCACCGGCCATAAAAAATTGTATGGTACTCACAGAAGGGAAAAAATATTTTGAAGGAAGAAAGTTGTTCAGAGATATTTTTCTGTTTGTTGCATTTTTTTTTTCCTCTGTATCTCTGGGTGCTGGGGAGGATCTTTTCTCCAATGGGAGTTTGCACAGTTGTCTGGCCGTGTGGATCACTTGCCACTGAGGTTCAGAGTATTGCTGCATTCTTGCTAGGTTGCCTGTTGTGGAACCTAGGATCCCCATGCCAGATTTGTTTTTAGGGGATCGAGCTAAGTTTCAGATTTCAAAAATAATTGTAAATTGTTTTTTGCCTTAAAATAAGTCCTCAGGAAACGCAGCGCAGCAGGTTCAAATTATCATCTCTCTCCTGCGCGGCGATCCTCAGTGATTGGGCTTTTTCCCTGAATACCTGGGGATCCGTTTTGAGTGATGTTGATGCATTTTTTCAGGCTTTGGGGTTATTGTACGATGAGCTAATGTCACTGATCAAGCTGAAAAAGCCTTGTTGGCATTAAATCAGGGGCTTGATGACGCTGATTATACTGTCAGAGATTCGTAGTGGGCAGTCCTGACCAAATGGAATGACGACGCTTTGGCGGCCCTTTTCCGGAAGGGTCTGTCGGATAATGTAAAGAAGTTAGGTGGGATTCCC
>JARQOD010000010.1:45007102-45052565 GCA_033576555.1 Oophaga sylvatica | reverse complement strand
TCGCGTCCTGTGGGTTGTGCTCGCTCTAAGACCCCTCATACCCGTCCGTCTGGGACCCTCTTACCCTTGAAACTTCCGGAGCATCCATGGACTCATTTGTCTATGGACTTCATCAGGACCTTCCTCAGTCGTCAGGGAAGACTGTCATACTGGTGGTTGTTGACAGGTTCAGTAAGATGGCACATTTCATTGCTCTTCCTGCCCTCCCTAATGCTAAAACTCTGGCGCAGGTGTTCATTGGGGAGATTGTGAGACTTCATGGGTTGCCTTCTGATGTGGTGTCAGATAGGGGGTCTCAGTTTGTGTCCAAGTTTTGGAGGGCATTTTGTTTACGTCGGGGATGCAATTGTCATTTTCCTCGGCTTTTCATCCGCAGACCAATGGTCAGACAGAGCGTCTGAATCAAAGCCTAGAGACTTATCTTCGGTGTTTTGTCTCAGAGAACCAGGAGGACTGGTCTTCTTTCTTGCCTCTGGCAGAGTTCGCTCTTAACAACAGGCGGAGCGAGTCCACTGGTAAGTCCCCGTTTTTTGGGGCATATGGTTTTCATCCCCAGTTTTGTACATTCAATGGGGGGGGCCCTTCTGGGGTTCCTGAGGAGGAGCGTTTCTCGTCGTCACTTGCTTCAGTGTGGAGAGGTGTATTGAATAATCTGAGTGCTATGGGGAACCGTTATAAACGTATGGCTGATAGGAGGAGAGTTTCTGGTTCAGATCTTAATGTGAACGATCTGGTATGGTTGTCTACCAGGAATATAAAACTTAAAGTTCCCTCCTGGAAGCTGGGCCCCAGATTCATCGGGCCGTACAGGATCAGTTCCATAATTAATCCTGTGGCATTTCGTCTGGACCTCCCTCCTACGTTTAAAATTCATAATGTGTTCCACAAGTCATTACTTAAGAGGTACGTGGCACCAGTCATACCATCACCTCTACCTCCTCCTCCAGTGGTGGTCAATGGTAACTTGGAGTTTCAAGTGTCAAAGATCATTGACTCACGTCTGAATCGCCGGTCCCTTCAGTACTTGGTGCATTGGAAGGGGTATGGTCCAGAGGAGAGGACGTGGGTTCCTGCGTCTGACATTAACGCAGATCGTTTGGTGCGGACCTTCCACAGAACTCACCCGGGCAAACCTGGCCCTGAGGGTCCGGAGGCCCCTCGTAGAAGGGGGGGTACTGTCATGTGTGCATCGCCACGAAGATCGTCGCGGTTGCACATTCTGACTTCTCACAGCTGAGTTGCTGTTTCTTTGTGTTTGCAGTTAGGGAGTTAATTCTGTCTGTGCTCAGTTCTGGGACTGGGTGCAGTTTCTCCCGGCTGCAATTAATTATTTGTTGATTGGTTTCCTTTAAATCTCTGGTTGTCTGTGTTGGGAGTTGCCAGTGAAATTCTTCATGCAGACCACAGATAGGATTGTATCTGTATAGACTTAAGTTAAAGAGCTCCTTAGTTGTTTTAAGCTCACCTTGCTTAGAGTTTAATATCCCAGATCATTTATGTTCCTTCTGTGTTTGAGTGTGTATGCAAGTCTGTGTTTTCTCCAGTCTGTCTTATATGTCTAATCTGTGTATTTAGCAGAGATCAGCCCATATCCCTTTGGTGGTAATCAGAATCCTTCTTAGGACTGATTACAGGGTTCAGGGACTGATAGGAGACAGGGTTAGGCTGGAGACTTGGACCTCTGAACCATTATCAGTACCTCCAAGGTGAGGGATTAGTTAGGACCCCAGTTTAGGGTCAGGTTAGACCCCCGGTCCTCCTCTTTCCTGTGACAGTGTATCAAGTCCTCAAGATTAACCCTGAGTTCAACGGATATCGTGTCAGGTAAATCTATTCTATATTTACATGCTGATGTTGCTAATCTATATGTTGTATAGAGTGTTGTTCTTTTAAGAATAGTTTACTGACATCGTACACATATCATAAGACCGCGTGACACCTGGTTGCTCAAATGAGGGTTCGGTGACCCCTCCTCAAGGGGGGGTACTGTTGTGAATGGGTTTGAGATGAGTTCTGAGCAGAGGCTCCCTCTGGTGGTTACAAGCGTACTAGTGAGGATTGTGAGGACTGGGAATCGGGTGTTGCTGATTGGTCTTATATAAGGGAGTCATTTTCCCATCAGGGTTGCCGGTGATCAATTGTTCTGGTCTGAATCCTTCTTTCCAGTTTCCCTTGTAGCCTGCTGTGTCGTGTCTGCATCTCCTGCTATCAGATAAGACAATTTCTTATTTTGTGTTTTTGCTATATTTTTGCATTTTGTCCTGCACTTCTGTGGGGCCTTCAGGGTCCCCTCCGGGGGCTTTTGCCCTCTCAGTTTAGTCCAGCCACTGTGTTTTGTACTTTTGCTTTTTCCAGTTTTTTTCAGTGGCTGCTGTTTTGATTTTTTTTTTACACCAGAGAACTAATTTAGGTGGTAGAGGTCGTGTGATCTCAGGTGATTTTGAAATTAGTAGAGTTGGTGTTTTTCAGGGTTTTCTGAGATTGCAGTAAGTACCCTTCCTGTCCTTTTCTATTTAGATAGTTTGGGCCCCAGCGTTTGCTCATACTATTTTCTTTCTGTGTCAGTATTTCCTCTTGTCTAACCGCCATTACATGTTTGGGGGCTTTCTATTATCTTTGGGGTTCTGCTCCGGGGCAGATAGCTTTCCTATTTCTATCTTTAGGTGTAGTTAGTTTCTCAGGCTGTGACGAGGCGTCTAGGACCAACGTAGGAACGCTCCACGGCTGCCTCTAGTTGCGGTGGTTAGTCAGGGTACTGCAATCTCATAGATTCCAACTGCTCTGGTGTATTTCCTTTTTTACCTGCACTCCTCAGCTACCGTAACATAACACTGAACTTTTTTCGGCCTTGCTAACTATGTTACTATGTTAAAAGGCAGCACTTACATGAAATAAAGCAGTAGTGTGCGGCATCCCCGCCGCCCCAATGCACGTTTCGCTCCTTCGTCAGGAAGCGTGTGTTGGGAGGGGTATCACGGATTAAATAGTGTGAGAGGCCAATCGGTGGTACGTATTCAGAAGGTATGAGCAGGTCACGTGTGCTCAAATGCATTCAGGGAAGTGCGGAAAGTGGAAGGAAAGCCCTTGTTCGAACGGTTCATACGCCGCCAACGTCACTCCTCTTAGATGGGACGTGGCCATGGGACGCAAGCCGGCATGGTCCATCACGGAGACGACACATGTGCCTTGGTTCCTGGGGCCACTTATCTAGGCATCCGAGGGTGAGAAGGCGCTGCATACGTAACAATGGAAAAATAACCAAAAGAATGCAGATTATATAAGTACTGAAAGGTGGAAGTTTCTAATGAAAAACTAAATGTGTGATGTGTATAGAAATGAAAGATTGGGGTGGAGATATTATTGTGTGCAAAAAAGGAAGGAATTAATATAAAAAATTCAACATCAAACTAAAATGCTGAAATAAATGTGAAATGATGAGCACTATTAATGATAAGATATGCCAGAGAATATTATGAAGTGTTATAAATGATGTATGCAGGATGGTGAATGCTGGATAACGTATGGAGGATGGCATATGCTGGATGACGCATGCGGGATGTAGTGTGCTGGATAACGTTTGCAGGATTATGTATGCGGGATGGCGTATGCTGGATTTAAGCGGGATGGCGTGTGCTGGATGACATATGTGGGATAACAAGCGGGATGGCGTATGCAGGATGACGTATGTGGGATGGCATATGCTGGATATAAGCGGGATGGCGTATGCTGGAAATAAGAGGGATGGCGTATGCTGGATGACGTGTGCGGGATGGCGTATGCTGTATATCATAAGCGGAATGGAGTATGCTGGATATAAGTGGGATGGCGTGTGCTGGATGACATAACAGGGTGACGTATGCGGGATGGCTTGTGCTGGATGATGTATGCGGGATGGCGTATGTTGGATATAAGCGGGATGGCGTATGCTGGATAACGTATGCAGGATGGTGTATGCTGGATGACGTATGTGGGATGTATGCAGGATAGTGTATGCTGGATGACGTATGTGAGATGACGTATGCGGGATGGCCTATGCTGGATAACATATGCAGGATGACGAATGCGGGATGGTGTATGCTGGATGACGTATGCGGGATGGCGTATGCTGGATAACATTATAAGCGGGATGGTGTATGCTGGATGAAGTATGCGGGATGGCGGGTGCTGGATGACATATGCTGGATGGCGTGTGCTGGATGATGTATGCTGGATGGCGTGTGCTGGATGACGCATGCAGAATGGCGTATGCTGGATGACATATGCACGATGGCATGTGCGGGTTGGCGTATGCTGGATATAAGCGGGATGGCGTATGCTGGATATAAGCGGGATGGCGTATGCTGGATGACATATGCGGGATGGCGTATATGGAATGGCGTGTGCTGGATAATGTAAGCTGGATGACATATGCGGGATGACGTGTGCTGGATAACGTATGTGAGATGGCGTATGCTGGATGACATATGCGAGATGGCGTATGCCGGTTGACATATGCCAAATGATGTATGCCGAGTGACGTATGCTGAATAATGTATGCCGGGCGACGTCTGCCAGATGATGTATCCCGGGTGATGCATGCCAGATGATGTATGCCGGATGACGTATCCCGGGTGACGCATGCTGGATGAAGCATGCCTTGTGACATGCTGAATGATGTATGACAGATGACGTATGCCGGATGACGTATCCCGGGTGACGCTTGCCGGATGATGTATGCCGCGTGCTGAATGACGTATGTCGGGTAACATATGTCAGATGATGTATGCTGAATGATGTATGACGGGTGACACATGCTGGACTCATGACGGATGACTTATGTCAGGTGACATATGACAGATGACTATGTCGCATGACGTATGCTGAATGATGTATGCCAGATGACGTATGCCGGGTGACGCATGCTGGATGATGTATGGTGAAACATGTATGCCGGATGACGTATGCCAGGTGACATTTGGTGGATGACGTATGCTGGGTGACGTATGCCGAATGACATATGCTGTGTGACGTATGCTGTGGGAACGTATGCCGTATACCGGGTGACGTATGCCGAATGACATATGCTGGGTGAAGTATGCTGAATGACGCCGGGTGACGTATGCTGAATTCTGGGTGACGTATGCCAGGTGATGTATGCTGGGTGACGTATGCTGACAGGGCGATGAGATTTTTTCAACAAATTTTAAGTTTCTTCCTCTAATATGAAATTCGCAAATAACCAGAAGTTGCAGATCTTTGGCTTTTCGTAGTAAATTTGCATCATCTCAGCTTCTCTCCATCTGTCTCACATGATGGGAATGATACAAATGAGGGTAATCTGGGATGGGCGGGCGCAGGGAGGACGCTGGGCCGGGGTATAACAAGCTGGGTCTCTGTGAGTCACAGGACAGAGGAGAGAAGTCGGAACCTTGCACAACCAGTGAGTACACGCTATAATGTTTAGTGAGTGACGGGAAGAGTGCGCTTGTGTATCCTGACCTAATACTTCTCACAGCTGAGGTCCAGCAGAGTGAATTCTGTACTAATCTCTCTCCTGTCGTGACAATCAGTGCAGGTGATATTTGGTTTAGCAGAAGATGGATCAGGGAATCAGGAGGGTTTTCAGGCTTTGGAGGTAAAAGTATTGTAGGATCTGACTCTTGACATCTGTTGCAGAACTGTTCATAGAAAGCCCCTTTCTTCTTTACATCGTCTTCCTAAAATCTGCGAGTTCCTGTAAGCACATTTCCCTGGAAGCCTTCGTACTGTTGGAAAGTTGGGTGACCTCCAATATGGCTGTCATTGCAGTCCCCATGAGAGTCACGTGAGGATTATTCCCAGTCAAACGGCATGTAATATACCGGGTATAGAGGGTCATCGTCGTGTGACGTGTCAGGAGTCGACCAGGCCGCAGTGGGGGGATAGTTTCATCCTTCCTCCATTGTGCGGTGTTGGTGGTCTTAGGTGGGGAGTCTGATGGAGGGGACGTCCGGGGCAGTCTATCATATTGTACCTTTTGCGGCCACTGGATATCACAGCAGATGAGTCCTGGGTGATACGTGGCCGGGCGGCAGAGGATGTCTCGGATGGTTGGGTTGTCGGAGCTGCTGTGTCACATCCGATACCAGTGACCATG
This sequence comes from Oophaga sylvatica, assembly GCA_033576555.1. Taxonomy (NCBI): domain Eukaryota; kingdom Metazoa; phylum Chordata; class Amphibia; order Anura; family Dendrobatidae; genus Oophaga; species Oophaga sylvatica. The sequence continues at coordinate 45,046,450 of JARQOD010000010.1, read as the reverse complement.
TTCTCCTCCCGCTTCCAATATGATTTCATGAGATGGTTTCATCTGCCGTCACTTCCTTCACTGTGTCCTCTGCGGGTGATGTCTTGTAGGTGATGGACGTCCTGGGTCAGGTCCTGGACATTGCCCAAACCATCTATGGACTGTGTGACCAGGCCAGCTCCAATAAGCAGCAGTGCCGTCGCCTGAAGAAGCGGATACAAATTCTGATGATGGCCTCGAAGGCTTTACAGACACAGAAGGAGAAGTCCGAGCAGCTGAAGGTGGTGATGAAGGAGCTGCGGGTGACCCTGGACAATGCCAAGTGCTGGGTCATAAAGTATTCACACCAGGCTTGGTGGCAGCAGATACTTAAGGCCAACGGTATCAAGGAGGAGTTTGAGCTGCTCACGGACCGGCTCGGTGACGCCGCCTCACACGTCTCCCTGATGTTGGCAATCGAACACAGAGAAAAGTTTTTTAATGTCTTTACAGAGAATATAAGAAAACGCCAAAACCATAAGGACATAAACAAAGACCTGAAGCAGCTGAAGGAGTACCTCACCAGTAAGATATTCGTACAGACAACGTGGCATATATATGTGTGCGCCCACCGAGACGCAGACCATGTAGTGTCCTCACACTGGGGTGTAAGACCACCGACACACAGGCCATGCAGTGTCCTCACACTGGGGCACATGACCACTGTAGCACACCATGCAGTATCCTCACACTGGGGTGTACGACCACTGTAGCGCAAGCCATGCAGTGTCCTCACATTGGGATGTACGACCACCGTCACACAGGCCATGCAGTATCCTAACACTGTGGCACACGACCACTATAGCCAGGCCATGCAGTATCCTCACACTGGGGTGTACGACTACTGTAGCGCAGGCCATGCAGAGTCCTCACACTGAGATGTACGACCACCGTCACACAGGCCATATGCAGTGTCCTCACACTGCGGCACACGACCACTATAGCCAGGCCATGCAGTATCCTCACACTGGGGTGTACGACCACTGTAGTGCAAGCCATGCAGTGTCCTTACACTGGGATGTACGAACACCGTCACACAGGCCATGCAGTGTCCTCACACTGGGGCACACGACCACTATAGCTAGGCCATGCAGTGTCCTCACACTGGGGAGTACGACAACTGTAGCGCAAGCCATGAAATTCTCACACTGGGGTGCACGACCACTGTAGCGCACCATGCAGGGTCCTCACACTGGAGTGCACGATCACTGTAGCGCAGGCCATGAAGTATCCTCACACTGGGGTGTTCGACCACTATAGCGCACCATGCAGTATCCTCACACTGGGGTTTACGACCACTGTAGTACACCATGCAGTGTCCTCATAGTGGGGTGTACGATCAGAGTAGCGCAAGTCATGCAATGTTTTCACACTGGGGTGTACGACCACTATAGGTCACCATGCAGTGTCCTCACACGGGGATGTACGGCCACTGTAGTGCACCATGCAGTGTCCTTGTAGTGGGGTGTACGAACACTGTAGCGCAGGCCATTCAGTATCCTCATACTGGGGTGTACGACCACTATAGCGCACCATGCAGTGTCCTCACACTGGGGTGTATGACCAGATTTCCTCTTGGGGTGATAGAATAATTTGGGTGCTTTTTTTTATATCTAAAATAATTTTTTTGTTTGTTTGATGCAGAAAACCTTTCTGAAAAGATGGAGAATGTAGAGGACAGAATGGATAAAATCCTCTCTGAAATGTCCGCCATAAAGGCTGTGTGTAAGTGCCGTGGGCTACTCCATAGTAAGAAAAGCAGCAACAGCCGCATGCGGGGACTCTAACCTGCAGGCTTCGGTCGGGCAGGGATGCTGGGAGTTGTGGTTGGGGAGCAGTCGGAGAGCACTCACATTTCTTGCACGAGGCCATTCTGCTGTTAGATCCCACAGTCGGATGAAGCAAGTTTCCCATTTTCTGTGACTTTCTAATAGAAGGTTACGATCTCTGCTTGTTGTCAATGACTGGAAACAGTCTGGTCTCCATTTCTGTACGCGCTGGCCTTCACATCCATCTGCTTCCGGACGTCACATCGGCTCCCGGCCACCTCGGGTGGACAAGAGTAAAGCGCGATTAATAGATCACCGAGGCGGCTTGGACTTGTGACCATATTTGCTCCAGTTTTCAGTCGTTCGGCTGTTTTGTGGAACATTTGTGAAGTTTCTTCCCCGCTCTGTGCCATAGCTCAGACACTGGCACTATTATAGCGGGAGGCTGTGCCGCCTCCTGGTCACTGACTTATGTACTTATTACAAGGCATGCGCCTCTTAAGACGTTTGGTGTATCCTCCCTGGCTGGCGTCTTTAAAGACGTGACGTGTATGACCCACAGTGACACAAATACCGGGGTCTCTGCCGCGAGGCTCCTGCCGGTAACAATCCCCTATTCTTGTGTCTGCAGGTAAACGCTCGTCCTGGCACATCACTGAGATTCGAGCCACGGATCTAAAGCGTGGACCACTGTTACTGGAGAAACCCACCCATGACTTGTACCTCGGCGAATATCACAAGAGTCCAGTGGCCATTAAAGTCTTCAAGGGTCAACAGATCAAGAACAAAGAGTGAGTAACTGACTGAGAAATGAGGCTGGTAACATGTGAGCGCAGAGACAAAAAAGTGGCAGAGCGTTGAAGCATTCAGTGAGTGCAGTGATCGCGGCTCATCAGACGTGTCACTCTGGTGCCAGCCCTGCGATCACTGACAATGAGAACAGCCTCACAGCAGACTGTAAAGCGAGACAGCCATATGTGAGGCTCTGTGCTGACATCTAGTGGTCAATACAAATAGAGCAACAATTCACCACTGGTCTCAGGATTTGTTACAATCACCATCAAACTAATAAAATACAACCCCCTCTGTCCCTCCGCCATGTTCAGGTGCCATCCTCCTGTTCTCAGCACTCATCTATCACTTTACTTCTCCAGATTTATCATAAAAACCTTCCAGTCTGAGAGTGAAACCATGAAGAGATTTGAGAGTCTGAATATTTTACGGCTTTATGGTATTTTCATAGACAATTCGGGTAAGAGCCAGGTAACACGTGTCCTGCACCCTCCTCCTGAGATAGTGCTGCCCCCTAGTGACATCACACGCACGGTGACATCACACCAAACAGAACACACACCGTGACATCACACCATACGGGACACACATGGTGACATCACAAAGTACAGGGCTCACGCGGTGACATCACACCGTACATGACACACATGGTGACATTACAAGGAGCAGGACACACACGGTGACATCACACCGGACAGGAAACATACGATGACAGGTCACCGGACAGGACACACATCGTGACATCACACCGTAAGGGACACACACGGTGACATCACACCATACAGGACACACATGGTGACATCACAAGGTGCATTACACACGTGGTGACATCACACCATCCAGGACACGCATGGTAACATCACAAGGTGCATGGTGACAACACACCAGATGGGACACGCACGGTGACATCACACCGGACAGGACACGCACGGTGACATCACAATGTACAGGACACACACGGTGACATCACACCAGACAGGACACGCACAGTGACATCACACTGTGCAGAACACGCACCATGACATCACACTGTGCAGAACACGCATGGTGACATCACAATGTACAGGACACACGGTGACATCACACTGTGCAGAACACGCATGGTGACATCACACCAGACAGGACACGCATAGTGACATCACACTGTGCAGAACACGCACCATGACATCACACTGTGCAGAACACGCACGGTAACATCACACCTTACAGGAAACACACGGTGACTTCACACCGGACGTGACACGCACGGTGACATCACACTGTACAGCACACGAACAGTGACATCACATCGGACAGGAAACACATGGTGACCTCACACTGGACAGAACACACATGGTGACCTCACACTGGGCAGGACACACACTGTGACATCACGTTCAGGAAACACACGGTGACGTCACACCGGATGTGACATACATGGTGACATCACACTGTACAGGAAACTGACAGTGACATCACACTGGACATGACACGCACATTAACATCACACCATACAGGACACACACGGTGAAAACACACTGTACAGGACACACACATGGTTACATCACACTATACAAGACACACATAGTGACATCACACTGTATCCCGATGTGTCACTACAGTCCGCCCTCTTATCCCCGCTGTCTCACTACAGTCCGCCCTCTTATCCCCTGATGTCTTACTAAAATCTGCCCTCTTATCCCGATGTCTCACTACAGTCCGCCCTCTTATACCCCGATGTTTCACTACAGTCCGACCTCTTATACCCCGATGTCTCACTACAGTCCGACCTCTTATACCCCGATGTCTCACTACAGTCCGCCCTCTTATCCCCGCTGTCTCACTACAGTCCGCCCTCTTATCCCCGCTGTCTCACTACAGTCCGCCCTCTTATACCCCGATGTCTCACTACAGTCCGCCCTCTTATCCCCGCTGTCTCACTACAGTCCGCCCTCTTATCCCCGCTGTCTCACTACAGTCCGCCCTCTTATCCCCTGATGTCTTACTAAAATCTGCCCTCTTATCCCGATGTCTCACTACAGTCCGCCCTCTTATACCCCGATGTCTCACTACAGTCCGACCTCTTATACCCCGATGTCTCACTACAGTCCGACCTCTTATACCCCGATGTCTCACTACAGTCCGACCTCTTATACCCCGATGTCTCACTACAGTCCGACCTCTTATACCCCGATGTCTCACTACAGTCCGACCTCTTATACCCCGATGTCTCACTACAGTCCGCCCTCTTATCCCCTGATGTCTCACTAAAATCTGCCCTCTTATCCCGATGTCTCACTACAGTCCGCCCTCTTATACCCCGATGTCTCACTACAGTCCGACCTCTTATACCCCGTTGTCTCACTACTTTCCACCTTCTTATACGACGATGTTTCACTACAGTCCTCCATCTTTCTGATTACTGAGTCTCCTCTGTTGGTCAGGTACGGACACCAGCTACTCCCTCGTGATGGAATATTGTGAGAAGGGAACCGTGCGGCAGCTACTGGACAATGAACCTGACCTGTCATGTGAGCGGCGTGTCCGCATGGCTCTGGATGCGGCCAGAGCAGTATACCGGTGATTATTCGGCAATCTACATTACTGGATCTCATTTTTTTCCGGAACATCTGAACGATATATTCTACCATCTCGCAGGTTACATCAGACGGAGAAGAAGGCAATCCTGCACGGGAGTCTGAGCAGCTCCAAATTCCTTGTTGACGGGACGTTCTGTGTGAAGGTAACAGCCACATGCGGTGCATTACTGTGAGTCACTAAGCCCCGCCCCATTGTCAGTCACAACTCTGCAGAGCATTTCCCACCTTTGCCAGTTGTTTGACAGCGCAGTGTTCGGCCTCATACACAACATAATGGCTGCAGACTCACGGCCTCCGTCCCTATGCTTGTACTGTACACGTCGGACAGGCACATCCTCATCCATCCTCTTCACATCTACAGCTTTGGGGATTTGAGATCTCAAAGACTGAATCATCCCTTAGACGACCATCTAATGCAGAGAGGAGGCAGAGGAGCACGGAGCTGGCGTACATTGCCCCCGAGACCCTGCAGGACATCAATGCCTATGAGAAACCGAGCGAGATTTACAGGTCAGTTCCGCAGCATCACAGCCCCCGACCCACACTAGTGCCCTCTAATAGAAGTCTGTGCAGAAATTTTATAATGCTGAAAAAAGGGAAATTTTGCATGAAAACTTCTTCATGGAATGAAACTTCTCCAGATGAAAAGTTCCTCTAATCACTTCTGCAATAACTTCCGGTGACGTGTGAGATTGTGCCATCGCCCCAGATGGCGGTCGCTGCACATCTCCATACTGAGCAGTAACCTGTGTATACACGGAAGGGCCGACGTCACCACTGGTCAGGGGTATTATGGTCTGCAGAGCATTGTTGTACATCTTGCTGTTGTCTCTTCCAGCCTCGGCATGGTGCTTTATGAGATTGCAAGTGGGAGACTTCCATATCATGGTAAGTCCTGCCGCTGCACCCTCCACGAGTCATTATATGGCATCCTGCAGGTCAGCGCCAGGCGCCATAATCCACAATGGTTTATTGTTGTAGGTCCGGCCGGCGACAAGGACAATCAGCCGAAGGATGCGGAGCTGCCCGCGTCCTGTCCTCCTGTGTTACACAACATTATTAGAAGCTGCCTGCAGAGGAATCCGAGTGATCGCCCGACAGCAGGAGGTGAGCCTTGCCCGATATACTGCCCGACACATAGCCCGCTGCCCGACACACCGTTCGCTGCTCGACACACCGTCCACTGCCCAACACATCGTCCGCTGCCCCGATACACCGTTCGCTGCTCGATACACCATCCGCTGTCCGACACACTGCCTGCTGCCAGACAAACTACCTAACACACTGCCCGCCGCTCGACACACCGCCTGCTGCCCGACACACTGTCCAACAAGCTACCCGACATAGCGCCTGCTGTCCGATACGCCGCCCGCTGCCCGACACACCGCCTGTGTGGAGACATGGGAGGTGGGCAGGCTCCTCGGTCCGCTAGCCTTTCATGAACTAGAGATCATCCCGCCGAACGCCCGCTCTCCCTTTAACGTGGGCATAACGCTACTCAGACAACACAGGGTGACGGTAAAACAGTGTGGCAATGCTTTATTTATCCTTTAAAACAGGCAGATAACACGTAGAACAGTCCCAGCAAATACACAAGATGGTGCACATTACAGAGTCTCACCCTTCCGCTGACTTGCCGGAATAATGGCGGCTGTTACTTCAGTTATCCCAGGGCCGATTGCCCCAACTGTGGCATGCACACAGAGAGGAGGTAACAACAAGCTTAGGAAGATGACAGTCCATTCAGGTACAAGGCCAGTTGACCCGAGGGTCACAACTTGACTTCTCCGAACATCTCCATGGAGCCAGACAGATTTCATTCCTGGCTTTCTCCAAACTTATCCAAGGTTCAGTGATGTTTAATTGAGCAGATATGTATTCTTCCAGCTGGGGCTGAGGTTCCTTAAGCTGGCATCCTGTAGAATGTCCCTCGTGATGGAGCCATGATATTTTGGCTGCTGTCCTGTAGAGTCACAGGATGTTTTGCTGTCTTGGCTGAATCTTTGTCTGTCTCTCTATATAGAGGCATGAATCCTCTTTTTATAATAAGTGTGCTTCATCCAGTATTCACAAATAAAAGGGGAACAATGGAGATCTATTTGCATACTTTTTCCTCATCTAAAAAGTCAACAACTATCTGGCCTAGACTATGTATAATTAGCATATCAGTAAAAATCACTAATCATCAAGGATAAGAGCACAATATGTTACATCAAATGTCAACTTACAAAACAATATTACAAGGTTACACAAGCAAAAGTCTTTTCTTGACCAACCAGAAAGAAGCACATAAATTCAAAAGTCAACATATAGATAACAGTCTATTCTTTCTGGCTTGCTAAAAATAGTCTGGCTAATTAAGATACAATGCCTTATCTTCACAGCCTGCTGCCCAACACACAGCTGGCTGCACGACACACTGCACGACACTCCGCCCATTGCGTAAAACACCATACAATACATCGCCTGACACACCATGCGAAACACCGCCCGCTGCCCGAAACATTGCGAGACACATTGACCGCAGCCCAACACACCGCCTGCTACCAAAACAGCAATGTACAACCAGTACTTAACCGCCATTTGACCTCATACAGTAGACTAGCCTCCTGAAACACTCTGCTGCTAGGAAAGCTCTGTTCCCTCCTCTGTGTACCTCTCAATCGGTGACCTCACATGATACCAGCACACTCCACTCCGGAAATACTCTGTGCTGCAGGAAGCAATCTAATGCGACTGTTAAGATGCACAAAGTAGATATTTAGAGGAAGATAACGTCTGTCCTGATTCTCTTCTGTCTTTGCAGTAATTGTAGATTTACTCATTGCTCATCTGAATGAATGTGAGTCCTGAATCCTCCCAGCCCCAGGTGAAGCTCATTCTGCCACAGACGACGAAGATGCCACAAGTGACTGTTCTAATGATCAACCTGCCAAAGCTGCCCCCATCTGTACAAGTGCCCCCCCTACCCCTCGCTGGAGGTGGTGGCACCGTCGCCTCACCAGGGATAGGATAATGATAAACTGCATGGCTTATGTGTGCCACTAGATGCCAGAACAGAAAACATAAGCTCCTGGCTCCTGTAGTGAGCACGCTGTGAAGACACAATCTCATCAGTGGGGTCTTGTATGATGCCAGGTAGGAAGACGCATTAGATGGATATAAGGAAGGAATATATAACGGTGGACTGGATCCTGCATGGACTTGATGCTCTCACATATACGTCCACTGATGTGTTGGGAAAAGTCAGGGAATGCATCGCACTGTACAATAAATACTAAATATGTAATTTCCTCAGGGAAATAAAATACTTTATAAGTTTATTTTTTCCAGAATTTAGATTATTTTTTGCTGTACGGCCGTCCGTGTCTTCCTTCACAGTTATAGTGTGCTGTTCAGAAGGAGCCTCCACTTCTGTACTGCGCAGCGTTGCTGAGGAGCACACAAGCGGCCACCTAAACTGCCCATGAATGAGACTTATCCTAGGACTCTCGTGTGACGGAAGAGCACAGAAGCAGCTACCTAAACTGCCCATGGATGAGACTTATCCTAGGACTCTCATGTGACGGAAGAGCACAGAAGCAGCTACCTAAACTGTCCATGGATGAGACTTATCCTAGGACTCTCATGTGACGGAAGAGCACAGAAGCAGCTACCTAAACTGCCATGGATGAGACTTATCCTAGGACTCTCGTGTGACGGAAGAGCACAGAAGCAGCTACCTAAACTGTCCATGGATGAGACTTATCCTAGGACTCTCGTGTGACGGAAGAGCACAGAAGCAGCTACCTAAACTGCCCATGAATGAGACTTATCCTAGGACTCTCGTGTGACGGAAGAGCACAGAAGCAGCTACCTAAACTGCCCATGGATGAGACTTATCCTAGGACTCTCATGTGACGGAAGAGCACAGAAGCAGCTACCTAAACTGTCCATGGATGAGACTTATCCTAGGACTCTCTGTGACGGAAGAGCACAGAAGCAGCTACCTAAACTGCCCATGGATGAGACTTATCCTAGGACTCTCGTGTGACGGAAGAGCACAGAAGCAGCTACCTAAACTGCCCATGGATGAGACTTATCCTAGGACTCTCATGTGACGGAAGAGCACAGAAGCAGCTACCTAAACTGCCCATGGATGAGACTTATCCTAGGACTCTCATGTGACGGAAGAGCACAGAAGCAGCTACCTAAACTGCCCATGGATGAGACTTATCCTAGGACTCTCATGTGACGGAAGAGCACAGAAGCAGCTACCTAAACTGCCCATGGATGAGACTTATCCTAGGACTCTCGTGTGACGGAAGAGCACAGAAGCAGCTACCTAAACTGCCCATGGATGAGACTTATCCTAGGACTCTCGTGTGACGGAAGAGCACAGAAGCAGCTACCTAAACTGCCATGGATGAGACTTATCCTAGGACTCTCGTGTGACGGAAGAGCACAGAAGCGCTACCTAAACTGCCCATGGATGAGACTTATCCTAGGACTCTCATGTGACGGAAGAGCACAGAAGCAGCTACCTAAACTGTCCATGGATGAGACTTATCCTAGGACTCTCATGTGACGGAAGAGCACAGAAGCAGCTACCTAAACTGCCCATGGATGAGACTTATCCTAGGACTCTCGTGTGACGGAAGAGCACAGAAGCAGCTACCTAAACTGCCCATGGATGAGACTTATCCTAGGACTCTCGTGTGACGGAAGAGCACAGAAGCAGCTACCTAAACTGTCCATGGATGAGACTTATCCTAGGACTCTCGTGTGACGGAAGAGCACAGAAGCAGCTACCTAAACTGCCCATGGATGAGACTTATCCTAGGACTCTCGATGTGACGGAAGAGCACAGAAGCAGCTACCTAAACTGTCCATGGATGAGACTTATCCTAGGACTCTCAGTGTGACGGAAGAGCACAGAAGCAGCTACCTAAACTGTCCCCTGGATGAGACTTATCCTAGGACTCTCATGTGACGGAAGAGCACAGAAGCAGCTACCTAAACTGCCCATGGATGAGACTTATCCTAGGACTCTCATGTGACGGAAGAGCACAGAAGCAGCTACCTAAACTGCCATGGATGAGACTTATCCTAGGACTCTCGTGTGACGGAAGAGCACAGAAGCAGCTACCTAAACTGCCCATGGATGAGACTTATCCTAGGACTCTCGTGTGACGGAAGAGCACAGAAGCAGCTACCTAAACTGCCCATGGATGAGACTTATCCTAGGACTCTCATGTGACGGAAGAGCACAGAAGCAGCTACCTAAACTGCCCATGGATGAGACTTATCCTAGGACTCTCGTGTGACGGAAGAGCACAGAAGCAGCTACCTAAACTGCCCATGGATGAGACTTATCCTAGGACTCTCGTGTGACGGAAGAGCACAGAAGCAGCTACCTAAACTGTCCATGGATGAGACTTATCCTAGGACTCTCGTGTGACGGAAGAGCACAGAAGCGCTACCTAAACTGCCATGGATGAGACTTATCCTAGGACTCTCGTGTGACGGAAGAGCACAGAAGCAGCTACCTAAACTGCCCATGGATGAGACTTATCCTAGGACTCTCATGTGACGGAAGAGCACAGAAGCAGCTACCTAAACTGCCCCTGGATGAGACTTATCCTAGGACTCTCGTGTGACGGAAGAGCACAGAAGCAGCTACCTAAACTGTCCATGGATGAGACTTATCCTAGGACTCTCGTGTGACGGAAGAGCACAGAAGCAGCTACCTAAACTGTCCATGGATGAGACTTATCCTAGGACTCTCGTGTGACGGAAGAGCACAGAAGCGCCACCTAAACTGTCCATGGATGAGACTTATCCTAGGACTCTCGTGTGACGGAAAGAGCACAGAAGCAGCTACCTAAACTGCCCATGGATGAGACTTATCCTAGGACTCTCGTGTGACGGAAGAGCACAGAAGCAGCTACCTAAACTGTCCATGGATGAGACTTATCCTAGGACTCTCGTGTGACGGAAGAGCACAGAAGCAGCTACCTAAACTGTCCATGGATGAGACTTATCCTAGGACTCTCGTGGATGAAGAGCACAGAAGCAGCTACCTAAACTGTCCATGGATGAGACTTATCCTAGGACTCTCGTGTGACGGAAGAGCACACAAGCAGCTAAGTAAACTGTCCATGGATGAGACTTATTGTAGGACTCTCGTGTGATGAAAGAGCACAGAAGCGGCCACCTAAACTGTCCATGGATGAGACTTATCCTAGGACTCTCTGTGACGGAAGAGCACAGAAGCAGCTACCTAAACTGTCATGGATGAGAACTTATTGTAGGACTCTCGTGTGATGAAGAGCACAGAAGCGGCCACCTAAACTGTCCATGGATGAGACTTTATCCTAGGACTCTCGTGTGACGGAAGAGCACAGAAGCAGCTACCTAAACTGTCCATGGATGAGACTTATCCTAGGACTCTCGTGTGACGGAAGAGCACACAAGCAGCTAAGTAAACTGTCCATGGATGAGACTTATTGTAGGACTCTCGTGTGATGAAAGAGCACAGAAGCGGCCACCTAAACTGCCCATGGATGAGACTTATCCTAGGACTCTCACGAGTGACAGAGGAGCAAACTAGCAGGCACCTAAACTGTCTATGGATGAAACTTATCCTAGGACTCTCGTGTCTGACGGAGGAGCACGCAAGCGGCCACCTAAACTGTCCATGGATGAAATTTATCCTAGGACTCTCATGTCTGATGGAAGAGCACACAAGCAGCTATTCACTGAACTGTTCAAATGTGATGACACAGCATTCAATCTTAATTATCCAGACGTCTATTTTCAGTAGGCTAGGAAAAATAAGTTATTGTCTGAACGTTAACTAGTGAATTTGTGTTTTTATTCAGTGGGTCAAGAAACATGACTATCTTCCTTTTTGGTGTTTGGAGGACGTCCGTGTTTCTCTCTGAGTCGTGGTTGATATTTCTATTTCCAGTTCCCTGTTGCAGCTTGGAGCTGTAGTAGTCGGCTATCTTCCCATCTGGTGTTTGGAGGACGTCCATGTTTCTCCCTGAGTCTACTCAATCTAAGTAACCCCCCTTGTTTATGTATCCTATTGGTCTTTAGTGGTAGTGAGGATTGACTCACGCACATCCTGTCCTTCCCGTTACAGGGATTATCTCCAGGGTCAAACAGGGATTAGGTATCCTGCTCGGCGATAAGTGAGGAACCTATATAGGGACGATAGGGCATACAAGATGACGTTAGATCTGCCTAGGGGTCTTCACTCTCCCATTCCCTAGTGTTTGGCTTCCTTTCCTTTATCCCTTCGTGTTGCACTTACCCTTTCCTACAAGAAAAAAAAAACTGACACTTTTTTTTGGGAGGGGGGTTTTTCTTTTGCTGGGTTCATGGATATCATTGCTGTGCTAGCAGAGCAGCTGCAGAGGTTGTCACTGGAGGTGACTGACCTTCGTTCTGAGGTTTAGCAGCAATGACAGTGGCTGGAGTTTCCTATTGTGGGGGACTCTGAGGGTAGGCCGGTCTAGCTTGAACCCAAAATTGCCCTCCCGGACAGGTTTTCTGGGGGAAGGGACAGTTTTTTTGTGTTTAAGGAGGCATCGAAGTTGTACTTTAAACTTCGTCCTTACTCCTCTGGGGATGAGGAACGAGTAGGAATTGTGATTTCACTTGTTGCAGGGGAACCTCAGTCCTGGAAGTTTTCTCTTCCACAGGATTCTATGTGTCAGCAGTCTGTAAAGTTTTTCAGGGCCCTAGCCCTGATTTATGATGATCCTGACCGTATTTCCTTGGCTGAATACAAGCTACGCCGCATTCAGCAAGGGAATCGTTCAGTAGAGACTTATAGCTCTGAATTCCGCAGGTGGGCGACTGATACCAAATGGAATGAGCCGGCTCTCAGAAGACAATTCCTTCAGGGCCTCACTGAAAGGACACATTAGCAGTGTATGAAACTCCTGTGTCACTGGAGGTTTCCACGTCCTTGGCTATTCGGGTGAATAGACGCCTGAGGGACAGGTGGGTAAGAACATCTGCTTCTGAGCCCTCTTTCAGGGACAAGATCTCGGGGTTGGAGGGAAAGTCCAGGGCTGAACCTATACTTGCGGAGTTTGAGGAACCCATGCAGTTGGGCGGTGCATTCACCTTGCATGTTTACCCAAACATTTGCAAGAAAAAGGGTGTATTTTTTGTGGGAAGAAGGGACATTTTATTGGGGCCTCTCCTGCAATTCCCAGGTAAAAAGAAACTTGATGAACCCTTGAGCTTGATAATTAAGGGGTGTGTTCGTCTTCAACCTGCAATTCTCGTTTTGTCCTGACAGGAGCAGTGGTGCTACAGAGCAGGTCTGAGAGAACTTCTGTGTTTGTGGACAGTGGAGATGTAGTCAGTATGGTGGCTGCTGAGTTTGCTAGAACTCATGGTTTTGTCTGCTCTACTTTGGCTAAACCTTTTCCTATTTGCACCATCGACTCAGCAGCACTTGCACAGAGAGCACGACGCAGATTGTACATAACATAAGACTGACGGTGGTTTCTTTTCATTATGTAACAATCTCTTGTAATGTCCTGAAGGGTCTCCACACTCCAATGGTTCTGGGGTTACCCTGGTTGGAGAAGCATAATCCAACTGTGGATTGGCAATACAGAGAGATTGTAAAGTGGGGAGATTACTGTCATGGTTACTGCCTAAACGTTTCCCCTTCTGCTGTATCTACAGGGACCTTACCGGCATTTTTGTCTGGCTCTGAGGACCCTGCCTGTTATGTTTCGGTAGCTGAGGAGTGCAGGTAAAAAAGGCAATACACCAGAGCAGTTGGAATCTATGAGATTGCAGTACCCTGACTAACCACCACAACTAGAGGCAGCCGTGGAGCGTTCCTACGTTGGTCCTAGACGCCTCGTCACAGCCTGAGAAACTAACTACACCTAAAGATAGAAAGAGGAAAGCTATCTGCCCCGGAGCAGATCCCCAAAGAACATAGAAAGCCCCCAAACATGTAATGGCGGTTAGACAAGAAATACTGACACAGACAGAAAATAGTATGAGCAAACGTTGGGGCCCAAACTACCTAAATAGAAAAGGATAGGAAGGGCACTTACTGCAATCCCAAAAAACCCTGAAAAGCACCAACTCTACTAATTTCAAAAACACCTGAGATCACACGACCTCTACCACCTAAATTAGTTCTCTGGTGTAACAAAATCAAAACAGCAGCCACTGAAAAAACTGGAAAAAGCAAATGTACAAACATCAGTGGCTGAACTAAACTGAGAGGGCAAAAGCCCCCGGAGGGGACCCTGAACGCCCCTACAGAAGTGCAGGACAAAATGCAAAAATCAAGCACAAAAACAAAAAGAAGAAAATGTCTTATCTGTTAGCAGGAGATGCAGACACGACACAGCAGGCTACAAAGGAAACAGGAATCAAGGATTGAGACCAGAACAATTGATCACCGGCAACCCTGATGGGAAGGCGACTCCCTTATATAAGACCAGTCAGTAACACCTGATTCCCAATCCTCACAATCTTCACTGGACAGTCCAGTACCGCTTGTAACCACCAGAGGGAGCCTCTGCTCAGAACTCATTTCAAGTCCATTCACAACACCTGCCCCAATTTTAAGAAAGGTGGTAGGCATCTAGGCCTTGTACACTGACCTGGAGGGTGAGATGTTGGAAGCTCAGGGGGACGCCTCTGCCTCTTGCGCTTCTGGGAGGTTGTTTGTGCTGTCTAAACTGCACCTCAAAGTAATTAAAGAATATCATGACTCTGTATTTGCTGACCACCAAGGTGGTAAGGCAATCGCGGACCTCCTTTCTCGCCGTTTTTGGTGGCCAGGGTTGCATCGGGATGTGGTTGAACAAGTGTTTTCCTGCAGGGTTAGCGCATATTCTAAAGTACCTCATACCCGTCCATCTGGTCCTGTTTCGCCACTACCTGTTCCTAATAGGGTCAGGGATGACACATATAAACGTATGACTGTAAACGCGTGCCAAGTCCAGACCTGAGTGTGAACTATTCTGTGTGGTTGTCTACCAGGAATATCAGGTTTAGGGTTCCTTCCTGGAAGTTGGGACCTAGAGTCATTGATCCCTATAAGATAACCACCGTCATTGGTCCAGCAGCGTTTCATCTTGAGCTACCTCAGGCTCTTAAGATCTATGTTTTTCACAGGTCTTTGCTCAAGACATATGTGGAACCCCTTGAGCCCCCACCCCTACCGCCAACCCCAATAATGGTTGATTGAAACCTAGACTTTCAAATTTTGAGGATTGTACAGTAGATTCTCGCCTCCAACGTCGTTCCCTACGATACTTGGTGCACTTGGAGGGGTTATGGTCCAGAGGAAAGGATGTGGGTTTCTGCATCAGAGGTGAATGCCCCGAGGCTGGTTCATTCAATCTACATTTATTATCCTGAGAAAAATGGTCCTGAGTGTCCGGAGGCCACTCATAGAAGGGGGGGATACTGTGACGGGTGTGTCTCAGCAGTTTGCTTTGTAGACTTCTTCCTTGGCCTTCTGACTTTAGTACCCAGTGGCAACCTCACCCAGCTCTAGTAGACACACCTGGATCAGGGTGTATATAACTCCCAGTTTGCTGCTGGAAGGCCGGTTGATATTTCTACTTCCAGTTCCCTGTTGAAGGTTGGAGCTGTAGCAGTCGGCTATCTTCCTAGCTGGTGTTTGGAGGACATCCGTGTTTCTCTCCGAGTCTACTCAAGCTAATTGTTCCCCCTTGTTTGTGTATTCCATCTGTCTTTAGTGGTAGTGGGGACTGACTAGCGCTCATTCCGTCCTTCCCAGTGCAGGTTTATCGCCAAGGTCAGGCAGGGATTAGTTTGTGAAAAGGAGTGTACAGCTGGCACTTCTATGATTATCACAGCTGTGATTGAAAATCTACCTGTGTGAGTGTGATAGCTGAACACCACACAACTGTAGGAATATGGGTGCACACCAAAAAGATAAATCCAATATAGTCCAAAAAAAGAAAAAAGGTGGCACTCACCATCCAAATAAAACAGTCCTTTATTTAATCCATAAAATGGGTACAGCAGGAGAGAAGCGGAAACCTGTGGACGACATGAGCATAGGACCTGTTGAAGCGCAGTCGGCGCGAAATGGCCGTCGTCAACAGGTTTCCGCTCCACTCCCGTTTTAACCGTTTTATGGATTAAATAAAGGACTGTTTTAATTAGATGGTGAGTGCCACCTTTTTTCTGACTATATTGGATTTATCTTTTTGGTGTGACCCCGCTGCCTCCTCACCACTACCGGAGCTACCGCCTTATCAACACAGGAGCTACTGAAACCCACCAACCTACTGTCTCCTTCCCCACCATCCTGTAGAATGTAAGCCCACAAGGGCCGGGTCCTCTCCCCTCTGTATCAGTCTGTCATTGTTAGTTTACTGTAAGTGATATCTGTAATGTGTATGTAACCCCTTCTCATGTACAGCACCATGGAATCAGTGGTGCTATAGAAATAAATAATAATAATAATAATATAATGAAAAGTAAAGATGGGGCTGTTATGCCGAGCAGTCCTGGTAATATGTGACGCAAGCAGCACATGGGGCCGTAAGAGAAAGCCCCTTGTTAGAAGCTGGGTGACGGACAACCAGAGGCCATTTACTAAAATCTGTAAGGACCAAACTACATCATGGTGAGGGGATCAAAGCTTGGAGACTATATTAAGGCAGGGATTTCTCCATGAAACCTGTGTATGACCCTTTTTAGAAAAGAGCATGCACAAGCATTTTAGTAGATTGAGGGTTGAGGAAAGGACGGATTCTGGAAATATTTTTGAGCTGGAGGCGACAGGAGCTTGGATGTGCGGTTTGAAGGACAGGGCAGAGTCAAGGGTTACTCCGAGGCAGAGGACTTCCGGTACGGTGGAAAGCGTGATGTCGTTAATTGTGATAGATAGATCAGGTAAGGAAGATCTGTGAGATGGAGGAAAGATGATGAGTTCAGATTATTTGTGTGGACTCAGTTGCAAACACCTTATGTATATTTGTGTCACCTCATTGCTATATACACTCAACGTAACCCAATTCCTGCTTTGCCCCCGATTGTTTTGAGGTATTTGTACACCAGGAGGGGACAGCACATGCCCCCTAAGACACAAGAATAGTTCACCCTTGAATGCTGTTGGTGAAAATAAACCCTGCACAAAGGAGCTGTCAATGAGTGCATGGACTCAGTGTGGGCACATAGGAGGTCTCTAATGAGCGGTCCTCGCATCCATGTAACAGTGCCCCCTATGGTTACCTCGCAGAGCCCGGAGGTAACGTATGTGTGTGTCGCTGCTGGGTGATGCGCTCCATGCACTGGAAGTGACAGTCACTCCTGGAAATGGCGCTGCGGTGAGACATAAGCGTGGCATCTATAAAGATTAGAGAGCGCCGACCCACTCTCACCGCATGGATACACGCATCCGGGGTGACATGGTGCTACTGAGGTGGGATGGTGGCCCATAACAAGCATATGTCTCTCCTGAGGAATGTGCTGTCAGAGTACACACGTCGGGGGCTCCACACACCACGCTCTGGGCATGACATGCTGAGAATAGGCCCATATGAAGGGGCATGTCAGATCGGGCTATGTGGCTCCTGCAAGATGTACATGGGGGGAGAGTGCTCCAATCATCTCATATTCCTATTGTTTTCTCTGACGACTAGCCAGGAACAATGGTGAAATCACAAACGTTCTCAAGTTATAACTCATCTTTCACCAAAAAGCTGAACGATAGACAGAAGGGCGGCATTTCTGTTTCTTAACGCATGGATAATACGTATGTCTTTGATACACCTGTAACGGAGTCTCCTTAGATGGATGTGTCTCTGCACTATCTGCACTTTACATCCACCTGGACCACACTTCATCTATGGTTTTTAGAATTTACTTAATCCAGACTAAAAGTTACATTTTCGGTACCACATACTGCTATTGTGTCTCTACCATTTTTGCTATTAATTGTAGTAAATTTGGTTTCCACCAGGGCTGTGAAGTCGGTAAGCCAAACCTCCGACTCCTCAATTTTCATGACACCGACTCCAGCGAAAAAGGGCTACGACTCCAACTCTATGACTCCGACTCCATAGCCCTGGTTTCCACTCAATAGGATAATATGAGCACTAGAGCCCTCCATCTAGGGAAAGAACAGGGGCCTCACAGGTCTGGAAACTTTCAAATGTCAGGGTCACATTTCCGTCCTAGTCCCTTAGCACAACACACCCAGACCCCAATGATTAGTAACCGTCCAACCCACATCTGATTGAACCATCATATTTTAGTAGATCACTTTGCCAACATTAAAGTCAATGCCACTTGATAGAGGCTGCAGAATCTTACAGTCTGAGCGCACCAAAACACCTGGCCAAAAAAATAAACCAAAAATCAACAAGGGAGAACAAATAGTAACAAATTAGAAAATACAATTGTTTGCTTCAGTCATTATATCTTGTAAGAGGAAAGTGAAAGTGAAAGGTAAATCAGACAGAGGAAACAATACCGGGAGGAGGAGGAAGATTCGGGGAGAAGGAAGAAGGGCGACGTGTGCTGCTGAACGTGGCAGGAACACGGAAACAACCGACTGCAAAACTCTGTATATACAAAGTGATTTCCCTTCTGCTACGACGTGAAGTGGGAACCTGTGATACGGTGAGTTCTGCAAGGTGACGGCCCGGGGTGACAATCAGCAGCCATCAAACACACAGAAATCAATGTCAGACCCATCCATGTAATGGTGTCCGGGTGTATGGGACAAAGTCATTGTCATGGGCCGGGACTGTCTGCAGTCCTGCTCACACAGCAGCGGGTTTGTTACACTTGTAACCAGTGCTCTGAGCAATATATCACAAGCATTGTGAAGTCAAAAAAAAAACCTGACTGGCACATCCAGACTAATGTGAACTAGGTGCAAACCAAGGGGAGCTACCCCCATGCAAAACATACGAAAAAAGGCTGCACTCTATCATACTAAAGCAGGACAACATAGAATACATGAAATTTAGAATAGCAATATGGATTTGGAGTATAAGGAAAATTTTGAGACGCTTAGTATAAACATTTGGCCAAACATTTTAAAGCCCACCAACCATCATCAAGGTGGTCTCAATACTAGTGAGTCCCTGACCTAATGTGAACATACCTCTATTAGGCTGAAATCTGAATTTCTGGGTGAATGTGCACCTCTGTCAGTAAAGCCTGCATTTATGGGTAGCTCCCCTTGGTTTGCACCTAGTTCACATTAGTCTGGATGTGCCAGTCAGGTTTTTTTTACTTTTGAATGTTAGCTTACTGACCGAGCACTCCGCCCCCACCAGGTGGTGATTTTAATCACACTGGGTCCCTATGTTACCAAAATAGTGAAATTATCAAAATAATAGTACTGTTCCACCTTGCAACCTAACAAGTGGAAGCATTCGAGGTGCACGGGTAACAGACGGAATGCAGACTACTCTATGTCTGATTTTGCCAGTAGGGCACCGGGGCCGGCTTCGCAAATTAATTCCACAGCTCTATTGAACAACGCGTATGTGACGGAAGCTTGTTCTGGAGTAATAGCATCATTAACCTAATCGCCTTTTGCGTGAGATAGGTGATGGATTAGCCGATATTTGCCAGGCTCCTTTTTAGGAATAATTCCTAGTGGTGAGATTCTGAAATTTTTGAATGGCGCCGAAGGAAAAGGACCCACCTAGATCAACCTCTTTTTGATTTTTTGTTGTAATGTCTCGGGGAGTTCGCACACGGATTTTAGGTTGTTAGCTATTGTTAGTGTTCTACTGAATTTGAAGGAGATGAAAAAAAAGTTTTTACAGCTGGAGGATAGTTGCTGAGCTGCTTCTTTATTGGGGTAAATGTCTAGCTAAGGGCCCATTGCAGTTACGCTCACAAGGGTTTTGCCTTGTAGGTGCTCTGTTCCCCTGACGGGTACATCTTGCTGCTGTATGTCCCCCCGCAGGCTGAGCAATCGTGCCTAACAAATGAAGCTGCCGTTTTCACACGTCGTGTAGATTTAAACAGCCAGCAGGCCCCAGGTTTCGTACGACCACTGAGTGTTGGCCTGTTGCTGCAGAGTAATTAATTATATATAATTTATATTTATTATATAAATGTATAATAATAATTAATGGTCGCTGATGAAAAGAGGGGCTGTTTTTGCGATAGCATTAGACGTAACCACACATCAGTCGCTTTTATTCCCCATCCTAAATCGGGCTGTAGGGCAAACCGCCTGCAAAACTCTTCATCATACCTTCGCCAGGCGGAACTGCCATGGGATTTGTTGGAGTTATATATTAGGTCCTGATAAACAAATAATTCGGAGCAGCGTTCTGGATGCTTCTGTCCCGTAATACAGCCCATGACCGCGAAGGCCTGTAGCCAATTATTCATAGCTTGCGCTATTTTAGGCCTGTTTCTATCGTATAACTGTTTGCTGTCCCTCTTTCCTTATCTACGGTCTCAGGGGCCCATATTCCACCGTCCGCTGAGTCCACCTCAGGGACCAATATTCCACCATCCACTGAGTCCACCTCAGGGACCACCACCTCACCAATAATATGGAGTTGCAGGCGTCAGACATGGCTGCAGGGGGATCCGGGGTCCTCAGGACAACAGCTTCCAAGGGTCAGCCGAAGGGTGAAAGAGAAGGAACTGACCCTTGGCACCTGGATTTAACCCATGTAGTTGTGGTCGGACGCCCCTTCCCCTTTAACCCCATTGGTCAGTTGGGTGTCCCACTTAATGCGTCACCTGGAGGAGTAGTGGGAGGGGGAATTAGGCACTGGACTATATTCCCTCTAGCTTTAGTTTCGAGGGCTCCACAATCAGAGGCACGTTCCTGAATTAGCACCATGCCTGCCAGAAGTTCTTCTGGACAGTCTCGGTGTGACTCCGGTTACAGTCTCGGCCTCCCTCTCTCTCACCAGTAATGCTCTGCTGTATCTTTTCTGATACTCTCAGCAGTTCCTCCGGACAGTCTCGGTGTGACTCCGGTTACAGTCTCGGCCTCCCTCTCTCTCACCAGTAATGCTCTGCTGTATCTTTTCTGATACTCTCAGCAGTTCCTCCGGACAGTCTCGTGTGACTCCGTTACAGTCTCGGCCTCTCGGCAGTAATGCTCTGCTGTATCTGTTTGGTAACTCTCATCAGTTCTTCTGGACAGTGTTGGTGCGATTCCGGTTACAGTCTCAGCCTCTCTCTGCCTCGCCAGTAATGCTCTGCTGTATCTTTTCTGATACTCTCAGCAGTTCCTCCGGACAGTCTCGGTGTGACTCCGGTTACAGTCTCGGCCTCCCTCTCTCTCACCAGTAATGCTCTGCTGTATCTTTTCTGATACTCTCAGCAGTTCTCGGGCAGTCTCGTGTGACTCCGGTTACAGTCTCGGCCTCCCTCTCTCTCACCAGTAATGCTCTGCTGTATCTTTTCTGATACTCTCAGCAGTTCCTCCGGACAGTCTCGGTGTGACTCCGGTTACAGTCTCGGCCTCTCGGCAGTAATGCTCTGCTGTATCTTGTTTGGTACTCTCATCAGTTCTTCTGGACAGTGTTGGTGCGATTCCGGTTACAGTCTCAGCCTCTCTCTGCCTCGCCAGTAATGCTCTGCTGTATCTTTTCTGATACTCTCAGCAGTTCCTCCGGACAGTCTCGGTGTGACTCCGGTTACAGTCTCGGCCTCCCTCTCTCTCACCAGTAATGCTCTGCTGTATCTTTTCTGATACTCTCAGCAGTTCCTCCGGACAGTCTCGGTGTGACTCCGGTTACAGTCTCGGCCTCCCTCTCTCTCACCAGTAATGCTCTGCTGTATCTTTTCTGATACTCTCAGCAGTTCCTCCGGACAGTCTCGGTGTGACTCCGGTTACAGTCTCGGCCTCTCGGCAGTAATGCTCTGCTGTATCTTGTTTGGTACTCTCATCAGTTCTTCTGGACAGTGTTGGTGCGATTCCGGTTACAGTCTCAGCCTCTCTCTGCCTCGCCAGTAATGCTCTGCTGTATCTTTTCTGATACTCTCAGCAGTTCCTCCAGACAGTCTTGGTGTGACTCCAGTTACAGTCTCGGAAGTAATGCTCTGCTGCATCTTGTCTGGTACTCTCAGCAATTCTTACGGACAGTCTTGGTGGGAGTCTGGGTACAGTGTCAGCCTCTCTCTCTCTCAGCAGTAATGCTCTGCTTATATCTTGTCTGGTACTCTCATGACAGTCTCTGTGTCTCGTTTATCCCTTATACACAGGACCTGTGGTCGCATATCTTGGCCCTCGTGAGCTGCTAAACTTTCCCTTACTGGATCCAAAGACATACTGTTAGGGAATCTAGATTGTGAGCCCCAATGTGGACAGTGATGATTATGTCTGTAAAGCTGTGGAATTAACACTTGCCTGGACTACTGTAACTCTCTACTAATCGTTCTCCCTCTTACCAAACTCTCTCCTCTCCAATCTGTCCTGAATGCTGCAGCCAGGATCATATTCCTTACCAACCGTTACACTGTTGCCTCTACCTTGTGCCAATCATTGCACTGGTTACCCATCCACTCCAGAATTCAATATAAACTTATCACTCTCACCCACAAAGTGCTCTACGGTGAACCACCACCCTACATCTCCTCCCTCGTTTCAGTCTACCACCCTACCCGTGCCCTCCGTTCTGCTAATGACCTGAGGTTAGTATCCTCAATAATCAGAACATCAAATTTCCATCTCCAAGACTTTTCACGTGCTGCGCCAATATTTTGGAATGCACTACCCAGGATAATTAGATTAATCCCCAATCCCCACAGTTTTAAGTGTGCCCTAAAAACGCATTTCTTCAGACTTGCCCACCGCCTCAACACATTAATCTAACTATCCCTGTGGAGCCCATTCAAACTTTTAACCAGGATCCTCGTATCATGTTCTCATACACCTTATGCATTTAATAGCCCTCTGTCTGTACGTTTACATATTCTGGCTGATAACCGTTCATGCAGCATTACATGAACACCCGATTTCTTACATTATGGCTGGTCCGTATAATAAAAGCAATTGTTACCATCCACCTTTTATGTCTCACCTATTTCATCATAGATTGTAAGCTTGCGAGAATGGCCCCCATTTCTCTTGTTATCTGTTGATTTATGTGATTATTGTCCCCTCTAAAATGTAAAGTGCTGCTGACTATGTTGGCGCTATAGAAATAAAATTATTATTAATTAATGTCGCTATATAAGTGAGTATAAGTATGGTAAGTGGGTGAGATGACTCTTCCCCACAGGAAAAAGCCTCTCTGCGGTAGTATCCCTCGCCCTCTCTCTAATGGTGGTACTCTCATAAGAGGGCTGGTCCCCCCTCACTTGGGGTAAATATCAGCGACTGCAGTTCAGACCCAGGTTTCTTATTTGCACCTCTGTGGCCCTCTCTATAGAGTTGGGTCAGTGCCCTTGTGATGAAACGGTGCACACACACGACGGCTGCTGCCGTCCGACCCGGTAAACTGCAGGGATTTATAATTATCCCACTTCCACTTAGGAACTTGCAGCTCTCTGGCGCCCCCCTTTCCCTCAGGTCAGTCAGGGAACTGCACCTAGGATAATTAGTTGCCAGACGGGTCACTCGGATGTGTGCTGGCTATTGGGCACGCTGCAGTGAGGGAATTATAATTACTCCGAGCCGCAGCCGGGCAATACACTTATAAAACCCGCTCAGTCACTGCCAACGCCACCCCATAGGTCAACACTTTACACCCCTTCTTTATAGCTGCCACCAGCCACGGTTTACTTGGAACAATTTATCAAGAGGGTCCGTAGCAACCCCAAAACAGTAGCGTAGTACTTCAGGCGCGTGCAAATTCGTTTATAGAGCAGGAGAAACAAGCTAATAAATTTATAGGTTTATTCCTTAAAAAGACAGGCAGTGCTTATAGTTTAAAAAAAAGGTAACAAGCTGAGGCAATATAGTTATGTACAATATGGTTACAGAAAATAAACGGGATTAAAAATGAAAAGAACTCACATGATAGTTACATAGGCATAGGCAAGCCAGGCTGGGGAAGGAGCCACACGTCATATTTCATTTGCAGATCTCTTAGTCAAGACGTCACAGCAAGGAATGACAAGGGGGGCTCACTGCCAGACTTATACCTGGGGCTGCTGACTTCACGAAAAGGGGATGGTTTTTCTGGCCACCTCCCCCAGGCTGAAAGGTATGGTTTGAGCTCTGAAATATCATAAGGTCCATCACTCGTCCTGTGAACCTAGCAGAATAACGGCAGACCTATCAATGATCTTACTTTAAAATGACAGTTCAAATGAGCCCAAACTTGGATGAGATAGTTCATAGGGCATCTGAGAATTCCATTTCTCGGGTTCTGTTGGAGTTACGGGTCCCCAGTACCACGGGAACGATGCCTATGGACACAGGTTTCAAAACAGTAACTTTCGTGTTTCTGCGAATGCTCCCACCGTGTTATTAACCAAAAAGAATGAATCCTCCAAAATGGCTGCTATAGAAGGAGAGCACATGTGAAGACAATGGCGACCCCCTACGGTGAGGCGGGAAACTCCAGTGCTGGGAGCTCAGATTACACTGAGCCTTACTTATGCTGGGAGGGGGGAAGGGAAGCGCGCTATACACAAGCTGCTAAATGTAGTAGATGTCATCACACCTCCCCCCCTTAGAGGGCGCTACGGAGGCATGACCTCTCGGTAATCCGCCATGCGCACCTCAGCAGGTTCGCCACGTCGTGACAACCCATCAGCATTCCCATGATCACTGCCTTTCTTGTGTTGTACGGCAAAATCATACTGCTGCAGGGCAAGGCTCCAGCGTAGCAACCTACCATTGGTTCCGGACACTGTGTGCAGCCAGCTCAGAGGGTTGTGGTCGGTGACCACCTTGAAGGTGTGCCCGTACAGGTAGGGCTGCAAACGTTGCAGTGCCCAGACCATGGCCAGGCACTCCTTCTCGATGGTGGAGTATGCCACTTCCCTTGGCAGAAGTTTCCGGCTCAGGTACAACACGGGGTGCTCCTGGTTCCCCGAATCAACCTGGCTGAGTACAGCACCGAGGCCAAATTCGCTGGCGTCAGTCTGTACCAGGAATGGCCGACTGCTGTCGACGGCTTTCAACACTGGAGAGCTGCACAGGGCTGTTTTCAAAGCTCGGAATGCCGCCTCACAGCCATCTGTCCAGTTGACTGTTTGGGGAAGACCGCCCTTGGTGAGGTCCGTCAAGGGTTTTGCAATGGCGCTATAGTTCGGTACAAAACGCCTATAGTACCCTGCAGTGCCCAGGAAGGACTTCACCTGCTTTTTGGTCCTGGGGGTGGGCCAGGACACGATCGCGTCCACTTTCTCGGGCTCTGGACTCATGGAACCCCCACCTACCCGGTGCCCCAGGTAGTGGACCTCCCTCATGCCCATCTGGCATTTTCCCGGCTTGATGGTCAGACCTGCCTTGTGAATACACTTGAGCACCTCCTGGAGATGCTGAAGGTGTTCCTCCCAGGTGGAACTGAAGACGGCAATGTCGTCCAGGTACGCCACAGGTACTCCTCCAGTCCCTGAAGCAGGTAGTTGACCAACCGCTGAAAAGTGGCAGGGGCATTCTTCATGCCGAAAGGCATGACCGTGGACTCGTACAGTCCAAAAGGGGTGATAAAGGCGGATTTCTCCTGCGCCTCAGGGCTCAGGGGAATCTGCCAGTATCCCCGGCTTAAATCCATGATGGATATGTACTTGGCATTCGCCAACCGCTCCAGCAGATCCTCGATGCGTGGCATTGGGTGCGCATCAGAGGTAGTGATGGCGTTGAGCCCCCTGTAGTCCACGCAGAACCGGGTGGTCCGATCCTTTTTTGGCACAAGAACTACAGGTGAGGCCCACGCGCTTTTGGACGGCCGGATCACCCCCAGCTGCAACATCTCATGGATCTCCTGGCGCATAATCTGCTGCACCTCCTCAGAGATCCGATAAGGTGTCCGCCGTAACGGGGCGTGATTCCCGGTGTCCACCTCATAGACTGCCAACTTGGTCTTTCCGGGTCGGTTCGTGAACTCGGCCCGGAAGGGTTCCAGAGTGGTCAGCAACTGCAACCGCTGGGAGACGGTTAGCGAGGCATTTACCTCCATGTCCTCAATGGACCCATTGGCATTGGCTTGGGCCAGCATGTCCAGGAGGGGATCCTCCTCCCCGTCCTCGGGCAGGTTGCAGACCGGTAGGACGCAGGCTTCACGTTCGTGATGGGCCTTCATCATGTTGAAGTGAAAGGCCTTGCGCCTACCCCGAGTGTGGTCAAGCGTGACCACGTAGGTGACTGGGTTGAGCTGTTGGTGCACGACGTACGGGCCTTCCCAGGCTGCCTGAAGCTTATCCTTTGGTACGGGGACCAGCACCCACACCTTTTGACCCACCTGGTAGGTCCGCTCCCGGGCGTTCTGGTCGTACCAGTGCTTCTGGTCAGCCTGAGCCTGCGTCATGTTGTCATGCACCAACTGCGTCAAGGTCTGCATCTTGTCGCGGAAGCGCATGACATAATCCACGATGGACACTTCCGTGGGGTTTGGCTCATCTTCCCAGGATTCTCTTATCAACCCAAGGGGTCCCCGGATTCGCCTGCCATACAGGAGCTCGAAGGGGGAGAACCCCGTCGAGGCCTGCGGGACTTCTCTGTAGGCAAATAGCAGGTGTGGGAGGTACCGCTCCCAATCGCGTCCCTGGGTCTCAACCAGCATGCGGAGCATCTGTTTGAGGGTACCGTTAAAGCACTCACACAAACCATTGGTCTGTGGGTGATACGCACTCGATACCATACGCGTCACCTGCATTTTGCTGCAGAGAGCCTTCATTAGGCGAGACATAAATTGGGTCCCTTGATCGGTAAGCATCTCCCTGGGAAATCCTACCCGTGAGAAGATGGTCACCAGTGCATCCGCCACCTTATCTGCCTTAGTTGAGGACAGAGCTACTGCCTCCGGGTACCGGGTAGCGTAGTCTACCACAGTAAGGATGTATTGCTTTCCAGAGCGGCTGGGGACGGCCAGCGGGCCCACAATGTCCACCGCGATCCTCTGGAAAGGCTCCTCTATCACTGGCAACGGGATCAGGGGCGCCTTAAGAGCAGGCCCCGCCTTCCCCACTCTTTGACAGGTGATACAGGAGCGGCAGTAGTTAGTCACATCTGTCCCCATCTTGGGCCAATAGAAGTGTTGAGACAGCCGTGCCTTAGTTTTGCTAATCCCCAAGTGTCCAGCAAGTGGAATCTCATGGGCAATCCTCAACAACTCACCTCGGAACTGGTGCGGGACGACCAGCTGTTTTTCCCTCAACCACTCCTTTTGGGAATCTCCGGGTACTGTCTCCCGGTACAACCTTCCTCGTTCCCAGAACACCCTCTCCTTATCAGTCACGGAGGTGGGCGTCTCGGCGAGGTGCCTCAAGTTCTCCAGGCTCGCATCTGAGTGCAGAGCGGCCTGGAACTCCTGGCTGGAGGCAGCCAGAAGTGACGTCAGGGTTCCTTCCTCACTGGGACCCTCTGGGACCGGCTCTGGGTCCACCTCTGATTCAGTCTCTCCTGTAGCGGAGGAGGGTCCAGATGGCAGGGAGCTACCTGCGATCCGGGCACTCTGACTGCGGGTGACAGCAGCTACATATGCAGTCTCCCCGGGGACTTCTACAGACCCATCAGCCTGCGCTGCTATGGGCTCTACCTCCCCATCCACCCCCAACACTTCAGGAGCAGTGCTACTTATGGGCCAGTTACCTTCCTCGGTGGCACTGGTCAGTGTCATGGCGTCACCTTCCTCCCGGTTCCCATGCACCTCCCCATTTCCTTGAGCACTGTCGCTTGCTCCTGCTAGGGGTTCCTCAGCCGTCTCACTCCGCAGAGCGACGTGGCTGAACGCTCCTGTACCTGTGGACACATCTACCACTTCAGAGAAAGGGTTAACAGATTCAGATGGCACAGATACATCACTATCAACATCATTCCTAGGGAGAGAAAGGTTATCGGTTGCATAATCACTTCGCAAAGCATTGGCAGGTAACACATTCAGTTTCCCATCATCATCATCAACATCATGGTTAACGTTAACCTTATTATCAGATTGGGGAGGGGTGTCAGGGACATAGTACGCCACCATCCTCCCCAGATCAGTCCCCAATAAAACATCAGTGGGCAGGTTGTCGGACACCCCCACTTCCTTCACCCCGCTCCCGGTACCCCAGTCAATGAAAACTCGGGCTATCGGCAAGGGGTAGTGGACGCCCCCAATCCCGGTGACAGTTAAGGTTTTCCCCGGAATCAACTCTTCAGGGGCCGCCAGTTCGGGTCGGATGAGGGTTCGTTCAGCCCCGGTGTCCTTGAGGCCTGTA
Source organism: Oophaga sylvatica (assembly GCA_033576555.1). Classification (NCBI taxonomy): domain Eukaryota; kingdom Metazoa; phylum Chordata; class Amphibia; order Anura; family Dendrobatidae; genus Oophaga; species Oophaga sylvatica. The sequence goes on along the minus strand of JARQOD010000010.1, from coordinate 45,017,961 downwards.
GCAAGACGGGCCCCCACGCGGACGGGCTGCACGTTGTCATCAACCCTCCCCACCACACCACCCACAAAAAGAACCGAGGCGTTGGGTCCGGAGGCCTTGGCTGGGGGGTTCTTCTGCCTCTCCGGACAGGTGGCGCTGATGTGTCCTGTCCGTTTACAGGAGAAACACTGGCGGGGGTCTGATGTAGGCCTGGCGCTGGCAAAGGGGATAGTGCCTCCAGAGGGACGACTGGCAGGGGCACTGGGGTTGGTTGCAGGCTTACCCCCTCCCAGCGGGCGGCGGGCTTCCGCACCTCGGGTTTACGGTTGGCCTCATAGCTGTCGGCGATCCGTGCTGTTGTGACCGCATCCTCCGGTTCTCGGTCCAGGATGAACTGTCGGACCTCAGCTGGGCACAGATGCAGGAACTGGTCTTTGATCATCAGGTCTTTCAGCTCCTCAAAGGTGTCAACTGACAGTCCATGGATCCACTGGTCAAAGTGGTTCCTGAGTCCTTGCACCACATCGCTATAACTGTCATGTGGGCCACGTTGGAGGTTCCGGAACTTCTTTCGGTATACCTCAGGGGTTAGCTGGTACTTGGCAATCAGGGCCTGCTTGATGGCCTCATAGTCACTGTCTTGATCTGACGTGAGGGAAGCGAACGCCTCCAAAGCTTTGCCCTTTAGCCCGGGGGTCAAGTACCTAGCCCATTGGTCGGCAGGCAGCCGGTACTGTCTGCAGACTTTCTCAAAGGCCTGCAGAAAAGTGTCCAAGTCTCCGTCCCTTTCCAGCACGGAAAAGTGCTCCGGCCGGGGCTTCGGACTCTGAGAGCTGCTGGGTGTACAGCTCAGGGCTGTGGAGGGCATTGCCCCTTGTCTGAGCAGCTCCAGTTCATGGGCTCTCTGCGCTTGGGCTTCCCGCTCAGCTCGGGCTCTCTCAGCCTCCCGCTCGGCCTCTCGCTGGGCTTGGCGCTCGGCTCTCTCAGCCTCTCGCTGTTTGGCCTCTCGCTGGTCGGCTCTCTCTTGAGCTTGCTGGATCAGCCTCAGGCGTTCTTCCCGGTTGTCAGCGGTGAGTCCCTCCAGGGCCGCCTGCAAGTAAGGGTCCAACCCGCCCTGGGTGTAAGCAGTCAGGGGTTGGGCCTCTGCTCCTGCGGCACCACCTTGGCTTGGGCCGGCTCCTGCGCCCGCCACGCTCCGATGCTCGTCCAGCTCCTTCAGGGCCTGGACCAGTTGGCCTTTGGTTCGGTTCGTGTGGACAAGGCCGTGGTACTTGCAGATTCCCACAAGAGTTTCCTTGTTCTGCTGGGCGTACCAACTTGCTCCTATGGTAGCCATGTTTGCCAAATAAAAGATAGGATAGAAAAACAAAGAGAAGGGAGGGGTAACCGCAAGTACACACAATTGTCTCAGGACTAATAAACACTGAGTCTGTTCTCCAAAACTTTAGTTGCAGGGTCCCTGAAGAACCGTGCAAGTTTTTTAGTGAGAGGAATGATTGCTCAAACCAGATCACTAATGCTCTATAATCCCACCGCTGCCACCAATATGTGATGAAACGGTGCACACACACGACGGCTGCTGCCGTCCGACCCGGTAAACTGCAGGGATTTATAATTATCCCACTTCCACTTAGGAACTTGCAGTTCTTTGGCGCCCCCCTTTCCCTCAGGTCAGTCAGGGAACTGCACCTAGGATAATTAGTCGCCAGACGGGTCACTCGGATGTGTGCTGGCTATTGGGCACGCTGCAATGAGGGAATTATAATTACTCCGAGCCGCAGCCGGGCAATACACTTATAAAACCCGCTCCGTCACTGCCAACGCCACCCCATAGGTCAACACTTTACACCCCTTCTTTATAGCTGCCACCAGCCACGGTTTACTTGGAACAATTTATCAAGAGGGTCCGTAGCAACCCCAGAACAGTAGCGTAGTACTTCAGGCGCGTGCAAATTCGTTTATAGAGCAGGAGAAACAAACTAATAAATTTATAGGTTTATTCCTTAAAAAGACAGGCAGTGCTTATAGTTTAAAAAAAAAGGTAACAAGCTGAGGCAATATAGTTATGTACAATATGGTTACAGAAAATAAACGGGATTAAAAATGAAAAGAACTCACGATAGTTACATAGGCATAGGCAAGCCAGGCTGGGGAAGGAGCCACACGTCATAGTTCATTTGCAGATCTCTAAAGGTACTGCCACACTTAGTGATCTCGTTAGCGATCTCAATAACGACGCAAGCTAATGAGATCGTTTGTGAGATCTCTTTTAGGTCGCTAGTAGCTGCCAAACAGGAGATCTCATAAACGACTCATCAGCGGTCAGCGATCTCTTTAACGACTTTGGCGGTCATTAGGATGTCATTAGCATGTACTGAGCGCTTCTGATTCATAGGAATTTCCAGCATCGCTCCTGGTCTCTGCGTCCTGCTAGCCTGCTTTGCACCTTCTGCGATCCTCTCTGTGACGCAAAAGAGAACTTAGATATTGCGATCCATTCCGTGACGCTAAACCCATATGCGTCACAAACGAGGTCGTTCGCAAAAGGTGCCAAACAGCGATATAGGCTCACCAGCAGGACGCCAACGATCAAAAAACGGTCCAGAACTCTAGTGAACGATCAACGAGATCACAGCAGGGGCCATATCGTTGCTACATGCCACACACAACGAGGTCGCTAACGAGATCGCAAAATAGTGACGTTTTAGTGATCTCGTTTGCGATCTCGTTTGCGATCTCGTTTAGTGTGGCATACCCTTTAGTCAAGACGTCACAGCAAGGAATGACAAGGGGGGCTCACTGCCAGACTTATACCTGGGGCTGCTGACCTCACGAAAAGGGGATGGTTTTTCTGGCCACCTCCCCCAGGCTGAAAGGTATGGTTTGAGCTCTGAAATATCATAAGGTCCATCACTCGTCCTGTGAACCTAGCAGAATAACGGCAGACCTATCAATGATCTTACTTTAAAATGACAGTTCAAATGAGCCCAAACTTGGATGAGATAGTTCATAGGGCATCTGAGAATTCCATTTCTCGGGTTCTGTTGGAGTTACGGGTTCCCCAGTACCACGGGAACGATGCCTATGGACACAGGTTTCAAAACAGTAACTTTCGTGTTTCTGCGAATGCTCCCACCGTGTTATTAACCAAAAAGAATGAATCCTCCAAAATGGCTGCTATAGAAGGAGAGCACATGTGAAGACAATGGCGACCCCCTACGGTGAGGCGGGAAACTCCAGTGCTGGGAGCTCAGATTACACTGAGCCTTACTTATGCTGGGAGGGGGGAAGGGAAGCGCGCTATACACAAGCTGCTAAATGTAGTAGATGTCATCACAGCCCTTTATACATTTCATTCAGTCCTATAACAGTTTATCTAATGGACCTAAAGCTTAATGGGTACTACATCCTGTTGTCACGATAATATAAATATACTGTATGGTTTTCTTTATCATCCCATATTTCTAGAACACTCCATGGCTCACCGACACTCTCTGCAGACACACGCTGTGGGCTTTTTGACCACCCTCCCAGCTCCTTCTCACTACACACTAACGTGATACTAGCTTGCTAGCAGCTCCTGAGTAGCTTTAATGACCGGCTGAATCTGGTTTGAGGCCACTTCACAACATGTGCTCTATTGTTCATGTAGAAACATAATATTAGGGCATATCTTGACCCCAGTTGGTGCTATAGATATGAAAGTTACATATATGCATGCCCATTGGCAGACCTACACCCCAGTGAAATCTCTAGTACCCAGAACCATCAGAATCCGAGGAATGGATTTCTCCGTAAGCAGGTCATGTAGCCACTTCGTGCTTATACTTAAATGAACCCCCATGTCATGCTGAGCATAATGATAATTTTGTCTTTCTTCTACAATGTTGAACCTAAGAGATATGGGTAATAGAGTATTTCATAACTGTTCAGAAAGGGGAGTTCCGCAACCCCCCGACCCAGAGGGGTCAGCCCAGGGGAAGTTCCTTAGTTTAGGGACCAACTATAAAACAGGGACAGCCATTTTGCAGGCAGTTCAGTGCTTGGAGGAGGACAGCATATGCCATCCCTGCTGTGGACTGAACCCTGGTCCTTGGGAACCCCTACCCCCACCTACACCAAATGGCTAACCATTGTCTCTGAGATACTGTAAGTTTTTCACCTTTCATCTTTTTTATTTTGTAATTGATCTGTACATATTGTAATTTGTCTCTCTTTATAATATCCTGTATACTTTTGTAAACACTGCCTACTTTTTGGAGTAAAATATAAAATTACTAGATTAATTTCTCCTTGCTCTATAAACATATCCTCACGACCTCCGTGCTTAAGCCAATGCTACTGATTGGGGTTGGCTCCTGACCCGGTATTAATTAGAGAACCAGGAGCTGGTGGCGGCGAAGTGCGTTCTGGGGTATCTGGGAGACTTTGGCAGTGACGGACAGGGTTTGATAAGTGTATATCCCGCCTGGGACGGGAATAGGTTATCGCCATCACTGCAGAGTGCCTAAAAGCCAGTAGACATCCAGGCGGCCCGTCTGGCGACTACTTATCCTAGGGGAAGATTCCTGAATGACCTGAGGGTAGGGGGGCGCCAGAGAGCTGCAAGTTTCAAAACCGGAACTGGAAAGTGGGATCATAAATTCCGCTGAAAAAGGAACTGGGGCACCAAAACACCCCCAGTTCGTGACATATTGGCGGCAGCTAGTGGGATCATAAACCGTATCCCTCGTGCCGTTCATCACACCTGTGTCCTATAGATTGCAGAGAGACAATAGGGGGCTCGGAAGTGAGTACAGTTTTATTACTGGAAGTGAGTACAGATTATTTTGCTTGGACAAACTAAGATTAATTTTTATAGCAATACAGAATCCCATGTATACGGAGTATAACTCACCCCTACTTGCTAGCTATGGCACAGGTGTCTCTCTGCCGCTGCACATCTTCTCCTCCAGCCATGCGGTCGGTCTGTACATGTGTAACTAACTACGGCTTCAATTTTTGATTGAAATCCTGAGTTCCTGCTCTCTCCTGAGTGCGCTAAAAAGTGATAAAGGTGAAAAAAAATGCACTGAGATGTGGTCCATTGTAACCCTCTCCAACATGAGAAAGGCCCCCAAAGACTGATCTGTATCCCTCCAAACCAAGAGACCATAGCGAAGGTCAGAGACAAGTAGCCTCCTCTAGCCGAAGCCAAGGGAGACCCAATCTCGCTCCCAGCATCTGCCTAGGCTCCCACCTAAGCGAAAATGAAGAGCCAATCGATGGTTGGCTCCCCTCCTAAAGAAAGCGCAACGGCTCAGGGGGAGCAGAACTGATGGCCACACACCCTCCCCAGACCATACAGAAGAGAACCAGGTGAAAACCCCGACCCTACAGGATCGATGCCATGAGGCAGTATGAGAGCTATAGACAATAAGTGCATGCTGGGAGGTGTAGTGTCACACCAGCTGGAGAGCCACTGACACATTGATAACTAAAGTATACACTGCGGAGACAGAATAGAGACAATAGGGTCTTTTTCCACATAAGAGTCGAGGTAAATTTGTCTGATTGTGCTCACCTGGGGGAAATGCTTTTATACTTGTAGGTAGTCTGCAAATCCACGGGTTACAAACTAACCATAGGAAATCTATGGTGGAAGAAAATATCGTGGAGATCCTCTGCGCTGCTGAACGGATGGAGACGTCAGTCTGAGATTGAATATAATAAATATATTGTGGTTTTTATTCTACGTCTTTCAAAGTTACAAGAACATCTTCAGTAAAAAAGAAGAACCACATATACATAAGAGATACAAAGATGGATTCTTATATATGAGCGCCAAATGCAGCACTTGACTATCCAGGTCATGTCTGAGCAGCTCAATGTGATCGCACCCGATACATTGAATCATTAATGCACGATAAGATCCAAACACGAGAGGCACAATATATATCGTATACAAGTCCTTCTAAAACTAATCAAAATATTATCAATACCTGCATAACATAAAGGAAATCACACAAATGTCTTGGTGTAGAGCTCATGGTTCTCGAGTAATGAGGCCGTGGATGTCTTGATGTAGAGCCCATGGTTCTTTGGTAATGAGGCTCTGGATGTCTTGGTGTAGAGCCCATGGTTCTCTGGTAATGAGGCCGTGGATGTCTTAGTGTTGAGCCCATGGTTCTCTGTTAATGAGGCCGCGGATGTCTTGGTGTAGAGGTCACGGTTCTCTGGTAATGAGGCCGCGGATGTCTTGGTGTAGACTCCACGATTCTCTGGTAATGAGGCAGTGGATGTCTTGGTGTAGAGCCCACGGTTCTCTGGTAATGAGGCCGTAGATGTCTTGTTGTAGAGCCCATGGTTCTCTGGTAATGAGGCCGTAGATGTCTTGGTGTAGAGCCCACGGTTCTCTGGTAATGAGGCCGTGTATGTCTTAGTGTAGAGCCCACGGTTCTCTGGTAATGAAGCCGCGGATGTCTTGGTGTAGAGCCCGCAGTTCTCTGGTAATGAGGCTGTGGATGTCTTGGTGTAGAGCCCATGGTTCTTGGGTAATGATGCAGTGGATGTCTTTGTGTAGAGCTCATGGTTCTCGAGTAATGAGGCCGTGGATGTCTTGGTGTAGAGCCCATGGTTCATTGGCAATGAGGCTCTGGATGTCTTGGTGTAGAGCCCATGGTTCTCTGGTAATGAGGCCGTGGATGTCTTGGTGTAGAGCCCACGGTTCTCTGGTAATGAGGCTGTGGATGTCTTGGTGTAAAGCCCACGGTTCTCTGGTAATGAGGCTGTGGATGTCTTGGTGTGGAACCCACGGTTTTCTGGTAATGAGGCCATGGTTGTCTTGGTGTAGAACCCACAGTTCTCTGGTAATGAGGCCGTGTATGTCTTAGTGTAGAGCCCACGGTTCTCTGGTAATGAAGCCGCGGATGTCTTGGTGTAGAGCCCACAGTTCTCTGGTAATGAGGCCGTGGATGTCTTGGTGTAGAGCCCATGGTTCTTGGGTAATGATGCAGTGGATGTCTTTGTGTAGAGCTCCCGATTCTTTGGTAATGTAGCCGTGGATGTCTTGGTGTAGAGCCCATGGTTCTCGGGTAATGAAGCCGTGGATGTCTTGGTGTAGAGCCCATCGTTCTTGGGTAATGAGGCCGTGGATGTCTTGTTGTAGAGCCCACGGGTCTCTGGGGAGGCCGTAGATGTCTTGGTATAGAGCTCACGGTTCTCTGGTAATGAGGCCGTGGATGTCTTGGTGTAGAGCCCATGGTTCTCTGGTAATGAGGCCGTAGATGTCTTGGTGTAGAGCCCACGGTTCTCTGGTAATGAGGCTGTGGATGTCTTGGTGTAAAGCCCACGGTTCTCTTGTAATGAGGCTGTGGATGTCTTGGTGTGGAACCCACATTTTTCTGGTAATGAGGCTGCGGATGTCTTTGTGTAGAGCCCACGGTTGTCTGGTAATGAAGCCACGGATGTCTTGGTGTAGAGCCCATGGTTCTCTGGTAATGAAGCCGCGGATGTCTTGGTGTAGAGCCCACAGTTCTCTGGTAATGAAGCCGCGGATGTCTTGGTGTAGTGCCCATCATTCTCTGGTAATGAGGCCGTGGATGTCTTGGTGTAGAACCCACGGTTCTCTGGTAATGAGGCCGTGTATGTCTTAGTGTAGAGCCCACGGTTCTCTGGTAATGTGGCCGTGTATGTCTTAGTGTAGAGCCCACGGTTCTCTGGTAATGAGTCCGTGGATGTCTTGGTGTAGAGCCCATGGTTCTCGGGTAATGAGGCCGTGGATGTCTTGGTGTAGAACCCAGGGTTATCTGGTAATGTGGCCGTGGATGTCTTGGTGTAGAGCCCATGGTTCTCTGGTAATGAGGCTGTGGATGTCTTGGTGTAGAGCCTACGGTTCTCTGATAATGAGGCCGTGGATGTCTTGGCGTAGAGCCCATGGTTCTCTGGTAATGAGGCTGTGGATGTCTTGGTGTAGAGCCCATGGTTCTCTGGTAATGAGGCCGTGGATGTCTTGGTGTAGAACCATGGTTCTCGGGGAATGAGGCCGTGGATATCTTGGTGTAGAGCCCATGGTTCTCTGGTAATGAGGCCGTGGATGTCTTGGTGTAGAGAGAGCCCATGGTTCTCTGGTAATGAGGCAGTGGATGTCTTGGTGTAGAGCCCATGGTTCTCTGGTAATGAAGCTGTGGATGTCTTGGTGTAGAGCCAACGGTTCTCTGTTAATGAGGTCGCGGATGTCTTGGTGTAGAGCCTTTGGCTCTCTGGTAATGAGGCCGCGGATGTTTTGGTGTAAGGCTCATGGTTCTCTGGTAATGAGGCCGTGGATGTCTTGGTGTAGAGGCCATGGTTCTCAGGTAATGAGGCCGTGGATGTCTTGGCATAGAGCCCATGGTTCTCGGGTAATGAGACCGTGGATGTTTCCAGCCGGTCTGTCTTGTGCCGTGTGTGTGATGTCAGGGGAGTCCTATATGTAGAATCGTGGGGACGGAGCGGTTCATGTTCTGTTCATTTTATTAATGCACCAGAATCAAATGTTTCCCGGAGATTTCACGTTCCTCATTGGACACATGACTATTATAAAGCTTTCAGGGGAACATTAAATTGTATTTTTATTCTTTTCGTGTATCTTGTCATTTTTGTTTCATTGTACTTTGTTTCACTTCTAAAATACACTGTGGGGCTCAGGATAAAAGACTGCTGGACCGGGGGTCAAATACATAGCAGTCTTACTGCATCTTAGAAATCACTGTCGTGTTCTAGATGAGGAGACTCCTGAATAGGTGGTCCGCATCATAGCAGTCTACACCACAGAGGACTTCACATCACTGGACTGTCACATCGTTGGGCACATATGTGGGCAACCACAGGACAATACACCGCTCACAACCTGAGGCCCCACAGGAGGAGGCGACGCGGAGTCTCGGGGTGCGAGATCAGGAAAGAAGATGGTGATAAACCCATTAAATCACAAATGAAGAGGGGATTTCTTTTAGAAGAAGACACAATTTAAGGATAATTTGTGTGTTCCTTACTTTAAAGCACTAGGGACCATAGAGCGCTTTACCAATCGGGTCTATGTATCTCTTTTAATGACAACTGTTAGGGCAGTTTATATAGCCGACATTTTGAGTTCACATGATTATAGTGATTTACCTGCAAGCAAAAATACTACAAGAGAGGTTTTCAGCGCAGAACCATCCTAATGAACTCAGAAGACGTGCTTACTCCAATTCAATGAAAAGTAACCAGAAAGCAAAGAAAAAAAGGAGACAGAAAATAAATTGTGTCTTCTTTTAAAAGAAAACCCACTATTCAGTTGTGACTTAATGGGTTTAACACCGTCTTCTTTCCTGATCTCACACCCCGAGACTCCGCGTCGCCTCCTCCTGTGGGGCCTCAGGTTGTGAGCGGTGTATTGTCCTGCAATCGCCCACACAGGTGCCCGGTCGATGTGACAGCCCAGTGATGTGAAGTCCTCCGTGGTGGACCAGTGTTATGTTACGGTAGCTGAGGAGTGCAGGTAAAAAAGGAAAAACACCAGAGCAGTTGGAATCTATGAGATTGCAGTACCCTGACTAACCACCGCAACTAGAGGCAGCCGTGGAGCGTTCCTACGTTGGTCCTAGACGCCTCGTCACAGCCTGAGAAACTAACTACACCTAAAGATAGAAATAGGAAAGCTATCTGCCCCGGAGCAGAACCCCAAAGATAATAGAAAGCCCCCAAACATGTAATGGCGGTTAGACAAGAGGAAATACTGACACAGAAAGAAAATAGTATGAGCAAACGCTGGGGCCCAAACTATCTAAATAGAAAAGGACAGGAAGGGTACTTACTGCAATCCCAGAAAACCCTGAAAAACACCAACTCTACTAATTTCAAAATCACCTGAGATCACACGACCTCTACCACCTAAATTAGTTCTCTGGTGTAACAAAAACAGCAGCCACTGAAAAAACTGGAAAAAGCAAAAGTACAAAACACAGTGGCTGGACTAAACTGAGAGGGCAAAAGCCCCCGGAGGGGACCCAGAAGGCCCCACAAAAGTGCAGGACCAAATGCAAAAATATAGCAAAAACACAAAATAAGAAATTGTCTTATCTGATAGCAGGAGATGCAGACACGACACAGCAGGCTACAAGGGAAACTGGAAAGAAGGATTCAGACCAGAACAATTGATCACCGGCAACCCTGATGGGAAAATGACTCCCTTATATAAGACCAATCAGTAACACCTGATTCCCAGTCCTCACAATCCTCACTAGTACCGCTTGTAACCACCAGAGGGAGCCTCTGCTCAGAACTCATCTCAAACCCATTCACAACAGTACCCCCCCCCTTGAGGAGGGGTCACCGAACCCTCATTTGAGCAACCAGGTCGGTCAGGATGAGTTCTATGATACGCACAGATAAGTCTCCTAGCATGGATGTCCGAAGCAAACACCCAAGAATTGTCTTCCTGACCATAACCTCTCCATTTAACCAAATACTGGAGTCTTCGTCTAGAAAAACGAGAATCCAATATTTTCTCAACCACATACTCCAGATTGCCCTCAACCAAAACAGGGTCAGGAGGCACAGCAGCAGGAACCACTGGCTCAACAAACCTCTTCAACAAGGACTTGTGGAACACGTTATGGATCTTAAATGTCCCTGGAAGAAGCAAACGAAAAGAAACAGGATTAATAATCTCCATGATCTTATAAGGTCCAATGTTATGTTACGGTAGCTGAGGAGTGCAGGCAAAAAAGGAAAAACACCAGAGCAGTTGGAATCTATGAGATTGCAGTACCCTGACTAACCACCACAACTAGAGGCAGCCGTGGAGCGTTCCTACGTTGGTCCTAGACGCCTCGTCACAGCCTGAGAAACTAACTACACCTAAAGATAGAAATAGGAAA
>JARQOD010000010.1:44895928-45007002 GCA_033576555.1 Oophaga sylvatica | reverse complement strand
TCCTATCCTGTGTGATACTGATTTCTGAGCTGTGTATCTAATCCTCTCCTGTGTGATACTGACTGCTGAGCTGTGTATCTAATCCTATCCTGTGTGATACTGACTTCTGAGCTGTGTATCTAATCCTATCCTGTGTGATACTGACTTCTGAGCTGTGTATCTAATCCTATCCTGTGTGATACTGACTTCTGAGCTGTGTATCTAATCCTATCCTGTGTGATACTGACTTCTGAGCTGTGTATCTAATCCTATCCTGTGTGATACTGACTGCTGAGCGTGTATCTAATCCTATCCTGTGTGATACTGACTTCTGAGCGTGTATCTAATCCTATCCTGTGTGATACTGACTGCTAAAGCCGTGTATCTAATCCTATCCTGTGTGATACTGACTGCAAGCCATGTATCTAATCCTATCCTGTGTGATACTGACTTCTGAGCTGTGTATCTAATCCCACCATGTGTGATACAGCACCAAATTCCCATCATGTATTTCGCTATAAATGACATGCATAGTACTGGGTGATTCTCTGGGTAGAAGCAGTAGTGGATAATGGGGGTGATGGTAAGTTCTCTCACCAGGTAAATGCGCTTGTCTCCTCCGCTCGTCTCCATCCATCTCCTCTCTGGTGGCTGCAGAATACAGGGAATTTGTGGAGCGCTGGTCGTCGTCTCCTCCTCCTCACTGTGCCTCCTCCAACATTTCCTCCTCCTGCCCCTCTCTCACTTCTTCGTGCCCATCTCTAACTCCTACTGCCCCTCTTTCCCTCCTCCTGCTCCTCTATCCTTTCTCCTGCCGCTCTCTCCTTCCTCCTTGCCCCTCTCTCCTTCCTCCTGCCCCTCTCTCCCTTCCTCCTGCCCCTCTCCTCCCTTCCTCCTGCCCCTCTCGCCCTTCCCCTCTCTCCCTTCCTCCTCCCCTCTCTCCCTTCCTCCTTGCCCCTCTCTCCTTCCTCCTGCCCCTCTCTCCCTTCCTCCTGCCCCTCTCTCCCTTCCTCCTGCCCCTCTCGCCCTTCCCCTCTCTCCCTTCCTCCTGCCCCTCTCTCCCTTGCTTCTGTCCCTCTCTCCCTTCCTCCTGCCCATCTCTCCCTTGCTCTTGCCCCTATCTACTTCCTCCTTCCCCTCTCTCCCTCTCCTCCTAGCCACCTCCCTTGCTCTGCCCCTCTCCTGCTCCTGGTCCTCTCCTCCTGCCCCTCTTCATTCATCTTGCCCCTCTCCTCCTCCTACAGCCCTAAATTCCTCCTCCCCTTCTCTCCCTTCCTTCTCCTCCTCTCTCCCTTCCTCTTGCCCCTCATTCCCTTCCTCCTGCCCCTCGTTCACTTCCTCCTGCCCCTCTCCTTCCAGCCCCTCACTCCGCCATATCTAGGATTTTCCCACGTTGCTGACACGTGAGGCAGCGACGTTTGTAGTCATATGAAATAAACACGGCACAACGAAATCTGACACTTCGGATTCTCTGTGACTTTCGGTCGCCATCATTAAGTGCAAAGTCATAGAAGATTAGGGAATGTGCAGATATGGGGGTGATGAACATAAAGAAAGTGCACCCCTACGCCTCCTCCTTCCGTGCCTCTGGTTACGTCTCCGCGTCCTTGGAGGATAATTAGAAGATCAGAATAATCTGCAGATTTCTCAGGGGACAGAATTTACCTGCTTCTATTTCTAGGAATCGCCTCCCTCCCCCACCGCCTGCAAAATGCATCAACTTTACCCCTTACTCCAGGAGAACGGCGCTCCTCCAACGTGGCCTCGTGTCTGCACTGCGCTCCGTGGACACTCCGTGCCTGTGAGTGAGCAAAATAATCCTGAAGAAGAGCAAACACCTGATACATAATGTACGGCGAATGTGCAGAGAGTACCGCATCATATCAATGAATATACAGCACAGACGAAAAGAAATACACCTGCAACTACCACTCCCAGCATCCTCACAGAAACACCTGCAAAGAATATTATACAGAAAGCTCCACGTAGTGGTGATTGCAGACAGGATCTTATCATGTATCTCTGTATACAGGGAGCTCCCCCTAGTGGTGACTGCAGACAGGATCTTATCATGTATCTCTATATACAGGGAGCTCCCCCTAGTGGTGGCTGCAGGCAGGATTTTATCATGTATCTCTGTATACAGGGAGCTCCCCCTAGTGGTGGCTGCAGACAGGAGCTTATCATGTATCTCTGTATACAGGGAGCTCCCCCTAGTGGTGACTGCAGACAGGATCTTATCATGTATCTCTGTATACAGGGAGCTCCCCCTAGTGGTGACTGCAGACAGGATCTTATCACGTATCTCTGTATACAGGAGCTCCCCCTAGTGGTGACTGCAGACAGGATCTTATCATGTATCTCTGTATACAGGGAGCTCCCCCTAGTGGTGACTGCAGACAGGATCTTATCATGTATCTCTGTATACAGGGAGCTCCCCTAGTGGTGGCTGTAGACAGGATCTTATCATGTATCTCTGTATACAGGGAGCTCCCCCTAGTGGTGACTACAGACAGGATCTTATCATGTATCTCTGTAACAGGGAGCTCCCCCTAGTGGTGCTGCAGACAGGATCTTATCATGTATCTCTGTACACAGGGAGCTCCCCCTAGTGGTGACTGCAGACAGGATCTTATCATGTATCTCTGTATACAGGGAGCTCCCCCTAGTGGTGACTGCAGACAGGATCTTATCATGTATCTCTGTATACAGGGAGCTCCCCCTAGTGGTGACTGCAGACAGCATCTTATCATGTATCTCTGTATACAGGGAGCTCCCCCTAGTGGTGGCTGTAGACAGGATCTTATCATGTATCTCTGTATACAGGGAGCTCCCCCTAGTGGTGGCTGCAGACAGGATCTTATCATGTATCTCTGTACACAGGGAGCTCCCCCTAGTGGTGCTGCAGACAGGATCTTATCATGTATCTCTGTATACAGGGAGCTCCCCCTAGTGGTGACTGCAGACAGGATCTTATCATGTATCTCTGTATACAGGGAGCTCCCCCTAGTGTGGACTGCAGACAGGATCTTATCATGTATCTCTGTATACAGGGAGCTCCCCCTAGTGGTGGCTGCAGACAGGATCTTATCATGTATCTCTGTATACAGGGAGCTCCCCCTAGTGGTGGCTGCAGACAGGATCTTATCATGTATCTCTGTATACAGGGAGCTCCCCCTAGTGGTGACTGCAGACAGGATCTTATCATGTATCTCTGTATACAGGGAGCTCCCCCTAGTGGTGACTGCAGACAGGATCTTATCATGTATCTCTGTATACAGGGAGCTCCCCTAGTGGTGACTGCAGACAGGATCTTATCATGTATCTCTGTATACAGGGAGCTCCCCCTAGTGGTGACTGCAGACAGGATCTTATCATGTATCTCTGTATACAGGGAGCTCCCCCTAGTGGTGACTGCAGACAGGATCTTATCATGTATCTCTGTATACAGGGAGCTCCCCCTAGTGGTGCTGCAGACAGGATCTTATCATGTATCACTGTATACAGGGAGCTCCCCCTAGTGGTGACTGCAACAGGATCTTATCATGTATCTCTGTGTACAGGGTGCTCCCCCTAGTGGTGGCTGCAGACAGGATCTTATCATGTATCTCTGTATACAGGGAGCTCCCCCTAGTGGTGGCTGCAGACAGGATCTTATCATGTATCTCTGTGTACAGGGTGCTCCCCCTAGTGGTGGCTGCAGACAGGATCTTATCATGTATCTCTGTATACAGGGAGCTCCCCCTAGTGGTGGCTGCAGACAGAATCTTATCATGTATCTCTGTATACAGGGAACTCTTTTAATATAAAAAATACAAAACTTACAATTAATAAAGAACAAAAATCCAAACCCCAGCAAAACAACCATCCGAGTCCAACATTACCCCCCAGTCCAAGCAAAAGTCCGAGTCCAGCATAACTGCCCCCATTCAAAGTAACCCCCCCCAAAACAAAACCTGTCTTCTTCCTCAGAGAAGCTTCCTCCTTCATCTTTTTTCTCTGATGCTGCACCAGGGATTCCCGGCCGGTCTCCCATTCCTGGACTTGCCCGCCTCAAGCTGCTTAGCGGCTGCGATCTGAGAAAGGCGACTTCAGCCTAGAATGGCAGCCGACTTCATCTCACTTTTTGTTTCCTCCAGATCTCCTCCTCCCCAGGTTACGTCACCCAAGGAGAGAAGAAACATTTTATTAATACCACATACACACTTCACACCAAACCTGACAAAGAAAACTCTGGTCCATCGCCCAAAAAGAAACACAAAAGCCACCTGGCTTAAAACACATCTATCTAAACCACACAATTTTCTTTTTCCTTTTTATATATATATATATATATATATATATATATTTTTTTTTTTTTTTTAGTTACACACCAAATACAACTATAACAAACCTACCACCACCCCCCTCCCACCACCATAAAACCCCCAACACAATACAAAAATAAGCTTCACTGAGGAACTCATGACCTCCAGGAACATCTTACAATACTATATAATATAATACAACCTAACTCTCTATATTACAACACTTCCCCAGAGCCAGGATTGGTGCCTGTAAGCCCTATATCAGTAATTCACTTCTGCAAAACAAAAATCTGACAGTGAAAAGCCCCCAGCCCGTCACCAGGAACCCGGAGATGACCGGCTTCTATCCTAACAATCCCTACTCTACCAGCCGTCCCTACCTGCCTAAACATCTGTCCCTATTTATCTACCTACCTTTCCCTGTCTCTCCCTGCCTGACCCTACTACCCTACCTAACTCACCGCGTGCCTACCTAACTGTCCCTCGGCTGTCCCTGTCCTGTCCCTAACTATCTACCTGTCCCTACTGAAGCTATCTACCTGTCCCTACCACTTACCTGCTTATCTAGGCCCTAGGGTACATTAAATGAGAACCCTCTCCAGAGAAGAGAGGCCCTCGCTGCACCCAGCCTGTCATACTCCAGAGAGCGCACCTTCACCAGGCCACCCAGAATCTTCCTAACAACCTCGTCCCGGGGGAGGATTTTCTGCTGAGTTGACACTAAGCACCGTGCGTTCCACGTGTAAAACCTGACGACTAAACTGACTAGAAATAAAGTGCCCCGATCTCGGCCACCCAGGGATCCGAATGCCCCATACGCCCACTCCGCATAGGAAAGGTGTGCCAGCCGAGGCCAGCCTATGGAAGCACCCACCCTGTTGTAGACCCCTGCATTAAAAGGACACTGAAGGAGGAAGTGCTCCATGCTTTCCAGCGTGTCGCAACACTCCTCACGGGGACAACCCCGATCTTCGGAGTTCCTACACTTCAGGTTGTCCCTTACATACAGTTTCCCGTGGAAGCAGCGCCAAGCCAAGTCCCAAAACTTCAAGGGGACCCGTGCAGAATTCAATAACCTCAGCCCGCCCTCCAGATCCCGACTTGGGCAATCTTTGAGCACCAGAGGCTTCTGGAAATGGGTCAACAGGACCCTCCTGTCAAGGAATTTCCTCGACATGGTCCTGATCTCCCACATTCCCAGACCCACCGGCGGATCACCTTCAGAACCGGGGTAGCGTAAGCCGGGAGATGCCCATGCGGTGTGCGCAGGTCCTTCACTTGCCCTCCTGTCTCCCATTCCTGGAAGAAGGGCCGAAGCCATCCCCTGCAGGAGAATACCCACGGAGGAGCCCTCTCTGACCAGAGGTTGGCGATGTTAGTCTTGACAAAAGTGTTTACTAGAAACACCACTGGGTTGACCATACCCAACCCTCCTAGTCTCCTTGTGCGATATGTGACCTCTCGCTTGATTAGGTTCAGCCTATTTCCCCATAACATTTGGAAAAACAGGCTGTAGACCCGTGTCCAGAGCGGCTCTGGCAACATGCAGACACTGCCCAGGTATATTAACAAGGGTAGCAAAAAACCCTTAACCAGGCTAACCCTTTCCCTCAGGGTCAAAGACCAACCCTTCCATTGGTCCACCTTCTGGGCGGCGATCCTGAGTCTGCCCTCCCAATTTTGCTGGGGGTAGTCCCCCGGGCCAAATTCGATGCCTAGGATTTTTGCTGATGCCTGAGGCTCTGGAAGAGTGTCCGGGAGACCGAAACTAGGATCTCCCCCTCCCAGCCAGAGACTCTCACACTTTTCCTGATTAATTCCGGACCCAGAAGCCTCCGAGTAGCGACCAACCTCAGACATGACCCACTCCGCCTCCTCACCCGAGGATACGAAAAGGGAGACGTCATCAGCATACGCTACCACCCTCAGAGTGGCTTCTGGGGCCGCCTGGTCCATCCTGACTCCCGCCAACGGCCCGCGCTCAATCCTCCTTAAAAGGGGATCTATCGCGAACACGTATAACAGCGGGCTCAACGGACAGCCCTGGCGGACCCCAGACCCAACCTCAAAAGGGTGGCCAGACCAACCATTCACGAGCGGGAAAGTCTCTGCCCCCACATACAGGATCTTTAGCCAATTTACAAACCCCCCAGGCAGACCGTACCTCAGAAGGACGGACCAGAGGTACTCGTGGTTAACCCGATCAAAAGCCTTCGCCTGATCTAAAGACAGCAAGTACCCCTTCCAGTGACCCGCCCTGCCCTGCTCCACTGCCTCTCGGACACCGAGTACTGCACTAAAAGTGCTGCGGCCTGGAACAGAGCAATGCTGGGCCCCCGAAAGGAGCCGGGGTGCAAACTTCACCAGCCGATTGAACAGCACCTTTGCCAGAACCTTCCGGTCCGTATTGAGAAGCGCTATGGGACGCCAATTCTCAATACGGGACGAGTCTTTACCCTTTGACAGGATAATCAGGGCTGACTGCCTCATTGACCGGGAAAGAGCGCCCGAGGAGAGACACTCGTTAAACACCTCAGTCAAGAGGGGGACCAAGGAGTCCCTAAAGGTCTTATAAAACTCGGATGTTAAGCCATCCGGACCTGGCGATTTCTTAGGCCGAAGCCCATCAATGGCCAGTCGCACTTCCTCTTCCCTGATTGCCTCTGTCAAAACGTGAAGCGAGGGTCATCCCCTGGCTCAGGGATGGCTTCGGCCAGGAAAGCCGACATCACGTTCCGATCCAGATCCCTCTTCCCCAAGAGGTGTGAGTAGAAAGATCTGATCACCTCCAGGATCCCTGATTTGGATCTGTTCAGGGAACCCGTACTGTCGATCAGTCCTGTCACCACCTTACAACTCACTGACATCTTACAGTTCTGTAGGGGTCGGCGAGCGGTACTTCCCGAAATCCCTCTCAAAAACCAAAGATGTGTGCCTATCGTACTGACACCTCTTGAGTAAAGACTTCACTCTGGAGATCTCCTCACGGTCACCTCCAGCCGAGACGAGATGTTCGAGTTTCCTCCTCAGTTCCTGATACAGGCGGTACCTGCTCCTGTGGCTCGAGAGCTGTCGGAAGAAACTCGCAACCCGTTCCTTGAAGATCTCCCACCACTCTGACTTATCGCTACAGAGATCCAAAAGCGGTACCTGGCTCTGAAGAAAGTCCTCAAAGGATTGTCTTATCTCTGCTTCTTCCAAGAGGGACGAATTCAGCTTCCATAGTCCCTTTCCCATCCGAGGGGTTTCTGAAACATTCAGAGAAAAAGAAATCAGACAGTGATCGGAGAACTCCACCTCAACAACGGACACTGCTGAAGAGATGGCTTCCTCCTTCAAAAAAAACCTGTCTATCCTAGACCTACAGCTACCTCTATGAAAGGTGAAACCACAGTGACCTGGGGTGTGCCGGATGTGGACATCCACCAGGCGAGCGTCACTAGCTATGCTATTAAGAGTATTACTATCATAAGCCAGCCGGTCAATGGAGCCTCCCCTATCACGAAGCCTTGTGACAGTGTTAAAGTCACCTCCAAAGACCACCTGCCGACTCGTAAAAAGATAGGGCTTAATCTTCAGGAAGAGACATTTACGGTCCCACTTTGACTGTGGACCATAGATGTTAATGAGCCGAAGCTCCTGTCCCCTCATGAAGACGTCTAAGACCAGGCACCTACCCATTTCTACCTCGATAACTCTCCGGCATTCAACCGATGCAGTCTTAAAAAGGACTGCCACCCCGCTACACGGCTCGGCCGCAAGAGACCAGTACGAGGACCCGCACCTCCACTCACTCTCCGCCTTGCGTATGGCCCCCATATCCGTAAGTCTGGTCTCCTGCAAAAACAAAATGTCAGCCTCAAATCGGGTGAGAAAATCAAAGGCCGCAAATCTAGCCGCATCTGACTTTATACTAGCGACATTAATGGTCGCCAGAGTCAACGGGTGGGTGCCGCCATCATGAGTGATCGAGTTAGATGGCCTTTTTCTTCCCCCCACCCTTTTTCCTAGCCCGCTCATCTCTGGACGATGAAGCCCCCCCTCTTCTTTTCAAAGAGACAGAGGTATCCATCCCCCCCACCTCTTTCTCATCTCCGGACGCAGGGTTGGCCCCACCTCCTGAAAAAGACATACCCTCCGGAGAAGGGACTCCGCCCCCTCCCAAAGACCCTCCAGATGTTACCTCCGGAACCTCACCCCCGACCCCCATCTCAGCAGGGTCATCAAGGGCTTGGAACCGGTTGGAGAGGGAGATCAGAGGGGAGTAGGTGGGACCTTCCTTAGGCACCTTGGTCAGGGAAGAAGATTTTCCACCTTTTTTCTTCTTTTTTTTATTTTTTGCACTCTTGGTACCCTTGTCACCCATTTCTTTTGGCTGTTCCCCTCCATCCTCATCAAAACTTTCATATTGTGAGGCATCTGAGAGATCAGCGACTTCCTCATTCTCCATCCGACTGATCTCCTCATTCACCGCTTCCTCCCCCGGGGCCTCAGTGACATGGGCCGTCGCCTCGGAGGAGGGGGCAGCCATTACCCCAGTTTCCTGAGGCTCCTCCTGTCCCCTGCCCTCCTGACGCCTTGCCTGCCTCCGCTGGTAAGAGGGACCCCTAGCCCTGCCATTCCTCATCGGCCCCTCAGCTCCTCCCCTGCCGCCACCCGCCAACCCCCGCAGAAGTTGCACCGCCAAGAACTTCCTCGCGGCTCCCCTCCGCCCGGCTGGCCATGGCATTAGAGAATGAACGAGGGCAGCGGCTGAACGGGTGACCTAGATCACCACACAGGTGACATCGAATGACACCACAGGACGCGGCGAGGTGACCCACCTCGCCACACAAGGCACATTTCTGCACCTTGCAGCCCGCGCTGAAGTGGCGAGGATCACCGCACCTGTGGCAGACCTTCGGCTGCCCCTGGTAGAAGACCAGAATACGATCCCTTCCCAGGAAAGCCGAGGAAGGGATGTGGGTGACAGTGCCCCCTGAACGCTTCAACTTTACCATGAAGGTCCAGCCTCCTGACCAGATGCCAAAATCGTCCCGATTCTTTTTAGGGACCTCCACCACCTCGCCGTACCGGCTCAACCAGGTCATTATGTCAACGCCAGAAAGGGACTCATTACATGTTAAAACGGTCACTTTCTTTGGCCCACTTTGGCGAGAAATTGCCTCCACAGCAAACCCTCGCCAGCCGGCTCCTCTTTTACCAGCTCATAATTTGACCAAAAGAGCTCTAAGCCCTCTGGCCGAACAAAGCTGATATCAAAGGTGGAGGTCCCAAAAGGATGTATCAGAGCAAAGATGTCAATAGCCCTGAAGTCCATCTTCATGAGGAGCTTCACCACATTTGTCCTAGATGGACAGGCCTCATCGCCCCTCCAGCGAAGACGAACAACATTTCTCCTGGAGACCCCCTGCCCGGCTGTCGGGAGGGACCACACGGTCTCCACCCCCCTTTTCTCTTGGAAGGCAGCTAGACCAAACTTATCTAGCCAGTAGGACAACTCCACCTCTCTTCCCTCTACATTGATCGTCCGCTCCCCTTTTTTGAGGGCCTCCAGGAAGCGGCGGCGAAAAGCATCATTCCCTGGGTCCGGAGATGAGGAAGACCCCCGCAGAACCCCACCGGCAGCAGCCGCATAACTTATGGTGCCTGCAGGTGAGGTGGACGATGGACCAGCCCTTAAATTCTCTGAACCCTCAACTTCACAGTCAACCATCTCCACCTCACTTACCTCAGCCTCACCATTTTTACTAGTAGAACTTTTATTTTTTTCCTTTCCCACACTGGCACCATTCACACCAACCATACCTCCAGCAGAAACCACCCCTCCAACACCTGACCCTTCACCATTGTCACAGACACTATTCACACCACTTGCACCACTTCCATTATTATTTACATTTCCATTTGTGTTTTTTTCACTGCTTTCTGCTGGGGGGGTTGTTATTTGCAGTGCTACTGCCCCTTTAAGAGTGGTATTGCAGGGTTTAGTTACCACACCCTGCTTTTCAGCAGAGCATGTGCTGCTTGCAGACTGTTGCTCCAGCCTCTCCTGCAGACCATCTCCACACTCCTGTGTGCACTTCACCACCGGGTCCCCCGCAGATACAGGTGACACACATGCAGATGACCCCGGTGGTGCGATCCGGGCCGGCATTACCGCAGCCATTACAGCTGCACCTGAGATGATAACTGGTGCCGGGCCCCTGACTTTGATCCAGCATCGGATCTGCATGTGGGGGACCCCAACACCACAGCACACGCCGCCGATGATGCGGCCCTGGCTGACAGTGCACCGCCAACACTGCGGGGAGCGGTGACCACCGGCAAGGTACCCACAGCCTCCACCCCCCGAGCGTCAGCGGGTGCAGCAGGCGCCAGGCCGTCCCCGTTTTCACAGAGGATCGGGCCTGGACACCTCCACAGATCTTATTACCGCCCGCCACAGGGCCACACTCCAGACCATGCACACTGTCCGGCTCTGCAGCCGCATGCCCACTCTCGCCCCCTCTGCTACTGCCAGCAGAGACGGCGACCGGCGCCATATGACTTGTACTCTCCCCGCTCCCTCGCACCGGAACCCACTGCAGGTCCCGGGCCGGGGTGGGTAGCGGGTTCCACACAGCGGGACTGGGGGTCCCAGGAAGGGCACAAACACCAACCTCTCCTCCGATGTTTTCTTCCTTTTTTTCTGTTTCTTTTTCCCCTCCTGGTCGCCTCGTCCCCGCAGACCTCATCCCCAAACTTCAGGTGGGCATAATTTACTGGGGACTCCAGCTGACGGATCTGCTGCAAGACGAGGCGACCCCCACTACTGCTGTTATCGCTGCCGCTATCATCCGCATCACCCCCATCATCCTCTGAAATACTATTGTCTGATGGGAGTGGGAACTGCACTGGATCTATCCCGCTGTGTGTGGCCTGGAGATCACTTACCAAGCCCCCAGGTGGGTACGGTGCCTCCTCCATCTCCACATGGTCCACCTCCTCCACCTGGGTCGGACGCCGAGACCCCTCTGGCTCTTCACAGCAGCCATGTTATGGAATCTGTCCTCATTGTCCAGTTTTTCCCGGAAAGGCCCGCTGTTATCCAGTATAGCCGCTCTCCGGGCTTCCATGCCCTCAATGCCGATCCTCAGACTGGATATCCTGGCTGTTAGGGCAGACTTCTCTGTACGGGAGGCCCTGTCTGCAGCCTGCCTCGCCTCCTTCATCTCCTCCCGGAGCCTCCTCAGGGTCTTCCCAGCCTCCTCATACTCGCAGAGGTACACATGGATGCGGGAGCCATAGCTGGTAACCGGCTCCCCTGCGGCCCTAGTGCCCCAATCTTTCTGCACCGCCGCCGCTGGACCTCTGCGAGTACTCCGCTCACCTCTGGGAGGAGACACCGCAGTGGCCCTCGCCTCAGCCTTAGGAGCTTTGCAGCCCTCCTGGGTCTTCCTGGGCTCCTCCATGTTTCGGGCCTTGCTGGATCTGGTGACCCTCTTTGCCGGTAGCAATGAGCTCCCACCCCCCGCCGGCTTAGACCGAGGGTGGGAGACGGGGACTTAGCCCCACAGTTCATCCACTACACCCCTCTCTTTCCTGGGTCAGAGAGGGGGGGATTCCTGGGTGTAAAAAAAAAACTGGTCTCTCTCCTGGAGCAAACAATCGCACACCTTCCTCCACAGACTACAGGCCTCTAGTGGTGGCTGTATGACTCTGTATACAGGGAGCTCCCCCTAGTGGTGACTGCAGACAGGATCTTATCATGTATCTCTGTATACAGGGAGCTCCCCCTAGTGGTGACTACAGACAGGATCTTATCATGTATCTCTGTATACAGGGAACTCTTTTAATATAAAAAATACAAAACTTACAATTAATAAAGAACAAAATCTGTATACAGGGAGCTCTCCCTAGTGGTGACTGCAGACAGGATCTTATCATGTATCTCTGTATACAGGGAGCTCCCCCTAGTGGTGACTGCAGACAGGATCTTATCATGTATCTCTGTATACAGGGAGCTCCCCCTAGTGGTGACTGCAGACAGGATCTTATCATGTATCTCTGTATACAGGGAGCTCCCCCTAGTGGTGGCTGCAGACAGGATCTTATCATGTATCTCTGTATACAGGGAGCTCCCCCTAGTGGTGACTACAGACAGGATCTTATCATGTATCTCTGTATACAGGAAGCTCCCCCTAGTGGTGGATGCAGACAGGATCTTATCATGTATCTCTGTATACAGGGAGCTCCCCCTAGTGGTGACTGCAGACAGTATCTTATCATGTATCTCTGTATACAGAGAGCTCCCCCTAGTGGTGACTGCAGACAGGATCTTATCATGTATATCTGTATACAGGGAGCTCCCCCTAGTGGTGACCGCAGACAGGATCTTATCATGTATATCTGTATACAGGGAGCTCCCCCTAGTGGTGGCTGCAGACAGGATCTTATCATGTATCTCTGTATACAGGGAGCTCCCCCTAGTGGTGACTGCAGACAGGATCTTATCATGTATCTCTATATACAGGGAGCTCCCCCTAGTGGTGGCTGCAGGCAGGATTTATCATGTATCTCTATATACAGGGAGCTCCCCCTAGTGGTGACTGCAGACAGGATCTTATCATGTATCTCTGTATACAGGGAGCTCCCCCTAGTGGTGACTACAGACAGGATCTTATCATGTATCTCTGTATACAGGGAGCTCCCCCTAGTGGTGGCTGCAGACAGGATCTTATCATGTATCTCTGTATACAGGGAGCTCCCCCTAGTGGTGACTACAGACAGGATCTTATCATGTATCTCTGTATACAGGGAGCTCCCCCTAGTGGTGGCTGTAGACAGGATCTTATCATGTATCTCTGTATACAGGGAGCTCCTCCTAGTGGTGGCTGCAGACAGGATCTTATCATGTATCTCTGTATACAGGGAGCTCCCCCTAGTGGTGGCTGCAGACAGGATCTTATCATGTATCTCTGTATACAGGGAGCTCCCCCTAGTGGTGGCTGCAGACAAGGATCTTATCATGTATCTCTGTATACAGGGAGCTCCCCCTAGTGGTGACTGCAGACAGGATCTTATCATGTATCTCTGTGTACAGGGAGCTCCCCCTAGTGGTGGCTGCAGACAGGATCTTATCATGTATCTCTGTATTCAGAGAGCTCCCCCCAGTGGTGACTGCAGACAGGATCTTATCATGTATCTCTATATACAGGGAGCTCCCCCTAGTGGTGGCTGCAGACAGGATCTTATCATGTATCTCTGTATACAGGGAGCTCCCCCTAGTGGTGGCTGCAGACAGGATCTTATCATGTATCTCTGTATACTGGGAGCTCCCCTAGTGGTGGCTGCAGACAGGATCTTATCATGTATATCTGTATACAGGGAGCTCCCCCTAGTGGTGACTGCAGACAGGATCTTATCATGTATCTCTGTATACTGGGAGCTCCCCCTAGTGGTGGCTGCAGACAGGATCTTATCATGTATATCTGTATACAGGGAGCTCCCCCTAGTGGTGGCTGCAGACAGGATCTTATCATGTATCTCTGTATACAGGAGCTCCCCCTAGTGGTGGCTGCAGACAGGATCTTATCATGTATCTCTGTATACAGGGAGCTCCCCCTAGTGGTGACTGCAGACAGGATCTTATCATGTATCTCTGTATACGGGGAGCTCCCCCTAGTGGTGGCTGCAGACAGGATCTTATCATGTATATCTGTATACAGGGAGCTCCCCCTAGTGGTGACTGCAGACAGGATCTTATCATGTATCTCTGTATACTGGGAGCTCCCCCTAGTGGTGGCTGCAGACAGGATCTTATCATGTATATCTGTATACAGGGAGCTCCCCCTAGTGGTGACTGCAGACAGGATCTTATCATGTATCTCTATATACAGGGAGCTCCCCCTAGTGGTGGCTGCAGACAGGATCTTATCATGTATCTCTGTATACAGGGAGCTCCCCCTAGTGGTGGCTGCAGACAGGATCTTATCATGTATCTCTGTATACAGGGAGCTCCCCCTAGTGGTGACTGCAGACAGGATCTTATCATGTATCTCTGTATACAGGGAGCTCCCCCTAGTGGTGGCTGTAGACAGGATCTTATCATGTATCTCTGTATACAGGAGCTCCCCCTAGTGGTGACTACAGACAGGATCTTATCATATATCTGTGTATACAGGGAGCTCCCCCTAGTGGTGACTGCAGACAGGATCTTATCATGTATCTCTGTATACAGGGAGCTCCCCCTAGTGGTGACTGCAGACAGGATCTTATCATGTATCTCTGTGTAGATATTGTTGCTTTCTGTGTCCTGTATGTGGTGGACGTCCCTACGATGGATGAGCACTGATTAAGTTATTAGAGACATCACTAGATATCCGTCGGTGTTATCAGATTTGGGTAGATGTTTTCCATTGCTGGTTGCATGTTTGGTGGATTTGATATCCCATCATCAGCCGGCTGATTGCAGTGAGTTCAGCACAATATCCCTCCTGCAGATGAAGGTGAAGCTGTAGATCACATCCTGGGATGATTGTGTCGGTCACATGAGCTGAAGTCCTGCAATGGTGACGGATTAGTTTGCAGGTTGTGTTCATTTCTGTTCGGATTAGATGGATATTGAAGCGGTGAGGAGGGATGAGCCGCAGCAGCTGCAGCCTCTGCCCACTGTGCCAGGACAGTGGTGATTAACTCTTCATGGGCTGCAGGTCAGAAGTCGCCCCACCCCAGTAATGGCTGATAACAGGGAGTAATAGATTGTAGGTCTTTTTTATTATATATATAAATACATCACATGACACAACTACGATACATTACAGGATAAAACACAACAGCACAAAACATAAGAACAAAGCTCAAATCCGACAATAAGACTAGAAAATCAGACACAAATCACAAAGAAATTAACCAGAAATCGAAACAATATGAAGGAAAGTTCTCGACCTACTAATCAGGGAAAAAAAATAAAATTAAAACAAAACTAAAAGGGAAGAAACAAAGTAACCATAACTACATTAATACCCCCGTAAATAATAAATAGTATAAAATAATGTAAGACCCCAGGCCCAGCTTCATTCATACTACTATATACAACCCCACCCTACATTCACACCGACCTATATATAATATTATATACAATATAAACACAGTTCACTAAACCGAATATTATACAACACAGCAAACAGAACAAATACCTACTGGTCCCAGTGCCTCACCTTACAGCCACCCCCTTATTCCACCACATTCACACTACAACAAACCTTAATACAACACAATATACAACATTCATTTTTTTTTAATTTATATATATTTTTGCATGTTTTTTTTTTTTTTTTTTTTACTATATATAAACACAAACCTATGCTAAATATCCCACCACCCCTGATCCAGCTCTGGCCACGAAGTTGAGGAATTCTCCAAGCTAGGATCAGGCCCCAAAGTTTTTCCCCAGGCGGGGCCTGGGCCAGGCCAGATCAGTCTCTTATCACAGCTGTTGAACCCCCCATCCCCAAAATCCCCCACCCAACCTAAGACCCTCTATTATACACAATATATACAATACACAATATACAAAATATACAATACCCCATATACATACTGTATATATAAGACCAACATTACAGAACACAACCTACGTACTCACCACCCAAAGCTCAAGGTCGATGATTGCAAACCTCCTATTTCAGGAGACAGAAATATAAAACAGAAATCTAGGGTACAAAGATATCAGCCCACCACTAGAATATAGGAGTACTACTGGACTAAGGCACCCCTAAAGGAGAAACCCCTCCAGAGATGGGCCTCCCTCTGGGCACCCAGTCTTTCACACTCCAGAGAACGTACCTTCACCAGGGCACCTAGGATGCTGCTACAAACTTCATCTACACGGAGGATTTTACTCTGTGTCGAAACTAAAACTCGTGCGTTCCACGTGAAGTACCTGACCACTGCGCTGACTAGGAATAAAGTGGTTCGGTCCCTTCTCCCGAGGTCTCCGAACGCTCCATAGGCCCACTCGGCATAGGATAGAGTAGCCAGCCGCGGCCAACCAATGGAAGCTCCCACCCTGTTGTACACCTCTGTATTAAAGGGACAATGAAGCAGGAAGTGCTCCATGCTTTCCAGCATGGTAGCACAAGCCTCACGGGGCAATTCCTGTCCTCGAGCTCCTGTACTTCAGATTGTTCCTCACATACAACTTACCTTGGAAGCAGCGCCAAGTCAAGTCCCAGTACTTCTTGGGGATCCTGTTAGAATTTAACAAACTCAACCCAAACTCTAGATCCCGACTTGGGCAGTCCTTGAGGACCAATGGTCTCTGAAAATGCGAAAGCAAGACCTGCATGTCGAGGAGTTTCCTCGGGAGGGACCTCACCTCCCACATTCCCAGACCCCACCGGCGCATCATTTTCAGAACCTGAGTAATATAAGCCGGGAGATGTCCGTGCGGTGTGCGAAGATCCTTCAATCTTCCCCTGTCTCCCATTCCTGGAAGAAAGGTGGAAACCATCCCTTGCAGGAGAATACCCACGGAGGAGCCTTCTCTTTCCAGAGGTTTGCCACATAGTAACATAGCAAGGCAGAAAAAAGCCATTTGTCCATCCAGTTCAGCCTATATTCCGTCAGAATAAATCCTCAGATCTACGTCCTTCTAAAGAACCTAATCACTATAAGATACAATATTGTGACGCTCCAGGAAGACATCCAGGCCTCTCTTGAACCCCTCGACTGAGTTCGCCATCACCACCTCCTCAGGCAAGAAACTCCAGATTCTCACTGCCCTAACAGTAAAGAATCCTTTTCTATGTTGGTGGAGAAACCTTCTCTCTTCCAGACGCAGAGAATGCCCCCTTGTGACCATCACCTTCCATGGTATAAACAGATCCTCGGAGAGATATTTGTATTGTCCCCTTATATACTTATATAAGGGGGCCATGTTCACCTTCAAAAAGGTGTTCACTAGGAACACCACCGGGTTCACCATATTCAACCTTCCTTGTTTCCTCGTGCGGTAAGTGACTTCCCGCTTGACTTGGTTCAGTCTATTCCCCCATAACATCTGGCAGAACAAACTGTAGACCCGAGTCCAGAGAGGCTCTGGCAAGACACAGACGCTGCCCAGGTAGATTAGCAAGGGGAGCAGGAAAGCTTTGCACAGGCCAACCCTTTCCCTCAGGGTCAAAGACCAACCCTTCCATTAGTCCACTGTTTGGGCGACACCTTTGATTCTGCCTTCCCAGTTTTTCGTGGGTTAATCACCCTGGCCAAATTCGATGCCTAGGACTTTGGCATGTCCTTGGGGTTCGGGGAGGGTGTCCGGAAGATCAAACCCAGGATCCCCACCTCCCAGCCAGAGACTCTCACACTTGTCTTGGTTGACTTTGGACCCAGAAGCCTCGGAGTTGCTCTCCACTTCTGACATCACCACCATTGCCTCCTCTTGCGAAGAAACAAAGACAGTGACATATTCCGCATAGGCCACTACCCTCAGTATAACCTTTGGCGCCACCCCGCCCATCCTCACCCCCGCCAACGGTCCAGAGTCGACCCTTCTGAGGAAGCGATCGATCGCAAATGAGTAAAGCAAAAGGCTAAGAGGGCAACCGAGGTGGACACCAGATCCTACCCCAAAAGGTTGTCCAATCCACCCTTTTAACAGAGGAGAAGTCTCAGCGCCTGCTGATGGTCATCCGTTTAATCCGTCAAATGACGGATCTGTTAGAATTTTTGCGTCCACCTTTTTTGAAAACGTACAATGCAACGTTTTTTGTGTGCGTCGAAATGGTTGACTATGACGGATCCGCCGCATCTGCCATTTTGTATAATAGACGCCTATGGCTGGCGGATCCGTCTTAATCCGTTTTTGGCGGAATCCGCCAGCGGATCCGTTCTTCTCTGCAGAAAGTGCTGAAAACCCATTCTGGAGTTCTCTCTCTCTCTCTCCTCCGTGCCAGACATGCGTACAATGCATTTTCCGAGTTCAAAAGTTCTCAACGGATCCGCCTTTAATCGGATCCGTTGCATCCGTTTTTGCACTTTTCCTGCAGATCTGATTTTGGCACCCTTTGGCGGATTTTAACTGACGACGAACAACTGAAGTGTGAAAGAGGCCTATACGGCTCGACCGCAAGAGACCAGTAGGAGGGCCCATGCCTCCTCTCCCGCCTTGCTTTATGCACGCTTGATAGGTCAGTCAACCTGGTCTCCTGCAAAAACAAAATGTCGGCATCAAGTTGGCCGAGAAAATGAAACGTCGTGTTCCTTGCCGCTTCTGACTTTATGCTGGAAACATTAATTATTGCCAGCGTCAATGGGGTGGGTGCCGCCATCATGATTGATTGAATTAGATAGCCTTTTTCTTCCCACACCCAACAGGTTCACCTTCTTCCTCTGACAATGATGAGCTTTTAGTGTGCTTAAGACAGACTCATCCATTCTCTCCTTACACTCACTCTGGCCCTTGTCTGATGGTCCTGAGTTAGTCCCCCCAGAGGGCCTTTTATTTGCCCCCTGAGAAGACCCAGCAACCTCCTGAGCCCCAACAACTTTATCCGCCACCTCCGGGTCCCCGTCCTCCCCCTCTGGAGGGGAGTCCTGGAGGGCTCGGAAACGGTTGGAGAGATCCACCAGAGGGGGGGCGGCTGAACCTTCCAATGGCACCTGGACCAGGGTTAAAGAGCCAGGGGCCGCACTCCAGGGAGGAGGCCCGAGACCCGGACCCCCTCTTATCCTTAGTTGTTTTTCTGTTACCCTTTTTCCTTTGTTGTGACCACTCCCCCTCTTCCTCATCCAGACTGTCACCGGATGAAGGTTCCTGGGAAGACATGGCGTCCACCTGCTCCTCCCTTTCAAGTCTCTTGACTTCCTCGCTCAGTTCGCTGTCTTTAGGATCCTCAGCTGCAAATGAAGTACCCGGGTCAGAGTTTAGGGTCATTACTCCCTGCCTCCTGTTCCCATGGCGCTGCTCCTGCCGCCTGATGTTGGATGGCGCCAGCTTGCTCCTCACCGGTTCCCTGCCTCCTCCGCCCCTACTGGTCCCTTCACTGGCAAGATTAGTCCCGGCTTTCGCCTGTCCCGCACTCGCCACTTTCAGGACCGCATTGGCAAAGGAACGCGGACAGCGACTGAACGGGTGACAGAGGTCCCGAGGTCAGCACACAAGTTACACCTAATCCTGCCACAGGTAGCAGCGAGATGGCCGAGGTCCCCACACAGTGCGCATTTTTTGGTTGTACACTGCGCACTAAAGTGTGTGGGACTGCCGCACCTGTGACAGACATTAGGCTGCCACCGGTAGAAAATCAAGATCCTGTCCTTCCCCAAAAATGTTGAGGAAGGGATATGAGTAGCGGTGTTTCCTGGAACGTTCATTTCACCATGAAGGTCCAGGCCCCTGACCAGATACCATGGTCGTCGCGGGTCTTCTCGGGAATACCGACGATATCACTGTATCGACCAACCCAGGTGGAGATATCCATACAGGAAAGTGACTCGTTACTGGTCAAAACGGTCACCTTCCTGACTGAGTTCTGGTGGGATATCGCGACAGGAAAGAAACCCTGCCATTCGGGGAGACCCCGAGCCATCTCATGGTGAGACCAGAAAAGCTCA
This sequence comes from Oophaga sylvatica, assembly GCA_033576555.1. Lineage (NCBI taxonomy): Eukaryota > Metazoa > Chordata > Amphibia > Anura > Dendrobatidae > Oophaga > Oophaga sylvatica. Next base: position 44,987,119 of record JARQOD010000010.1, on the reverse strand, counting down.
AGGCCCTCCGGTCTCACAAAGCTGACATCGAAGTAGGAGGTCCCATAGGGGTGGATCAAGGCGAAGATGTCATATGCCGCGAAGCCCATCCCCAGCAGGAGCTCAGCCACCTTCGACCGATCGGGACAGGTGTGTCGACCCGCCACCACAATTGTGGATTACCAGGGCAATGGGGTACTCAGAGCCGAGCCCATGGAAGTCTATGGGGATTGTCACAGGTAGCTGTGGCTCGGTCTGTGGCCCTGGCGGTCTGGCGTATGTTGGGGGAATATTTACAGGGGATATTTATATACAGTTCGTGACGCCACCTGTAGTCTTCTGGTAATTTATACCAGCGCTGCTGTAGATCTCTGAGGGGATGGTGATGCAGCTAGATGTCGGGTCCCCTACAGGTGGGACTGGTCCCTCAGATCGGGAGTTAGGTAGGGATTGTGCAGGCATGCAATAATAACTCAGTCTCACACGGTCAGCGTCTTTCCATACCTTTACTTGTAAGATGTTCAAGCAGGTCCCAGGGAGGCTGATGGGGTTGGTGGAGGATGAGCTTTGAGGCAACAGCTAAGCAACTTAGGGGCCTCCTTTACTTTCAACACAATGATGAGTACAACCAGCTTGCAGCGTAGTTCTCTCAATAACCACAGCTAATCCAAAGCTGTACTTCCCAGTCAGGTTTGTGGTGGAGCCTTTCTGTGAGGGAGCTGAATTCTTATTTTGTCCTGCAGAGACTCAAAGTCTTCACTTCCCCTGACCCCAGTTACGTACTGACTATAAGGGGCTTGTTTGCCGCGACCTAGGGTCCGGTAAATCTCTGGTTTTCTCTTCACTATGCTTGTAGCTAATAGTGATCCTTCGGTCCCCAGTGACCGGTAGCAATGTGCAGGACTTTTCCAAGCCAAACGCACTTTTCCAATAATCTTTCTTCCACTTTGCCCTTCGATTTGCTCAACTCTTAATAGATAGTTCAGTCTTTCTTCCAGTGGGGCACAGCTCTGACTAGACTAAGGTGAATTAGACCACCTGTACCAGCCTCCACGTTCTGAACTGATGACAGGCTCAAACTGGACACGTCTACTCTGTCCAAGGACAGGAAACTGACTGACTAAAATCACTCCCTTCCACACCCCTGCTGGGTGTGTCAGAAGTGTACATGATGTCATGAAGAGACCTTAACTGTTACCTCTCCACTCATCCTCCTGGTATTGTGTACCAGGGCTACACATTCCCCCATGGTAAACGACAGCACTCCCGGGCTGTAAAATATAAAGAGACATTTTTGTTTATGCATGAAAACATTAAACAGTAAACAGTAATTCGTCCCATCCGGGAGGTGAGGATATCTTGAACGTTGCAAACATTAACATTTTATATAGAAATACAAAAGTATTAAATAGCATTCAATAAATATACGGTATACTTGTGAAGGACCCGCACCAAACCTTCAACGTGGGTCCTGGGTGGGCTGCAGGACATCCAAATGCAGACCTCACTCAGTGCCACACCACACGGGTTTTTGGTTCAGAGGTAAGTCAAGGTTTCATGTGAAACCATTAAAAAGGCACTTTAGTGCAACTATTTACAGGATACAGTTTTTGGGCTGGCTCAGTCCTCAGCCTCTGAGTCCATTGTTAAACGAAGACATAATAGGGAAAACACATTTATATATATAGACTTTTACAATGTTCACATAAATTCGTTATAACTACTGCTGATATCTAATGGGTAATTTCCCTTTTGTGATTCTCTCTGATCTACGTGGTGTAGTTTCAGGTATATCAAGTTGCGATCTGTCTGCACTGCGTAACGGCAAACTATAGAACTGCCTTAATCTTTCTATGGATCTGGCAAGCGTACTGATGGCTGGGCGGTGTGAGTCAGCTTCACCAGGGGATCCCATAGTATGGGCGCTGCTTCAGATGATCCATCTTGAGGTTCCACAGGTTGAGGTGTTGCTGGGATGGGTAACTCCTGAGCGGGCTCAACTGGCACCACAGGCACAACTGGAGGTAAAACTTCCTCTTGTGGCTGATAAAACTGCAACACTGGAATTATCACAGCATCTCCCAGTCGGGGCCAATCCGCAGGAAAATCTCCCAGATCTGTGTGTAGGACCTCTTCCTTTCTTTCTCCTTGATTGAGGACAGGGTTCTTTTCACAACGCTTTAAGTGTTCTGGACACAACTTCAAATGATCTCTGGACACAGTGGTTGTTGTTCTTCCTCCGTCTTTACTGACGACACAAACTTTTCTGTTGTCATATTTGGAATCTTGTATGACGTAGGGTTCTTGCTCCCACTGGTTATCCAGTTTGTGCATCTTCCTTTTTCTTTTTAATACTACCTCTCCAGGCATCAAAGGCTTGGCAGGAGCATTTCGGTTGTAAACATCTTCCTGTTTCTCCCGTGCCTTATTGAGACTTTCCTCCACACAGATTTGTACTCTTCTGTATTGCTCTTGCCGATTGATGTCCCAGTTTTCCACGGCATCGTCTGCCTCCGGTTCTACCACTCCAAGTTCTAAATCCATTGGTAGTTTTCCGGGCCTTGCTCTCATAAGATAGGCGGGAGTGCAGTTAGTTGAGCTTACAGGTATATGATTATACAAATCAACCAAATCAGGCAGTAAATCCGGCCATCGATTCCTGTCTTCCAACGGTATGGATCTCAACAAGTCAAGGACAATATGGTTCATCTTTTCACAAAGACCGTTGGTTTGAGGGTGATATGGTGTTGTTCTTATTTTCTTGCACCCGTACATGTGACAGAATTCCTTGAATAAATCAGCTTCGAAAGCAGGTCCCTGATCGGTTAATACTTGCTCCGGATACCCATGCGGTCTGCAGAAGCTTGCTTGAAAGGTCTTCGCGGCCGTCACTGCGGTCTGGTCCTTAACTGGAACAACCACCAGAAATCTGGAGTAATGGTCCACCATAGTCAAGGCGTATGAGTATCCAGATCTACTTGGCGACAATTTGACGTGGTCCAGGGCCACAATCTCCAGGGGACGAGTCGTCCGGATAGGTTGCAGGGGGGCCTTCTGACTTCCGTAGTCCTTTCTTCTGAGACCACAGGGTCCACAGTTCCGACACCACCTCTCGATGGAGCTGCGCATCCCTACCCAGTAGAACCGGCATCTCAACAGGGTCTCCAGCTTTCTCCAGCCAAAGTGTCCTGCTTGATCGTGGTACGCTTCCAACACCATTGGGACGTCTGCCTTGGGGACCACGATTTGCCAGACCATTTCATGGGTTCTGGGTTGACGTATCTCCTGCACAACTTCTCACGGTATAGGAACAACCTGCTTTTCTCGTTCCACAGGAGCTTGGCTGACATAGGTGCATCCTTTTCCAGAGAGGAGCCTTCCTGTCTTAACAACTCCTTGATGCGGCTGACCACTGGATCACTGTCCTGAGTCTCTTTCCAACTATGATGGGGTAAAGGATTTAATGTTGCACCATTCTGCTTTCTGTGGACTCGATGCTCATGGACTACCCCATTTCGATGGAACGCAGGTAGCTCAATTTCTTCCAGGTCGTCCGATTCTTCTTCCGTATCAGAGTCATGCGGCATTCGGGACAACGCATCAGCATTAGCATTCTTTCGACCTGCCGGTACTTGATAGTAAACTGGTAATTGGACAACCGAGCCATCCATCGCTGCTCCATGGCACCCAGCTTGGCGGTTTCCAGGTGCGTTAACGGGTTGTTGTCTGTAAACGCAGTGAACTTATTGGAGGCCAGATAGTGCTTAAATCTTTCAGTAATGGCCCAGACCAGCGCCAGAAACTCCAGCTTGAAGCTGCTATAATTTTCCGGATTCCTCTCCGTTGGCCTGAGTTTTCTGCTAGCATAAGCGATGACTTTTTCTTGGCCATTCTGCTTCTGACTGAGAACTGCTCCCAACCCTTCATTACTGGCGTCGGTGTACAACAGGAACGGTTGGCTGTAATCAGGATAGGTTAAGATCTCATCACCTGTCAGGATCTCTTTCATCTTTTGGAATGCTTCAGCCTGTTCTTTACCCAATTGAAAGGAGGGTTTCTGCTCTTTAGGGATTGTCCTACTAGGAGGTCCTGTAAAGGGGCTGCCTTCTTCGTGTAATCTTTCACGAATCTCCTGTAGTAACCCGTTAGTCCCAGGAACTGTCGCACTTCCTTAAGGTTCTTCGGCTCCGGCCACTTCTGGATGGCAGTGACTTTCTCTGGGTCCGGCGCTACTCCTTCCGAACTGACGATGTGCCCCAAGTATTGTACCTTCTGTTTGAGTAGATGGCATTTTGAGGGTTTCAACTTCATCCCGTACCTGGACAGGGACTCAAACACTTCTGCCAGGTGCTTCAGATGGTCCTCATATGTCTTGGAATACACGATAACGTCGTCTAGGTATAGCAGCACGGTTTCAAAATTGAGATGTCCCAGACAGTTTTCCATCACTCTCTGAAATGTTCCTGGGGCACTACTGAGCCCAAACGGCATTCTGTCGAACTCACAGAGCCCCATTGGGGTGGTGAAAGCCGTTTTCTCACGATCCTCCTCAGCCACAGCCACTTGCCAGTAACCACTAGTCAGATCGAGGGTAGAAAAGTAGTTAGCCGTTTTCAGAGCAGCTAATGATTCCTCTATACGTGGTAACGGGTATGCATCCTTGTGTGTTATGCGGTTCACCTGCTGTAATCCACACACATTCTCATACTACCATCTTTCTTTTTAACCAGAACTAGAGGGGCTGCCCAGGGGCTACAACTATCCCTTATCACCCCAGCTTTCTTCATATCATTCAACATTTCTTTAGCCTTCTGATAATGAGCTGGAGGTATGGGCCTATACCGCTCTTTGATGGGAGGATGACTGCCAGTAGGGATATGATGTTGTACTCCCTTAATTGTCCCAAAATCAAGTGGATTTTTGCTAAACACTTGGGCGTACTCTTGCACCACCCGTAATACCCCTTGCTTCTGGTGAGCGGGAGTGGTGTCCGTCCCAACATGGAGTTGCTGACACCATTCCGCCACCTGGGTTGCTGGGTCATTGTCCTCCTCTATTTGACAGGAGTCTAAGGACTCAGCCGGGAGAATAGAATTATTATCAACAGCAAGAAGTTTAGCAATGGTTGCATAACGGGGTAAGTTTACCTCACCATCTCCCCAATTGAGAAGTCGTACCGGTACTCTTCCATTCACCACTTCTACTACTCCTCTAGCAGTCATAAGTGTAGGTCTATGTTCTGAATGGTGGGGTTCTACTACAGCTTGGTAATTCTGTCCTCTCAGACCTATGGCTGCCCTGCACCAAATGATCATTTCACTCATTGGGGGTATCACAATAGGATCCGAGTCAGTGACCCGTACATTACCAATTTCGCCGTCGGTAAGCTTCGCTTGCTGCTGACACACCAGGGCCCGGATCTCTCTTTGGATTACTCCTCTCTGCCTTGGTCGGGCAATCTCAGCGAGCTGTTGGAGTAAGAACACAACTTCTCCCAAACAATTACCGATAATGTTAGTACCCAAAATGATATTTAAACCGTTCTCCTCATTTACAGTCTTTACTACCAGAAGCCCTTGGTCTTTCAACTCCTCTCTGCCCACCTTTACATCTACACATTTTGTTCCGAGTACTTCTACAGGAAGACCATTAGAAGCATACACAGTAAAGTCAAGGCTCGGAGGTTTAAGACTGTCCATTGACCAGTACTTGGTATATAGAGCATCAGGTATTAGGGTCACCTGGGACCCAGTGTCTAACAATGCTGGAACAGCAATACCATCTAGAATAATAGACAGGTAGGGTCGCCCGCCCACATACCTGCGGTTCCAGTCTAGGGGCCTGACGGGTATTCTCCTGGGTGTTGGCCCTTGGACCCAGGTTCTGCCCGTTTAAAGGACACTGTGTAGACAGATGACCTTTCCGGTTGCAGCGATAACAGATGATCTCTCGACGACAAGGGTGTTGATCAGAGGTTGCTCCTGGGGGTGGCGTTGTCCTCCTCCGGGGGGGCGACGTCTTCTTTCTTCTCCGGTGCATCCACGGAACGTCCTCTGGGCAGTCAGCTAACAAGATCTTCCCTTCCTCCTCTTTCCGCAGCTGTAGGGCACTCATCACAGCGGCCAGATTTTTAGTCAGCTGGCGCACCTCTGAGCGCAGACAGTCCAATTCACTAGGAGGTGTCACCTGCGCTTTGGCTTCAGCCACTAGCGGGAAAAGGGGGTTACTGCCGGTTCCAGAGTGACTTCACCCTGATGATGTTGGGTGGCCACCTCAGGTTTGCCCAGGGGCCGCAGCCCTTTTATGGCCATGTCCTTTAGGGCATCAAAGGTAGCATCCGAATGATCTAAGGACCACCAGTTTACAGTTCTGCGTTCCTCTTGGGATCTCAATCCCTGTATAAATTGTTCTTTCAGCATTCTATTCTCGTCGATAGCATTTAAATTGTTAATTTGCTTGAGTGCTTTCAGGGCTCCCTGTAGTCGGCAAGCATAGTCCCGGATGCTGTCATCTGGCTGTTGTGAACAGTGATAGAAGGCCATCCGGAGATCCGTTTCTGTGCGGTCTTCAAATATGGCATGTAGCTTCAGGAAGATCGCAGGTACCGACTCCTGATCAACGGTATCCCAAGTCTCCACTTCCCTCTCAGCAGCGCCAGTTAGCTGCCCTATTAGCACAGCAGCTTTTTGTCTCTCAGACATGGAGTACATTTCCAGGATGCTGCATAACTTCCGCTTGAAGCCTGCTAATGTGCCTGGCTCACCGCTGTATTGGGGAAGCCATTTCGCCCCAGGCATATATGGGAGCGTTAGTGGCATGATCGGGACTACCGGACTGGGTGCTGGGCCTGCGCCCCCATCTGGCGCTACAATACCAGACGGTGCGGGATTGGGGCCTCCGGCCGGGGCCGCACTGTCAGCCGGTTGTTGTGACATCTTAGCGCCCCCTTGGTTAAACGGAGCCTACCGGTTTCAGACGCTGCTACTTCACAGGCACCGCAGTGGGAACAGGACCTTCGTCGCAGGCGCTCTGATGTCAGAGCGTTCACTTCCTGTTGCAGGACCTGCCGATGAGTCAGAGCCGGGGGCGTGTCCAAGACTCTGCGCGCTCTTTCAGGTACGCCCACCTTCTTCTCCAGCGCCTTAGGGCGCGAATCTGGCGGCAAATATGGTGGTATTTGGCGCCAAACAACAGCAACAGTCTTTTTCACCAAAACACTCCACAGGCACACAGGGCTCGCAATGCTGCAAGTTTCGTATCCTGTTCGTGACGCCAAGTTATTGTGTCGACCCGCCACCACAATTGTGGATTACCAGGGCAATGGGGTACTCAGAGCCGAGCCCATGGAAGTCTATGGGGATTGTCACAGGTAGCTGTGGCTCGGTCTGTGGCCCTGGCGGTCTGGCGTATGTTGGGGGAATATTTACAGGGGATATTTATATACAGTTCGTGACGCCACCTGTAGTCTTCTGGTAATTTATACCAGCGCTGCTGTAGATCTCTGAGGGGATGGTGATGCAGCTAGATGTCGGGTCCCCTACAGGTGGGACTGGTCCCTCAGATCGGGAGTTAGGTAGGGATTGTGCAGGCATGCAATAATAACTCAGTCTCACACGGTCAGCGTCTTTCCATACATTTACTTGTAAGATGTTCAAGCAGGTCCCAGGGAGGCTGATGGGGTTGGTGGAGGATGAGCTTTGAGGCAACAGCTAAGCAACTTAGGGGCCTCCTTTACGTTCAACACAATGATGAGTACAACCAGCTTGCAGCGTAGTTCTCTCAATAACCACAGCTAATCCAAAGCTGTACTTCCCAGTCAGGTTTGTGGTGGAGCCTTTCTGTGAGGGAGCTGAATTCTTATTTTGTCCTGCAGAGACTCAAAGTCTTCACTTCCCCTGACCCCAGTTACGTACTGACTATAAGGGGCTTGTTTGCCGCGACCTAGGGTCCGGTAAATCTCTGGTTTTCTCTTCACTATGCTTGTAGCTAATAGTGATCCTTCGGTCCCCAGTGACCGGTAGCAATGTGCAGGACTTTTCCAAGCCAAACGCACTTTTCCAATAATCTTTCTTCCACTTTGCCCTTCGATTTGCTCGACTCTTAATAGCTAGTTCAGTCTTTCTTCCAGTGGGGCACAGCTCTGACTAGACTAAGGTGAACTAGACCACCTGTACCAGCCTCCACGTTCTGAACTGAAGACAGGCTCAAACTGGACACGTCTACTCTGTCCAAGGACAGGAAACTGACTGACTAAAATCACTCCCTTCCACACCCCTGCTGGGTGTGTCAGAAGTGTACATGATGTCATGAAGAGACCTTAACTGTTACCTCTCCACTCATCCTCCTGGTATTGTGTACCAGGGCTACACATTGGCATCCTTGCTTACCCAGTGGAGACGGGCCACGTTCCTACGGTTACTCCTCTGCCCCGATGTCGGCAGAGACCAGACAGTCTCTGCCCCTCTATCTCGGAAGGCGGAAAGAATGTGTCTCTCTATCCAGAAAGACAGATCAACCTCCCTCCCCTCTACAGTGATGGAGCTCTCCCCTTTCTTCAGGGCGTCCAGGAAGAGCTGTTGCAAGTCACCTTCCCCAGGGCCACCAGACAAGGGCGCACTACTACCCCCAGCAGTGACAGTTCCTGAATAGCTTGGGGCTGAAGCCCCCGCCCCCGCTGGGGGGGCAGTGGGACCACTACCTACTTCCCCTCTACCAACACCAGTGCCGCTCTCCTCATTCACTCCACTACTACTCCCATCATTTGTTACACCACTATTCCCATCATTCACTCCATTACTACTCCCATCATTCACTCCACTACTATTCCCATCATTCACTCCATTACTACTTCCATCATTTTCTGCACAGCTCCTTTCACTCCCCTTACATTACCGCCACCTCCCGTCACCCCATTACCACTATCCTCTCCACCATTTGTTCCACTGTTCTCTGCACCTTCCACAGTCACATCCATTCATTCCTCCCTTGTGTCTGGAGTCTCTGCACTCACACCTGCCCGACCAGGGAGGGGTGCAGCCCCACACCCTCCTTAATTGGTTCAGGGCTGACTTTTTACTGTGCCCTTGGAGCACCCTGCCCCGTATTGTCCTGGGCAGTGTTTGTCAGCCGCCTGACCTGTAGCCACAGACTTCGGTGGTTTAGTGTCTGGTTTGGGCGCCGGGGCACACTGCCTCCATGTCGCAGCAGTGCGCCCAGTATTCTGGGCAGTTTTAGTTTTTCCCTGCTGTTTTTCTGCAGGAACAGTCCTGACACTCAACTCCCCTGTCCCAGCCACGGGCCTCTTCTCCTCTGTTGATGCGCACGGCGCCCCTGTCCCAACAATGTGCCCCCCTTTCACCGTGACACGCTTCTCGGCCCTGCCCCCCACAGCCCCGGTGTTGGCCGGCTCAGCCGCATTGAACAGGGATGGAATCTGCCCACAGCGTCACCCCTTTTGCAATAGCATGGACAATAGCATCCCACCCTCCTTGACCCCGGTGATAACTAGCTTAGCCTCAGAGGACAGGGAGAGAAACTCCACGGGGTCCCCTAAGTCCGGCACCGTGAGTACCTCCACAGCCTCGCCCCCTGCACTGTTCCCCGCACAGAGGGCAGCATCACCGGACGTCCTCCTCCTCTCCCCACCTTGTCTATGCCCCGGACTCACAGCAGAGCCCGTGCCTTTAGGTTTGGTTGGGTTTACACAGGAGGTGGTATGTGTAATATCAGACATTGGTATATATTTGTAACTCACCACCTCCCATGCAGTCTCCTTGGTCTTCTTCCTCTTTTTGGTCTCCTCCACTGGTTTGTCCTCACCAAAGGAAAAACTATTCAGGTCCACAGGAGACTCCAGCTCTCGGATCTCCCTCAGCAGACCGCACTCCTCCTCTTCCTCCTGCTGACACTCCAGCCTGTGCTGTCGGAGTCTTCTGCCGTGCTGGGAGGCCGCTTCCCTGTTGTCTGCTCTGCCTCTGACTCTCCTGGCTTGTTCCAGCACATGGGACTCCAGCCACGACTTCGTCCTCCTCCTCGCTTAGGACGCCGACTGGCGGTACTCCTGAGGTATTTAACCCCTTAATTTCTGAGAACCACCGCTGCTTCTTAAACCTCTCCAGGAAGAGACCTGTGCTTTTCTCAATCCCCTCCCGGTGGAGCACTAACCGGAGCACCTCATGTCTGAGGGCTTTAAACCTCTGGGAGGTCGCTGGTCTTTCCTTGTTGGAGGCTCGTGTGTTCAGGACCCGGGCCTCCTGCAGCTCCTCCTTCAGCTGGATTAGTACTTTGCCGGCATCCTCGTACTCACGCAACATGGCGACCACTCAGGAGAAGGAACTCGTGGACTCGCTGGAGCTCATCTCTCACCAGGATGTTCCTGGGCTCTTTTTCCTTGGGTGCCCGTGACTCCCTATCTGGGCGGACGATGAGCCGTCTTGGGGTTGGAGTAGATGGGTACACTCTTCTTAACCCGTCCTGATCTCCTCACTCCCGCCTGGGCAGGGAACAGAGGCCTGGGAAGCCATGCCGGCCTCCTGGGAAGCCTGCCTCTTCCTGGGGAGAAGAGAGGCAGACTCTGGTCCTCCTCCTGAAAGTCGTGGAGCTCAAGAGGCAGGTGCTGCTCCTAGCAGGGTGTGACTGAGTTTAGTTACCTGTCCTACAGTCACTTCCCCCAGTAATGGCTGATAACAGGGAGTATTAGATTTTATTCTACTGACCGTGTCCCTATGACCTCTTTGCTTGGGTGGATTCCTCCGCAATCGCCCCTGTTACGCATCGGTTGGGGGTTCCAGGAGTCTGAGGTGGTTTCCGTCCTCAGTGCCTCTGCTATGGTCTTCCATTGATGAGCATTTCCCTCCCCTGCTCGTTATCGCTGCTTACATCGCCATTACTGGCAGTCGGGGTCCGGCGCTGACCGTCCCAGTTTACCGACCATCATGTCTTATTATCTCGCGTCAGTGCAGAAGACGAGACCGTGAGAATGGGACAAATTGAATTACTGCGATGGGTCGGACGTCTCTGGTTGTCATATCTGATTACAGGCACTGGAGATTATACATTTATTATGTCCTGAAGTAGCAACTGTGGCCAAACATCATAGGGAGCCTCATACCATGCTCATCCTGAGCTACCTGTTTCATGAACACAATGCCAGGACTGCAGTGGAGACTGACACTTCTGGTAACAGAGCAGCTCCCCCACCTCTGCTATTGACGGATCATCAATTATTCTTCACTTCATCAATAATCATTTGTTAAGTACAAAGCATCCGAACCTGCGGAGTACAGGTGATGGCGGTGATTTACCGTAGGTCATTCGCTCCGATGACGGCTCCAGTATGTATCGATCCTGCTAATGGCAGCAAACGAAAACTCGGTAATTATGATAAAACAACGCTGCCCCTCCCCCCGATTGCTACCCAGCAATTCCTACTGATCCTGACCGATAGCCAGAACTCAGCAGACATGAAACAAATGAAGAAATAATGAGAAAATCATATTTATCAATTGTCTGTAATTCACAATGACAGCGAATCGACCGCCAGCGCCCAGAGCAAACGAAGCGGAAAAATCATTAATACTAAGTGGCGGCATAAAACACGTGACACAACATATCCAGACCGCTCTGTGCTTATAGTATACCTGCTCATATCCGACAGCGACCACACAAGTGTCCAGCAGTTGACTGAGCAGTTACTGGAGCAGCTGATGGAGCAGTTACTGGAGAGGTTGCTGGAGCTGCTGCTGGACTGGTTTTTGGAGTGATTACTCAAGTGGTTTCTGGAGTACCTGCTGGAGTGGATGCTGGATCAGCTGCTACAGCGGTTGCTGGAATGGTTGCTGGAGTTACTGCTGTAGAGGCTGATGGAGCGGTTGCTGGTGTGGCTGCTTGTATAGCTGCTGTAGCGGTTTGTGGTGTGGCTGCTGGAGAGGTTGCTGGAGTGGCTGCTGTGGAGGCTGATGGAGCGGTTGCTGGAGCAGCTGCTGGAGCAGTTGCCTGAGGGGTTGCTAGAGGTGCTGCTGGATCAGTTGCCGGAGGGGTTGCTGGAGTGGCTACTGGTGGTGCTGCTGGAGGGGATGCTGGAGCAGTTGCTGGAGAGACTGGTGGAGCAAGTGATGGAGCGGATGCTGGAGAGGTTGATGAAGTGGCTGCTGGAGAGGTTACTGGAGCGTTTGCTGGAGAGGTTGTTGAAGCGATTGTTGGAGGGCTTACTGGAGTGGCTGCTGGAGAGGCTGCAGGAGCAGTGGCTGGAAAGGTTGCTGGAGGAGCTGCTGGAGCAGTTGCTGTAGAGTTTGGTGGAGCCGTTGATGAAGAGGTTGCTGGAGCGGTTGCTTGAGAGACTACTAGAGCGGTTGCTGGAGAGATTGCTGGAGTGGCTGCTGGAGCAGTTACCGGAATGGCTGATGGAGCGGTTGCTGGAGTGGTTACTGGAGCAAGAGCTGGAGAGGTTGGTAGAGTGGCTGCTGGAGCGGCTAATGGAGCAGTTGCTATAGCAGTTACTGGAGCGGCTGCTGGATTGGTTGCTGGATTAGCTGCTGGAGTGGTTGCTGGAGAAATTGCTTTAGAGGCTAATGGAACTTTTGCTATAGCAGATACTGGAACAGCTGCTGGATTGGTTGCTGGAGCAGCTGATTGATCGGTTGCTGGAGCACTTGCTTGAGAGGCTGCTAGAGCGGTTGCTGGGGTGGCTGCTGGAGCTGTTGCTGAAATGGCTGATGGAGCAGTTACTGGAGTGGCTGCTGGATCAGTTGCTGGAGCTGCTGGAGCAGTTGTTGAAGTGGTTACTGGAGCAGCTACTGTAGCGACTGGTGGAGCTGTTTCTGGAGCGGTCACTGGAGTGGCTACTGGATCAGTTGCTGGACCGGCTTCTGGACAGGCTGCTGGAGTGGTTTCCTGAGGGGTTGCTGGAGTGGTTTCTGGACTGGCTGATGGAGCGGTTGCTGGAGAGTTTGGTTAGAGTGGCTGATGGAGTGGTTGCTGGAGCAGTTACTGGAACGGCTGCTGGTTTGGTTGCTGGAGCAGTTGATGGAGCAGCTGCTGGATTGGCTGGTGGAACAGTTGCTGGAGACATTGCTGTAGTCGCTGCTGGAGTGGTTTCTGGAGTGACTACTGAAGCGGTTTCTGGAGTAGCTACTGGTGAGGCTGCTGGAGGGATGCTGGAGCATTTCCTGGAGTGGTTGCTGAAAAGGTTGCTGGAGCGGCTGCCTGAGAAGTTGCTGAAGAGGTTGTTGGAGGGGTTGCTGGACTGGATGCCGGAGAGGCTGTTGGAGCTGTTGCTGGAGTGACTAGTGGAGCAGTTAATGGAGTGGTTACTGGTGGGGGCCACTGGAGGGGATGCTGGAGCATCTGCTGCAGCGTTTGCTGGATCGGTTGCTTGAGAGACTGCTAGAGCAGTTTCTGGAGAGGTTGCTGGAGGGGCTGCTGTAGGAGGTGTTGGAAGGGTTGCTGGAGGGGCTGCTGAAGCAGATACTGGAACAGCTGATGGAGTGGTTGCTGGATTGGCTGATGGAGTGGTTGCTGAAGTGGTTAATTGAGTAAATTGGTGTTGCCGCTGATGGAGCGTTTGCTGGAGAGGTCGGTAGAGTGGCTGCAGTTACTGGAATGGTTGCTGCAGCGGCTGACGGACCAGTTACTGGATTGGCTGCTGGATAGGCTGGTGGAGCAATTGCTGGAGCCGCTGCTGGAGTGGTTTCTGGAGTGACTGCTGAAGCAGTTTCTAGAGTGGCTGCTGGAGGGGATGCTGGAGCGTTAGCTGGAAAGGTTGCTGGAGTGACTGCTGGAGCAGCTGATGGAGCGGTTGCTGGAGAGGTTGCTGAAGTGGCTGCTGGAGTCATTGCTGGAGAGGTCGCTGGAAGGTTTGCTGGAGAGGTTGTTGGAGGGGTTGCTGGAGAGGCTGCTAGAGCAGTTGTTGGAATGATTGCTGAAGCGGCTGCTGGAGCAGTTGCTGAAGAGGTTGCTGGCACGGCTGCTGGAGCAGTTGCTGAAGAGGTTGCTGGAGCGGTTGCTTGTGAGACTGCTAGAGCAGTTGCTGGAGGGGCTGTTGGAGGAGCTGCTGGAGGGGTTGCTGGAGTGGCTGCTGTAGAAGTTACTGGAATGGCTGATGGAGCAGTTGCTGGAGTGGCTGATGGAGCGGTTGCTGAAGAGGTTATTTGAGCAGTTGCTGGAGCAGCTGATGGAGTGGTTGCTGGAACAGCTGCTGGATTGGTTGGTGGAACAGCTGCTGGATTGGTTGCTGGAGCGGCTGCTGGAGTGGTTGCTTGAGAGACTGCTAGAGCAGTTGCTTGAGGGGCTGTTGAAGGAGTTGCTGGAGGGGTTGCTGGAGTGGCTGCTGCAGCAGTTACTGGAACGGCTGATGGAGTGGTTGCTGGAGTGGCTGATGGAGCAGTTGCTGAAGAGGTTATTTGAGCAGTTGCTGGAGCAGCTGATGGAGCGGCTGCTGGATCAGCTGGTGGAACGGTTGCTGGAGACACTACTGGAGTGGTTTCCGGAGCATTTTTTGGAGTGGGTGCTGGAGGGGCTCTTGGAGTGCTGCTTTAGCGGTTGCTGGAGCGGTTGGTGTACCAGCTGCTGGAGCGATTGCCTGAGGGGTTGCTGGAGCAGTTGCTAGAGAGGTTACTAGAGCAGTTGCTGGAGAGGTTTGCTGGAGCCGCTGCTGGAGTGACTACTAGAGTGGTTTCTGGAGTGGCTGCTGGAGCAGTTGCTGGAGAGGTTGCCTTTATCTTCCACTGTCTTCTATATTCTGTCTGGATACATAATTATCAGCATTAGTAATGACTGGTGGTCCACGGTTCCTGTTGGGAGGCTGGTGCCGGGAGCTGAGATTTATGGCAGCCCAACTAATAGCGGAGCTTCATGTCACTGCAGTGATTACTCTGCCAAATTCTCATCCGCCATCTGCCGTTCCTGGAAAGTCGCGGAGAAGCCGAGAGACGAGTCATCCTCAAGGAGAGAGCAAAGTGAAGCCCCCTATACACTGCGGATGGCGGTCCACCGAGCAATGCGCTGCTGTATTCTCTCTGAGAAAATCTCTGCTGGTCATCTGTGGTGGCGGCTGGTATCTAGTCAGACATGTCGGATAGTTGTCTGCTTGAAGGGCCCCATACACATTAGACTGTCAATATCGTCTGATCTTATCCTGCTGCCATGCGGGCGCAGATCTGTCATCTATTACAGGAGGCACAGGGTGGAGATGATATATTCCTGGCTCTGCCATGAATAAGACGCCTCCATGTTGCAGCCGCAGGTTCACACCTCAATCTATTTCCCTTATGATGTAATCATCTGCTGCACATAAGTCTTCTCCTCCTGCGCCAAATTCATCTCTGGGATTGGATTATTCACCGACCGGGTAGAAGCTTCACTGCTGATCGGCCCCAGGGGGGAGAACCAAAGACTCTCATAACTGGCAGGAAATTACAGATCCTTTCCAGATGCCCCCTACATTGACACCGCACCAATCACACGTGCGACGGATCAATCATGAAGTGATTGTGACGGCAAAGTATTAAACTGTGATATGAAAAAAGAGTGAGGCCTGATACCAGAGAGCAATAGAACTCCACCTGCAGAGCACACCCGCCTACTCCACCTGCAGAGCATACCCGCCTACTCCACCTGCAGATCACACCCGCCTACTCCGCCTGCAGATCACACCCATCTACTCCGCCTGCAGATCACACCCGCCTACAGATCACACCGTCTACTCCGCCTGCAGATCACACCCGTCTACTCCACCTGCAGATCACACCCGCCTACTCCGCCTGCAGATCACACCCATCTACTCCACCTGCAGATCACACCCGCCTACTCCGCCTGCAGATCACACCGTCTACTCCGCCTGCAGATCACACCCGTCTACTCCGCCTGCAGATCACACCGTCTACTCCGCCTGCAGATCACACCCGTCTACTCCACCTGCAGATCACACCCCCGCCTACTCCGCCTGCAGATCACACCCATCTACTCCGCCTGCAGATCACACCCGCCTACTCCGCCTGCAGATCACACCCGTCTACTCCGCCTGCAGATCACACCCGTCTACTCCGCCTGCAGATCACACCGTCTACTCCCCTGCAGATCACACCCGTCTACTCCGCCTGCAGATCACACCGATCTACTCCGCCTGCAGATCACACCCGTCTACTCGCCTGCAGATCACACCGTCTACTCCGCCTGCAGATCACACCCGCCTACTCCGCCTGCAGATCACACCGTCTACTCCGCCTGCAGATCACACCCGTCTACTCCGCCTGCAGATCACACCCGTCTACTCCGCCTGCAGATCACACCGTCTACTCCGCCTGCAGATCACACCCGTCTACTCCGCCTGCAGATCACACCCGTCTACTCCGCCTGCAGATCACACACGTCTACTCCGCCTGCAGATCACACCCGCCTACTCCCCTGCAGATCACACCGTCTACTCCGCCTGCAGATCACACCCGTCTACTCCGCCTGCAGATCACACCCGTCTACTCCGCCTGCAGATCACACCCGTCTACTCCGCCTGCAGATCACACCGTCTACTCCGCCTGCAGATCACACCCGTCTACTCCGCCTGCAGATCACACCCGTCTACTCCGCCTGCAGATCACACCGTCTACTCCGCCTGCAGATCACACCCGTCTACTCCCCTGCAGATCACACCCGTCTACTCCGCCTGCAGATCACACCCGTCTACTCCGCCTGCAGATCACACCGTCTACTCCGCCTGCAGATCACACCGTCTACTCCGCCTGCAGATCACACCCGTCACTCGCTGCAGATCACCCGTCTCCCCTGCAGATCACACACCGTCTACTCCGCCTGCAGATCACACCCGTCTACTCCCCTGCAGATCACACCCGTCTACTCCGCCTGCAGATCACACACCGCTACATCCGCCTGCAGATCACACCGTCTACTCCGCCTGCAGATCACACCCGCTACTCCGCCTAGCAGATCACACCCGTCTACTCCGCCTGCAGATCACACCCGTCTACCCCTGCAGATCACACCCGTCTACTCCGCCTGCAGATCACACCCGTCTACTCCACCTGCAGATCACACCCGTCTACTCCGCCTGCAGATCACACCGCACCCGGCAGATCACACCCGTCTACTCCCGGCACCCGCAGATCACACCCGTCTACTCCGCCTGCAGATCACACCCGTCTACTCGCCTGCAGATCACACCCGTTACTCCTCAACTACCCCTGCAGATCACACCCGTCTACTCCGCCTGCAGATCACACCCGCCTACTCCCCTGCAGATCACACCCGTCTACCGCCTGCAGATCACACCCGTCTACTCCGCCTGCAGATCACACCCGTCTACTCCGCCTGCAGATCACACCCGTCTACTCCCTGCAGATCACACCCGTCTACTCCCCTGCAGATCACACCCGTCTACTCCCCTGCAGATCACACCCGTCTACTCCGCCTGCAGATCACACCCTGCAGATCACACCGTCTACTCCACCTGCAGATCACACCCGTCTACTCCACCTGCAGATCACACCCGTCTACTCCGCCTGCAGATCACACCCGTCTACTCTGCTGCAGATCACACCCGTCTACTCCACCTGCAGTCAAGTCGATGAAAAGTGGTGCACTCTACATGCAAGGATGGCGCGCAAAGGAAAATGAAGTAATATTGTAGAATGATGACCTTCGTCACCCAATAAATCACAGAGAAGTTCTATTTTAGGATAACTTTCAATTTTACTTCATAGCGGACATGATAGGGTAAACAGATAGACAGAGGTCCATTCATCGTTTCGCCACTATCACCTTTATCAAAGGGGTCTATAAATGTTTGAACAAAAATATGGGGCCCACTTTGTCTTGCTTTACCCATTACAGCCTTTTTTCTGCATTTTGAGTTTCCCTATTCTGTGTAAAAAAAAAATTGTATCCTTTTTTGTTTAAAAAGTGAATTATTGAGTAATTATGATTATGTGGATTATTGGACAGTTTATCTGATACATTGTTACATTGTAGCTGTTGTGCTTGGTGACATTGCATTGAGCTCGCTGTCTGCGCTGCGCTGCCATCTATTGGTCACTTTGCTGTATGTCACCCGGTCCATATATATTTTTTAATTTTCTATTTTTAATAAATGTAAATAGAATTGTAATTTTTTAACGTATAAGTTGTTTGTACTTCCAGGTATTCTAGCTGTACTAGCGGGATTACTGTCTTCCCACAGATCTAGTGTATATATGATGGGTGTATACAGGCGATGCTGAGCGTGTGTAAGATGTGGCTGATGGGCGACAGATATGAGATATCAGATAAATAGTCTCAGATAATCACAGTACCCATACAAATATTAACTCTAAGTACGTATCTGATTATCTCCTGATGACTCCAAGAGGAAGCCGGACCCTGAGGATATTCTAATGAGTAGCCACTGTGTTCCTGCTTCTGACAGCAAAAAACCTTTTTCGGATCTAGGGGACCTGTCAGGTGCTTTTCATGTATTGCGTAGCTCTGAGTCAGTAGATGGAAGAAGTCCTCCATCCAGCAGTATATTCCACGTCATGCGGCTCAGGTGATTTACTGCGCCACGTGCACTTGCACTAAAGTCTATATTGGCTTAACATCAAGACGTTTGGGCTCCCGTCCACGTGAACATGTCCGCGATACCATGGCAGCAGAGACAGACATCACACAGCTCAAAGCATTACCCCGTCACTTCATAAATGCCACCCAAAGTACCTCGCGGCTAAGGGTAATGTGTGACATCAGGGCAGGTGACATTAACCGTCTCCTGGCACAGGAAGAATGCACATTGGGCGCTATGGTGGGCTTTTCATCATTTTTATAATAATTAGTCTCTTTCCAAGTTTCACCTCTCCTGACTCAGGCCTTGTTATTAATCTAGAAATGTTTGTCCCCTTTTTTTAATTATTGTTTTGTTCGTTCTTTCTAGGTTTTATTCTTGGCTATATGTGGAGGTCACCATATCTCTTGAGCGGAGAGGGCTTACCGGTGGAATCGGCTCGACTTCCCTTAATGGAATCACTCACAAGTGAAGGTATTCCCCTTAAAAAACCAAGGATTGTGCGCCATCGTGTCCTAATATTATACATATGTTTTCACCTTATTTTGTACTGTGTAACCATGCACTTTGGTTCTTGGTGGACCACAGATAATGCATCTTTGTATGTTACTAGCTGAACAGCCCGGCATTGCCCAGGTAGAGTAAGTAACTGAGGAAGTTAAGGGGCCTTATTCCTCCTGCACCTCACGCTCCTCCTTTATACACAGCCTCCTCCTGCACCTCACGCTCCTCCTTTATACACAGCCTCCTCCTGCACCTCGCGCTCCTCCTTTATACACAGCCTCCTCCCTCACCTCATGCTCCTCCTTTATACACAGCCTCCTCCCTCACCTCATGCTCCTCCTTTATACACAGCCTCCTCCCTCACCTCATGCTCCTCCTTTATACACAGCCTCCTCCTGCACCTCACGCTCCCCCTATATACACAGCCTCCTCCTGCACCTCACGCTCCTCCTTTATACACAGCCTCCTCCTGCACCTCACGCTCCTCCTTTATACACAGCCTCCTCCTGCACCTCGCGCTCCTCCTTTATACACAGCCTCCTCCTGCACCTCAGCTCCTGCTTTATACACAGCCTCCACCTGCACCTCACACTCCTCCTTTATACATGGCCTCCACCTGCACCTCACACTCCTCCTCTATACACGGCCTTCACCTGCACCTCACACTCCTCCTTTATACATGGCCTCCACCTGCACCTCACACTCCTCCTCTATACACGGCCTTCACCTGCACCTCACACTCCTCCTTTATACACAGCCTCCTCCTGCACCTCGCGCTCCTCCTTTATACACAGCCTCCTCCCTCACCTCATGCTCCTCCTTTATACACAGCCTCCTCCCTCACCTCATGTTCCTCCTTTATACACAGCCTCCTCCTGCACCTCACGCTCCCCCTATATACACAGCCTCCTCCTGCACCTCACGTCTCCTCCTTTATACACAGCCTCCTCCTGCACCTCACGCTCCTCCTTTATACACAGCCTCCTCCTGCACCTCACGCTCCTGCTTTATACACAGCCTCCACCTGCACCTCACACTCCTCCTTTATACATGGCCTCCACCTGCACCTCACACTCCTCCTCTATACACGGCCTTCACCTGCACCTCACACTCCTCCTTTATACACAGCCTCCACCTGCACCTCACGCTCCTCCTTTATAAACTCCCTCACCTGCACCTCACACTCCTCCTTTATACATGGCATCCACCTGCACCTCACACTCCTCCTTTATACATGGCCTCCACCTGCACCTCACACTCCTCCTTTATACATGGCCTTCACCTGCACCTCACACTCCTCCTTTATACACGGCCTCCACCTGCACCTCACACTCCTCCTTTATACATGGCCTTCACCTGCACCTCACACTCCTCCTTTATACATGGCCTTCACCTGCACCTCACACTCCTCCTTTATACATGGCCTTCACCTGCACCTCACACTCCTCCTTTATACACGGCCTCCACCTGCACCTCACACTCCTCCTTTATACATAGCATTTTTCTGCAGCACAGATTTTATATACACACAGTGGCAGGCAGTGTCACCAAGCAGACAGCGCTGCCCCATCCCCTCCACGCCAGCACTGCCCCGTCCCCTCCATGCCAGCACTGCCCCGTCCCCTCCAGCCAGCACTACCCCATCACCTCCATGCCAGCACTGCCCCGTCCCCTCCATGCCAGCATTGCCCCGTCCCCTCCATGCCAGCACTGCCCTGTCCCCTCCAGCCAGCACTACCCCGTCACCTCCATGGCAGCACTGCCACGTCCTCTCCATGCCAGCACTGCCCCGTCCCCTCCATGCCAGCACTGCCCCATCCCCTCCACGCCAGCACTGCCCTGTCTCCGCCATGCCAGCACTGCCCAGTCCCCTCCAGCCAGCACTACCCCATCACCTCCATGGCAGCACTGCCACGTCCTCTCCATGCCAGCACTGCCCCGTCCCCTCCATGCCAGCACTGCCCCGTCCCCTCCATGCCAGCACTGCCTTGTCCCCTCCAGCCAGCACTACCCCATCACCTCCATGGCAGCACTGCCCCGTCCCCTCCATGCCAGCACTGCCCCATCCCCTCCATGCCAGCACTGCCCCATCCCCTCCACGCCAGCACTGCCCCGTCCCCTCCACGCCAGCACTGCCCTGTCCCCTCCAAGCCAGCACTGCCCTGTCCCCTCCAGCCAGCACTACCCCATCACCTCCATGGCAGCACTGCCCCATCCCCTCCATGCCAGCACTGCCCATCCCCTCCATGCCAGCACTGCCCTGTCCCCTCCAGCCAGCACTACCCCATCACCTCCATGCCAGCACTGCCTCATCCCCTCCATGCCAGCACTGCCCCATCCCCTCCACGCCAGCACTGCCCCATCCCCTCCACGCCAGCACTGCCCTGTCCCCTCCACGCCAGCACTGCCCTGTCCCCTCCAGCCAGCACTACCCCATCACCTCCATGCCAGCACTGCCTCATCCCCTCCATGCCAGCACTGCCTCATCCCTCCATGCCAGCACTGCCCCATCCCCTCCATGCCAGCACTGCCCAGTCCCCTCCATGCCAGCACTGCCCTGTCCCCTCCAGCCAGCACTACCCCATACCTCCATGGCAGCACTGCCACGTCCTCTCCATGCCAGCACTGCCCCGTCCCCTCCATGCCAGCACTGCCCCGTTCCCTCCATGCCAGCACTGCCCTGTCCCCTCCAGCCAGCACTACCCCATCACCTCCATGCCAGCACTGCCCCGTCCCCTCCATACCAGCACTGCCCCATCCCCTCCACGTCAGCACTGCCCGTCCCCTCCATGCCAGCACTGCCCAGTCCCCTCCATGCCAGCACTGCCCTGTCCCTTCCAGCCAGCACTACCCCATCACCTCCATGGCAGCACTGCCACGTCCTCTCCATGCCAGCACTGCCCCGTCCCCTCCATGCCAGCACTGCCCCGTCCCCTCCATGCCAGCACTGCCCTGTCCCCTCCAGCCAGCACTACCCCATCACCTCCATGGCAGCACTGCCCCGTCCCCTCCATGCCAGCACTGCCCCGTCTCCTCCATGCCAGCACTGCCCCATCCCCTCCACTGCCCCGTTCACTCCATGCCAGCACTGCTCCGTCCCCACCATGCCAGCACTGCCCTGTCCCCTCCAGCCAGCACTACCCCATCACCTCCATGGCAGCACTGCCACGTCCTCTCCATGCCAGCACTGCCCCGTCCCCTCCATGCCAGCACTGCCCATCCCCTCCATGCCAGCACTGCCCTGTCCCCTCCAGCCAGCACTACCACCTCACCTCCATGCCAGCACTGCCTCATCCCCTCCATGCCAGCACTGCCCCATCCCCTCCACGCCAGCACTGCCCCATCCCCTCCACGCCAGCACTGCCCTGTCCCCTCCACGCCAGCACTGCCCTGTCCCCTCCAGCCAGCACTACCCCATCACCTCCATGCCAGCACTGCCTCATCCCCTCCATGCCAGCACTGCCTCATCCCCTCCATACCTGCACTGCCCCATCCCCTCCACGCCAGCACTGCCCTGTCCCCTCCATGCCAGCACTGCCCAGTCCCCTCCATGCCAGCACTGCCCTGTCCCCTCCAGCCAGCACTACCCCATCACCTCCATGGCAGCACTGCCACGTCCTCTCCATGCCAGCACTGCCCTGTCCCCTCCATGCCAGCACTGCCCCGTTCCCTCCATGCCAGCACTGCCCTGTCCCCTCCATGCCAGCACTGCCCTGTCCCCTCCAGCCAGCACTACCCCATCACCTCCATGGCAGCACTGCCATGTCCTCTCCATGCCAGCACTGCCCTGTCCCCTCCATGCCAGCACTGCCCCGTTCCCTCCATGCCAGCACTGCCCTGTCCCCTCCAGCCAGCACTACCCCATCACCTCCATGCCAGCACTGCCCCGTCCCCTCCATACCAGCACTGCCCCATCCCCTCCACGCCAGCACTGCCCGTCCCCTCCATGCCAGCACTGCCCTGTCCCCTCCAGCCAGCACTACCCCATCACCTCCATGCCAGCACTGCCCCGTCCCCTCCATACCAGCACTGCCCCATCCCCTCCACGCCAGCACTGCCCGTCCCCTCCATGCCAGCACTGCCCAGTCCCCTCCATGCCAGCACTGCCCTGTCCCCTCCAGCCAGCACTACCCCATCACCTCCATGCCAGCACTGCCCCGTCCCCTCCATGCCAGCACTGCCCCGTCCCCTCCATGCCAGCACTGCCCTGTCCTCTCCAGCCAGCACAACCCCATCACCTTCATGGCAGCACTGCCCCGTCCCCTCCATGCCAGCACTGCCCCGTCCCTTCCATGCCAGCACTGCCCCATCCCCTCCATGCCAGCACTGCCCCGTCCCCTCCATGCCAGCACTGCCCCGTCCCCTCCATGCCAGCACTGCCCTGTCCCCTCCAGCCAGCACTACCCCATCACCTCTATGGCAGAACTGCCCCGTCTCCTCCATGCCAGCACTGCCCCGTCCCCTCCATCCCAGCACTGCCCCGTCCCCTCCATGCCAGCACTGCCCTGTCCCCTCCAGCCAGCACTACCCCATCACCTCTATGGCAGCACTGCCCCGTCCCCTCCATGGCAGCACTGCCACGTCCCCTCCATCCCAGCAGTGGGCCTCTGCTGCTTTCATGTCGTTCCCGTTAACCCCTATTAGGCCTGCGGGTACCCGTAGCGGGTCACGTGTGTGACTTACACCTTCTGCACAGGTTTGCGCCTGTTCCTGCTGGCGTACATGATGTTGGTGTTCATGTCGCTGCTCTTCTTCAGCGCAGACTGACAGTGGGGGCTCCACCTGTGTGTGGTGGGTTTCTAATTTCCTCCTTCTTGCCAGGCCAGCAGCTTATGCACAGATCCATTCCTGTTGTGAATGTGCTAAAAATGGTTTCTGAGCAGAGGCTCCCTCTGGTGGTTACTGACAGTACTGAACCTTTCAGCGAGGAATGGCAATCTGGGATCACGGACTCGTCTGATATAAGGGAGGTTCCCTCCCATGATGGTTGCCGGTGATTAATTGTTCTTGTCTCAATTGTGGTTCCTGGTTCATTTGGAAGCTTGCTTAGTCTTGCCTGCATCTTCTGCTATCAGATAAGATATTTTCTGCTTTTATTTTTGTGCTTGCTTTTTGCATTGTTCCCTGCACTTCTGTGGAGGTCAGCCAGGTCCCCTGTTATGTTTCGGTAGCTGAGGAGTGCAGGTAAAAAAGGCAATACACCAGAGCAGTTGGAATCTATGAGATTGCAGTACCCTGACTAACCACCACAACTAGAGGCAGCCGTGGAGCGTTCCTACGTTGGTCCTAGACGCCTCGTCACAGCCTGAGAAACTAACTACACCTAAAGATAGAAATAGGAAAGCTATCTGCCCCGGAGCAGACCCCAAAGATAATAGAAAGCCCCCAAACATGTAATGGCGGTTAGACAAGAGGAAATACTGACACAGAAAGAAAATAGAATGAGCAAACGCTGGGCCCAAACTATCTAAATAGAAAAGGACAGGAAGGGTACTTACTGCAATCCCAGAAAACCCTGAAAAACACCAACTCTACTAATTTCAAAATCACCTGAGATCACACGACCTCTACCACCTAAATTCTCTGGTGTAACAAAATCAAAACAGCAGCCACTGAAAAAACTGGAAAAAGCAAATGTACAAACATCAGTGGCTGAACCAAACTGAGAGGGCAAAAGCCCCCGGAGGGGACCCTGAAGGCCCCCACAGAAGTGCAGGACAAAATGCAAAAACACAGCAAAAACAAAAAAGAAGCAAAAGTCTTATCTGATAGCAGGAGATGCAGACACGACACAGCAGGCTACAAGGGAAACTGGAATGAAGGATTCAGACCAGAACAATTGATCACCGGCAACCCTGATGGGAAAATGACTCCCTTATATAAGACCAGTCAGTAACACCTGATTCCCAGTCCTCACAATCCTCACTAGCACCGCTTGTAACCACCAGAGGGAGCCTCTGCTCAGAACTCATCTCAAACCCATTCACAACAGTACCCCCCCCTTGAGGAGGGGTCACCGAACCCTCATTTGAGCAACCAGGTCGGTCAGGATGAGTTCTATGATATGCACGGATAAGTCTCCTAGCATGGATGTCCGAAGCAAACACCCAAGAATTGTCTTCCTGACCATAACCTCTCCATTTAACCAAATACTGGAGTTTCCGTCTAGAAAAACGAGAATCCAATATTTTCTCAACCACATACTCCAGATTGCCCTCAACCAAAACAGGGTCAGGAGGCACAGCAGCAGGAACCACTGGCTCAACAAACCTCTTCAACAAGGACTTGTGGAACACGTTATGGATCTTAAATATCCCTGGAAGAAGCAAACGAAAAGAAACAGGATTAATAATCTCCATGATCTTATAAGGTCCAATGAACCTAGGCTTAAATTTAGGAGATGCTACTCTCATAGGAATATTCTTTGAGGACAACCAGACCAAGTCCCCCACTTTAAACCGAGGACCATCAGTCCTATGCCGGTTAGCAAACCGCTGGGCCTTCTCCTGAGAGAGGGACAACCTCTCCACTACCTGGTCCCAAATCTGTTGCATACGCTCAACAACAGAGTCAACACCTGGACAGACAGAAGCTTCCGTCTGTCCTGAAGAAAATCGAGGGTGAAACCCAGAATTACAGAAAAACGGAGACATCAAAGTGGCAGAGCTAGCCCTATTATTAAGAGCAAACTCAGCCAAAGGCAAAAAAGAGACCCAGTCATCCTGATCAGCAGACACAAAGCATCTTAGATAAGTCTCCAATGTCTGGTTTGTTCTCTCAGTTTGACCATTGGTCTGAGGATGAAATGCCGAGGAGAAAGACAATTGAACACCCAGTTTAGAACAAAAAGTCCTCCAAAATCTGGAAACAAACTGGACTCCTCTGTCAGACACAATGTTCTCAGGAATGCCGTGTAAACGAACCACGTGCTGAAGGAACAACGGCACCAATTCAGAGGAGGAAGGCAACTTAGGTAATGGCACAAGATGTATCATTTTGGAAAACCTATCACAAATTACCCAGATGGTGGTCATTCTCTGAGAAACAGGAAGATCGGAAATGAAATCCATAGAGATATGGGTCCATGGTCTCTTGGGCACAGGCAATGGCATCAACAAACCACTAGAGCGAGAGCAAGGCTTGGAGCGAGAGCAAGTCCCGCAGGACTGCACAAATTCCTTGACATCGCGAGACAAGGTAGGCCACCAAAAGGACCGACTAACCAAGTCTCTGGTACCAAAAATTCCGGGATGCCCAGCCAATGCGGAACAATGAATCTCAGACATCACACTCTTTTTCCATTGGTCCGGGACAAACAATTTTCCAACAGGGCAGCGCTCGGGCCTATCCTCCTGACACCCCTCCAGAGCAAGTCTCAAATTGGGCGAGATGGCGGAAAGAACTACACCCTCCTTCAAAATAACAGAAGGATCAGATAACTCAGGAGAGTCCGCAAGGAAACTCCTCGAGAGGGCATCTGCCTTAACATTCTTAGTGCCAGGAAGAAAGGAAACCACAAAATTAAAACGTGTGAAAAACAAGGCCCACCTGGCCTGTCTAGGATTGAGTCGCTTGGCAGATTCCAGATAGACCAGATTCTTATGGTCCGTAAGGACCACCACCTGATGTTTGGCTCCCTCCAGCCAATGTCTCCACTCTTCAAAAGCCCACTTCATGGCCAATAACTCCCGATTACCCACGTCATAATTACGTTCAGTAGGAGAAAATTTTCGAGAGAAAAAGGCACAAGGGTTACTTTTAGAGGTCTCTGGATCTTTTTGGGACAAAACGGCACCTGCCCCAATTTCAGAGGCATCAACCTCCACCTGAAATGGCAGAGAAACATCAGGCTGCCGTAGAACAGGAGCAGAAGTGAATCTCTGCTTAAGTTCCTGAAATGCAGAGACTGCCTCAGGAGGCCAATTCACCACATCAGAACCCTTTCTGGTCAAATCAGTTAATGGTTTAACAATAACCGAGAAATTACCAATAAATTTACGATAAAAATTGGCAAAACCCAAAAATCTCTGAAGAGCCTTTAATGAAGTAGGTTGGACCCAATCACAGATGGCCTGAACCTTGACCGGGTCCATTTCAATAACAGATGGGGACAAAATGAATCCCAGAAATGAGATCCTCTGTACGCCAAAAAGACACTTTGATCCCTTCACATACAGAGCATTCTCTCTCAAAATCTGGAACACAGTTCGAATATGTTTCACATGAGAGTCCCAGTCATTGAAAAAATCAAGATATCATCCAAATAAACAATCAGAAATTTATCCACAAAATCCCTGAAAATGTCATTCATGAAGGACTGGAAGACGGAAGGAGCATTAGTGAGCCCAAAGGGCATCACAAGGTACTCAAAATGCCCTTCAGGGGTATTGAATGCCGTCTTCCATTCATCCCCGTGCTTAATGCGAATAAGGTTATACGCCCCCCTGAGGTCAAGCTTGGTAAACCAAGTAGCGTTTTTCACCCTGGAAAACAGGTCAGAAATCAAGGGTAACGGGTATTGATATTTCACAGTAATATTGTTCAAGAGACGATAATCAATACACGGCCTTAATGAACCATCTTTTTTGGCCACAAAGAAAAAACCGGCACCTAAGGGTGAAGAGGATGGTCTGATATGACCCTTCTCCAATGATTCCTTGATATAAGACCGCATAGCGTCATGTTCAGGTACAGACAAGTTAAAAAGGCGACCCTTAGGGAATTTACTACCTGGCACTAATTCAATAGCGCAGTCATAGCTCCTATGGGGAGGTAAGGATGCAGATTTACTTTCGCTAAACACATCAGAAAAATCAATCAAAAAGTCAGGAACATCCTGAGCCTGGGGGGAGGCAGAAAAAACAGGAGTGTTGGTATTAACACATTGGCAGCCCCAACTGGTTACAGACACAGATTTCCAATCCAAAACAGGATTATGAGACTGTAACCAAGGGAAACCCAGCACGATAATGTCATGCAGATTATACAGAACCAAAAATTTGCAGCACTCCTGGTGATCAGGTTCAACCCTCATTATCACCTGAGTAGAAAACTGGGGTTTATTCTCAGCCAAAGGGGTAGAATCGATCCCCAGTAGGGGAATAGACTTCTGTAGGGTATCAAGGGAAACCCACAACGTTTAGCAAAATCATAATCCATCAGGTTAATAGCTGCTCCAGAATCAACGAAAGCCTGAGCAGAAAATGAGGACAGAGAGCATATCAGAGTGACAGTTAATAAAAACTTAGTCTGAACACTACCCAAGACAACTGAGCGTGCAAAACGTCTTCCCCGCTTAGGCAGACTGAAATAGCATGAGAGGCATCACCACAGTAGAAACATAACCCATTGCGCTTTCGAAACTCATGACGCTGTGCCCCAGACACCACTCTATCACACTGCATGGGTTCAGAAGCTGGTTCACAAGGCAACACCATTCCACGCATACTTCTCCGCTCACGCAAACGTCTGTCAATTTGAATCGCTAATGACATAGAATCATTGAGACCAGAGGGGACAGGGAATCCCACCATAACATCCTTTACATTATCTGACAGACCCTTCCGGAAAAGGGCCGCCAAAGCGTCGTCATTCCATTTGGTCAGGACTGCCCACCTACGGAATCTCTGACAGTATAACTCAGCGTCATAAGCCCCTGATTTAATGCCAACAAGGTTTTTTCAGCTTGATCAGTGACATTAGGCTCATCGTACAATAACCCCAAAGCCTGAAAAAACGCATCAACATCACTCAAAACAGGATCCCCAGGTATCAGGGAAAAAGCCCAATCCTGAGGATCGCCGCGCAGGAGAGAGATGATAATTTGAATCTGCTGCGCTGCGTTTCCTGAGGACTTAGATTTTAAGGCAAAAAACAATTTACAATTATTTTTGAAATTCTGAAACTTAGCTCGATCCCCTAAAAACAAATCTGGCATGGGGATCCTAGGTTCCACAACAGGCAACCTAGCAAGATATGCAGCAATACTCTGAACCTCAGTGGCAAGCTGATCCACACGGCCAGACAACTGTGCAAACTCCATTGGGAGAAAAGATCCTCCCCAGCACCCAGAGATACAGAGGGAAAAAAATGCAACAAACAGAAAAATATCTCTGACAACTCTGACAACCTTTTTTCTTTCACAATATTTTTCCCTTCTGTGAGTACCATACAATTTTCAATTTTTGGCCAGTGATACTGTTATGTTTCGGTAGCTGAGGAGTGCAGGTAAAAAAGGCAATACACCAGAGCAGTTGGAATCTATGAGATTGCAGTACCCTGACTAACCACAACTAGAGGCAGCCGTGGAGCGTTCCTACGTTGGTCCTAGACGCCTCGTCACAGCCTGAGAAACTAACTACACCTAAAGATAGAAATAGGAAAGCTATCTGCCCCGGAGCAGAACCCCAAAGATAATAGAAAGCCCCCAAACATGTAATGGTGGTTAGACAAGAGGAAATACTGACACAGAAAGAAAATAGTATGAGCAAACGCTGGGGCCCAAACTATCTAAATAGAAAAGGATAGGAAGGGTACTTACTGCAATCCCAGAAAACCCTGAAAAGCACCAACTCTACTAATTTCAAAATCACCTGAGATCACACGACCTCTACCACCTAAATTAGTTCTCTGGTGTAACAAAATCAAAACAGCAGCCACTGAAAAAACTGGAAAAAGCAAATGTACAAACATCAGTGGCTGAACTAAACTGAGAGGGCAAAAGCCCCCGGAGGGGACCCTGAAGGCCCCCACAGAAGTGCAGGACAAAATGCAAAAACACAGCAAAAACAAAAAAGAAGCAAAAGTCTTATCTGATAGCAGGAGATGCAGACACGACACAGCAGGCTACAAGGGAAACTGGAATGAAGGATTCAGACCAGAACAATTGATCACCGGCAACCCTGATGGGAAAATGACTCCCTTATATAAGACCAGTCAGTAACACCTGATTCCCAGTCCTCACAATCCTCACTAGCACCGCTTGTAACCACCAGAGGGAGCCTCTGCTCAGAACTCATCTCAAACCCATTCACAACAGTCCCCCCCGGGGGACTTGTGCTCCTCTCAGTTTATCTGGAGCCACTGTTGTTTGTTCATTTGCTTTTTCCTGTTTTTTTCAGTGGCTGCGGCTTAGTTTTGTTACACCAGAGAACTGATTTAGGTGGTAGAGGTCATGTGATCTCAGGTGTTTTTGCAATCAGTAGAGTTGGTATTTTTTTGATACTGTTATGTTTTGGTAGCTGAGGAGAGTAAGCAAAAACGGCAATACACCAGAGAGGCTGGAACCTATTGGATTGCAGTAACCTGAACTAACCACACAGAGGTAGCCGTGGAGCGTTCCTACGTTGATCCTAGACGCCTCGTCACAGCCTGAGAGATAACTACACCTAAAGGCAGAAAGATGAAAGCTATCTGCCCCGGAGCAGATCCCCAAAGAAAATAGGAAGCCCCCAAACATGTAATTGCGGTTAGACAAGAGGAAGCACGGACACAAACAGAAAATAGAATGAGAAAACGCTGGGGCCCAATCTGTCTAGACAGAAAAGTACAGGAAAGGATACTCACTGCAATCCAAAAAAAACCCTAAAAAATACCAACTCTACTGATTGCAAAAACACCTGAGATCACACGACCTCTACCACCTAAATCAGTTCTCTGGTGTAACAAAACTAAGCCGCAGCCACTGAAAAAACAGGAAAAAGCAAATGAACAAATAACAGTGGCTCCAGATAAACTGAGAGGAGCACAAGCCCCGGAGGGGACCTGGCTGACCTCCACAGAAGTGCAGGGAACAATGCAAAAAGCAAGCACAAAAATAAAAGCAAAAAATATCTTATCTGATAGCAGAAGATGCAGGCAAGACTCAGCAAGCTTCCAAATGAACCAGGAACCACAATTGAGACAAGAACAATTGATCACCAGCAACCATCATGGGAAGGAACCTCCCTTATATCAGACCAGTCCGTGATCCCAGATTGCCATTCCTCGCTGAAAGGTTCAGTACTGTCTGTAACCACCAGAGGAAGCCTCTGCTCAGAAACCATTTTTAGCACATTCACAACACATTCCCCGGTCTGGAGAGTTTCTGGACTTTATGTCCCAATCAGCACATTGGTGGCGGCGAGCAGCGCAGACAGAGTGAAACTCCGGAGAGGGGCTGTCACTGATGCCGGAGAAGATGGCATCGCCCCGCCTGCTGCTATTTTCCTCTCTTCCCTTGCTGAACTCTCGGTAGATGCGCGATCCTGGGCAGCTCAAAGACCTGTGATGATGTCACGACCATGTGACCAGTCATGTGCTTGGGAGGAGGAGTCAGACGCAGTGCTGTGCTGGTGCTGGAGTAGAAGTGTCAGCTCGTGTCACAGAGCAGGGTCTTATATCACATCACTGGGGGAAGTATAGTAACCCCGTATACATATGATCAGAGGGTCCTTGTTGTGAATGGGTTTGAGATGAGTTCTGAGCAGAGGCTCCCTCTGGTGGTTACAAGCGGTACTAGTGAAGATTGTGAGGACTGGGAATCAGGTGTTACTGACTGGTCTTATATAAGGGAGTCATTTTCCCATCAGGGTTGCCGGTGATCAATTGTTCTGGTCTGAATCCTTCTTTCCAGTTTCCCTTGTAGCCTGCTGTGTCGTGTCTGCATATCCTGCTTACAGATAAGACTTTTGCTTCTTTTGTGTTTTTGCTATATTTTTGCATTTGGTCCTGCACTTCTGTGGGGGCCTTCAGGGTCCCCTCCGGGGGCTTTTGCCCTCTCTGTTTAGTTCAGCCACTGTGTTTTGTACTTTTGCTTTTTCCAGTTTTTTCAGTGGCTGCTGTTTTTGTTACACCAGAGAACTAATTTAGGTGGTAGAGGTCGTGTGATCTCAGGTGATTTTGAAATTAGTAGAGTTGGTGTTTTTTCAGGGTTTTCTGGGATTGCAGTAAGTACCCTTCCTATCCTTTTCTATTTAGATAGTTTGGGCCCCAGCGTTTGCTCATACTATTTTCTTTCTGTGTCAGTATTTCCTCTTGTCTAACCGCCATTACATGTTTGGGGGCTTTCTATTATCTTTGGGGTTCTGCTCCGGGGCAGATAGCTTTCCTATTTCTATCTTTAGGTGTAGTTAGTTTCTCAGGCTGTGACGAGGCGTCTAGGACCAACGTAGGAACGCTCCACGGCTGCCTCTAGTTGCGGTGGTTAGTCAGGGTACTGCAATCTCATAGATTCCAACTGCTCTGGTGTATTTCCTTTTTTACCTGCACTCCCCAGCTACCGAAACATAACAGTATCACCGGCCCATAAATTGTATGGTACTCACAGAAGGGAAAAAATATTGTGAAGGAAGAAAGGTTGTCAGAGATATTTTTCTGTTTGTTGCATTTTTTTTCCCTCTGTATCTCTGGGTGCTGGGGAGGATCTTTTCTCCCAATGGAGTTTGCACAGTTGTCTGGCCGTGTGGATCAGCTTGCCACTGAGGTTCAGAGTATTGCTATCTATCTTGCTGGGTTGCCTGTTGTGGAACCTAGGATCCCCATGCCAGATTTGTTTTTAGGGGATCGAGCTAAGTTTCTGAATTTCAAAAATAATTGTAAATTGTTTTTTGCCTTAAAATCTAAGTCCTCAGGAAACGCAGTGCAGCAGGTTCAAATTATCATCTCTCTCCTGCGCGGCGATCCTCAGGATTGGGCTTTTTCCCTGACACCTGGGGATCCTGTTTTGAGTGATGTTGATGCATTTTTTCAGGCTTTGGGGTTATTGTACGATGAGCCTAATGTCACTGATCAAGCTGAAAAAGCCTTGTTGGCATTAAATCAGGGGCTTGAGGACGCTGAGTTATACTGTCAGAGATTCCGTAGGTGGGCAGTCCTGACCAAATGGAATGACGACGCTTTGGCGGCCCTTTTCCGGAAGGGTCTGTCAGATAATGTAAAGGATGTTATGGTGGGATTCCCTGTCCCCTCTGGTCTCAATGATTCTATGTCATTAGCGATTCATATTGACAGACGTTTGCGTGAGCGGAGAAGTATGCGTGGAGTGGTGTTGCCTTGTGAACCAGCTTCTGAACCCATGCAGTGTGATAGAGTGGTGTCTGGGGCACAGCGTCATGAGTTTCGAAAGCGCAATGGGTTATGTTTCTACTGTGGTGATGCCTCTCATGCTATTTCAGTCTGCCCTAAGCGGGGAAGACGTTTTGCACGCTCAGTTGTCTTGGGTAGTGTTCAGACTAAGTTTTTATTAACTGTCACTCTGATATGCTCTCTGTCCTCATTTTCTGCTCAGGCTTTCGTTGATTCTGGAGCAGCTATTAACCTGATGGATTATGATTTTGCTAAACGTTGTGGGTTTCCCTTGATACCCCTACAGAAGTCTATTCCTTTACTGGGGATTGATTCTACCCCTTTGGCTGAGAATAAACCCCAGTTTTCTACTCAGGTGATAATGAGGGTTGAACCTGATCACCAGGAGTGCTGCAAATTTTTGGTTCTATATAATCTGCATGACATTATCGTGCTGGGTTTCCCTTGGTTACAGTCTCATAATCCTGTTTTGGATTGGAAATCTGTGTCTGTAACCAGTTGGGGCTGCCAATGTGTTAATACCAACACTCCTGTTTTTTCTGCCTCCCCCCAGGCTGAGGATGTTCCTGACTTTTTGTTTGATTTTTCTGATGTGTTTAGCGAAAGTAAATCTGCATCCTTGCCTCCCCATAGGAGCTATGACTGCGCTATTGAATTAGTGCCTGGTAGTAAATTCCCTAAAGGTCGCCTTTTTAACTTGTCTGTACCTGAACATGACGCTATGCGGTCTTATATCAAGGAGTCATTGGAGAAGGGTCATATCAGACCATCCTCTTCACCCTTAGGTGCCGGTTTTTTCTTTGTGGCCAAAAAAGATGGTTCATTAAGGCCGTGTATTGATTATCGTCTCTTGAACAAGATCACTGTGAAGTATCAATATCCGTTACCCTTGATTTCTGACCTGTTTTCCAGGGTGAAAAACGCTACTTGGTTTACCAAGCTTGACCTCAGGGGGGCGTATAACCTTATTCGCATTAAGCACGGGTGTCAGTATTCCGGGTTTTCTAGGTAACTTTGTCAATGATTTTGCCCTTTGTTAAGATGGAGTTTGCTGTTTTCTGTGCCCTACTTCCTGTTCGTTTGTTTAAAACCCGGCTCAGGTGCTGGCTTCACTGCTGGAATATTCTGCTTCTGTTTCCCTGCAACCCAGCTGCTTGTTCCTCACAGATCGTTGTGTATTTACCAGGGAAGTGCATAACCAGGTTATCTTCAGGTGTTTCTCTGCCACAGCAGTTTCTACCCATGGCTCTGGACATTCTCTGCATATGTAAGTTGCACAGACTGTGTTGTCACTAAACTGTTGACTTGGGAAATTAACCTTTGTTTCACTCCATCTGATAAGAACTGTGTTTCTGAACTGTTGCTATTTAACCCTTTGTGCATTACCTCTGGTGAGAGCTGTTGGAACTATTACTGGAACCTTACTGACTTATGAACTTGTTGTTGGACTTCACTGAATTAAGCCACAACTGAGATTAACTTGTTCCTGGACCTCCCTGTGTTTCCTGCATACCTGGATCTGACTCTTCACACACCAGCAGTGTGTAAATCCAGCCACGTAACCTGTGCATCAGACTTACCTTGTGGTCACATTTGTGTGAGGACTTCGTCGTAAGAACTTTACCACCCTCGCTATAGAGGTTCAAGGACTTATATATCCGGATTCATATAACTGGACTTGTGTATATATATATATGGACTCATTGCATGTCACTACGGGTTGTTTGAATATTGTTTTTGGGGGTTTTGCTGTTTCACAAATACATTATTTGCATTCAAAGAAACCCGTCTCTGATTGTTCATTGCCCCACGCTATCAGAATCCTCGAGTTCCTACAATAGTATTACAGGATATTCCAGCCTAAAAAAGAGGATTCTGCTGGGGCAATGACGGAGACACGGGCAGACAAACTGTTCACCATAGTTAACTCCTTGCAGCAGGAGGTGGCGGCTGCACTCAATCAGATTAGAGACTTGGAGTCTCGGGTTAACCATAATGCACAGGGGTTTGGTCAGGCTCTCCAAGATCTACGTTCTAGGTTAGGAGTCCTGGAGGCCTTACCTACTGAGCCTACCTCATCCACCAGTATGCCCAAATTGCCTCCATTCCGTTTTAATGGTGACCGAAGTCAATTCCGTGGGTTTGTTAATCAATGTATATTATTTTTTGATGTACATGCCTCTTACTACCGGTCTGATAGATCTAAGGTTCTATGTATTATTATGTTGTTGACATCACGTGCACTGGCTTGGGCAAATCCTATGGTTGAAAGTCATGATACCCGTCTAAATAATTTGGATAATTTTCTGGCAGCCATGGCGCAAATGTTCGACGATCCCAACCGCCGTGCTACCGCTGAATCTGCCTTGCTTTCCTTACGCCAGGGGAAACGGTCAGTCATAGAATATGTTACTGAATTTAAAAGGTTAGTGGTGGACACCCAGTGGGAAAACAATGCTTTGTTACCAATCTTTAGAAAAGGTTTGTCAAATGTAATCAAGGATGAGCTAGCTCGTTCAGAGTCTCCACAGGAGTTTGAATTGTTTATACAGCACTGTGTACGTATTGATACCCGTTTAACTGAACGCAGACAAGAAAAATGGGCCGCTGTAAATCGCATTACTAATTACTCTCTTCCGTCCAGGGAAACCACAGGCAAAAACCCGCGAGAGGCTGAGGAGGTGCCTATGCAGGTGGACTCACTGCAGAGACGTGAGAATAATGAACGCCGCGAACACCGTTTCCGTGAGCGCTTATGTTTCTATTGTGGTCAATCGGACCATTTCCTTATCAATTGTCCTAAATGTCCTAGGCGACCCAACAAGGTGTTGGCGGTAGTAGGAGATTATGATAACACAGACGCTGAGTCTGAAGTTTCTGAAACCAGTCTACATCTAGATGCGGTTTTTCCCCCAATACTGATGCCGACTTCCCCTAAAGATCACGGGGAGAAATATTCACATTGTTCTCTTCCTATACAGATTCAGTGGAGGAACAGTGGATATCAAGTTCTGCCATGATAGACTCTGGAGCAGGTGGGAATTTCATGGATTCTTCTTTTGCAGAGAAACATGGTATAAAGACACAACTAAGAGCTTCACCAATCACTATGGAAACGGTGGATGGTTCCCCATTAGTTTCTGGACCAGTAGATCGGGAGACAGTGCCTCTGGAGTGTAAGATGGAACCAGACCAT
Source organism: Oophaga sylvatica (assembly GCA_033576555.1). Taxonomy (NCBI): domain Eukaryota; kingdom Metazoa; phylum Chordata; class Amphibia; order Anura; family Dendrobatidae; genus Oophaga; species Oophaga sylvatica. The sequence goes on along the minus strand of JARQOD010000010.1, from coordinate 44,950,832 downwards.
CAAGAAACACTTTCATTCATGTTAATATCTTCTCCTCATTTTCCTGTAATTTTAGGAATTCCCTGGTTACGGTCACAAAATCCAATCATCAATTGGGAAACCAAGGAGATAACCTTTCTCCCGAAGTGCAGTTCTACCATCAGTCCAACTGTAGCGGCTCCAGTTATCCAGAACTTGGAAGAGGTGATACAGGTACCTACTCTCCCTCTGATTTATCAGGAATTCTCAGACATTTGTGATAAAAGGAAGGCAGATCAACTTCCCCCACATAGGCCGTATGACTGCCCCATAGAATTGCTTCCTGGAGCAGCGATTCCTTTCGGCCATGTTTACCCGTTGGCGGCTCCGGAATTAAAATCTTTACGAGAGTATATAGATGAGAATTTAGCCAAGGGGTTTATCCGACCATCTTCTTCACCAGCGGGAGCTCCAATATTCTTTGTAAAGAAGAAGGATGGTACTCTAAGACCTTGCATTGACTACCGGGAGTTAAATAAGGTAACCATTCGTAACAGGTACCCGTTGCCCCTAATTCCAGAATTGTTGGAAAGAGTTCGCCAGGCCAAAGTATTTACCAAATTAGATCTTCGTGGGGCATATAATTTACTCCGTATACGGCCCGGAGACGAATGGAAGACAGCTTTTAGATGCCGGTATGGACATTTTGAATATTTGGTGATGCCATTCGGACTCTGTAACGCTCCTGCTGCTTTTCAACATCTAGCCAACGACATTTTCAGGGATTTATTGGACCAATATGTGGTAATTTACCTTGATGACATCTTAATCTTTTCTGACTCCTTACAGGAACATCAGGAACATGTCAAGACCGTACTTAGACGTTTGAGAGATAATCATTTGTACATCAAACTCGAAAAGTGTGAGTTCCATTGTTCTGAAATTCAATTTTTGGGCTATGTTATCTCGCCTCAGGGATTGAATATGGAGTCCAGCAAGATCCAGGCAATCTTGGACTGGCCGGTACCAGGAAACATTAAGGAGGTACAACGATTCATTGGCTTTGCTAACTTTTATAGACGGTTTATCCGAAATTTTTCAGAAATTGTCCGTCCCATCACTCTCCTCACCAAGAAGGGAAGAAGTTTGAATGGTCTTCGCAAGCTCAGGAAGCCTTTGATCGCCTGAAGGGTTGTTTTACCACAGCTCCAATATTGATGCATCCGGATCCTGCACAGCCTTTTATTGTGGAGGTGGACGCGTCTGACTGTGCATTGGGAGCTATCCTCTCACAACGTACCGGAGACAAAGGTTTGCTACACCCGTGTGCCTTCTTCTCTCGTAGGTTATCTTCTGCAGAACTGAACTATGATGTGGCAGATAAGGAACTTTTGGCAATTATTTCTGCCTTTAAGGAATGGAGACACCATTTGCAGGGGGCAACTCAGCAGGTAGTAGTACTCACGGATCATCGCAATTTGGAATTCCTTAAGTCTGCCAGGTGTCTTTCTCCTCGACAAGCTAGGTGGAGTTTGTTCTTGAACCAGTTTAATTTTATTATTTCGTACCGCCCAGGTTCACGTAATGGGAAAGCTGACGCATTATCCCGAATCCATACCGTGGATTCCGTGCCTGGGACCCCGTCGAAGACCATCTTGTCGGAGGCCAATTTCGTTGGAGTGCTCCGGAACCGGGACTTGTGGCAGGAGATCAAGCTGGCCTATGACGGTGACGTATTTCTTGCAGTCCACCTGACAATGTGAATCTTGTCCTTCGGAATGGTGTGGGCTTAGAGATCGATGTATTTATGTCCCAGAGGCTGTAAGACTTCGAGTTCTCAGATTGGTCCACGACTCTAAATTGGCTGGTCATAGGGGGTACAGAAGACGCAGGAATTGTTAACTCGTTTTTTTTGGTGGCCTACCTGCTTGAAGGATGTGAATGACTATGTCCGCTCTTGTGAAGTTTGTGCTCGTACAAGGTTCCTCGTGTTTCACCTACTGGTCTTCTTAAACCGCTACCTGTACCGTCTCGCCTTGGGGGTCATTTCGATGGACTTTATTGTGGAGTTACCCACCTCTGGTGGTAAAAATACTATTTTGGTGGTAGTAGATCGTTTAACGAAAGCTGCTCATTTCATTCCGTGCGCTGGTCTTCCCTCAGCTACAGAGACAGTAGATCTAGTTATCCAGAACATTTTCCGGCTGCATGGGGTACCAGATGACATCATTTCTGACCGGGGAATACAATTTACCTCTAGATTTTGGAAAGGATTTTGTTCTGCGCTCCACATTAATGTTTGCTTGTCTTCTGCATACCATCCTCAGACCAACGGGCAGACCGAACGGACAAATCAAACCTTGGAGCATTATCTACGCTGTTACGTCAGTCATTTGCAGGACGATTGGCTGAAGCTACTTCCTCTAGCGGAATTTTCGTACAACAACTCCCAAAGCAGTTCCACGAAGGTAACGCTTTTTTTGCCAACCTGGGTTATCATCCAAATATTTTGCCTAGGTCTCCGGTTACGATTTCGGTACAGCGGTTGAAGACAGAGTGACGGCGTTGCAACGTAATCTTGAAGTTTTGAAGGACTCCCTGACCACAGCACAGGAGCGTTACAAAAGTCGGCCGATAGATTCCGGAAACCAGCACCTATGTATAAGGTAGGAGACTCAGTTTGGTTGTCCACCAAGAATCTAAAATTGGGTGTTCCTTCGCAGAAACTGGGACAGAAATTCATCGGTCCATTCAAGATCACGGGGATTGTGAGCTCTGTTGCCTGTCGGTTGAAGCTACCACGGACTTTTAAGGTACACCCAGTATTTCATGTTTCCTTATTAAAACCAGTCTCTCCTAACACATTTCAGGGACGTATCGTACCTCCCCCTCCACCAGTGTTGGTTGATGGCGAAGAACAATTCGTGGTACAGGAGATTGTTAATTCGAGACTTCATAGAAACCGGCTTCAGTATCTAGTTAGATGGCAAGGTTACTCTCCTGAAGATGATTCTTGGGAACCAGTAAGTAACATCAATGCGCCTCTGAAGATTGCTCAGTTTCATCGGAGATACCCGGACAGGCCTGGTCCAGGACCGTCCGGAGGCCGTCTTTAGGGGGGGGAGTAATGTCAGTATTCCGGTTTTTCTAGGTAACTTTGTCAATGATTTTGCCCTTTGTTAAGATGGAGTTTGCTGTTTTCTGTGCCCTACTTCCTGTTCGTTTGTTTAAAACCCGGCTCAGGTGCTGGCTTCACTGCTGGAATATTCTGCTTCTGTTTCCCTGCAACCCAGCTGCTTGTTCCTCACAGATCGTTGTGTATTTACCAGGGAAGTGCATAACCAGGTTATCTTCAGGTGTTTCTCTGCCACAGCAGTTTCTACCCATGGCTCTGGACATTCTCTGCATATGTAAGTTGCACAGACTGTGTTGTCACTAAACTGTTGACTTGGGAAATTAACCTTTGTTTCACTCCATCTGATAAGAACTGTGTTTCTGAACTGTTGCTATTTAACCCTTTGTGCATTACCTCTGGTGAGAGCTGTTGGAACTATTACTGGAACCTTACTGACTTATGAACTTGTTGTTGGACTTCACTGAATTAAGCCACAACTGAGATTAACTTGTTCCTGGACCTCCCTGTGTTTCCTGCATACCTGGATCTGACTCTTCACACACCAGCAGTGTGTAAAATCCAGCCACGTAACCTGTGCATCAGACTTACCTTGTGGTCACATTTGTGTGAGGACTTCGTCGTAAGAACTTTACCACCCTCGCTATAGAGGTTCAAGGACTTATATATCCGGATTCATATAACTGGACTTGTGTATATATATATATGGACTCATTGCATGTCACTACGGGTTGTTTGAATATTGTTTTTGGGGTTTTGCTGTTTCACAAATACATTATTTGCATTCAAAGAAACCCGTCTCTGATTGTTCATTGCCCCACGCTATCAGAATCCTCGAGTTCCTACAATAGTATTACAACGGGGATGAATGGAAGACGGCATTTAACACCCCTGAAGGGCATTTTGAGTACCTTGTGATGCCCTTTGGGCTCACTAATGCTCCTTCCGTCTTCCAGTCCTTCATGAATGACATTTTCAGGGATTTTGTGGACAAGTTTCTGATTGTTTATTTGGATGATATCTTGATTTTTTTCTAATGACTGGACTCTCATGTGAAACATGTTCGAACTGTATTCCAGATTTTGAGAGAGAATGCTCTGTATGTGAAGGGATCAAAGTGTCTTTTTGGCGTACAGGGATCTCATTTCTGGGATTCATTTTGTCCCCATCTGTTATTGAAATGGACCCGGTCAAGGTTCAGGCCATCTGTGATTGGGTCCAACCTACTTCATTAAAGGCTCTTCAGAGATTTTTGGGTTTTGCCAATTTTTATCGTAAATTTATTGGTAATTTCTCGGTTATTGTTAAACCATTAACTGATTTGACCAGAAAGGGTTCTGATGTGGTGAATTGGCCTCCTGAGGCAGTCTCTGCATTTCAGGAACTTAAGCAGAGATTCACTTCTGCTCCTGTTCTACGGCAGCCTGATGTTTCTCTGCCATTTCAGGTGGAGGTTGATGCCTCTGAAATTGGGGCAGGTGCCGTTTTGTCCCAAAAAGATCCAGAGACCTCTAAAAGTAACCCTTGTGCCTTTTTCTCTCGAAAATTTTCTCCTACTGAACGTAATTATGACGTGGGTAATCGGGAGTTATTGGCCATGAAGTGGGCTTTTGAAGAGTGGAGACATTGGCTGGAGGGAGCCAAACATCAGGTGGTGGTCCTTACGGACCATAAGAATCTGGTCTATCTGGAATCTGCCAAGCGACTCAATCCTAGACAGGCCAGGTGGGCCTTGTTTTTCACACGTTTTAATTTTGTGGTTTCCTTTCTTCCTGGCACTAAGAATGTTAAGGCGGATGCCCTCTCGAGGAGTTTCCTTGCGGACTCTCCTGAGTTATCTGATCCTTCTGTTATTTTGAAGGAGGGTGTAGTTCTTTCCGCCATCTCGCCCAATTTGAGACTTGCTCTGGAGGGGTGTCAGGAGGATAGGCCCGAGCGCTGCCCGGTTGGAAAATTGTTTGTCCCGGACCAATGGAAAAAGAGTGTGATGTCTGAGATTCATTGTTCCACATTGGCTGGGCATCCCGGAATTTTTGGTACCAGAGACTTGGTTAGTCGGTCCTTTTGGTGGCCTACCTTGTCTCGCGATGTCAGGGAATTTGTGCAGTCCTGCGGGACTTGCTCTCGCTCCAAGCCTTGCTCTCGCTCTAGTGGTTTGTTGATGCCATTGCCTGTGCCCAAGAGACCATGGACCCATATCTCTATGGATTTCATTTCCGATCTTCCTGTTTCTCAGAGAATGACCACCATCTGGGTAATTTGTGATAGGTTTTCCAAAATGATACATCTTGTGCCATTACCTAAGTTGCCTTCCTCCTCTGAATTGGTGCCGTTGTTCCTTCAGCACGTGGTTCGTTTACACGGCATTCCTGAGAACATTGTGTCTGACAGAGGAGTCCAGTTTGTTTCCAGATTTTGGAGGACTTTTTGTTCTAAACTGGGTGTTCAATTGTCTTTCTCCTCGGCATTTCATCCTCAGACCAATGGTCAAACTGAGAGAACAAACCAGACATTGGAGACTTATCTAAGATGCTTTGTGTCTGCTGATCAGGATGACTGGGTCTCTTTTTTGCCTTTGGCTGAGTTTGCTCTTAATAATAGGGCTAGCTCTGCCACTTTGATGTCTCCGTTTTTCTGTAATTCTGGGTTTCACCCTCGATTTTCTTCAGGACAGACGGAAGCTTCTGTCTGTCCAGGTGTTGACTCTGTTGTTGAGCGTATGCAACAGATTTGGGACCAGGTAGTGGAGAGGTTGTCCCTCTCTCAGGAGAAGGCCCAGCGGTTTGCTAACCGGCATAGGACTGATGGTCCTCGGTTTAAAGTGGGGGACTTGGTCTGGTTGTCCTCAAAGAATATTCCTATGAGAGTAGCATCTCCTAAATTTAAGCCTAGGTTCATTGGACCTTATAAGATCATGGAGATTATTAATCCTGTTTCTTTTCGTTTGCTTCTTCCAGGGATATTTAAGATCCATAACGTGTTCCACAAGTCCTTGTTGAAGAGGTTTGTTGAGCCAGTGGTTCCTGCTGCTGTGCCTCCTGACCCTGTTTTGGTTGAGGGCAATCTGGAGTATGTGGTTGAGAAAATATTGGATTCTCGTTTTTCTAGACGGAAACTCCAGTATTTGGTTAAATGGAGAGGTTATGGTCAGGAAGACAATTCTTGGGTGTTTGCTTCGGACATCCATGCTAGGAGACTTATCCGTGCGTATCATAGAACTCATCCTGACCGACCTGGTTGCTCAAATGAGGGTTCGGTGACCCCTCCTCAAGGGGGGGGTACTGTTGTGAATGGGTTTGAGATGAGCTCTGAGCAGAGGCTCCCTCTGGTGGTTACAAGCGGTACTAGTGAAGATCGTGAGGACTGGGAATCAGGTGTTACTGACTGGTCTTATATAAGGGAGTCATTTTCCCATCAGGGTTGCCGGTGATCAATTGTTCTGGTCTGAATCCTTCTTTCCAGTTTCCCTTGTAGCCTGCTGTGTCGTGTCTGCATCTCCTGCTACCAGATAAGAATTTTTCTTCTTTTGTGTTTTTGCTATATTTTTGCATTTTGTCCTGCACTTCTGTGGGGGCCTTCAGGGTCCCCTCCGGGGGCTTTTGCCCTCTCTGTTTAGTTCAGCCACTGAGTTTTGTACTTTTGCTTTTTCCATTTTTTCAGTGGCTGCTGTTTTGATTTTCTTACACCAGAGAACTAATTTAGGTGGTAGAGGTCGTGTGATCTCAGGTGTTTTGAAATTAGTAGAGTTGGTGTTTTTTCAGGGTTTTCTGGGATTGCAGTAAGTACCCTTCCTGTCCTTTTCTATTTAGATAGTTTGGGCCCCAGCGTTTGCTCATACTATTTTCTTTCTGTGTCAGTATTTCCTCTTGTCTAACCGCCATTACATGTTTGGGGGCTTTCTATTATCTTTGGGGTTCTGCTCCGGGGCAGATAGCTTTCCTATTTCTGTCTTTAGGTGTAGTTAGTTTCTCAGGCTGTGACGAGGCGTCTAGGACCAACGTAGGAACGCTCCACGGCTGCCTCTAGTTGCGGTGGTTAGTCAGGGTACTGCAATCTCATAGATTCCAACTGCTCTGGTGTATTGCCTTTTTTTACCTGCACTCCTCAGCTACCGAAACATAACAGTCCCTGCAGCAGAGCTGTGTGTGCAATGTATGTGAGGCCAGCTCTGTGTCACTACTGTTGTCGGGTGTCCCTGGACCAGGGGCTCTTTCCCTGTGGCTATGCGGAGTGGGCAGGGCTCTGTGGAGTGGACGTGGCTTGATACATACACACATACATACCGTCAGCTTTATATATGTAGATTGATAAATGGCCCTTATGCGCAAAGTCTCTTTTATCACAATGTCATTATCATGTTCATTTACTTATTCATTTATTGTTGGCATTGTTTATCTGTTTGTCCATTCACGATCATTAATGTAACTGTCGGATTACGATGCACTGGTAGCACTTTCTCTTTGTCACTTACTGTTGCCATGCTATTAATCTTGTCCCCGCATGCGCTTGTATTATATCTCGGGTCCTCTTGCTTTCTTCCCGGAACTCTGCCTTGGTCATGTGATGTGAGGTCAGGCGCCGGTCTCCTCACATGACTATGACGGATACGGAAGGGAGGACTGTGAGCGTGCAGGACCTGAGATACTCAGCGCGCTTGCACTGGAACAAAACATTCTATTGTCATGTGACTGGAACAGCTTTCTATTTATACCGGACAACGCACACACTGAGGCCACGCCCCCTGAAGAAACGGCATCAATGCGAAACGCGCGTCGGGGTACGAGGCCGCAGTCTTGGCAGGGATCACTGCAAAATGGGTAACTAACTAACCTTTGATTTTTCTATCAACATTATCACTGCATAAACAGATACGAGAATGATATTCTGACCGGACAGCAGAGGTTATAGCAGCATGACTGACTTATTCATTCAGGGACATAGATTGTTTCGCTGGAATCACTGCTCTGTCATGTGGCCATTGTATAAATCACATTGATACTGTTATACACTGGTAGTTTTTCTACTTACTATATGACCCTGACCACAGCCTCCGGCCACTGCTTCGCTATCACCTTTTTGGATCAGAACCCTTGCGTACTCATATATACCAAAACATTTTAATCATTTTGTGTTTATTTAATTCACAAAAAAAAATATTTTTGTATAAATAAAATGGTATAATAAATGTCCCCTTGTAGCCGAACATGAATCATAAAGTATAATCCGCTGTACTGTAATCAGTGTCTAATATTCATACAGGTGTGATTCCAGAAGCTGCCACTAGATGGCGTCTGGACACAGTGAAACTTTTCTAAGGGTAATGTTTCTGACATGTGAAGCCTGACATGGGAGGTGAGGAGACTTATACTGCAATGCTCCTATGGGAAATGAAATATGCAAGTTGTCTCTTTGGAGAGGACTAGAACTCTAGCGCCACCTATTGGAAGTGGCAATCCTATAGCAATGCTATCATCCAATAGGGGGCACTAGAGATCTAGTCCTCTTCCGCTCTGAAGGCACAATTTGCATATTTCAATACTCTGTGCCTGGACACTTTCTGCTGCCCGGTGTGGACTTGGAGGCTGCAGTCTGAGTTCTGCTCCTGAGCTCTGTCACGCTTGCGGCAGAACAATACAATGGCAGGTGATGTTGCCCACTCCTCACCACCGACACCATAACACCAAGGAGAAGTGGTGGATGATGGAGACTTCACTGATCTGCAAAAGGTGGAAACATGGAAAGGACATCCTAATCTCTGGATTTCTTCAGTCCAGAGTCAGAGCCTTAGGCCGGCGTCACACTTGCGCACGACTTTCTCGCATCAACACCCGGCACGGCCGCCCGCTCTCGGACCCGAGTGTGCGGCTGCATAGAAATACAATACGGGTCCAAGAGCGGGCGGCCGTGCCGGGTGTTGATGCGAGAAAGTCGTGCGCAAGTGTGACGCCGGCCATATGCAGAAATCCCGCCACCTCCGGCCTCAGCTGCTGTCACTGAGGTCATTAATGATCATCTGATGAAGGTTCTGCCACTAATTGCCGGCAGCTCCTGTGTAATCACCGACCAATGACCTCCTCAATGTGTGCGATGGAGACAAGTCCGGAGACGCTGCCGGCAGCTCCTGTGTAATCACCGACTGTCAATGATATTCCTGATGTGCTCAATGGAGACAAGTCCAGACACAGCTCCTGTGTAATCGCTGACCAGTGATGTCCCCGATGTGCTCAACGGAGACACGTCCAGAGATGCTGCCGGCAGCTCCTGTGTAATCACCGACCAATGACCTCCTTGATGTGTGCGACGGAGACAAGTCCGGACACGCTGCTGCAGCTCCTGTGTAATCACCGACCAATGACGTCCCCGATATGTGTGATGGAAACAAGTCCGGAGACGCTGCTGCAGCTCCTGTGTAATCACCGACCAATGATGTCCCAGATGTGTCTAATGGAGACAATTCCAGACACACTGTCGGCAGCTCCTGTGTAATCACCGACCAATGACGTTCCCTATATGTGCGATGGAGACAAGTCCGGAGACGCTGCCGCAGCTCCTGTGTAATCACCGACCAATGACCTCCTCGATGTGTGCGATGGAGACAAGTCCGGAGACGCTGCCGGCAGCTCCTGTGTAATCACCGACTGTCAATGATATTCCTGATGTGCTCAATGGAGACAAGTCCAGACACAGCTCCTGTGTAATCGCTGACCAGTGATGTCCCCGATGTGCTCAACGGAGACACGTCCAGAGATGCTGCCGGCAGCTCCTGTGTAATCACCGACCAATGACCTCCTTGATGTGTGCGACGGAGACAAGTCCGGACACGCTGCTGCAGCTCCTGTGTAATCACCGACCAATGACGTCCCCGATATGTGTGATGGAAACAAGTCCGGAGACGCTGCTGCAGCTCCTGTGTAATCACCGACCAATGATGTCCCAGATGTGTCTAATGGAGACAATTCCAGACACACTGTCGGCAGCTCCTGTGTAATCACCGACCAATGACGTTCCCTATATGTGCGATGGAGACAAGTCCGGAGACGCTGCCGCAGCTCCTGTGTAATCACCGACCAATGACCTCCTCGATGTGTGCGATGGAGACAAGTCCGGAGACGCTGCCGGAAGCTCCTGTGTAATCACCGACCAATGATGTCCCAGATGTGCCCGATGGAGACAAGTCCAGACACACGGCTGGCAGCTCCTGTGTAATCACCGACCTATGATGTCCCCAATGTGCTCAACGGAGACACGTCCAGGGATGCTGCCGGCAGCTCCTGTGTAATCACCGACCTATGATGTCCCCAATGTGCTCAACGGAGACACGTCCAGAGATGCTGCTGGCAGCTCCTGTGTAATCACCAACCAATGACCTCCTTGATGTGTGCGACGGAGACAAGTTCGGAGACGCTGCTGCAGCTCCTGTGTAATCACCGACCAATGATGTCCCAGATGTGCCTGATGGAGACAATTCCAGACACACTGTCGGCAGCTCCTGTGTAATCACCGACCAATGACGTTGTAAGGTTCTTTGTCTCTGTTGACATGTTCCTTGAAACTCAGTTTTCCGTCGGCCATTTTGCTTTCTGTCTTTCTGCAGCTCTTGCCCTCAGTTAATATGGAGTTTCCAGTTTTCATGTTCCCGCCCTGATTCTTCCCTCTTGCTTCTTAAGCAGCCTCAGCTGAACAATCAGTGCTCCTGAATCAAGCCTCAGTCAGTCTGTGACCTGACTCCTGGAAATCTTGGACTTGTACTCCAGATATTCCCTACTGAGGAACCTTGGAACACTTTTGGACTCTGGAAACCTGCTTTTGGTGAATCCATGTTTGCAGAGGAATTACGGTACAGAGAAGAGATCCTGAACCTGCTTTGGAGATTTATTGTAGTGCTTGAAGTTACTCTGGCCTGCTGTGTCTCCTGTCGCTGTTCCTGCAAACTGTGTGAACTTTTCAGCATGCTTGTATGAAGTAATACAAGTCATTTCATATCAACCTGTGTCTCCTGTGTTTTCCTCGCACCCAAGCACAAGACGCTATAGGAACTGTACACTATACATGACAAGATTCAGGAGCCAATGTTTAGTGTCTGCTGGGTCTGGGAAAGCCGTGTCTGCTGTGACTGTGGATATCAGATGTCCGTTTAATACCTTATGTGATGACAGTGGTTGTGACTTCTCACAACCATTCCAGGTGAGCGCATTCCCTTAAATTTTACTCTGGAGTGTTACCACAGGTAAACACTATTGTTTTTTTTTTTTCCTTTCCTCTTCTCCTTCCAGCACCTCTGCCTTAAAAGATCTGGAAGATGGAGGCCCGCATAAAGGAACTTTGCGGAGTGACTGATACAATCCTTTCAGATGTACAGACTTTAAAAACCCGTTTTGCAAGCCTACAGGACCTCACTAATCATAATTTGCAAGTGTTTGGACAAACTACCCAGGAATTGCGAGCCAGGATTGAGGCTCTAGAGGAACGAGCCCAGGCTCCTGCCATAACCCCAAGTTCTGGGATCCCCAAATTACCTCCTTTTCGTTTTGGCGGTGAACGTGAGAAATTCAGGGGATTTATTAATCAATGCAATTTATTTTTCTCTGCACATGCTTCACAATTTCCCACTGAACGATCCAAAGTGCTTACTATAATCATGTTGCTTACCAATAAGGCTTTGATGTGGGCAAACCCTCTGATTGAGACTGAGGATGATTGTTTGAATCACCTTGATGCTTTTATTTCAGCCATGGGGCAGGTGTTTGATGACCCCAATCGAGGTGCAACAGCTGAAGCAGCCATGTTAACTTTGCGCCAAGATAAGCGTTCAGTAGCCGAATATGCCCTGGATTTCAGGAGATGGGCTCTTGATACCACTTGGGACACTTCCGCTAAAAAATCTATTTTTCGGAAAGGGTTGTCTCCACTGATTAATGATGAACTTGCTCGTGCCGACCCTCCCACTGCGTTAGGTGACTTTATTAACTATTGTATCCGTATTGATGCTCGTCTGACTGAACGCAGACAAGAGAGATGGTTCGAAAATAATCGCACTAACCTTTTACTACCTCCCTCCTCAGCTAAGGAACCTTTGAGTAGGATCACAAGGGAACCTGAACCTGAACCCATGCAGGTGGACTCTTTACAAAGACGGGTTAGTGATGCACGCAAAGAACATCGTATAAAGGAAAATCTATGTTTCTACTGTGGTAAGTCAGGGCACTTCATTATAAACTGCCCCAGCCGTTCTCGTAAGACTACTGCATCAGTCATTCACTGTGAGTGTTGCGAGAGGAGCTCTGTCATGTCCGAGCCTCAGGCTCCAGAGAGATCTGCTGCAAGAGATCTTGATTTCTCGGACTTAAACTCTGTTAGTTCTGGGGACGATGACGGTATAAACGCTGCAATTTTTCAAGTTTCCTCAGCGATGTCCCAGCTGAGTTGTAAAAGAAACAATTCTCATTGCTTCCTTTCCATCAAACTCTGGGTTGACTCAGTCTGGGTGTCTAGCTCTGCTATGATCGACTCAGGAGCAAGTGGAAATTTTATGGATGTCTCCTTTGCTCTGAAACAGGGGATACGTTCAGTGAAGAAGGCTACTCCAGTACAGATGGAGACTGTGGATGGCTCTCTACTGACTTCTGGACCAGTGGATCAAGAAACAGAGCCTTTGAGGGTCCTTATGGGTAAAGATCATCAGGAGAAAATGTCTTTTTTGCTTATCTCTTCTCCCCACTTTCCCATTATTCTAGGGCTACCATGGCTGCAGGCGCAGAATCCTACGATTAACTGGGAGACCAAGGAATTACACTTTCTGGAGAAACAGATGAGTCAAGGAGTTTCAGCTTGCTCTGTTCCTAAAGGAACCATGTCAGTCCCTGAACTACCAGCTGTATACCAGGACTATGTGGATTTATGTGACAAGAAGAACGCTGATCAGCTTCCTCCTCACCGTCCATATGATTCTCCAATTGAATTATTGTCTGGAGCCGAGATACCTTTTGGTAAGATCTACCCCCTAGCGGGGCCCGAGCTAAAAGCTTTGAAGGATTATATAGACGAAAATCTAGCCAAGGGCTTCATATGCCCCTCTTCATCTCCCGCAGGTGCACCCATCTTCTTTGTGAAGAAGAAAGACGGATCTCTGAGACCCTGCATAGACTATAGGGAACTCAATAAGGTTACTATTAGAAACCGTTATCCATTGCCTTTAATCCCTGAGTTATTGGAGAGAGTGCGGCACGCCAAAATTTTCTCTAAACTGGATCTCCGTGGGGCCTATAACTTGGTCCGTATTAGACCTGGGGATGAATGGAAGACTGCATTCAGGTCACGCTATGGACACTTTGAATATCTAGTTATGCCTTTTGGTCTGAGTACCGCCCCAGCCACTTTCCAACACTTGGTGAATGACATCTTCAGGGATCTCCTAGATACATTTGTGGTGATTTATCTGGATGATATTCTAATTTTTTCTAACTCCACAGAGGAACATCATGGACATGTGAGAATGGTCTTAGAACGCCTAAGACAAAACCATCTCTACATCAAACTTGAAAAGTGTGAATTCCATAGGACCGAAATTCAATTTCTGGGGTATGTACTATCTACGCAAGGGATTAGTATGGATGGAAGCAAGACCCAAGCCATCAAGGATTGGCCAATTCCTAGAAATATGAAGGAGGTGCAGCGCTTCATCGGGTTTGCCAACTTCTATAGACGTTTCATTAGAAATTTCTCTGAGGTAGTGTCACCTATCACCCAACTTACCCGGAAAGAGTCTAGGTTCTCCTGGACCCCGCAAGCTCAGGAAGCATTTTCCTGTTTAAAGGATAAATTTACCACCGCACCTATCTTAGTACATCCCAACCCCGAGCTTGCCTTCATAATAGAGGTGGATGCTTCAGACTGTGCCGTTGGAGCTATACTCTCTCAGAGAACAGGTGAGAAGAATGTCTTGCATCCCTGTGCCTTCTTTTCCCAGCAGTTGTCTTCGGCTGAGAGGAACTACGATGTGGGCAATAGAGAATTGTTGGCCATTATTGCCGCCTTCAAGGAATGGAGACACCTTCTTCAGGGAGCTGCACAGCAAATAGTCGTCCTGACAGACCATCGTAATCTTGAATTTATCAGGTCGGCTAAGTGCCTGACTCCTCGCCAGGCTCGCTGGAATCTTTTCTTAAACCAATTTAATTTTGTCATTTCTTATAGACCAGGATCGCGCAATGGAAAGGCTGATGCACTCTCTAGGATTTACTCAGCAGAGACACGTCCACTTACTCCTCCTAAGACTATTCTTCCTGACTCTAGATTCCTAGGAGTAATTCATAATCAAGACCTACTTAAGGACATCAAGGAAGCATACCATGCGGATTCTTTGTTAGCTCAACCCCCAAGGGACGTAAGTCTTGTCTTTAAGAATGGTGTGTGGATTCAGGGACAACGCCTGTATATTCCTGAAACAGTCAGATTAAGAGTATTGCAACTCATTCACGATTCCAAGATAGCTGGGCATAGAGGAATTCTAAAGACACAAGAATTTCTCTCTCGTTTCTTTTGGTGGCCCACTTACAGGAAAGATGTCTTAAACTATGTCACTTCATGTGAAGTCTGTGCAAGATGCAAAACACCTCGCTCCTCACCAACTGGTCTGTTTCAACCTCTTCCCACCCCGTCCCGCCCGTGGGGATCCATTTCTATGGACTTCATTGTGGAGTTACCAACCTCTCAAGGGAAGAACACCATTCTAGTGGTGGTTGATCGTCTAACAAAGGCAGCTCATTTTATCCCTTGTGTCGGCTTACCCACTGCAAAACAGACTTCAGACTTGATGATTAAGAATGTGTTTCGCTTACATGGAGCACCGGATGAGGTTATTTCGGATCGAGGGGTGCAATTCACTTCAAGGTTTTGGCAAAATTTCTGTGCAGCATTGGACATTAAAGTAAACCTTTCTTCTGCTTTTCATCCCCAGACTAATGGACAGACAGAACGAACCAATCAAACTCTGGAGCAGTATCTCCGCTGCTTTATCTGCCACCTACAGGATGATTGGGTGGATCTACTTCCATTAGCTGAGTTCTCTTATAACAACTCTCAGAGTGCCTCCACTAAGCAGTCTCCTTTTTACTCTAATCTAGGTTATCATCCTAACATTCTTCCTCGATTTCCCATAGAAACGCCTTTACCAGCAGTGGCTGAAAGAATCACGTCTTTACAGAAGAATATGGATCTTCTAAAGGAGAATCTGGAATTGGCTCAGGAAAGGTACAAGAAAGCAGCAGATAAATTTCGTAAACCTGCACCAGCTTTCAAGGTAGGAGACTTGGTCTGGCTGTCAACCAGAAATCTTAAGTTAAGGATTCCATCGTCTAAGTTGGGACATAAGTACATTGGACCCTATAAAATCAGTAAAATTATAAGTGCTGTTGCTTGTCGTCTTCAACTGCCCAGAACTATGAGAATCCACCCTGTCTTTCATGTATCCCTACTAAAGGCTGCAACACCCAATACGTTTCCTGGACGTTCTTCTCCTTGCCCTGACCCAGTGCTAGTCGATGGTCAGGAAGAATTTGTGGTGGAAAAGATTTTAGATTCCAGGTTGTATAGAAATCAGTTACAATATCTGATTAAATGGCAGGGCTACCCAGTGGAGGACAACTCATGGGAATCAGTCAATAACGTTAATGCTCCTCGCTTGCTCCGTCAGTTTCATCAGAGGTACCCACACAAGCCTGGTCTGAGGTCATCCGGAGGTTGTCCTTAAGGGGGGAGTAATGTAAGGTTCTTTGTCTCTGTTGACATGTTCCTTGAAACTCAGTTTTCCGTCGGCCATTTTGCTTTCTGTCTTCTGCAGCTCTTGCCCTCAGTTAATATGGAGTTTCCAGTTTTCATGTTCCCGCCCTGATTCTTCTCTCTTGCTTCTTAAGCAGCCTCAGCTGAACAATCAGTGCTCCTGAATCAAGCCTCAGTCAGTCTGTGACCTGACTCCTGGAAGCCTTGGACTTGTACTCCAGCTATTCCCTACTGAGGAACCTTGGAACACTTGTGGACTCTGGAAACCTGCTGTTTGGTGAATCCATGTTTGCAGAGGAATTACGGTACAGAGAAGAGATCCTGAACCTGCTTTGGAGATTTATTGTAGTGCTTGAAGTTACTCTGGCCTGCTGTGTCTCCTGTCGCTGTTCCTGCAAACTGTGTGAACTTTTCAGCATGCTTGTATGAAGTAATACAAGTCATTTCATATCAACCTATGTCTCATGTGTTTTCCTCGCACCCAAGCACAAGACGCTATAGGAACTGTACACTATACATGACAGACGTCCCCGATATGTGCAATGGAGACAAGTCCGGAGACGCTGCCGCAGCTCCTGTGTAATCACCGACCAATGACCTCCTCAATGTGTGCGATGGAGACAATTCCAGACACACTGTCGGCAGCTCCTGTGTAATCACCAACCAATGATGTCCCAGATGTGCCTGATGGAGACAATTCCACCGACCAATGACGTCCCCGATATGTGCGATGGAAACAAGTCCAGAGACGCTGGTGCAGCTCCTGTGTAATCACCGACCAATGATGTCCCAGATGTGCCTGATGGAGACAATTCCAGACACACTGTCGGCAGCTCCTGTGTAATCACTGACCAATGACATCCCCGATATGTGTGATGGAGACAAGTCCAGACACACTGCCGCAGCTCCTGTGTAATCACCGACCAATGACCTCCTCGACGTGTGCGATGGAGACAATTCCAGACACACTGTCGGCAGCTCCTGTGTAATCACCAACCAATGATGTCCCAGATGTGCCCGATGGAGACAATTCCAGACACACTGTCGGCAGCTCCTGTGTAATCACCGACCAATGACGTCCTCAATGTGTTTGATGGAGACAAGTCCAGAGATGCTGCAGCCATGGGAGCAGGTTTAGGCCACACAGGGGCTCACAGTAGTGCGAGGAACATGTGGGCTGGGGGTGTTGTGTGAAATAACGGCTACGGGACACTGGAGAAATGGCCGCACCACAGGTGTAATCACGATGCTGAGGATTGTATATATTGTGCTGTGTATATACTATATTCCTCTAGGGGTCATATCTGGGGTGACAGGATTGTGGGGTTATACGGAGGCGCCTCTCATGTAGGTGACCCTGGCATATGGCCTGTCGCTGTCATGGTGGAGGATGGGGGTAACACTGGCAGCAGCTGCTGGAGATGAGGGATGACGGCTCCTGCGGAATGTCAGGAATCCTTCTTCTTCCGTCTCATCCTCTTTTATCTTTCTTTATACTTGAGGCCCTGCAGGACAAGGAAAGACAAAACCTTGTGCCCAGTGTGGGCCCCCCAGAACCTCGCGCCTGTGCCCCCATTACCTTTCCGGTCTCAACACTCCCTTACAGAAAAGACATTGAAGCTTCATTGGCGCAGAGCGTGCCCCTATATACACCAAACCCCCTATATACACCGTGCCTCTATACACAGCGACCCTCTATATACACCGTGCCCCATATACTACATGCCCTAATATACAGGGGCTTCTCCCAAAATTAGAATATCATCAAAAAGTGATTCTCCTATATTCTATAGAGTCATTACACACAGAGTGATCTATTCTATAGAGTCATTACACACAGAGTGATCTATTCTATAGAGACATTACACACAGAGTGATCTATTTTATAGAGTCATTACACACAGAGTGATCTATTCTATAGTCATTACACACAGAGTGATCTATTCTATAGAGTCATTACACACAGAGTGATCTATTCTATAGAGACATTACACACAGAGTGATCTATTCTATAGAGTCATTACACACAGAGTGATCTATTCTATAGAGTCATTACACACAGAGTGATCTATTCTATAGAGTCATTACACACAGAGTGATCTATTCTATAGAGTCATTACACACAGAGTGATCTATTCTATAGAGACATTACACACAGAGTGATCTATTCTATAGAGTCATTACACACAGAGTGATCTATTCTATAGACATTACACACAGAGTGATCTATTCTATAGAGACATTACACACAGAGGGATCTATTCTATAGAGTCATTACACACAGAGTGATCTATTCTATAGAGTCATTACACACAGAGTGATCTATTCTATAGAGACATTACACAGAGTGATCTATTCTATAGAGTCATTACACACAGAGTGATCTATTCTATAGAGCCATTACACACAGAGTGATCTATTCTATAGATACATTACACACAGAGTGATCTATTCTATAGAGTCATTACACACAGAGTGATCTATTCTATAGATACATTACACACAGAGTGATCTATTCTATAGAGACATTACACACAGAGTGATCTATTCTATAGACATTACACACAGAGTGATCTATTCTATAGAGTCATTACACACAGAGTGATCTATTCTATAGAGACATTACACACAGAGTGATCTATTCTATAGAGACATTACACACAGAGTGATCTATTCTATAGAGTCATTACACACAGAGTGATCTATTCTATAGGTCATTACACACAGAGTGATCTATTTCATAGAGTCATTACACACAGAGTGATCTATTCTATAGAGTCATTACACACAGAGTGATCTATTCTATAGTACATTACACACAGAGTGATCTATTCTATAGAGACATTACACACAGAGTGATCTATTCTATAGACATTACACACAGAGTGATCTATTCTATAGAGTCATTACACACAGAGTGATCTATTCTATAGAGCATTACACACAGAGTGATCTATTCTATAGAGACATTACACACAGAGTGATCTATTCTATAGAGCATTACACACAGAGTGATCTATTCTATAGAGACATTACACACAGAGTGATCTATTCTATAGAGTCATTACACACAGAGTGATCTATTCTATAGAGCATTACACACAGAGTGATCTATTCTATAGAGTCATTACACACAGAGTGATCTATTCTATAGAGTCATTACACACAGATGATCTATTCTATAGAGCATTACACACAGAGTGATCTATTCTATAGAGTCATTACACACAGAGTGATCTATTCTATAGAGTCATTACACACAAGTGATCTATTCTATAGAGTCATTACACACAGAGTGATCTATTCTATAGAGTCATTACACACAGAGTGATCTATTCTATAGAGCCATTACACACAGAGTGATCTATTCTATAGAGTCATTACACACAGAGTGATCTATTCTATAGAGTCATTACACACAGAGTGATCTATTCTATAGAGTCATTACACACAGAGTGATCTATTCTATAGAGTCATTACACACAGAGTGATCTATTCTATAGAGTCATTACACACAGAGTGATCTATTCTATAGAGTCATTACACACAGAGTGATCTATTCTATAGAGTCATTACACACAGAGTGATCTATTCTATAGAGTCATTACACACAGAGTGATCTATTCTATAGAGACATTACACACAGAGTGATCTATTCTATAGGAGTCATTACATTACACACAGAGTGATCTATTCTATAGGCATACACACAGAGTGATCTATTCTATAGAGTCATTACACACAGAGTGATCTATTCTATAGAGTCATTACACACAGATGATCTATTCTATAGAGTCATTACACACAGAGTGATCTATTCTTAGAGTCATTACACACAGAGTGATCTATTCTATAGAGTCATTACACACAGTGATCTATTCTATAGAGTCATTACACACAGATGATCTATTCATTAAAGTCATTATACACACAGAGTGATCTATTCTATAGAGCATTACACACAGTGAGTCGAACTCATTCTATATAGAGTCATTACACACAGAGTGATTATTCTATAGAGTCATTACACACAGAGTGATCTATTCTATAGAGACATTACACACAGAGTGATCTATTCTATAGAGACATTACACACAGAGTGATCTATTCTATAGAGTCATTACACACAGAGTGATCTATTCTATAGAGTCATTACACACAGAGTGATCTATTCTATAGACATTACACACAGAGTGATCTATTCTATAGAGTCATTTAACCACACAGTGATCTATTCTATAGAGTCATTACACACAGTGATCTATTCTATAGAGTCATTACACACAGAGTGATCTATTCTATAGAGCATTACACACAGAGTGATCTATTCTATAGAGTCATTACACACAAGTGATCTATTCTATAGAGTCATTACACACAAGTGATCTATTCTATAGAGCATTACACACAGAGTGATCTATTCTATAGAGACATTACACACAGTGATCTATTCTATAGAGACTTCACACAGAGTGATCTATTCTATAGAGCATTACCACAGTGATCTATTCTATAGAGTCATTACACACAGAGTGATCTATTCTATAGAGTCATTACACACAGAGTATCTATTCTATAGAGACATTACACACAAGTGATCTATTCTATAGAGTCATTACACACAGAGTGATCTATTCTATAGAGACATTACACACAGTGATCTATTCTATAGAGACATTACACACAGAGTGATCTATTCTATAGAGTCATTACACAAGAGTGATCTATTCTATAGAGTCATTACACACAGAGTGATCTATTCTATAAGTCATTACACACAGAGTGATCTATTCTATTAGACATTACACACAAGTGATCTATTCTATAGAGTCATTACACACAGTGATCTATCTATAGAGTCATTACACACAGAGTGATCTATTCTATAGAGTCATTACACACAGTGATCTTTCTATAGAGTCATTACACACAGTGATCTATTCTATAGAGATCATTACACACAGTGATCTATTCTATAGAGTCATTACACACAGAGTGATCTATTCTAAGAGTCATTACAACAGAGTGATCTATTCTATTTTTTTTTTTTTTTTTTTTTTTTTTTTTTTTTTTTTTTTTTTTTTTTTTTTTTTTTTTTTTTTTTTTTTTTTTTTTTTTTTTTTTTTTTTTTTTTTTTTTTTTTTTTTTTTTTCATTACACACGAGTGATCTATTCTATAGAGTCATTACACACAGAGTGATCTATTCTATAGCATTACACACAGAGTGATCTATTCTATAGAGTCATTACACACAGAGTGATCTATTCTATAGTCATTACACACAGAGTGATCTATTCTATAGAGACATTCACACAGAGTGATCTATTCTATAGAGACATTACACACAGAGTGATCTATTCTATAGAGACATTACACACAGAGTGATCTATTCTATAGAGTCATTACACACAGTGATCTATTCTATAGAGTACATTACACACGAGTGATCTATTCTATAGAGTCTTACACACAGAGTGATCTATTCTATAGAGTCATTACACACAGAGTGATCTATTCTATAGAGACATTACACACAGAGTGATCTATTCTATAGAGTCATTACACACAGAGTGATCTATTCTATAGAGACATTACACACAGAGTGATCTATTCTATAGAGTCATTACACACAGAGTGATCTATTCTATAGAGTCATTACACACAGTGATCTATTCTATAGAGTCATTACACACAGAGTGATCTATTCTATAGAGTTTTTTTTTTTTTTTTTTTTTTTTTTTTTTTTTTTTTTTTTCCCCCCCCCCCCCCCCCCCCCCCCCGAGTGATCTATTCTATAGAGTCATTACACACAGAGTGATCTATTCTATAGAGTCATTACACACAGAGTGATCTATTCTATAGAGTCATTACACACAGAGTGATCTATTCTATAGAGTCATTACACACAGAGTGATCTATTCTATAGAGTCATTACACACAGAGTGATCTATTCTATAGAGTCATTACACACAGAGTGATCTATTCTATAGAATCATTACACACAGAGTGATCTATTCTATAGTCATTACACACAGAGTGATCTATTCTATAGAGTCATTACACACAGAGTGATCTATTCTATAGAGTCATTACACACAGAGTGATCTATTCTATAGACATTACACACAGAGTGATCTATTCTATAGAGTCATTACACACAGAGTGATCTATTCTATAGTCATTACACACAGAGTGATCTATTCTATAGTCATTACACACAGAGTGATCTATTCCACGTGTTTATTTCTGATAATGTTGATGATTATGGCTTACAGCCAATGAAAGCCCAAAAGTCATTATCTCAGTAAATTAGATACTTTATAACACCAGCTGGAAAAATGATTGTAAAATCTGAAATGTGTGATCAGTAAATGCTCTCAATACTTGGTCGGGCTCCTTCTGCATCAATTACTGCATCAGTGCGGTGTGGCATGGAGGCGATCAGCCTGTGGCACTGCTGAGGGGTTATGGAAGCCCAGGTCGCTTTGATGGCAGCCTTCAGCTCGTCTGCATTGTGGGGTCTGGTCTCTCATCTTCCTCTTGACAATACTCCATAGATTCTCTATGGGGTGAAGGTCAGGCGAGTTTCCTACCAGTCAAGCACAGTGATACTGTTGTGTGTACACCAGGTATTGGTACTTTTAGCAGTGTGGACAGGGGCCAAGTCCTGCTGGAGAATGACATTTCCATCTCCAAAAAGCTTGTCAGCAGAGGGAAGCATGAAGCGCTCTAAAATGTCCTGGTAGACGGCTGCGCTGATTCAGCCGGGTGAGCCCTAGCAGTGCCACAGCTAATCGCCTCCATGCCACACCGCATTGATGCAGTAATTGATGCAGAAGGAGCCCAACCAAGTATTGAGGGCATTTACTGATCATACATTTCAGATTTTACAATCACTTTATAACACCAGCTTGAAAAATATCTAATTTACTGAGATAATGACTTTTGGGTTTTCAATGGCTGTAAGCCATAATCATCATTAACAGAAATAATCACGTGGAGTCACTTTTTGATGATATTCTAATATTGCAAGAAGCACCTTTACATCTTCCACCCTATACACACTGAACCCCCTATATACACCGTGCCTCTTGTACACCATGCACCTATATACACTGTTCCCTAACCCTCTATGACATGACCCCAATATACGCAGTGCTCCTATATGACATGGACCCTTTATACATGGTGCACCCTATATTACGTGGCCCCTATATACACAGTGCCCCTATATGACATGGCCCCTATATACACAGTGCCCCTATATGACATGGCCCCTATATACACAGTGCCCCTATAGGACATGGCCCCTATATACACAGTACCTCCTATATTACGTGGCCCCTATATACACAGTACCTCATATTACGTGGCCCCTATATACACAGTGCCCCCTATATTACATGGCCCATATATACATAATACCTCCTATATTACATGGCTCCTATATACACAGTGCCCCCTCCATGACGTGGCCCCTTCAGACCATGGCCCACAAACATGAACATAGATAGAAAATAGAATGAGCAAACACTGGGGCCCAAAACTGTCTAGATAGGACAGCACAGGAGAGAATACTGTCTGCAACACAGAAAAACCCTAGGAAAAATGCCAATACTTCTGAATCCAAAAATACTGAGACCACACGGTCTCGACCACCTATATCAGATCTCTGGTGAGAACATGCAGCTACCCAGCAGTCAAAAAATCACAAGAACTGAGCAAAAGAACAAATACAAAAAGAGAACAGAGACCAGCACAAGCCACCAATGGGGACCCGGCTGAACTCAAAAAGCAAGGCAGCAAAAACAAGGAAAATCAAACCACAGAAAAAAAACCCAGAAAGTAACATATCTGAATGATAGCAGGAGACAGCAGATAGCAAGCTGAATTCCAACCAAGACCAGGAAGTAACAATTAATCACCTGCGAGGATCATGGGAGGTCAGCTCACTTATATCAGGCCAGTCCGTCCCACCTAATAACCATTCATCAATTGCAGTTGGTGGACTTTTGCTGTTCAACATAGGTTCAATACCCTCAGCAACCACTAGATGGAGCCTCAGCTCCGAAGTCGTCTCCAACACATTCACAACAGATATCACCTCAACCAAACCGGAACTGCTGCAACCCACCAACCTGCTGTCTCCTTCCCCACCATCCTGTAGAATGTAAGCCCGAAAGGGCAGGGTCCTCTCCCCTCTGTATCAGTCTGTGATTGTTAGTTTGTTTACTGTAAGTGATATCTGTAATGTGTATGTAACCCCTTCTCATGTGCAGCACCATGGAATCAATGGTGCTATAGAAATAAATAATAATAATAATGTATACACAGAGCACATGCTACATATATGTATACACAGAGCACACACATACAGAAACGTGTATACACAGAGCACATACAGACACATGTATACACAGAGTACATGCTACATATGTGTATACACAGAGCACATACAGTACATACAGAAGTATTTATACACAGAGCACATACACACACATATACAGTGCACACACAAACATGTATACACAGAGCACATACATACAGACACATGTATACACAGAGCACATACAGACAGATGTATACACAGAGCACATACAGACACATGTATACACAGAGTACATGCTACATATGTGTATACACAGAGCACATACTACATATGTGTATACACAGAGCACATACAGACAGATGTATACACAGAGCACATATAGACACATGTATACACAGAGCACATGCTACATATAGGTATACTCAGAACACATACATACAGAAGTATTTATACACAGAGCACATACACACATATACAGTGCACACACAAACATGTATACACAGAGAACATACATACAGACACATGTATACACAGAGCACATACAGACAGATGTATACACAGAGCACATACAGACACATGTATACACAGAGTACATGCTACATATGTGTATACACAGAGCACATACTACATATGTGTATACACAGAGCACATACAGACAGATGTATACACAGAGCACATACAGACACATGTATACACAGAGTACATGCTACATATGTGTATACACAGAGCACATACTACATATGTGTATACACAGAGCACATACAGACACATGTATACACAGAGCACATACAGACACATGTATACACAGAGCACATGCTACATATAGGTATACTCAGAACACATACATACAGAAGTATTTATACACAGAGCACATACACACATATACAGTGCACACACAAACATGTATACACAGAGCACATACATACAGACACATGTATACACAGAGCATATACTACATATGTGTATACACAGAGCACATACATACAGACACATGTATACACAGAGCACATACAGACACATGTATACACAGAGTACATGCTACATATGTGTATACACAGAGCACATACTACATATATGTATACACAGAGCACATACACACATATACAGTGCACACACAAACATGTATACAGAGAACATACATACAGACACATGTATACACAGAGCATATACTACATATGTGTATACACAGAGCACATACATACAGACAGATGTATACACAGAGCACATACAGACAGATGTATACACAGAGCACATACAGACACATGTATACACAGAGTACATGCTACATATGTGTATACACAGAGCACATACTACATATATGTATACACAGAGCACATACAGACAGATGTATACACAGAGCACATACAGACACATGTATACACAGAGTACATGCTACATATGTGTATACACAGAGCACATACTACATATATGTATACACAGAACACATACAGACAGATGTATACACAGAGCACATACAGACACATGTATACACAGAGTACATGCTACATATGTGTATACACAGAGCACATACTACATATATGTATACACAGAGCACATACAGACAGATGTATACACAGAGCACATACAGACAGATGTATACACAGAGCACATACAGACACATGTATACACAGAGCACATGCTACATATATGTATACACAGAGCACATACAGACAGATGTATACACAGAGCACATACAGACACATGTATACACAGAGCACATGCTACATATAGGTATACTCAGAACACATACATACAGAAATATTTATACACAGAGCACATACACACATATACAGTGCACACACAAACATGTATACACAGAGAACATACATACAGACACATGTATACACAGAGCACATACAGACAGATGTATACACAGAGCACATACAGACACATGTATACACAGAGTACATGCTACATATGTGTATACACAGAGCACATACTACATATATGTATAC
The DNA here is from genome assembly GCA_033576555.1 of Oophaga sylvatica. Classification (NCBI taxonomy): domain Eukaryota; kingdom Metazoa; phylum Chordata; class Amphibia; order Anura; family Dendrobatidae; genus Oophaga; species Oophaga sylvatica. Next base: position 44,924,679 of record JARQOD010000010.1, on the reverse strand, counting down.
ACAGAGCACATACAGACAGATGTATACACAGAGCACATACAGACACATGTATACACAGAGCACATACAGACAGATGTATACACAGAGCACATGCTACATATAGGTATACTCAGAACACATACATACAGAAGTATTTATACACAGAGCACATACACACATATACAGTGCACACACAAACATGTATACACAGAGCACATACATACAGACACATGTATACACAGAGCATATACTACATATGTGTATACACAGAGCACATACATACAGACACATGTATACACAGAGCACATACAGACAGATGTATACACAGAGCACATACAGACAGATGTATACACAGAGCACATACAGACACATGTATACACAGAGCACATACAGACAGATGTATACACAGAGCACATACAGACACATGTATACACAGAGCACATACAGACACATGTATACACAGAGCACATGCTACATATATGTATACACAGAGCACATACATACAGACACATGTATACACAGAGCACATACTACATATATGTATACACAGAGCACATACAGACAGATGTATACACAGAGCACATACAGACAGATGTATACACAGAGCACATACAGACACATGTATACACAGAGCACATACAGACACATGTATACACAGAGCACATACAGACAGATGTATACACAGAGCACATACAGACACATGTATACACAGAGCACATGCTACATATATGTATACACAGAGCACATACAGACAGATGTATACACAGAGCACATACAGACACATGTATACACAGAGCACATGCTACATATATGTATACACAGAGCACATACAGACACATGTATACACAGAGCACATACAGACACATGTATACACAGAGCACATACAGACACATGTATACACAGAGCACATACATACAGACACATGTATACACAGAGCACATACAGACAGATGTATACACAGAGCACATACATACAGACACATGTATACACAGAGCACATACAGACACATGTATACACAGAGCACATACATACAGACACATGTATACACAGAGCACATACATACAGACACATGTATACACAGAGCACATACATACAGACACATGTATACACAGAGCACATACATACAGAAATATATTTATACAGAGCACATACACGCACTGTAACGCCGGTGTCTCTGCATCCCTTTCCCCGGCAGAGACACGGACACTCTCACCGCCACAGCCCTGCACCTTCCTCTCCTCCTGTAGTCCCTGACCTGTCTCCGGCACCCCTGCTCTCCACCTCCCTCACCCAGCAGAGACGCCGACATACTCATCACTGCGCCCTGTCCTCATCTTCCTGCGGCTGGCCGGGGTCTACGACCTGCTTTGCCTCTCCCGCCTTAAGGAGCAGCAGGATAAAATGCTTTCCTACTTACGGACAGTAACCACCCGTCTGGACGCTCTGACAATTCCGGCGGCCTCCGTGCCTACTCAAGCTGCGACTACCTCGGCCATGACCCAACAGTCTACCAGCTATGTGTCCAGTTCCGGACCCCATCTGTCTTCACCCCCACGCTACGCGGGAGACCCTGCCCTGTGACGGGAGTTTATTAACCAGTGCATGCTGCACTTTGAACTCCTGGCTCATCAGTTTGTCTTTGACTGGACCAAAGTGGCATTCACATGTCTCATCTCTAAGGTGAGGCACTGGGGTGGCTCAATCCCCAATGGGCGAGAGGGGACCCTCTTGTATCGAATCTTCAGTCCTTCCTAGATACCTTCAGGAAGGTTTTTGACAACCCCGGATGTGCGGCCTCCTCTTTTCTCCTTCTGCGTCAGGGAAACCTCACAGTTGACCAGTAAGCTATACGTTTCCGGACACTCTCGTCTGAACTCGCCTGGAATAATGAAGCCCTGGTGGCCACTATCTGAGAGGGCCTTTCTGGCCGAATCAAAGACGAGCTGGCCAGTCGCAACATACTCTCCTCACTGGATAACCTGGTGTCCTTGGCTACATGGATTGACATCATGTTCCTCAAGCGCTCCAATGAAGTGATCCATGAAAGAAGGCCCTTACGCCTGGGGCCTACCTTCCAGAGGATGGTCTGACACCAAGCCTGAGCCTCAGTATCCTCCCCAGAGTCCAGCCTATGTTACTCTCTGCTTTTCAGTCTACCATGGCTGCAAAGACGCGAACCAGTTCTGGACTGGAAGTCTGGAAAAGTACTCTGCTGGGATCAATTTTGTCACGAGAGTTGCCTTGCTCCTGTTTGTCCTGAACGATCTCCGACTTCTCCCACTAATTTGCCTGGTTTGCCTGCGACGTGTTGGACATATGTGGACATCTTTGACAAGAAAGAAGCTGAGACTTTGCCACCTCATAGACTGTATGACTGCCCGATTGACCTTCTGCCTGGCACATTTCCTCCACAAGGCCGAATCTATCACCTGTCACAGGCTGAGACTCGTGCTATGTCTGAGTACAGTATATCGAGAAGAACCTTGCTAGGGGGTTTATCCGGAAAACTTTCTCTCCGGCCTGAGCTGGGTTCTTCTTTGTGAAGAAGGACGGTTCTCTGCAACCCTGCATTGACTATTGGAGCCTTAACCAAATTATGGTTAAGAATAAGTATCCACTGCCTCTCATCTCCGAGGTGTTTGATCGCCTGAACGCTTCCAGAGTCTTCACGAAGCTGGACCTATGAGGGACTGTGAGACAGTGAGAGTATGTGTGTTGAATGGGGTGTACATTTCACCTAGATACTTTGCTGACTGGTATAAGGGAAATGTATGGCTTTGTAAACCTAGTGGTAGAGAAAGGTCACTACACCTTACATTCAGTACACACTTGCAGCTCAGGCCTGAAACCACTCAGCTGTTAATTAGGAGACCAGAAGTAGGTGTCTGCGAACACAGACAGAGAGCTCGCTTAGTCTGGACAGGGAGTCCAGGCACAAGAAGGAGTCTCCAGGAGTATGAGCTGTCTCAGTCTGGGTGCTCGATGTACCCCGGACACAGGAGTAGTCTCTGTGAGAATCCATGCGGATAGCTGCTGAATAGGAGGGGAGCTCTCTCAAGTCTGGACGTTGGATATGCCTTCAGACACAAGGAGGAGACTCTGTGAAACTCCATGCTGGTAACTACTGAACATATGTGTTGTTTTGGGGACAGGCTGTTAGAGTCTGGACCCGGATAGAGAGGGAAATCTATCTAAGTGTAGTAAGTGGCTGGACAAGCCCAGGGCTTATGTTTATGATTTGGTTTTGATTATGTTCTGTTTGCTGTGGACTTTAATAAAACTGGTTGCGGCCAGTTTTTACCAGAACTGCTGTCTGTGAATGAGCTGTTTCCGTGCCACTCCGTCTACCCGGACGGCGATCCCAGAGCTATATTCCCTGAAAAGCTTACAATTGGTGCTGGAATGTGCGTGCAGCACAGTGGCTTAGAGACAGCAATAAAGGAGAGAAGTCTGTTGAAGCAGCAGCAGAGAAAAAAAAAGTGTGTCAGAAAAAAACGTCTGATTGGAGCAGTCTTAAAGAGACAGTAGCCCTAATAGACTTTGCAAAGAAAAAAAAAAGTGTCTGCACAGCAAGGCTGAATTTTCTGTGGAAAAGACTGTGGAGTGTGTATGTCTTGAGTGAAGACTGCCGTTGTTGAGACAGAGAAGTCTGACAGCATGGATGACAGCATGGAGGCGCTGTTTGAACAAATGGCGCAAGTTAATGTGCAACATAAGACTGCCGTGGTTGAGACAGATAAGTCCGGCAGTATGGAGGAGCTCGTTGAGTACCTGGTCCAGGCCCAGCGGAGCATGCAGCAGAGCATGGAGCGGCAGCGCCTGCAGCACCAGCAGCGCATGCAGCAGGCCCAGCAGCAATTCCTGCAGCAGCAGCAGGAGAATAACCGGTTGTTTTTTGAGCAGGTTGCAGCACTACAAAAGACTTGCAGCGCATCGTCCCAAAGTAATGTTGCAAAGTCACCTGCATTGTCCGCTGTAAAGAAGGCGGTAAGACGGTCCCTGAAAAAGATGACACCTCGTGACGATGTGGAGGTATATCTCACTAGGTTTGAGGGACTGGCAGAGAAGGAGAATCTGCCCCTATCTGAATGGGCCATGATGATCGCACGCTATCTGATTGGAGAACCCCAAAGGGCCTATGCTGACCTGAGCGAGCAGGACAGCCAAGACTATGCCAAGCTGAAAGCGGAGATTCTTACCCGGCTGGGTGTTACGGTGACAGTCCGTGCCAGGGGAGTTCATGACTGGAGATGCAGTTGGGAGTCTGCAGTCAGCAAACCTGATTATGGAGTTGAAAAGGTGATAGTGGACCGCTACACCCAAGCACGTCCTCCTGAGGTACAGCCAGAGGTCGGACAAGGAGACCACCAGGACGCCAATCGTCTGGTCAGCCTGATGGAGAGGGCCTTCGCCACCAAAGACTGCCTCCGTGACCAGCCGTCTGAGAGGTCGTCACTTCAGAGTTCCTGGACGCCGAACTCTCCCGGTAAGAGCGTTACAGCTGTTGGGGTCGTGTGGGTGGGAGAGTGTGATGGACAGTGTTGGAGATGTCGTGAAATTGCAGCCAACTGTCCAATAGAGGGGGAGCTTATGTGTTGTGATGTTGGCGGATCCCTCTCTCCTGCGCAGAGCCTGTGTGTGTGTCCACCTCAGCCGAAGAGACTGGACCACAGGGGTCCCCGGTGGTTGTAAATGACTGCCCAGCACAGGCCCTCTTGGACTCAGAGAGTCCAGTGACTTCCGTATGGGACAGCCTGATTGATAGGGACTTTATCCCTGATAAACACCTGAGTGTGGTGTGCGTCCATGGAGACACCAAAGTCTACCCAGAGACTGTCGTGGACTTGATCCCCAAACGCGGGGAGGTTTCATGTGAAGTGGGGGTAGTGAAGAACCTGGTGCCCCCCGTCATATTGGGTAATGACTTTCCCCGGTCTAAGGATCTCTGGGGGAAAAATGTTTCTGATGGACAGTGTGATGAAGCTCCTATTGAGGGTGCGCAGTCCCGAGGGGCGGAACACAATGCTAGTGGGCCGTTAAACTTATGTGATAATGATGATGATGATGATGATGATGATAATGATAATGACCATGATAATGATGCTGATGCTGATAATGATAATGATGATGATCATGATAGTGATGATGATACTGATCATAATCATGATAATGATATTGATAATAATGATGACTGTGATAGTGATGAAATTCCTTTGCAGGTGATGTTGGAAGACGAGGATGGTGGTTCTCGGGAACCGAGTGTCCCTGACTTACCTGTGTCCTGTGACAATTTTGAGAGTGAGCAGTGGCGAGACCCCTCTCTTAAAACGGCCCAGGAAAATATAAATGTTCTAAATGAGGTTTCCCAAGAGCCTGGCTCTGAGGAGAGGTTTCCTCATGTTGCCATAAACACTCACCTGTTGTATAGGGACACTGAAGTCTAGGGAGAGGTCGTGAGCCAGCTCCTAGTACCTGAGCTATATGGAAGTATAGTGCTGGGGTTGTCACATAGTCACATACTTGAGGGACCACCTGAGGGAAACCAGGGACCAGATGGTGAAGTTAATGTTGTGGATGACATGTTAACTAAGGTTCCAGATCAAGATGTGAATGAAAATGAAGTGTATAACCCTGAAAGTGAGCAGGATGTGAATGAGAATGAATTGTATAACCCTGACAGTGAGCAGGATGTGAATGAAAATAAAGTGTATAACCCTGAAAGTGAGCCAGATGTGGCTGAGAAAAAGGGGTCAGACAGGGATAGTGGTAGTGATAGTGAATCATCTGATGACAATCAAGCAACCCGTGCAAATGAGGAAGGCATGGTAGCAGAGGAGGTTGAGAGTCCTGAGAGGAAGGCTGATGCTGACCTTGCAGTCGGACAGAAGATGGCATCTGAAGATGTTTTACAGTTGGCCGGTTCCCTGGCGAAGACTAAGGTGAAAGGAGGAGAGCTGAGCTTTAAAGGCAGGACTCTGAAACTGAACACAGCCCAAGTAGATGCTGTTGGAAATGTGAAGTTACCAAGGTATGGTGTGGATCTGTATCGTGCCAAGGACTCTGAGGGAGATGCTGCAGAGGTGGAAAAAGCCATAGAAGTGGTAGTCACCAAGCCAGATGCCTCATCAGAAGCTGAGGTCTCAAGTGAAGCTGTGAGGAACAAGACTGAAGATATGGGGACTGACTCTGTCCAGGAATCTGTTTCTGCCGAACACAGCGGCGTGGACGGGTTGTGGTTCGGATCAGTAGCTGCAACTCGTGAAGCTCAGGCTGGAAGTTCGGCGCCCGGAGCCCCAGCGGTGTTCCCGAGTGACACCAAGGATCTGGATAAGTCACAAGATGAGATTTTGAGACATCAGGCTGGCGTTGGTGAGCTCAAGCGCACTTTCATGGAGTCTACATCGGAGCCACGTCCCAACAAATGGGAAAAGCGATGTGTCACTCCGTTGCCGCTGCAGACACACGGGAGCTCAGATGGGATGCAGAACGTGGTGGAAGAGAAGAATCCGGCGGGTTCTGAGTATACAGATGCAGCTATCAAGGAGAACTTGAAAGCCGGAATAAATGGAAATATTGGAGACCATAATGATGTGACTGAAGAGGTAGAATGTAAGACTGACGGTAGGGCTTCTGAGCATGTTCTACCAGAAGAGCCTGAAGAAGGGGCCGAAGACATAAAAGACGTCCAACAGGTACCAGATGAATTGATGACTTCTCAGAAAAAACTCCAAACTGTGATGAAGGAGTGTGATGAAAGCCATGAGCATCTTCGTGAGAAGGTCAATGAAGTAAAAGGAAGGATACAGAGAATCTCTTCGTTGCAAGAGCAAATGCTGCTCAATAAGTCTAAGGCTCTATATAAGAATGCTGTTGTTACGGTAGAACATTACAATTCAGCTGGAGACTTAGCGGATGAATTATGTGTACTGCAAAAGAAAAACGATCAGCTCCTTCTACAGTCCCAATCATTTGAACAGTGTAGCTTAAAATGGTCAGAGACCATGGCAGTGGAGCTTAAGGTCTGCAAAATAGACTTTATGAGTCAACCGATATTCAAGAAAATAGATGTGCTAAAGAGGGTTCAAGGGGAACTAGAGAAAAGTGAAAAACCCCCTATACCTTCTGTGATAGTTGGTGACACATGGTCAGTGCACCAGGGACAGGAGGTACGTGAGTTTCTGAGGAAGAGTCAGCAGAAGTGTTCTGATGTGCCGGGTCGTACTTCTCTGGCCAGGCACTATATCGAAACTGAGCCCGGCCCTAAGGTCAAGATGAAACCGTGCAGGATACCCGAGGCCCACAGAGAGCATAGGCCTGGGAGGGTACAGGGTAGTGCAGATGCTTCAGATGAAGAGAAAGCTGATGTTGGCTATGGCTCAGGTGAAGATACAGATGACAGTAGTGAAGATGAAGCTGATGAGGGCCATGACTGGTCCAGAGTTCACTGTCTCTTTTGGATTGTTGACCAGCCCTCCGGTCTGGAGAAGAGGGGGGGGATATGTGAGACAGTGAGAGTATGTGTGTTGAATGGGGTGTACATTTCACCTAGATACTTTGCTGACTGGTATAAGGGAAATGTATGGCTTTGTAAACCTAGTGGTAGAGAAAGGTCACTACACCTTACATTCAGTACACACTTGCAGCTCAGGCCTGAAACCACTCAGCTGTTAATTAGGAGACCAGAAGTAGGTGTCTGCGAACACAGACAGAGAGCTCGCTTAGTCTGGACAGGAGTCCAGGCACAGAAGGAGTCTGTTGTGAATGGGTTTGAGATGAGTTCTGAGCAGAGGCTCCCTCTGGTGGTTACAAGCGGTGCTAGTCTGTCCAGTGAAGATTGTGAGGACTGGGAATCAGGTGTTACTGATTGGTCTTATATAAGGGAGTCACCTTCCCATCAGGGTTGCCGGTGATCAATTGTTCTGGTCTGAATCCTTCATTCCTGTTTCCCTTGTAGCCTGCTGTGTCGTGTCTGCATCTCCTGCTAACAGATAAGTCATTTTCTTCTTTTGTGTTTGTGCTATATTTTTGCATTTTGTCCTGCACTTCTGTGGGGGCCTTCAGGGTCCCCTCCGGGGGCTTTTGCCCTCTCAGTTTAGTTCAGCCACTGTTGTTTGTACTTTTGCTTTTTCCAGTTTTTTCAGTGGCTGCTGTTTTGATTTTGTTACACCAGAGAACTAATTTAGGTGGTAGAGGTCGTGTGATCTCAGGTGTTTTTGAAATTAGTAGAGTTGGTGTTTTTCAGGGTTTTCTGGGATTGCAGTAAGTACCCTTCCTGTCCTTTTCTATTTAGTTAGTTTGGGCCCCAACGTTTGCTCATACTATTTTCTGTCTGTGTCAGTATTTCTTCTTGTCTAACCGCCATTACATGTTTGGGGGCTTTCTATTATCTTTGGGGTTCTGCTCCGGGGCAGATAGCTTTCCTATATCTATCTTTAGGTATAGTTAGTTTCTCAGGCTGTGACGAGGCGTCTAGGACCAACGTAGGAACGCTCCACGGCTGCCTCTAGTTGTGGTGGTTAGTCAGGGTACTGCAATCTCATAGATTCCAACTGCTCTGGTGTATTGCCTTTTTTACCTGCACTCCTCAGCTACCGAAACATAACAGTATCACCGGCCTAAAAAATTGAAAATTGTATGGTACTCACAGAAGGGAAAAAATATTGTGAAAGAAAAAAGGTTGTCAGAGTTGTCAGAGATATTTTTCTGTTTGTTGCATTTTTTTTCCCTCTGTATCTCTGGGTGCTGGGGAGGATTTTTTCTCTCAATGGAGTTTGCACAGTTGTCTAGCCGTGTGGATCAGCTTGCCACTGAGGTTCAGAGTATTGCTGCATATCTTGCTAGGTTGCCTGTTGTGGAACCTAGGATTCCCATGCCAGATTTGTTTTTAGGGGATCGAGCTAAGTTTCAGAATTTCAAAAATAATTGTAAATTGTTTTTTGCCTTAAAACCTAAGTCCTCAGGGAACGCAGCGCAGCAGGTTCAAATTATCATCTCTCTCCTGCGCGGCGATCCTCAGGATTGGGCTTTTTCCCTGACACCTGGGGATCCTGTTTTGAGTGATGTTGATGCATTTTTTCAGGCTTTGGGGTTATTGTACGATGAGCCTAATGTCACTGATCAAGCTGAAAAAGCCTTGTTGGCATTAAGTCAGGGGCTTGATGACGCTGAGTTATACTGTCAGAGATTCCGTAGGTGGGCAGTCCTGACCAAGTGGAATGACGACGCTTTGGCAGCCCTTTTCCGGAAGGGTCTGTCTGATAATGTAAAGGATGTTATGGTGGGATTCCCTGTCCCCTCTGGTCTCAATGATTCTATGTCATTAGCGATTCAAATTGACAGACGTTTGCGTGAGCGGAGAAGTATGCGTGGAATGGTGTTGCCTTGTGAACCAGCTTCTGAACCCATGCAGTGTGATAGAGTGGTGTCTGGGGCACAGCGTCATGAGTTTCGAAAGCGCAATGGGTTATGTTTCTACTGTGGTGATGCCTCTCATGTTATTTCAGTCTGCCCTAAGCGGGGAAGATTTGTATCTTTGTACCGTGTTAGCCAGTAGATAGAAAAATATTTAGACTTGAGAGTCCTCAGTGGTTGATACCTTTTAATGGCTAACTGAAAAGATGGTAACAAATTGCAAGCTTTCGAGACTACTCCGGTCTCTTCATCAGGCAAAGACTAAAACTAAGCGGGGAAGACGTTTTGCACGCTCAGTTGTCTTGGGTAGTGTTCAGACTAAGTTTTTATTAACTGTCACTCTGATATGCTCTCTGTCCTCATTTTCTGCTCAGGCTTTCGTTGATTCTGGAGCAGCTATTAACCTGATGGATTATAATTTTGCTAAACGTTGTGGGTTTCCCTTGATACCCCTACAGAAGTCTATTCCCTTCTGGGGATCGATTCTACCCCTTTGGCTGAGAATAAACCCCAGTTTTCTACTCAGGTGATAATGAGGGTTGAACCTGATCACCAGGAGTGCTGCAAATTTTTGGTTCTGTATAATCTGCATGACATTATCGTACTGGGTTTTCCTTGGTTACAGTCTCATAATCCTGTTTTGGATTGGAAATCTGTGTCTGTAACCAGTTGGGGCTGCCAATGTGTTAATACCAACACTCCTGTTTTTTCTGCCTCCCCCCAGGCTCAGGATGTTCCTGACTTTTTGATTGATTTTTCTGATGTGTTTAGCGAAAGTAAATCTGCATCCTTGCCTCCCCATAGGAGCTATGACTGCGCTATTGAATTAGTGCCGGGTAGTAAATTCCCTAAAGGTCGCCTTTTTAACTTGTCTGTACCTGAACATGACGCTATGCGGTCTTATATCAAGGAATCATTGGAGAAGGGTCATATCAGACCATCCTCTTCACCCTTAGGTGCCGGTTTTTTCTTTGTGGCCAAAAAGGATGGTTCATTAAGGCCGTGTATTGATTATCGTCTCTTGAACAATATTACTGTGAAATATCAATACCCGTTACCCTTGATTTCTGACCTGTTTTCCAGGGTGAAAAACGCTACTTGGTTTACCAAGCTTGACCTCAGGGGGGCGTATAACCTTATTCGCATTAAGCACGGGGATGAATGGAAGACGGCATTCAATACCCCTGAAGGGCATTTTGAGTACCTGGTGATGCCCTTTGGGCTCACTAATGCTCCTTCTGTCTTCCAGTCCTTCATGAATGACATTTTCAGGGATTTTGTGGACAAATTTCTGATTGTTTATTTGGATGATATCTTGATTTTTTCTAATGACTGGGACTCTCATGTGAAACATGTTCGAACTGTATTCCAGATTTTGAGAGAGAATGCTCTGTATGTGAAGGGATCAAAGTGTCTTTTTGGCGTACAGAGGATCTCATTTCTGGGATTCATTTTGTCCCCATCTGTTATTGAAATGGACCCGGTCAAGGTTCAGGCCATCTGTGATTGGGTCCAACCTACTTCATTAAAGGCTCTTCAGAGATTTTTGGGTTTTGCCAATTTTTATCGTAAATTTATTGGTAATTTCTCGGTTATTGTTAAACCATTAACTGATTTGACCAGAAAGGGTTCTGATGTGGTGAATTGGCCTCCTGAGGCAGTCTCTGCATTTCAGGAACTTAAGCAGAGATTCACTTCTGCTCCTGTTCTACGGCAGCCTGATGTTTCTCTGCCATTTCAGGTGGAGGTTGATGCCTCTGAAATTGGGGCAGGTGCTGTTTTGTCCCAAAAAGATCCAGAGACCTCTAAAAGTAACCCTTGTGCCTTTTTCTCTCGAAAATTTTCTCCTACTGAACGTAATTATGACATGGGTAATCGGGAGTTATTGGCCATGAAGTGGGCTTTTGAAGAGTGGAGACATTGGCTGGAGGGAGCCAAACATCAGGTGGTGGTCCTTACGGACCATAAGAATCTGGTCTATCTGGAATCTGCCAAGCGACTCAATCCTAGACAGGCCAGGTGGGCCTTGTTTTTCACACGTTTTAATTTTGTGGTTTCCTTTCTTCCTGGCACTAAGAATGTTAAGGCGGATGCCCTCTCGAGGAGTTTCCTTGCAGACTCTCCTGAGTTATCTGATCCTTCTGTTATTTTGAAAGAGGGTGTAGTTCTTTCCGCCATCTCGCCCAATTTGAGACTTGCTCTGGAGGGGTGTCAGGAGGATAGGCCCGAGCGCTGCCCTGTTGGAAAATTGTTTGTCCCGGACCAGTGGAAAAAGAGTGTGATGTCTGAGATTCATTGTTCCGCATTGGCTGGGCATCCCGGAATTTTTGGTACCAGAGACTTGGTTAGTCGGTCCTTTTGGTGGCCTACCTTGTCTCGTGATGTCAGGGAATTTGTGCAGTCCTGCGGGACTTGCTCTCGCTCCAAGCCTTGCTCTCGCTCTAGTGGTTTGTTGATGCCATTGCCTGTGCCCAAGAGACCATGGACCCATATCGCTATGGATTTCATTTCCGACCTTCCTGTTTCTCAGAGAATGACCACCATCTGGGTAATTTGTGATAGGTTTTCCAAAATGATACATCTTGTGCCATTACCTAAGTTGCCTTCCTCCTCTGAATTGGTGCCGTTGTTCCTTCAGCACGTGGTTCGTTTACACGGCATTCCTGAGAACATTGTGTCTGACAGAGGAGTCCAGTTTGTTTCCAGATTTTGGAGGACTTTTTGTTCTAAACTGGGTGTTCAATTGTCTTTCTCCTCGGCATTTCATCCTCAGACCAATGGTCAAACTGAGAGAACAAACCAGACATTGGAGACTTATCTAAGATGCTTTGTGTCTGCTGATCAGGATGACTGGGTCTCTTTTTTGCCTTTGGCTGAGTTTGCTCTTAATAATAGGGCTAGCTCTGCCACTTTGATGTCTCCATTTTTTTGTAATTCTGGGTTTCACCCTCGATTTTCTTCAGGACAGACGGAGGCTTCTGTCTGTCCAGGTGTTGACTCTGTTGTGGAGCGTATGCAACAGATTTGGGACCAGGTAGTGGAGAGGTTGTCCCTCTCTCAGGAGAGGGCCCAGCGGTTTGCTAACCGGCATAGGACTGATGGTCCTCGGTTTAAAGTGGGGGACTTGGTCTGGTTGTCCTCAAAGAATATTCCTATGAGAGTAGCATCTCCTAAATTTAAGCCTAGGTTCATTGGACCTTATAAGATCATGGAGATTATTAATCCTGTTTCTTTTCGTTTGCTTCTTCCAGGGACATTTAAGATCCATAACGTGTTCCACAAGTCCTTGTTGAAGAGGTTTGTTGAGCCAGTGGTTCCTGCTGCTGTGCCTCCTGACCCTGTTTTGGTTGAGGGCAATCTGGAGTATGTGGTTGAGAAAATATTAGATTCTCGTTTTTCTAGACGGAAACTCCAGTATTTGGTTAAATGGAGAGGTTATGGTCAGGAAGACAATTCTTGGGTGTTTGCTTCGGACATCCATGCTAGGAGACTTATCCGTGCGTATCATAGAACTCATCCTGACCGACCTGGTTGCTCAAATGAGGGTTCGGTGACCCCTCCTCAAGGGGGGGGTACTGTTGTGAATGGGTTTGAGATGAGTTCTGAGCAGAGGCTCCCTCTGGTGGTTACAAGCGGTGCTAGTCTGTCCAGTGAAGATTGTGAGGACTGGGAATCAGGTGTTACTGATTGGTCTTATATAAGGGAGTCACCTTCCCATCAGGGTTGCCGGTGATCAATTGTTCTGGTCTGAATCCTTCATTCCTGTTTCCCTTGTAGCCTGCTGTGTCGTGTCTGCATCTCCTGCTAACAGATAAGTAATTTTTTCTTCTTTTGTGTTTGTGCTATATTTTTGCATTTTGTCCTGCACTTCTGTGGGGGCCTTCAGGGTCCCCTCCGGGGGCTTTTGCCCTCTCAGTTTAGTTCAGCCACTGATGTTTGTACTTTTGCTTTTTCCAGTTTTTTCAGTGGCTGCTGTTTTGATTTTGTTACACCAGAGAACTAATTTAGGTGGAAGAGGTCGTGTGATCTCAGGTGTTTTTGAAATTAGTAGAGTTGGTGCCTTTCAGGGTTTTCTGGGATTGCAGTAAGTACCCTTCCTATCCTTTTCTCTTTAGTTAGTTTGGGCCCCAGCGTTTGCTCATACTATTTTCTTTCTGTGTCAGTATTTCATCTTGTCTAACCGCCATTACATGTTTGGGGGCTTTCTATTATCTTTGGGGTTCTGCTCCGGGGCAGATAGCTTTCCTATTTCTATCTTTAGGTGTAGTTAGTTTCTCAGGCTGTGACGAGGCGTCTAGGACCAACGTAGGAACGCTCCATGGCTGCCTCTAGTTGTGGTGGTTAGTCAGGGTACTGCAATCTCATAGATTCCAACTGCTCTGGTGTATTGCCTTTTTTACCTGCACTCCTCAGCTACCGAAACATAACAGGAGTCTCCAGGAGTATGAGCTGTCTCAGTCTGGGTGCTCGATGTACCCCGGACACAGGAGTAGTCTCTGTGAGAATCCATGCGGATAGCTGCTGAATAGGAGGGGAGCTCTCTCAAGTCTGGACGTTGGATATGCCTTCAGACACAAGGAGGAGACTCTGTGAAACTCCATGCTGGTAACTACTGAACATATGTGTTGTTTTGGGGACAGGCTGTTAGAGTCTGGACCCGGATAGAGAGGGAAATCTATCTAAGTGTAGTAAGTGGCTGGACAAGCCCAGGTCTTATGTTTATGATTTGGTTTTGATTATGTTCTGTTTGTGTCATGTGTGCATTGCCACGGAGATCGTCGCGGTTGCACATTTTGACTTCTCACAGCTGATCTGCTGTTTCTTTGTGTTTGGCAGCTAGGGAGTTAATTCTGTCTGTGCTCGGTGCTGGGACTGGGTGCAGTTTCTCCCGGCTGCAATTGATTATTTGTTGATTGGTTTCCTTTAAATTCCTGGTTGTCTGTGTCAGGAGTCGAACCCAGTACCTCTTGTCTACTGGCCAGCAGCTCTACCATCTGAGCTATTCTGCTGGCTGCAAAGTTCCTTGCTGAACCCTGATACCATTGACTGTTCTTCCTGATTAGCTACACCTAGTGCTCTTTTGATTGGGCCTCTGATTGCCAATTACACACCCTATATAAACCTGGCCCTGTGGGTGTGTCATTGCGAGATTATTGAGCTCCAAGCCTTTAGTCAAGCGTTTCCTGCTGATCCATTGCTACAAACACTGCTCTCCTGTGAACCGACCTCGGCCTGCCTTCTGACTACGCTCTCCGCCTGATCCATTGCTACAAACACTGCTCTCCTGTGAACCGACCTCGGCCTGCCTTCTGACTACGCTCTCCGCCTGATCCATTGCTACAAACACTGCTCTCCTGTGTACCGACCTCCGGCTGCCACCTGACTACGTTATCTGCCTGCTCCTCTGTTACCGAACTGCCTTTCCTGTGTACCGACCTCCGGCTGCCACCTGACTACGTTATCCGCCTGATCCATTGCTACCAACACTGCTTTCCTGTGTACCGACCTCCGGCTGCCATCTGACTACGCTACCTGCCTCTGCTTCCCCTAGTGTTTGCAGTAACATCGGCTCCAACCCAGACGGGATCTTGACAGTCTGCTTGGGGAGTTGCCAGTGAAACCTTCATGCAGACCACAGATAGGAATGAATCTGTATAGACTTTAGTTGTGAGCTCCTTAGTTGTTCTAAGCTCAACTTGGTTAGAGTTTATTTCCCAGACCATTTATGTTCCTTTGGTGTTTGAGTGTGTATGCAAGCGAGTGTTATCCTGTCTGTCTTATATGTCTAATCTGTGTATTTAGCTGAGATCAGCCCATATCCCTTTGGTGGTAGTCAGGATCCTTCTTAGGACTGATTACAGGGTTCAGGGTCTGATAGGAGACAGGGTTAGGTTGGAGACTTGGACCTCTGAACCATTATCAGTACCTCCAAGGTGAGGGATTAGTTAGGACCCCAGTTTAGGGTCAGGTTAGATCCCGGTCCACCTCTTTCCTGTTTCAGCTCATCAAGTCCTCAAGATTAACCCTGAGTTCAGCAGATATCGTGTCAGGTAAATCTATTCTATACTTACATGCTGATGTTGCTATACTAGTTGTTGTATAGAGTGTTGTTCCTGTATTAATAGTTTACTGACATTGTATACATATCATTAGACAGCGTGACAGTTTGCTGTGGACTTTAATAAAACTGGTTGCGGACAGTTTTTACCAGAACTGCTGTCTGTGAATGAGCTGTTTCCGTGCCACTCCGTCTACCTGGACGGCGATCCCAGAGCTATATCCCCTGAAAAGCTTACAGGGACATACAACCTAATTCGGATTCGCAAGGGGGACAAATGGAAGACGGCCTTTAACTCCTGCGATGGCCATTGCGAGTAACGTGTTATGCCGTCTGGACTCTAATCCGCCAGCTGTCTTCCAAGAACTGGTACACATCTTCTCGGACATGTGCGTTGTACTATATCTCGACGACATCTTGGTATTCTCTCCAAATCTGCCAGGACCCAGGAGGGACGTTCGCCAGGTTTTGCTAAGGTTAAGAACTAACCGTCAATACGATAAATATGAAAAAATGTATCTTCGAGCAGATCTAGCGAGCTATGTCGGACAGAAGAAGATGGCTCTCATCATTTCTTGACATTATTGTTGGCCGACTCTGCATAACGACATTGCGGATTTCGCCTCTGCCTGCCCCTCTTGTGCCCGGAACAAGACCCCGAAACAGCTTGTCTCCGGTCGTCTACTTCCTTTGCCTGTATCTTCGGCACCCTGGCAACATATTGGAATGGACTTCATCGCCGATCTCCCACGGTTGGCTGGGTGTACTGTTATATGGGTGGTTGTGCATCGATTTTTCAAGATGGCCCATTTCATTCCTCTCTCTGGTCTGGTGAGGGGGCATCGTACTGTGTGTAGACGGCACTGGGGGGAGTCATATACGGGGGCTTTCCATTGAAGTATATGTTCCCCCAGGTGTACTCCCAGCATAAATGCCTGATGTAATGGTAACTCGGTCATAAACATGAACTGCCGGATTGCGATAGCGCTTCTCTCTTATTCCCTCTTATCATGTGACAGCCGTCACTCCATGACTACGATCTCACCACCATTCATTCCCCCACACTCATCATGGCGACTCCATAGATTCAGGTCTACGTCCAGTCTGGTCACTTTTGACTCCTTACTGACAGCTGCTTCTCGTAGATACCAGAGGACAATAGCTGTTCATGAACAAGCAGACGGCTGATGACATCACACTCTGCACAGTGATGTAATGACACTGGGCGGAGCTGTCGCTCTAATGCATAGGTCTCATGTCCTTGGTGAGCGGCAGCTTCGTCTCTGTGTATCAGTGTAGTGAGAGCCCTGAGTTGTCTCCTATATACGAGCTCAGCAGCTGCCGGCCTCTTATCTCCAGTATCTGTGCCGGACACTTACTGTGCTCCATCTGGCGCTGCTCCAGCGCGTGTTCCAGGGATTACGATCCAGCCAGTGGCCTTATATGGGCCGGGGCAGCGCCTTCTGGAACAGTCTCAGTCTGGTGCCAAGCTTTAAGCCAAGAGATGAGAAGATCAGGAGTCTCCTCTCTGTTAAAGGGACGGTGACAAGAAGACAGGGAATTAAATAATCATTTCTATACCTTAGAATAAGGCCGGTGTCACACTTGCAACTGCAATGTGAGAAACTTGCGCGCGTCTCTCGCCTTAATACCCGGCACTGCCACCGGCACTCGGACCGGAGCGTTCAGCTGCATAGAAATACCTGCACACTCCAGTCCCAAGTGCCGGTGGCAGTGCCGTGTATTGAGGCGAGAGACATGTGCGAGTTTCTCACATTGCAGTTGCAAGTGTGACACCGGCCTAAGGCACAAAGCCCACAGGAGCCAACACACCTAGAGACGGATATGTCATGTGTGCATTGCCACGAAGATCGTCGCGGTTGCACATTTTGACTTCTCACAGCTGAGTTGCTGTTTCTTTGTGTTTGGCAGCTAGGGAGTTAATTCTGTCTGTGCTCGGTGCTGGGACTGGGTGCAGTTTCTCCCGGCTGCAATTGATTATTTGTTGATTGGTTTCCTTTAAATTCCTGGTTGTCTGCTTTGGGAGTTGCCAGTGAGATCCTTCATGCAGACCACAGATAGGAATGAATCTGTATAGACTTTAGTTGTGAGCTCCTTAGTTGTTCTAAGCTCAACTTGGTTAGAGTTTATTTCCCAGACCATTTATGTTCCTTTGGTGTTTGAGTGTGTATGCAAGCGAGTGTTATCCTGTCTGTCTTATATGTCTAATCTGTGTATTTAGCTGAGATCAGCCCATATCCCTTTGGTGGTAATCAGGATCCTTCTTAGGACTGATTACAGGGTTCAGGGTCTGACAGGAGACAGGGTTAAGGGTATGCCACACTAAACAACATCGCTAACGGGATCGCTAAAAAACGTCACTATTTAGCGATCCCATTAGCGATGTTGTGTGCGGCAGCTGCCAGCGACGAGCTTCCTGCTGTGATCTCGCTCGTCGCTGGAATCGTTCCGGACCCTATTTTCGTCGCTGGCGCCCCGCTGGGTAAGTATCTAATCGCTGTGTGGCACCTTTTCTTAGCGATTTAGCGGTACTTTTGTACCGCTAAAGTCGTTAAGGAGATCGCTAACCGCGATAGCGTCCTAATGACATCGCTAAAATAGGTAGCCACTAGCGATATAGAAACAATCCCGCTAGCGATCTCATTAGTATGCGACGCTAATGAGATCGCTAGCGGGATTGTCTAGTGTGGCAGTACCTTTAGGCTGGAGACTTGGACCTCTGAACCATTATCAGTACCTCCAAGGTGAGGGATTAGTTAGGACCCCAGTGTAGGGTCAGGTTAGACCCCGGTCCTCCTCTTTCCTGTTTCAGCTCATCAAGTCCTCAAGATTAACCCTGAGTTCAGCAGATATCGTGTCAGGTAAATCTATTCTATACTTACATGCTGATGTTGCTATACTAGTTGTTGTATAGAGTGTTGTTCCTGTATAAATAGTTTACTGACATCGTACACATATCATTAGACAGCGTGACATTTTCACTGGCCATAAAAATTATCTCCAGTTACCATGGATCCAGTAGCCCAGCTGGCTCTGCAGTTGCAGGGATTATCCATGGAGCTGACGGACATTAAGTCCAAAGTTTTGTCTCCCTCGGAGCAAACCAGATTTGAACCTAAAGTAGCTCTCCCGGACAGGTTCACTGGTGGGCGAGACAAATTTTTCACCTTCCGGGAGGCATGTAAATTGTATTTTCGGCTTCGGCCTCGATCATCAGGGAGTGAAGAGCAGAGAGTGGGAATTGTTATTTCGCTCCTACAAGGGGACCCTCAATCCTGGGCCTTCTCCCTTCCTCCGGGATCCCCGGCTCTACAGTCAGTAGATCGATTTTTTACTGCCCTGGGTTTGGTATATGATGACCCAGATCGGGTCTCTCTTGCTGAGACAAAATTACGTAAGATACAGCAGGGAGATCGTCCGGCGGAGGAATTTGCTTCTGAGTTCCGTAGATGGGCCACAGATACTCAGTGGAATGACCCAGCTCTTAGGAGCCAGTTTTGTCATGGGCTTTCTGACAAATTAAAGGACGTTTTGGCTCAGTATGATTCTCCTCCATCACTGGAGGCTGCTGTGGCCCTAGCTATCCGTACTGATAGACGGCTCCGGGAGAGGTGCGAGGTAACTCCGCCCCCTGTTGTTACTCCACCTACTACTAAAGTCCCTTATGTTGAGGTTCCCCTTGTCTGTTCGGAGGAGCCTATGCAGTTGGGAGGGACATCTCTTCGTAGTAGGGGATTGGCGGCATGCCGCAGGACTAGAAGATGTTTTTTCTGCGGGAAAGAGGGACATTTTGTTGGAGAATGTCCATCCCGTGCCTTGTTGAGCCAAAAGTCGCCGGAAAACTGTTAATCCCAGGTTGTGTGGTGGACAACAACCTGGGAGTATGTATTTCATCCGCCGGTTCTTCTCAGTTCCTTGTACCAGTGGAGGTGGTGGTTGGTACTAGAGTGAAGAGATTGTCTGTTCTTCTGGATAGTGGTTCTGGGGCTAATCTGGTTGACGCTCAGTTTGCTCAGGCTCAAGGTATGCATCTGAGTGTATTGGTCAAACCGATCCCTATTTTCTCCATTGACGCCAGGCCTCTCGGCCAAGGTAGCTTTGTTCATGAGGTTCATAACATTGACCTTCAAGTAGGGGCAATACATAGGGAACAATTATCTTGTTATGTGTTGGAGGGTCTACCTACTCCCATTGTGTTGGGACTTCCTTGGCTGGTTAAACATAACCCTGTGATTAATTGGCAGTCCAGAGAGATAAGCCAATGGGGTGAGTTTTGCGAAAGTAACTGCATGAACACAGTCATCAGTGCGGTCGTGCCTAGTACTTTGCCTCCTTTTTTGGAGGACTTTGGGGATGTGTTCTCTGAGGAGGGGTGTCAGGAGTTGCCTCCTCATCGCGTGTATGACTGCTCTATTAATTTACTTCCTGATGCTAAGTTACCTAAAGCTAGGTTATATAACCTTTCTGGTCCTGAGAGGCAGGCTATGAAAGATTATATTTCGGAAAGTCTGGCCAAAGGGCATATTAGACCTTCATCTTCCCCAGTGGCCGCGGGGTTCTTCTTTGTGAAGAAAAAAGATGGAGGCCTACGCCCTTGCTTGGATTTCCGCGAACTTAATCGGATTACTGTTCGAGATCCGTATCCACTCCCTCTGATTCCTGATCTCTTCAATCAAATTGTTGGCGCCAAATGGTTCTCTAAATTGGATCTCAGGGGGGCGTATAATCTGATTAGGATAAAAGAGGGGGATGAGTGGAAAACGGCGTTTAACACGCCGGAGGGACATTATGAAAACCTGGTCATGCCTTTTGGTCTGACTACTGCACCAGCAGTATTCCAACATTTTGTTAATGACATTTTTCGTCATCTGGTGGGGCTGTTTGTGGTCGTATATTTGGATGACATTTTAATTTACTCACCAGATCTTGTGTCTCACCAGGAGCATGTGAGACAGGTGTTGCAGATCTTGCGAGACAATAAACTATACGCCAAACTGGAAAAGTGTGTATTCGCCGTACAGGAACTTCAGTTTTTGGGTTTCTTGGTGTCAGCCTCCGGTTTCCGTATGGACCCTGAAAAGGTGAGAGCAGTGCTTGAATGGGATCAGCCAGGGGATCTTAAGGCTCTGCAGCGTTTTCTGGGGTTTGCTAACTACTACCGGAAATTTATTTGTAATTTCTCATCTGTCGTCAAACCTCTCACTGACATGACAAGAAAAGGGACGGATTTTTCTAAATGGTCGGACAAAGCTTGCCAAGCCTTTTCCTCTTTGAAGAAATGTTTTGCTTCGGCACCCGTTCTCATCCAACCAGATGCATCACAGCCGTTCGTTGTGGAGGTGGACGCGTCTGACGTAGGGGTGGGTGCTATATTGTCCCAGGGTCCGTCCCCTGGTAAAATGGCATCCGTGCGCTTTCTTTTCTAAGAAATTGTCGTCCGCCGAAAGGAATTATGATGTCGGCAATAGGGAACTTTTGGCCATTAAATTGGCTTTTGAAGAATGGCGTCACTTTTTGGAGGGGGCAGTCCACCCGGTCACCGTTATTACTGATCACAAGAACCTGCTGTATTTAGAATCCGCTAAGCGTCTGAATTCCAGACAAGCTCGATGGTCGTTGTTTTTTACCAGGTTTAATTTTGTCGTCACTTATCGCCCGGGGTCTAAGAATGTAAAGGCTGATGCCTTGTCTCGCAGTTTCCCAGGGGCCGGGAAAATGGATGACCCGATTCCTATCCTTCAGGAGGGGGTGGTAGTGTCGGCTGTATTTTCTGAGCTTGAGGAGGAGGTGTTAGAGGCTCAGGGGGACGCCCCTGCAGGACCTCCAGGGAGACTGTTTGTCCCAAATCTGTTGAGACAAAAGGTTATTGAGGCACATCATAATTCTGCTTTACCAGGACACCCAGGGAGTAAGGCTACTTTAGATCTCCTTTCTCGCCGATTTTGGTGGCCTAACGCTAATAAAGATGTTATAACTTTTGTCGCGTCCTGTGGGGTTTGTGCTCGCTCTAAAACTCCTCATACCCGTCCGTCTGGGACCCTTTTACCCTTGAAACTTCCGGAGCGTCCATGGACTCATTTATCTATGGACTTCATTACGGACCTTCCTCCATCGTCTGGGAAGACTGTCATACTGGTGGTTGTTGACAGGTTCAGTAAGATGGCACATTTCGTTGCTCTTCCTGCCCTCCCTAATGCTAAAACTCTGGCGCAGGTGTTCATTGGGGAGATTGTGAGACTTCACGGGTTGCCTTCCGATGTGGTGTCAGATAGGGGGTCTCAGTTTGTGTCCAAATTTTGGAGGGCATTTTGTTTACGTCGGGGGATGCAATTGTCATTTTCCTCGGCTTTTCATCCGCAGACCAATGGTCAGACAGAGCGTCTGAATCAGAGCTTAGAGACTTATCTCCGGTGTTTTGTCTCAGAGAACCAGGAGGACTGGTCTTCTTTCTTGCCTCTGGCAGAGTTCGCTCTTAACAACAGGCGGAGCGAGTCCACTGGTAAGTCCCCATTTTTTGGGGCATATGGTTTTCATCCCCAGTTTTGTACTTTCAATGGGGGGGGTCCTTCTGGGGTTCCTGAGGAGGAGCGTTTCTCGTCGTCACTTGCTTCTGTGTGGAGAGGTGTATTGAATAATTTGAGTAATATGGGGAACCGTTACAAACGTATGGCTGATAGGAGGAGAGTTTCTGGTCCAGATCTTAATGTGAACGATCTGGTATGGTTGTCTACCAGGAATATAAAACTTAAAGTGCCCTCCTGGAAACTGGGTCCCAGATTCATCGGGCCGTACAGGATCAGTTCCATAATTAATCCTGTGGCATTTCGTCTGGACCTCCCTCCTACGTTTAAAATTCATAATGTGTTCCACAAGTCATTACTTAAAAGGTATGTGGCACCAGTCATACCGTCACCTCTACCTCCTCCTCCAGTGTTGGTCAATGGTAACTTGGAATTTCAAGTATCAAAAATCATTGACTCACGTCTGAATCGCCGGTCCCTTCAGTACTTGGTGCATTGGAAGGGGTATGGTCCGGAGGAGAGGACGTGGGTCCCTGCGTCTGATGTTAACGCAGATCGTTTGGTTCGGACCTTCCACAGAACTCACCCGGGCAGGCCTGGCCCTGAGGGTCCGGAGGCCCCTCGTAGAAGGGGGGGTACTGTCATGTGTGCATTGCCACGAAGATCGTCGCGGTTGCACATTTTGACTTCTCACAGCTGAGTTGCTGTTTCTTTGTGTTTGGCAGCTAGGGAGTTAATTCTGTCTGTGCTCGGTGCTGGGACTGGGTGCAGTTTCTCCCGGCTGCAATTGATTATTTGTTGATTGGTTTCCTTTAAATTCCTGGTTGTCTGCTTTGGGAGTTGCCAGTGAGATCCTTCATGCAGACCACAGATAGGAATGAATCTGTATAGACTTTAGTTGTGAGCTCCTTAGTTGTTCTAAGCTCAACTTGGTTAGAGTTTATTTCCCAGACCATTTATGTTCCTTTGGTGTTTGAGTGTGTATGCAAGCGAGTGTTATCCTGTCTGTCTTATATGTCTAATCTGTGTATTTAGCTGAGATCAGCCCATATCCCTTTGGTGGTAATCAGGATCCTTCTTAGGACTGATTACAGGGTTCAGGGTCTGACAGGAGACAGGGTTAAGGGTATGCCACACTAAACAATATCGCTAACGGGATCGCTAAAAAACGTCACTATTTAGCGATCCTGTTAGCGATATTGTTCAGTGCGGCAGCTTCCAGCGACGAGCTTCCTGCTGTGATCTCGCTCGTCGCTGGAATCGTTCCGGACCCTATTTTCTCGTCGGCGCTCCCGCTGGGTAAGTATCTAATCGCTGTGTGGCACCTTTTCTTAGCGATTTAGCGGTACTTTTGTACCGCTAAAGTCGTTAAGAAGATCGCTAACGGCGATAGCGTCGTTAACTATATCGCTAAATGTGACCGCATTTAGCGATATAGAAACAATCCCGCTAGCGATCTCATTAGTATGCAACGCTAACGAGATCGCTAGCGGGATAGCTTAGTGTGGCAGTACCTTTAGGCTGGAGACTTGGACCTCTGAACCATTATCAGTACCTCCAAGGTGAGGGATTAGTTAGGACCCCAGTGTAGGGTCAGGTTAGACCCCCGGTCCTCCTCTTTCCTGTTACAGCTCATCAAGTCCTCAAGATTAACCCTGAGTTCAACTATATCGTTTCTGCACATCTAGTCCTCAAGATTAACCCTAAGTTCTGCAGATATTGTGTCAGGTAAATCTATTCTATACTTACATGCTGATGTTGCTATACTAGTTGTTGTATAGAGTGTGGTTCCTGTATAAATAGTTTACTGACATTGTATTCATATCATTAGACAGCGTGACAGGATACCAGTGAGCAGATACAGTCATACATTGTAGCCGATCAGCGCCCCCCAGTGAGCAGATGCGGTCATACATTGTAGCCGATCAGCGCCCCCCAGTGAGCAGATGCGGTCATACATTGTAGCTGATCAGCGCCCCCCAGTGAGCAGATGCGGTCATACATTGTAGCCGATCAGAGCCACCCAGTGAGTGGATGCAGTCATACATTGTAGGTGATCAGCGCCCCCCAGTGAGTAGATGCAGTCATACATTGTAGGTGATCAGCGCCCCCCAGTGAGCAGATACTGTCATACCTTGTAGCCGATCAGCGCCCCCCAGTGAGCAGATGCAGTCATACCTTGTAGTCGATCAGCGCCCCCCAGTGAGCAGATGCTATCATACATTGTAGCCCATCAGTGCCCCCCCAGTGAGCAGATGCAGTCATACATTGTAGCTGATCAGCGCCCCCCAGTGAGCAGATGCTATCATACATTGTAGCCCATCAGTGCCCCCCCCCCAGTGAGCAGATGCAGTCATACATTGTAGCTGATCAGCGCCCCCCAGTGAGCAGATGCTATCATACATTGTAGCCCATCAGTGCCCCCCAGTGAGCAGATGCAGTCATACATTGTAGCTGATCAGCGCCCCCCAGTGAGCAGATGCAGTCATACATTGTAGGCGATCAGCGCCCCCCAGTGAGCAGATGCAGTCATACATTGTAGCTGATCAGCGCCCCCCAGTGAGCAGATGCAGTCATACATTGTAGGTGATCAGCGCCCCCCAGTGAGCAGATGCAGTCATACATTGTAGGCGATCAGCGGCCCCCAGTGAACAGATACAGTCATACATTGTAGGTGATCAGCTCCTCCCAGTGAACAGATACAGTCATACATTGTAGGTGATCAGCGCCCCCCAGTGAGCAGATGCAGTCATACATTGTAGGTGATCAGCGCCCCCCAGTGAGCAGATGCAGTCATACCTTGTAGTCGATCAGCGCCCCCCAGTGAGCAGATGCTATCATACATTGTAGCCCATCAGTGCCCCCCCAGTGAGCAGATGCAGTCATACATTGTAGCTGATCAGCGCCCCCCAGTGAGCAGATGCTATCATACATTGTAGCCCATCAGTGCCCCCCCCCCAGTGAGCAGATGCAGTCATACATTGTAGCTGATCAGCGCCCCCCAGTGAGCAGATGCTATCATACATTGTAGTCCATCAGTGCCCCCCAGTGAGCAGATGCAGTCATACATTGTAGCTGATCAGCGCCCCCCAGTGAGCAGATGCAGTCATACATTGTAGGCGATCAGCGCCCCCCAGTGAGCAGATGCAGTCATACATTGTAGCTGATCAGCGCCCCCCAGTGAGCAGATGCAGTCATACATTGTAGGTGATCAGCGCCCCCCAGTGAGCAGATGCAGTCATACATTGTAGGCGATCAGCGGCCCCCAGTGAACAGATACAGTCATACATTGTAGGTGATCAGTGCCCCCCAGTGAGCAGATGCAGTCATACATTGTAGGCGATCAGCGCCCCCCAGTGAGCAGATGCAGTCATACATTGTAGCTGATCAGCGCCCCCCAGTGAGCAGATGCAGTCATACATTGTAGGTGATCAGCGCCCCCCAGTGAGCAGATGCAGTCATACATTGTAGGCGATCAGCGGCCCCCAGTGAACAGATACAGTCATACATTGTAGGTGATCAGCGCCTCCCAGTGAGCAGATACCGTCATACCTTGTAGTCGATCAGCGCCCCCAGTGAGCAGATGCAGTCATACATTGTAGGCGATCAGCGGCCCCCAGTGAACAGATACAGTCATACATTGTAGGTGATCAGTGCCCCCCAGTGAGCAGATGCAGTCATACATTGTAGGCGATCAGCGCCCCCCAGTGAGCAGATGCAGTCATACATTGTAGCTGATCAGCGCCTCCCAGTGAGTAGATGCAGTCATACATTGTAGGCGATCAGTGCCCCCCAGTGAGCAGATGCAGTCATACATTGTAGCTGATTAGCGCCCCCCAGTGAGCAGATGCTATCATACATTGTAGCCCATCAGTGCCCCCCAGTGAGCAGATGCAGTCATACATTGTAGCTGATCAGCGCCCCCCAGTGAGCAGATGCAGTCATACATTGTAGCTGATCAGCGCCTCCCAGTGAGCAGATGCAGTCATACCTTGTAGCGATCAGGCCCCCCAGTAAGTAGATGCAGTCATACATTGTAGCTGATCAGAGCCCCCAGTGAGCAGATGCAGTCATACATTGTAGGCGATCAGTGCCCCCCAGTGAGCAGATACCGTCATACTTGTAGCGATCAGCGCCCCCAGTGAGCAGATGCAGTCATACATTGTAGCTGATCAGCGCCTCCCAGTGAGCAGAAAACGTCATACCTTGTAGCGATCAGCGGCCCCCAGTGAGCAGATGCAGTCATACATTGTAGTCGATCAGCGCCCCCCAGTGAGTAGATGCATCAACATTGTAGCCGATCAGTGCCCCCCAGTGAGCAGATGCAGTCATACATTGTAGCTGATCAGAGCCCCCCAGTGAGCAGATACCGTCATACTTGTAGTCGATCAGTGCCCCCCATGAGTAGATGCAGTCATACATTGTAGCTGATCAGCGCCTCCCAGTGAGCAGATGCAGTCATACCTTGTAGCTGATCAGCCCCCCAGTGAGTAGATGCAGTCATACTTGTAGTGATCAGGCCTCCCAGTGAGCAGATGCAGTCATACATTGTAGGTGATCAGTGCCCCCCAGTGAGTAGATGCAGTCATACATTGTAGGTGATCAGGCCCCCAGTGAGAGATGCAGTCATACATTGTAGCTGATCAGCGCCCCCCAGTGAGAGATGCGTCATACATTGTAGTGATCAGGCCCCCAGTGAGAGATGCAGTCATACATTGTAGGTGATCAGTGCCCCCCAGTGAGTAGATGCAGCTACATGTAGCCCCCCCCCCCCCCCCCCCCCCCCCCCCCCCCCCCCCCCCCCCCCCCCCCCCCCCCCCCCCCCCCCCCCCCCCCCCCCCCCCCCCCCCCCCCCCCCCCCCCCCCCCCCCCCCCCCCCCCCCCCCCCCCCCCCCCCCCCCCCCCCCCCCCCCCCCCCCCCCCCCCCCCCCCCCCCCCCCCCCCCCCCCCCCCCCCCCCCCCCCCCCCCCCCCCCCCCCCCCCCCCCCCCCCCCCCCCCCCCCCCCCCCCCCCCCCCCCCCCCCCCCCCCCCCCCCCCCCCCCCCCCCCCCCCCCCCCCCCCCCCAGTCATACATTGTAGGTGATCAGCCCCCCAGTGAGCAGATGCAGTCATACATTGTAGGGGATCAGCGGCCCCCAGTGAACAGATACAGTCATACATTGTAGCTGATCAGTGCCCCCCAGTGAGCAGATGCAGTCATACATTGTAGGCGATCAGCGCCCCCCAGTGAGCAGATGCAGTCATACATTGTAGCTGATCAGGCCCCCCAGTGAGCAGATGCAGTCATACATTGTAGGTGATCAGCGCCCCCCAGTGAGCAGATGCAGTCATACATTGTAGGCGATCAGCGCCCCCCAGTGAACAGATCAGTCATACATTGTAGGTGATCAGCGCCTCCCAGTGAGCAGATGCCGTCATACATTGTAGTCGATCAGCGCCCCCCAGTGAGAGATGCAGTCATACATTGTAGGCGATCAGCGGCCCCCAGTGAACAGATACAGTCATACATTGTAGTGATCAGTGCCCCCCAGTGAGCAGATGCAGTCATACATTGTAGGCGATCAGCGCCCCCCAGTGAGCAGATGCAGTCATACATTGTAGCTGATCAGCGCCTCCCAGTGAGTAGATGCAGTCATACATTGTAGGCGATCAGTGCCCCCCAGTGAGCAGATGCAGTCATACATTGTAGCTGATTAGGCCCCCCAGTGAGCAGATGCTATCATACATTGTAGCCATCAGTGCCCCCCAGTGAGCAGATGCAGTCATACATTGTAGCTGATCAGCGCCCCCCAGTGAGCAGATGCAGTCATACATTGTAGGCGATCAGCGCCCCCCAGTGAGCAGATACAGTCATACCATTGTAGCGATCAGAGCCCCCAGTGAGCAGATGCAGTCATACATTGTAGCTGATCAGCGCCTCCCAGTGAGCAGATCGTCATAACCTTGTAGTCGATCAGTGCCCCCAGTGAGCAGATACTGTCATACATTGTAGGCGATCAGCGCCCCCCAGTGAGCAGATGCAGTCATACATTGTAGCTGATCAGGCGCCTCCCAGTGAGCAGATACCGTCATACCTTGTAGTCGATCAGTGCCCCCCAGTGAGCAGATATGTCATACATTGTAGGCGATCAGCGCCCCCAGTGAGCAGATACAGTCATACATTGTAGCCCATCAGTGCCCCCCCCAGTGAGCAGATGCAGTCATACATTGTAGGTGATCAGTGCCCCCCAGTGAGTAGATGCAGTCATACATTGTAGCCCATCATCGCCCCCCCAGTCAGTAGATGCAGTCATACATTGTAGTGATCAGCGCCCCCCAGTGAGTAGATGCAGTCATACATTGTAGGCGATCAGCGCCCCCCAGTGAGCAGATGCTTCATACATTGTAGCTAATCAGCGCCCCCCAGTGGCAGATACTGTCATACCTTGTAGCGATCAGTGCCCCCCAGTGAGCAAATGCAGTCATACATTGTAGCCGATCAGGGCCCCCCAGTGAGCAGATGCAGTCATACATTGTAGCGATCATCGCCCCCCAGTGAGCAGATGCAGTCATACATTGTAGCTGATCAGAGCCCCCCAGTGAGTAGATGCGGTCATACATTGTAGGCGATCAGCGCCCCCCAGTGAGCAGATGCAGTCATACATTGTAGCTGATCAGAGCCCCCCAGTGAGTAGATGCAGTCATACATTGTAGGCGATCAGCGCCCCCCAGTGAGCAGATACAGTCATACATTGTAGCCGATCAGCGCCTCCCAGTGAGC